>OY757905.1:101004168-101244168 GCA_963585895.1 Sepioteuthis lessoniana | reverse complement strand
TCCGAAAACTCTTAATGATAAAAAATGGAACTTTCCAGAAATTCACGAAGTTTGAAATATGAATATAAAATTTCCATAATGATTCATTAATTGAATTAGGTTATTTTCAGTTATACGATAAAATTACAGTATTACGTACACTGGAAATTCAAAATTTGTTCTACATCGTTCTTCTTGACTGTTTTTAAAACTGGTCACCCATAGCATTAGAACTCTGAATACAAGGGGAAATTCCTGACCCTAGATTTTATATATGCTAAATTCATGAGTATCTGAACGATATAACCTCTGATTTAGGTTTAGTTTGGTTTGGTTTGTTGGGTTTTATGGCATATCAACATTTGTAGGTTATTTAATCGCCAAATCCATTATTATGTAAATAAAACCATTCAGTTTAGCATAAGTACACAGTTTAATTGTCAAAAACATTTATATTTCAAACAGTTATATGAGTTATATGTAACAATTCAGTTAAGTGTAAATACAGTTTTAATGTAAAAAAAAACCCAGTTCTGTTTCAAATAATTTGGTTAAGCATAAGCACGCAGTTTAAATGTAAGTACGGTTTAATTGTCAAAAACATTTCTATTTTAAGCTATTGAGTTTAGTCAAGCAATTCAGTTTAGCATAAGTATGCTGTTAGTTCTATTTAACCCATAGATAGGGCCCTATCAGGAGCTACCACACTAGGCCAGAGTGGACCTGGGAGCGATGGTAATGAAGGGGTACTTCGCATTCCCCAAAGCTCCAGCACTGCTGAAGCCTCATCATCAAATTGTTTTGTGTCATAATCAGGAAATTCTTGGGTGGGGGGCTTACCCTTCTGCCAAGAAGCAGTCGGTGTATTCTCCAGCCCCAGCCGACTGGGCAATATGATTTAGAATCATCATAACTTTTTGTTTTAATTTATATCTACCATCTTTTTTATAGACATCTCTACGTCAGCTACAGACTAAGCTGCACCAGTCAAATCTGATGTTCGTACGGTAAGTCTAACATAAAAGATATAGACTTTCAATAAATATTGAAAAGTAGAATTCAATGCTTATTAATAATATGTTAGAGCTTATATTTAGGTTAATAATCTACATTTTAAAAAATATTAAAAAGAAAGAAATAAGTGTAATAAAAGATATTATTAAAAGAACATATTTACTCAGTGTTTACCAACTCACATATGCCCTTGGGAAAATAAAACATTAATCAAGGGAGGTGCTCAGACAATATATGATAAAAAAAACGCATATTGCTGCAAAATGTGAATAATCGTACTAAGCTTAAATTACCAAAAGTAAAAGAAAGAAAAGCATTATTTATCTGACTAAAACAAGCATTTTCATTTAAGTCATTAACCATATGTCTTTAACTCTGTGGTTAAAATGATTGCATATTATTATTCAAAGTTGAAAGCAACAACCCTAATAAAATGTTTAATGCATGAGTATCTTAAATAGAACTCACTTGAGCTAATTAATAAACTATTAATAAGCTAATTAATAAACTATTCACAACGACAGTGAAATTTTTCAAGGAATAATATTGACTTTATATGATTATACAACAACATTTGTTTTTCATATGTATTTAAAGTTTTTATGATTAAATATCACTTGAAAAGTTAATGGAGACCTTGCTTAGAAAAATGAAATAAGTAGAAAGAAAACTGTCATTTTTCTCTAAGGGATATCAGTAAAATATATGACATCTTATCCAGGATACGTCAATAAGTACAAATATGTGATTAGTATTTCACGATTAAATTGATGAAATAAGTTGCGACATTTTCCGAGTCAGTGAGTAACAGACTGGGCCTTTTTGCCTTGTTTAAAGCCATTCTAGGAGAAAGATAAATCAATTTAAAACCAGGAGCTAAAGTCCCTAAAGCAATTAATTATTGACTTTGACTTCTGTCTGACAACTTTATTGACAAGCCATATAGGACTATAGTGGACTACATCAGAGATATATAAAGAGAAGACTTACTGGGTGGGCAACTTCCACACTCCCACACAACTTTCCTTGGACAGTTTCAGCATCCAGGTCCAGATCTATATGCCACTATCACTATCAACATCCCCATCACTTGGAGAAACTACTGAATCAAACATTTTAAAGTTTATTCTTGTCTATGTAGCTTTGTGTATTCATCTCTTAAAATGTGAAGCAAGATTTCTACTTTGTATCTATCTCAGTTAATGGCAGAGAGACAAATCAGCTCCAAAATTTTAATTATGACGAGAAAATTCCATAAAATAATCAGTCTTATTTAGTCACTTAATCCTTAAAATAAAATTACAGGCATTGTGTTATTGTATTTTGTGGGATGGGAGAAAGTATGTCGAAGAGAAAATACTGGTTAATTATTATTTTAGTGTTTTAACATATTGTCATGAATTTCAAACAGTAAATAGTAATTAAATCACTTTTACTTTACTTTCAGAAGAGGTAAATTTATTGATTTGTTGGGAATAGAAATTTGGAGTAGAGATCATTCAAATCAGGAATAAGTAGCAAATATGAAAGCGATGACTATACAAACGTGTATTAGCAGCTTAATAAACATTAAACTATTTCTATTGATGCACTAGCTGTCTATTACTGTCTCGACAAAGTAATGATTAAGGGAAGAAGGATGAACTAATTCATGTTTGGAGAAAATTCTTAAATAATTCTTTTTTTTCCTTGCAGATGTCTCAAACCTAACCCTCACCTCAAGCCAAATAAATTTGATATGCGTTGCATGAGTGCCCAAATGAAAGCTTGCGGTCTTGCAGAAGCTGCCATGATTCGAAGAGATGGTTACCCTGTAAGATTGGGTCACTCAACATTTGTACAGAGGTATGTGTGCATATATATATATATATATATATATATATATATATATATATATATATATATATATATATAATTTAAATGTAGTTAATCTGATGATCGGGATCGTGAGACCAAATATTTTGTGTTGCTTTTATTTCCTTATGTTTTGATTTTATTATATTCTCACCACACATTGGTAAATTTATAAAATTTCGTATCGTAAGCATTCATACTCTTAGTTTTACTGCCGTTCAGGATTTTATCATACAGTAAATATATTTATGCTATATATATATATATATATATATATATATATATATATAACATCATCATCATCAAGTCGCGCTGATAGCACAGACTTCCCCAAATCTCTCCCGCCGCCCATCACTATCTTAAATTTTTCCTACCAGGTCTTCTACGATGCATCCTGTGTCCACACAGGATATAGATATAGATATAGATATATATTATAGTATAGTATAGTATGTACTTAGCTACGCTTAAATATTAACTTTAAAATGTTATTTTGGGTTTGGAAAGTAAATAAAAATTCCAATGATAGAATGTATATATATATATATATATATATATATATATATATATATATATATATATATATATATATATATTCACCCAGTTAAATCATTCTAAGTGTTTCTATATAATATTGATAATTCAATTTTTGCACACAGATAATGATTTCAAGTAATCTTATCTGACGCCAATATATTTATTTGCACACAGACAAATGGTCTCAAGCATTGTTATGTAACATTAACAATTCACCATCAGTCATTTAAGTTCTCATAGTTGAACTCTTAAACAGTCCGTTTGGTTCTAGTGATGAAGCCCTAACAGGTACAACTACTTCGGGTCAGAGTGGACCTGGGAATAATGGTAATGAAGTTTACTTTACATTTCCTAAATCACCATGGCTGAAACCTCACCATTAGATAGTTTCGTGTCATGTCCAGGACACTCGTTAGGGGAGTCTTGGCCCTTTGCGGAGATGTAGTTGGCGTAGTTTTCTGCCCCAGCCGACTGGGCTGTCTATTGTTGTACCAAATTGCTGATTAACATTTTGTACATTCATGCATTCCATGATAAGTATACACAAGTGAGATATTAACTCTTTATTTCAGGGGTTCATAAGTCTATTTTTCAACTTTAATAAGTTTCTTCTCTTTCAGATATGAAAGTATTATCTCGGCGGAGTATCCGGGAAGCAATGACTTAGAAAAATGTGAAAAAATTATTAGGGTTTCACGCATTGACAATTATCGCATTGGTAGAACAAAGGTAAGCATTTTAAATCAATGTAGAAAAACATTTAGGAACCAAATAACGACAGACAAGTGCCAGGTCAATAAGTTGCTCTGGTATCAAATTTACGAAAGCTTAAATAGTGCCTGACAAAAAGATCATTTGCGTTTGGAACGTAAATATTGAGATTCTATTCAAAATTTAATCGTACTATACGAAAAACAATATTTGCCATTTTGTCTTATTGTCATGACTTCTTTTTAAAAATAACATCGTTCACATGTTTTCTCTCATTAATATTCTTTGATCTGGCATCATCAAATATAATGTTTAAAATAATTCGATTTTTTAAAATTAAATCAGTCAATATATGTAGACCCGTTGAAATATTCGACAATGCCTAGAAAGAAATCAAGACCTGAAGCTCAGCTGCTTACTATGACAGGAAAATTGTTCCTTACGACTGATAGCTGGCAAGTTCTGTTTGAGTCTGATTGAATAATTTATTGATTGATTGAGTGTAACGGCATGTCAATTTCTTTGGGGTCATTTTATACGTAGAAATTAAAGAACTACGTACATTGTTCATTCATATTTACAGTTTTTGTACTTGAAGTTTTTGCATAAGATTATACGATATCAAGTATTCCTATCGAATTCAAATAAATTGTAAACAAGCCTATTTGACCTAAAGATGGGAGCCAATGAGATACTTCCGTCCTGTTCAGAGGAAACCTGAGATTAATAATATCTATGAAAGAGTACTCCACATTCCCCTGAGTTCCAAAACTGGTGCTACACAACGAGATGCAATTTACAATTTTGGGGAGAGGTGGGGTTTACTCATCTTCAGGGTATTGTCAGCATTAGCACTACCGATTTGGAATTGTTTCGAGCTGAGTCAAGTTATTTAACAGTTGTGATATTAGGTGGTTACCGTAGTCAAGGGTGACCCGAAGGCTCTCTTTTCAATAGCTACTACCGAGGTGTAGGGAGGTTGCTACTCTGATTCCCTGGATTGTCCCACTTTACCCTTGAAACGTACCTTATAATGCCGAGTGTTATGCAAGGCGGCATCAAGAACAATTTTTGAGTCTTTGGTATGACTCGACCTGAGATTGAACCCCGGTCTCCCGGACCATTGGCGAACACTCTACTCATTAGGCCGATGGCCCAGTTATGTAGAAAATCTCATGAATTTCTTTGTAAAAAAACTACATACACTGAAGTTTTAAAAACTAAATTCTGCGGGATGAATTGAGATTTGTAGCTGAAGGATTTGCCGCTGTTTTTTTTTTAATGTTTGATCTCTATTTTCAATTAGAGTGTCTCTTCTTTCATCCTGAATAATTTTTGTTTCACGTTAAAACATTCGCTGGTTCCATTAAGAATGCATACTATATTTAGTCATTCTACATCAAACCATTACGTCATTTATGGTCAACGAACAAATTGTCATGAAATATCACTATAGATTTTAGCAGCAATGCTTCTTTCTGTTTTGTTTTTATTCTTATTTTATTCATTTTTTTTTAAAGAGAGCCCTACTTGAATGGAGCCCAACCATTTCCATGATGAACAAAGATCTTTTTATGTCAAAAACATTCCCTAAATTCATTAATTGCGCATACAATTTTGGCTAGTTTTAAATCGAAGAATTTGGCTTTTTATCAAATATAAATCCACTATCTTTTCCCAATTATTTATATAGGAAAATTTATTGAATATTTTTTTAACTATATAGGGTACAAATTTAATACAAATGTACTAAGCAGGCGTGTGCTCGTGGTGTAATAGTAAAAGTGATGGACTGCAGAATCGTAGTAAACGATTTCGTACTCCAGTCACTCTATTACGTTCTGTGGGAAAAGGTATAAAATTAAATTGTACCACTACTGTTCTTCAAAGAGAATGGCTTTGGCATTAAATAACCTACCAAGGTTGATATTTCATTAAACAAAGAAGCCAAACCAAATAAATATACTAAACCTAAATGAGAAAAAAGTATATTGTAAAAATGATTTTATTTATGCAGTTTGCTTTTATTGTTTTTTTTTTATTTTCTATTTCTTTTATTGTTTGTTTCTTTGTTTGTTTTTTTGTTGTTTTTTTTTTTTTGTTTTTTTGTTTTTTTCTAATTTCTAATGCTTCTGTTTCTGTACTGATTTTAGATATTACTGGATTACCAAGGGAAAAAAAACTTGGAGTTAGAGAAAAGAAAGCCGGTAAGTTAATGTTATTGCTTTGAATTTCTTTAAAAAAAATAATGTGTTCTTGGTGGATGGATTAATTGATTGCTTGATTTTAACAGCGTGTCAAGCCATCTAGGGCTATTTTAGAGTTTAGACAATTGCATTCATTTTATGTTCCTTGTTTTGTGTTGATGTTTCCTAAGAGAGTTTTTCCCTCACAGTCCAATTGAATACGAATAATTTTTAAACAGATCTATTTGACCCACATAACTGAACATTAGCTGAGTGTGAGGAAAAATTTACTCGCCCTCAAATCATTTTATACTACCAACTCCATTTTTAGTTAATAATAGTCAATAATTTTACTAGTCCAAGCATCCCCGTGTGTACGCAATGCAATAAATAAAAGTTATAGTTCGTAGACGTACCAGAAGAAATCCGATCTGCTAGATGAATTCTGAAGCGTTTTGCTGATTTTACAAAAACAATACAGCCACAGAAAAAATCAAGAAAGTAATTCAAATGCTAATCATTTGCTATATTAACAACAAACACGATGTTATACATGAATTGATACTACGATGATTGAGATATAATTAAATTTGAATAATCAATTTCCATAACTAGTTGTCTTGATTGAAGGCAATCTGGACCACAGAGACATTTTGGCTCCACTATAAAACAGTTAATTTTTCGAATGTTAAAAATGACTGGAAGTCAAAGAGAGAGAAAGGCTGGTTTCTAAATTCCATTTGACAAATCTTCATTTGATGATAGTGGTATATTTTGGTGATGTTACTCCCTTTTCTTTGACCAGACATTTCGACAGTCGTCAGGAGCCGAGCACAGGACCAAATAATTCACTTTCATTTTAGTTCATTCTAAGTAACTAGTGAATCTTCAATGGCATATTTTTGGTTGATAAACGAACAATTTTTTTTGTTTTGTTTTTGAAGAGCTACGTTTCATTCTAATTTTTGATCGACTGTCGGGCCACTTGAAGACTAAGTTTTTACTCGACAGAGTCGATAGGGCGAGCGGTACATTAAAGTTTATATATATATATATATATATATATATATATATATATATATATATATATAAAGTAAAGTTGGCAACCTTAATCGAGGGTGACCGAAAGGCTCCCTTTTCTATAGCTACTACACCGGGGTGTAGGAGAGGGCACAACTGCATTCCCTGGATTGCTCCATTTTACCCTTGATCCTTACCTTATAATGCTGAGCATTAAGCAAGGCGAAATTAAGTACGATTTTTGAGTCTTTAGAATGACTCGACCTGGGATTGAACCCCAGTCTCCTGGACCATTGACGAACTCTCAACTCATTTGGCTAATGGCTCAGTATTTATCCGTAACCGAAACTCTATCACCAATGACGTTACAATTATACTTAGTTATTTACGTCACATTCTCAATTAATCGATTTTTATTCAAATCTCAGTTGTTAATAAAATTGTTTTTTATGACTCTTTTAGCTTTATCAACCTAATAACTTTATGCAATTGTATTTTTATATACAATCAAACAAGTTTTAACAGTATAAATGATGGCTAATTTGCATACAGGGCTGAACATTTTTAGTTAGTATTTGCTTAGTCTCATTGTTTTATAACAACTTGTCTTTTTATCTTATTGGCGACAGTAGTTGAGAGTGACCCGAAGGCTCCCTTTTCGATAGCTACTACACCATGGTGTAGGGGAGGGCGCTACTCCTTTCCCTTTTATCTTATAAACATGAGCAAAACTCGATAAATCTTAAAATAATTATATAGATAAAATGAAAAAACTGTAATTTTATTCTTTGCTGTCTAATTTGGTTAAATTGTTTAAATAGAAAAAATTAGCAACCAAAGCTGGGGGTGATTGGAAGAGCTAGCGTCGAAGCTGTTCAAAGAAGTTTAACTTAACTATTTAATTTTTATAATTTTTTACTGTATATATTTTTTCTTATTTTCCTTTTTATATTCTTTTTTTTTTTTTTTTTCGTACTTTTTCGGTATGAACATTTTTTTAAATATGTACTCTCATGTAAAACAATCCTAAGCATGATTTTGTATAGAAATGAATTAAAATGAAATAAATGTAATCTTTTTATATGCGTTTATATTTAGTTTCCTTCGTCTTTCTGAATTAATATAATATTTTCTTTCAAAAAAGCTTAAGTATTTTTGCTAGTAATAGCAATAATAATAACCACAAGTAATTACTGATATGTAAATATGGAGAATAGGAGCGTGTTTATAAAGGCACAACCAAACTATTTATTTACCTTTCCTTAACGTTTGGATTTTCTTTCTAAACTCACGAAAATATAAAAAAAGGAATATGCGTTTGTTAAAAGAAAAAATGAGAATAAAGATTTATTATACTATATTTTATTATATACTTATATTATATACTTATTTTATCATATACTTATGCTGTTATTTTTGTGCTTTGTATTTTTATGTTTCTTCTTCTGTGCTAATTTCAGAAGTCAAATTATCAAGAACAGGATGTATATGAAAATATGAAAGGAACAAATGTAAGTTAATATTATCTCTCCGAATTTCTTTCATGTAAAATGTCAATTTGAAATCTGTTTTGTTTGTACTATAATATTATTGTAGGGGCTAGGAATCTTGTGTTCAGAGTAGATCTATATTTTGTATATTTTTTTAACATTTCTATTTGACTCATAGAAGAAATACTACTAATCCTTAACTTTTCGGATCAGAGTCGATCTGGAAGTAATGGCCATGAAAGGACACCCCCCCAGATCTCCAGAACCAAAGGCAATTGTCTAATTTGAACAACCCATTTCTAGGGGTTTTCTTACCAATCTGTTTGGCACATGGTTAGCATATTCTTAGACCCCACACTCTACGGAACAGCCGCTGAGAAGGACATATTTTTAAAAGGGCTAAAGTTCACACAAAAAAGAAATAAAGAAAAAAAGATGAAAGACTAAAGAGTCTCTTCAACTAAGATATTTGTGTTCCTGACGCACACAAATATCTTTTTCATTTTTCGAAGGGATACACATATATAGGTTAAACTTTATATATATATTATCCAAAAGTATAAATAGATATATACAAAAAAGCAAACCTTTATATGAGCATGCGAAATCCCATAGGAGAAAACTTGGATATAGCTAAGAAAGGGAAATTTTAAGAGAGAAACCTACTCTCTTCTGATAGCAGAAAAACAACGCCATTTGGACCAACTATGTCAAAGCAAAAATAGATAAGATGCAGTCTATGTTGTGATATAGACAAAACAATTAATCATATAAGAAGTGACTGGAGCAAATTAGTTCCAAGAGAGTATAAGACTAGACATGACTGGGAATTTTGTAAGAAGTTTAAATTTGACTATATGAACAAATGTTGTATTCACAACTCAGAATCTATCTTGTAGAATGAGACGCACAAAGTTCTCTGGGATTTTAAGATACGAACGGACCACCTAATCTCGACCAGAAGACCAGTTCTCGTGATAGTCAACAAAAAAAAAAGGAGAACCTTTAAAATAGAGGATTTTGTCGTTCCGACAGACCCCCAGAACAGAATAGAAAGAAAGTGAAAGAGAGATAAGTATCTAGATCTTGCTTATGAGCTTTAAAAAAAAACTATGGAACTTGAAGGTGATGGTGATTTCAATAGTAATTGGTGCCTTTGGAACAATCCCCAAAAGATTGGTAAAATGACTGGAAGACTTGGAAATAAGAGGATAAGTCAAGATCATCCCATCTGCAGCATTATTAAAATTTGTCAGAATACTGAGAAGAGTCTTGGTAACTTGAGGAGGGTTCCTGTCACTCTAACTCCAGTGGATGACCATCAGCTAACGCTGGAGTGAAAAACTCTCCAAATAATGTCTATATGAATGTTCTATCTCTTCCATATACCATGTGGATATTATCAAAATCACATTAGACACATGAGCCTAAAAATAGTTTTTAATAGTGCATATTACTTCTTTTTTTATTATATATTATACAACTTCGAACTATAATAAACGAATTAAAAATCTATCTATAATAGTGTGCGAAGACTTATTATTTGAATTGCGTTCACTAAAATGCTAAATTATCTTGGATTTTAAGAAAACATTAAAATATGAGTTGTCTAAAAAATGAATAGACAATTTCAAGTGCACACACACACACACACACACACACACACACACACACACACACACACACACATATATATATATATATATATGAGATTTTGAGATTTTAAAAAAGAAATCATTCGACCGGTGGTCGAGAGTGAGGGAAAATTTAATCGCCCCAAAATTATTTTACTCGACCGACTCCATTTTCAATCAATAATAGTCAATAATTTTACAACAACAGGCATTCTAGGAGGTAAAAATAAAAGAAAATATGAATATTTCTTTCTTATATCATTTATTTTTCGGTCCATGGTTGACAAACGTATGCGTTTTTTTTTTTCTTTCTTTCGAATGTATGTTTTTACTTTTCGTAAGTGGTGAGCGGATATAAATGTTGAGTCACGGATATTTTTTCCAAATGAATTCATAAAAATCTGTGAGCATCTTCAATTTAGAAAACACAGACATTTTGGTTCCCCTGGGGAACGAATGTTTAAAATGACCGGATTCCCAAGAGAGGGAGAGTGGCTGGTCATTCTAAATTACTTTTGCCAGATTTTCTTTTGATGATTGCGGTATATTTTAGGAATGCGACTCCCTTTTCTTTAACCAGACATTTCGACGGTCGTTAGGTGTCAGTCACAAAACCAAATAATTGACTGTCATTGGAGGTCATGCTAAGTAACTTGTGGACTTTTAATAGCATTTTTTTTAGTTATAAAAAGAATCAGTTATCCATTTTCTATATCTGAAGAGACGTTTCATTACCATATTTGATCGACCACCGGGCGACTAGAAGAATAACTTTAATCCCCCGAATAACTTTTTATTCGACAGAGTCGATTGGGCGAGCGGAATCTCAAAGGTTATATGTATATATATATATATATATATATATACTTTAAGAAAAACAACGAAACCGGTCACATAGGATTATAAATTTATTTCAATCTTGTTATGCATCTTCAGATCTTTTGGATAAAAAAATTAGAATAGACACGTGGTAGTGGGAGGGGATCGAAGAAGGGTGAGGAGTTACCTCTTCACTAAGCCCACTTCCGTTTTAAATTTAAATTTCGGTTAGCAATGTAGTAAATATTGTTTTTTTTTAAAAACTTTCCTTTAATTAATAATTTTTTGAAATTTATATTTAGACCTAACTAACAGACTTTTTTCATGTTTTTGGAAATTTCAAAAATGCGTAACAGGATTGAAATAAATTTATAATCCTATGTGACCGGTTTCGTTGTTTTTCTTAAAGAATTTATTGCTTTGTATTATTGGTACATTGAGCTCTTTACCAGGAAAATTTTAAATATTCATGCTTGAATAACTTCTTGTCCTGATGGAATTATTCCCAACTCTGGTTTAACTGGACCAAAAATACTATATATATATATATATATATATATATATATATATATATATATATAACAGTAAAAACCGGAGTTATTTGTTTGCTAACCTTTTTTTTATATACGCTAGTTTCAGCATCAACGAACCGATGCTCAATCAGCGAGATCTTCTTTCTCGACCAATTGTCATTTTCAAGAAAGATTGAGTTGGAAGGATGCCCACAAGAATAACTTAACGGAAAATGATCCAACCGAAAGTCAAGATCCCAATGCTGCATTTCAGATGGATCAATCAAAAATACCGTAAGACAAAATTTATTTATGAACATCTAATTATCTGAAACACACACATACACGCATGCAAACACACAAACATGACAATGTTAACATCATCATTATCAGATCGCGTCGACAAAACTGATACCATTGACTATTTCGTGGCCTTACTCCGTATCCACCATGGCTCTTGATAAGTTCTCAGAACAGTTCCCAGTGTCTCCACATGGCTGATAAATGTAATTTTTTGCTGGTCAGCTAACACTGGTGTGTCCATCTGTAGGAGTCTAGCAAAGAATACCCCTTATGGGTTCGTCCTTACTTCACTAGAATTGCCCAGCATGTTTTGCTCGTCTTACTTGGATAGTATGCTATATATATATATATATATATATATATATATATATATATATATATATATATATATATATATATATATATATATATGAAGAAATAGTAGATTTGGGACAAATCTGACAAAATGAGAGAAATAAATGGAAAAGTAGATAAACCAAAACTGACGACGAATTCAACAATGATATTTCGACTTTATCTTAAAAAGATTTCATCTTTGCTGAGTCCGTTGTTAGTTTTGGTTTATCAACTTTTCTACATTTTCTCTTTTTCTCTCTCACATACACACACGCCTACACACACACATATGTGTGTGTGTGTGTGTGTGTGTGTGTGTGTGTGTGTGTGTGTGTGTGTGTCGGTCTGTCTGTGTATGTGTGTGTGTGTGTGCGTGTGTGTGTGTGTGTGTGCGTGTGTGTGTGTGAGAGTCTGTCTGTCTGTGTGTGTGTGTGTGTGTGTGTGTGTGTGTGTGTGTGTGTGTGTGTGTGTGTGTGTGTCAGTCTGTGTGTGTCTGTCTGTCTGTCTGTGCGTGTGTGTGTGTATGTATGTGTGTGTGTGTAAAATGGTGATTTTGAAAATGTAACTGGGTTCAATAGTTAAACTGTAGAGTTATATAAAATACTGAAATCCAGCGGTTTCGGTTGCTTTTACGAGCAGATCATTTTAATATATGCTAGAAAATATTATCAGATTATATTATGAACTCCAGCAAATGTATAGTTAAAAATTGAGTTCAATATTGTGTGACGTCATTATATATGCGTTCGTTATTCACATTCTTGAACAAACTCTATTTGTAGTGATAAAAAATATTTTCTTTTTAGATATCATCGTTTCATTTTCGATCGATATCTATTGCTTAACTATTATGTTTGTGGAGACAATTAAAAATGAACTGTTTTTATACTGAAAAACTATCGTATTTTCCTTAGTTTCGTTTGAGTTTCTAAACGTTTTCAGTCTGATATAAAAGGCAATAATTTAAAAGGAGACAAAGTTCATTAAATTATTGTAAAGCAATAAAATAAGTTTTTTTTATTCGGTTTCTTCATGGCTACATTTCTTATTTAGCATGTTCTAAGCCAGGACTTCTGGAAGTCGTTCTGCGTAAGAATAAATTCTTGGCAGGATAAATAAAAGCATAAAGCTCTACTGGACACTACATTAAGAGTCTTCATGTATAAATCCCTACATAACGGGATTGCAAAATATCACTTGATCACGTAAACAAGTTGTCAAATATTGTACACCTAGCAGTATGCCTGCCTTGGTATAATGGCATTAGTGATATTTCGTTTACATACAAGGTCATTTAAATTAACGAACGATCTGAATCTAACTGAAAATATCCTGACCTTTTTAGCGTCGTTAATGATTATGTAATCACATTTTCTCGAAAGAAAACATTTCATAACAATTATATCTTAAACAAATTATATCATATGAATATTGAATTCTTAACATATCCCTTTGAGATCATGAGATGTCTTTAAAAAATGTATTATTCAATAATAAGAAAAAAACTTAGATTTTAAAATGATAAATAAAGAAAAAGTAATATTTTCTTACTATTCCGGAAATTTTAATTCTAATCTATGGTAACAGATATTTAATGAATGGAATTAAAATTACATTATTATTAACGAAAATTCTCATTCTGACAGAAGAAATCTGACTATTCATTTTAGTCAATGTAGATATGGTCAGGTATTTTAGTGGGAGTGTTATTTGATTCATTTTAAACAAAATTAAAAGTTTTCTCTCTTCCGTAAAAAAAAACTAAAGTTGAAACTGAAATATTTTAAAATCTTCTGTTTTATTGTGGCATCTAGTGAGAGTATTTTACGTCTTATAATCTAATATTAAAGTAAATGATATGAGAAAAATAGAAAATAAATTTAATCACAAATGATATAATGGGTAAAAGGCTGGTGAAGTGAACAACTAAACAGTGAGGAAATAACAATAGACTCTATTCATGTCTAGAGAAAAATAGATTTCTGGAAAATCCCATTATTTTGTACGCATATATAAACCGCTGTATTTATACATGCATGTCTTCCTTTGTAATCGATTCATTAAGCAGGAAATAGGAAACAAACTATAAATGATCGTATAATTTACTAAGCGTAACTAAGCTGTTTATTCTGTTTGATACATATCATTTCCCATCGGTCTCAAATGTCAGTTTCGAACCCAGATAAAATATTCTATATATATATATATATATATATATATATATATATATATATATATATATATATATATATATAGTGTGTGTGCGTGTGTGTGTGTGTGTGTTAATATATATACATACCTACATGAATAAGCATACATATGCATATATACATATAAGTACATGTACATATGTATATAAGTTTGTATATGTATAACATGTAGGTATATATATGTGTTTTTTGTTTTTATTGATATATGTATATATGTGTGTGTAGAGAGAGAGGGGGAGAGAGATCCTAAAATACAATGAAAAGCATGTATTAAAAAGACGTTTTGACGGATTTTCAAGTTATTTTTAATATCCATTTTTATTAGAAGATAAACAAAACAGATTAATTAAATTTAATCCGCTTCTCTTACAGGATTAAATCTACTGCTATGAGGAAAATACATATTGTTAATTGGAAAATAATGGAATGAATTTCTCTTTTCAGGGCATACGATGCTTTTCGCGAATCTGAGAGAAGTGTTGATGAAGACAATGACTTCTTCACAAAAATGCTCAAGATACTACGTTTCTTGTTCTACATATGCCTAATTTGTGGCATACTTGCGTCTGCCGTCTCAAACCGCATCGGTTTAGTTTTACTGGCTGGTTCTAACAAAAGCGAGGTATTTCATCTGTATTTTTATTCTTTTAATACATGAAAGCTATATTACTTAGCTACCCTTATGTAGATCAGGCTTGTTGTTTAATGACATGGAAACTTTACAAAATATCATGTTACAGAATACACAATAACAGGCGTCATTGAAAAAGAAAACATCTTCTAAAGATTTGTTAAGTAAACAGGTTATCTCAGCTACAGAAGTTCAGCATCATAAACAGAGTATTACTTGACAGCCTCAAAAGAGAAGACACGTTGAGTTGAGAAAGAAATCTAACAGGCGGAGGAGTCGGGCTCGAGTCACATTGTGGAACAAACTAAGAAAGGATTTCGATCTCTTATTGGAGTACGATAATTATTCATCAATCATATTTTTACCCAGACACTTCAAAGTGTGAACCGCACGTCGGAAACCAGCCACTGAAAACTGTAATAAAGGTTATTTAAATTTATTAAGAATATGGGCTCATCTGAATGACCTTGGTCTCGTCAGATGAGATAGAAAAACATTTTTTCGCTCGCACACGCACACACACACACACACACACACACACACACACACACACACATATATATATATATATATATATATATATATATATATATATATATATATAATTTGTGTTTGTGTGTGTGTGAGAGAGAGAGAGAGAGAGAGAGCGAGAGTGAGAGAAAGAAAGAAAGAAAGAAAGAAAGAAAGAAAGAAAATGTGTGTGTCTGTATGCATTTAACATTCAAAAGGCTTAGCTCTAATCAGGCAGTTAGGTTTTAGAAATACTGGTGTGATATGATTATAGATTAGGGTTCCTGTTCAAAATATAAATAATGTTGTTGGCGACCTTAGTCGAGGATGAGCCGGAGGCTCTCTTTTCAATAGCTACAACACCGAGGTCTAGGGAAAAACGCTACTCCTTTCCCTAGATTACTCCACTTTACCCTTATCTTATAAGGCTGAGTGCTAAGCAAGGCGGCATCAAGTACCATTTTTTGAGTCCTTGGTATGACTCGACCTGGGAGTGAACCCTGGTCGCCTGGACCATTCCATTGGCTAGCACTCTACTCATTAGGCCAATGGCCTGCAGACTTTATGACATGCATATATATCAGTAATGTTTTTTTTTTTTGGTTTTATTTACAAATTAAAACTTTTAAGTTTTGTTCACGTCAATGAAAAATGAGTTCCAATAGTTTTCTTTTACGCCTACTCTAAAGATTAAAAGAAAAAGAATATTCAGAACGCAAACTATTACTTATGCACTCATAGATATGTTAACGGTCTTTAGTCTTTTATAGACAAACTCAGGTTCTTTTGAGGGGTTCATTTACTTATTTTAACCTATCTCTATGGCACAAGGTCAGAAGTTTGGGATTATTCTGTTAACCTTTAAAGCACAGGAAGAGTTAGGTATTTGTATTCAAAAAATTAATCAGCAAATGGGAACAAATTTACTTCATTTTTTTGTGGGAATGAATTAAAATCAAAATTGTTGCGTAAATATTGTCAAATAAATATAGTCAAATAAAAAGTGATTTACAACCTTATAGTAATGGAACATTGAAAGTATAAAAAGTCATGATTACCTTCAATATTGAGAGCTATAAGTGCGAGCAATCTGTATAGTTATAATTACATACAATATAAATAGGATTACATAGAATAAAAATAGTTTGGATTACATTATGATATAGATATTATTGCATCGAATATAGATTGTAATGACTGCATGCAATATGAAAAGTTATAACTGTATACAATATGAATATTTTTGATTGCTCACAATATAAATAGTTACGATTATATAAATCAGACATTTAGAGATAAATCTAATTTCTCCAAGAAAATGTTCATTTGTCCAATAATATGTTCATTTGTCGATGAACTAATAAACCAAAAGTAAATTCGATTCTATTCATCCCCATAAATGAATACAGAGCCCAAAATCTCAGAAGAGTCCATCGAGGGATTTTCATCAGGGAATGTGGCAACAGCACATTTTTTTACTCTCTCTCTCTCTCTCTCTCTCTCTCTCTCTCTCTCTTCCGCCCTCCCTCATTCTCGGTCTCTCTCTCTGTTGCTGTCTCTCTCTTTCCCTCTCTATCTTGCCGTTTCTCTCTCTCTCTCTCTCTCCGTAACCCTCTCTCTCTCCCTCTCTCTCTCTCACTCTCTCTGACATCGGCCTTTGTAAGTCCCCTAGACGACACTCAGTGACCCCACAGAGCCGATGAATCTAAGTTTACGCAGGTCCGTCCAATTGGTGTGTCCGTGATTTAGCGTTCACAAGAGAACATCACTTATGAGTTGTTCCTTACTTCATCAGCAATCCCAAGCATGTCTTGACCGTCTATCTGGGACGGTTTGCGAGATGGGACGTAAGCTGCTGGACAGTTACTGTTTTGCTTCTTCCAGGATATACTCAAAACAGCACACAAACTATTTGTACCATTTTCATATGGCTATTCTTCCTAACGTTTCATTCGAGTTCATGTGGTGCCAATCTATAGTTGTTCTAACACCAATAAAATAAAGAATTCCCGTTTTTTTTTGTTTATTTGTTTTTTACCGGAGCTCAGATTTCCATTTGGTGAATAAAATAGCCTGTGCCTTATCAATGCTTATGGTGATATCATTTTCTGTAAGTAAGATATTGCTATCGAGATATAAGAACTGGTCTATAAAAGCTCTTGCCCTGTCGTCTGGGGATGTAGAATACACAGACTGCAACTCTGCAGAGGTGTAAGACTCCTCTAATGAGTGTCCTGGATATGACTAAACAATATGATGGTGAGGTTCCATACTTATGTTAAAACTGAATTGTCTGAATTAGAACTGATTGACTGAACTGAATAGCTTGAAATGGAAATGCTTTTGACAATTAAACTGTACTTATATTTAAACTGTGTGCTTATGCAAAACTAAATTGTTTGAAATGGAACTGTTTTTTGACATTGAAACTCTATTCACACTAAACTGAATTGTTTAACTTAGAACTGTTTTGACATTTAACTGTATGTAAACAAAATCAGTACTTATACTTAATTGAATTAGCTAAATTAGAACTGCTTGACTAAACTGAATAGCTTAAAATAGAAATGTTTTTCCAATCAAACTCTACTTACATTAAAACTGCGTGATTAAGCTAAACTGAATTGTTTGAAATGGAACTGTTTTTGACATTGAAACTGTACCTACACTAAACTGAATTGTTTAATATTGAACTGTTTTTGACATTTAACTATGTGTTGATAAAATCTGTATTTATTCTAAGCTGAATTAAAACTGTTTGAATAAACTGAATAACTTGAAATAGAAATGTTTTTGACATATAAACTGTGTACTCATGCTAAACTGAATTTTTTTCAAATAGAACACACTATTTGCATAAAAACAGATTTGGCGTTAAATAGCCTACAAAGGTTGATATGCCATAAAACCCAACCAACCAAACAACCTATAAAAGCTACATTTCTGATTTATTTACAATTCCATTAGGAATCTGTGTGCAGGTTCATCAGTACTAGGGAGTGAAGAATTTTTTTTTCCTTTTTTTGTGGAGAATAAACCAAGTTTTACGTTTACTTGATTTTAATTTTAATTTCTATTATTTACAGGAACATGCCAAATTATTTATTTCCCTTGAAATACCAATGTTATTCTCTTGGGCCTGGAATGCGATGAGCTGTGCATTTCGTGGGAAGGTCAAAGCCTCTTGGAAGTCATATGCATCTGTAAGTATAAACTGCCTTTATTTTCAATATTGCTCTGTAAAATTTGGCAATTTCCATTAACGGTTGTCATGAGATTATTTTACTTGGAACTAAATGAGCTTCACAAAAAATTATATCATAACTTTTAAAACGTGCCTATCCTTATCTGCAAACCTCAGCTGAATGATTATGATTTATTCAAAGTGTGTCTGAAAAGTAACAGAACTGGTGTCACAAACAATTTATTTAAATTCCAAACACCAAACTACATGGGTTTTCTTTAAAGTAATATTTCCTCGAATCTAAAGCATTTTCCCATTCTTCTCTGAAACATGTCTACACACTCTTCGATAGATTCTTCTGGGATGCCCCTTAGCTCGTCGTTACGGCCCTCTTAGGGGCTTTTACTCCTGCAAAGCGGAGGTCCCTTGATGATCCCAATGAACTTTGGGGAAAAAAAAGCAAGAAAGTGAGATTGTTCCAGTACGGTGATGTTCTTTTCGGCCAGAAACTACTGCATGCTTAGCCCACCCAGTTCCATCACTTTCAAGACATGCCCGTATATTCAATGATAATCTTCCAAACAATGTCACAGTCTTGCTTGTTGAAGTTCTCCCGCTCCAAGAGACATCTTTCGTCGCCTTGCGTCATTCTTTGAACCACATAAGTTTAGGTCATTTCCTTTAATGACATATCAACCCTTGATGGTCTTTTAATGTCAGAACCTGTTTACATATATATGTATATATGATTTGTAAGTGAACTGTTTTTAGGTAATTTTATTTTAATATGAGTTAGAGCTCATTTATTTTGCACTCGGTTAACTGATTTTAAGTATTGCTATTTATCCTTTTTACACAGTAAAACGGTTTCAAGTATTGCTATCTAATAATTGTTTTTAATATTAATCATTTGTTAGCACATAGTTACTTAAAGTGACTTAAAGTATTGCTAATACAAATTGTTTTATTTGCTCACAGTTGAATGGCTTCAAGGTTTGCTATCAAACAATAACTGCTCTATTCAACGTTATTCTATCATTTGCACTCATTTGAATGGTTTCAATTATTGCTATGCAATACCAATGATACAATTTAACATCAATCATTTGCTCACAGTTAATTGTTTCAAGTATCAAAAATGATTAGATATTTCGATTTGACCCCTTAAGAACCTAACTGGTACCACCACTCCTGGACATGGTAGAAATAGGAGTATAGGCAATGAAGGCATACCCGACATTCCTCTAAGCTCAAGATCTGGAGCCTCACCATCAGATGGTTCAGTATCATTTCCAGGACAAACGTTGGACGTGGATCTTATCCGTCTGCAGAAATGCAGCCTGCGTACATCCGACTGTGGATTGTGTCATCATCTAGCATGATGTCTTGGGAGTTTATAAGTATAATTTAAGCTTTCTGCAATCAAGGCACTTTTTCGCAAGCTTTTGCTTACACCTACTCCTTTTCTTCTCGTTTAGCTATGAGCACTGAAGAACAAATAAACCTAAAATTTTATAAAGATAACACTATGTTTCGCACACGTGTTTTTGAGTGACACAAGAGATTCAAAACCGAGTCAGCTGTGGCTGTAGAATACGCCGGCAGATTTTGTGCAGAGGGTTAACCCTCGACACCAAGGAGTGTCCTATATAGTAATTTACAAATATTTTGCTTGGATGTAGCAAAAGCTCATATGAAAGGGGCAGCAATGAGACTCGAACTCACTCATGGAGGTTTGCAAGTTTAGCTTGCTAACCATTACGCAACCTGCGGTGCCCTGGAGTATCTTATATGCAACACTATACCAACTGATGATGAAATTTCCAGCTTCAGTCTGGCACGGTGTGGTAGTACCTGTATGGGTCAAATTGAAATATTTAATCATTTGCTATCCTTGAAACTTTCAATGAGCAAACAAATGGATAATGATGAATAGAATTACTAGTGTTAGATAGCAATACTTGAAACCATTTAGAATACTAAATAAGAAATTAAACGGCATCTAATGTTGAATCTCCAGTCTTAGAGTTTAAGGAATTTGGGGTACCCCTTCGTTACTATTAATCTTTTGTTCACTCTGACTCGGAGCAGTATAATTTGTTAGGGCCCTATCTATGTGTCTAACAGAATTGTTCAATATTTTGCATGGATCTGCCTCATTGGCCTGGTGGGTAGAGTGTTCGCCAATGGTCCGGGATATTTGGTTCAATCCCAGGTCGCGTCATACCAAAGACGTTAAAAATGGTACTTGATACGCCCTTGCTTAACACTCAGCAATATAAGGTACGTATCAAGGGTAAAGTGGAGCAATCCATGGAAAAGAGTAGTGCTCTCCCCTACACAGTGGTGTAGTAGCTATTGAAAAGGGAGCCTTCTGGTCACCCTCGACTAAAGGTAGACAACGTTTTTTTTTACTTACAAAAATAATTACTTGTAATAAATACCAATACTTGAAACATTTCAACTATTGGACGAAGAACGATTGTTATTGAATAAAATTATTGGTTTTATATAGAAAGGATTGAAACTCTAAATCTGTATGCAAAAAAATTAGCTCTGTCTCGTTTCAAAACGTTTACTTCCTATTATTTGCTTTCAAAATATATATGCAAATAGGATTATATAAGATTTAGCATTGAGTAACTTTGAAGAGTGGACATGCGATTAAACCAAATAGCCTAAATTATTTTTCGCCTATGGCTGACACAGTATACTCAGTATCGTTACTTTTCAGACAACGTTTGCTGAATGGATGAAACATGAAAATATGATTAAATGTCATATGTAACAAAAGTCAACAAAATTGTGACAAAATTAATTTTTAACCCTTGGTTATTCAGTTGGTTTTACGGTATATCAGCTCTTGCTGTGTTATTCAATGTTGATTTCCTATTTTGTAACACGATCGTGGAACAATGGCAGGAGATGCCTATGAGTTCAATTTTTATTTTGCTTTATCTTTATATTTCAACTGATAAAACCTTCTTGATTTCTTATGCTGGTTTATATTTATTATTCTAGATTGGAATCCTTGAAATCTTCCGAACAATAGCCAATTGTGCATTGGTTTTTCTTTTTCTACCCGCTCTCGGACTCCAGCGTGGACTCATAATGATTTATGGAGTTGGTCAAGTTCCTGCCCTTCTTTTACTTCTTGAAACTTTTTCCATTAAAGCGGAAAAGGGATCTCAGCTTCTTCTCAAGAGAGCATTATGTTTCCTTGTATCCACTCTGCAAATTGGCATTGTCATTGCCTACTTACTAACCAATTTTCTCATTTGGACCAACAAAGACGTCCATGAAAACCCAGACCGCCTTAAAAATTTCAAATGGCTAATTCCTGTTGTAGTAATTGTGATCTCACTTTCTTTGTGGGAAAATTATGCCTTGTTTGACATACAGTTTGGTACATGGAAAATACCATTGAGTCAGTGGAGGAAGAAAATGATGAAAGTTCGGGAATCGACGAACTTCTACATAGAACCATTGAAAATGCTTATATTCTGGTTGTTATCTCAGAAAATAGCTGATTATGATCTCTCTGAGTGCTGGAAAACTTACAAAAGCACAGTGCATGATCCTGTGAAGCATCTTCGTGCCTTTGGGATAATGTACCTCGAAATTATTTCTGCGCTAATATGTACGTATCTGTCAGGAATGGCTTGCAAATTGCACATGCAAAAATTTGGATTTGCCCTACCTTTGGTGTCTGTGATGCCTATTTCTGTTGTTTTGTCTTTCTTGTTATGCGAGCAAGGATGGATACCTAAGGGGACATTCACAACGGAATTTCCATGTTGCAAAATGGACTTTTTTAACGAGCTCATGACTCCAGCAATTATTATGGGAACCGCATGGATTACGACGATATTCATTACCTTTCATATATGGCAACCTAAATGTGAACGTATGGCAATGCTGAGCAAGTAAGTTAAAGATCTTTGTTTAACTCTCTCTCTCTCTCTCTCTCTCTCTCTCTCTCTCTCTCTCTCTCTCTCTCTTATATATATATATGTCAGAATTTATCTATCATTCTAACAGTTTATCTTTCTAAATATATTTATATTGTAGCCCACAAGCACACATAAACTATCTCTCTCCGGGTTATATACACACACACACACACACACACACACATATATATATATATATATATATATATATATATATATATATATTTAATATATATGTATATATTATGTTGAGTCATGAATAATTTCCACTTTAGTAAGATATAATTAATTGATGAATAATTTAATATTGAATGAATTTCAGTCAATTGAAGCAGTTCTTGCCATTTATCAGGTTGCTTAATGATTTCCCTCAAATAAAATTCAACTGCTTTCGAGGTCAATAAATTTTGTACAAACGTTTTCTCCTAACTTTCTTGAGAATTTCTTTGTAATTCAAAAGTTGTTTTAGTGAAAGTAAAAAAATGGAAATTACTTAGTTCTCGGTCTGGTGAATTTATTACATGGGGTAGAACAGATCAGTTTAAATCCAATATTTTTCATGCGCGATTCTGAGTGAATGTAGCCTCGCATTATTTTGGTTTTGGATTTCTTTTTCCTGCATATGTACAAATATTATGAAAAAAAAACGAGTCTGAATTTTGAATTATTGTGGTTTTTTGTTGCATCTTTTTTTGCCTTCTTTTTATTGTTTTAGCTTTAATTTGTTTTAACTGTGTCTTTCTAATTCAGATTGTTCGTTCCACTATTTGACCCATTGCTACTTGACATCTCATTACTGCTCCGAAGGCGACAAGATCGCAAGGAGAATAAAGAAAAAACTGACGGTAATGAAACCAGGAGAGAATTCAATAAACCAAAACTACTTGTATGCGCTACAACATGGCACGAAACTCGACAAGAAATGATACAACTTCTTAAATCACTTTTCCGGTATGCACCATGAAAAGATTTCAAGAAATTAGCCTTTTTTCTTTATCTTATTTTTTTTTGGCTACAAAATAAATTGTAAGTACACAATAAAGAACAAAGAAAGAAAAGAAAATACTTAATCAACAGAAAATCTCATCAATTAACTGCGAGTTCTTTTATAAATATATAAGCGTAAACTACGAGGATCATAAAATAAGTTTCCAGACTTTTTTTTCTGTATGGGCACGTTTATTGATAGTACACACATGAAACACTAGTTCCCTTCGAAGTAATCTCCTCCGGCTGCAATTCACTTGTACCGTTCCAACAACTTCTAGAAGACTCTATGGAAGTCCTCTTGAGTGAGCGTCACAGCCTCTTTCATCTCTTCAATTGTCGCATAATGATAGCTCTGAGCTTCGGGAATAACCAAAAGTCATAGGGAGCAATAGTCTGTGACCAGGATGTAGTTATGGACTGGTTGGCCCAGCGGTTAGAGTGTTCGCCAATGGCCCGAGTCATACCAAAGACTTTAAAAATGGAACTTGATACCACCTTGCTTAACACTCAGCATTATAAGGTACGGTTCAAGGGTAAAGTGGAGCAATCCTGGGAATGGAGTAGCGCCCTCCCCTACACCTTGGTGTAGTAGCTATCGAAAAGGGAGCCTTCGGGTCACCCTCGACTATGGTCGCTAACTACTAACATTGTCCTGGTGGAAATGCCAGTGACCCGATTTGAAGAGTGTTGGCCTCTTCCCTAGGAATCTCTTGCTGAACTCCCTTAAAACCTCAACATAGTAGCCCTAACCAATCAACATAGTAACCCTTTGGCCAATCAACTCTTGTGTATTGACTTCCTTACTCCTCCCACACCTCTCATCATCCATCACAGACTCCCTGCCTTCCTTGAATCTCTTATGCCACTCAAAAACTGATGCTCGATTCAGGCAAGATGGTCGAAAAGCAGTCTGAAGCATTCCATACCTTTCTATGGCATTTTTTCCAAGTTTACATTCTTCTAAAATGTCCTCACGTCCAGATTGCATTTTTGAAATACACCAGCTATGACAATCAGGCTTTAATAGGGTGTATTCCAATTCCTGCTGTAGCTGTTCATTTGAATTTGAAATCTCATAAGATGTATAGCAATAACACACTGAATTTTCAAGAGTCTACGACAATTTTAAATGCCTGTACAAAAAGTCTGGAAACTTATTGAAGGCACCACGTATTTTCGAGTATCAACCTTCAAATATAGCATCAGGCCATGTTTGTGTTATATGCTCTTTTGTCACAAAAGCAAAAAGTGAATGAAAAATATTTTTCCATTTACTTTAGGAAAAGGCAATAATTTTCTGAAACACGAAAAACTAAAAAAAATGGTTTAACATTCAATTGCAAAGTTTAATTATTTTATTCTAAATTTTGTGCATTCTTTTAATGAAAATCTTGCTATTCTCTTGAAACTTTCCTATACGATTAATCCCATACTAATTCAACAAGAATGAAGTCAGGAGATTGAGTGGGCTGTCATAATTTCCGAAATATTATTCCTTGTTTTTACTCATGGGTAATTTCGATATAATTTAGAAGAGCGTTTTGCATTGTTATCATGTTAAATGGTGATTGATTTACAATTATGTGTAAACCAGATGGTATAGCATGTCTTTTCAAAATCGAATGCTATTATCCTTTTTTCATGATTCCCTTCTCCTGAATCAAATCTCCAATCCTTTCAGTACTCCATAAAATAAAACATACCACACTATTAAGAGATTGTCGGCTGGAGTTGAAGAATACACTGACTGCTTCTCTGCAAAGGTGTCTACCCAACGAATATCCTCGATATGACACGAAATAATCTGATGGTGAAGTTCCAGTAATGATGGACCTTTGGGGAGTATCCCTTCATTGACATCGCTCCCAGCTCCACTCTGGCCCAGAGTGAAAGCACTTGGTTGGGTCCTATCTATGGGTCAAATAGAACTAAACTGCACGCTTATGCTAAACTGAATTGCTTGAAATAGGACTGTTGAGACATTTAAACTGTGTACTAATGCTAAATTGATTTGCTTAAAATAGGACTGTTTTGAGATTTAAACTATGTACTAATTCCAAACTGAATTGATCGAAATAGTATATAAAAATGGATTTGACATTCAACAACCTACAGATGTTGACATTCTATAAAACCCCAAAATTAAACAAAGCAAAAAAACTATTAAGAGACTCATCAGCATGTTTAACTGTTGAATCTCACAGTTGTCATCCAGTCCTTCTCCCTGTTTTCTACTCATATACACCCTCTTCTTACTACGAAAACGTTAGTTTTAGATCAATTTGTCTGCACTAATTTACCATTCTTTTAGTGTCCAGTTCTAATGCTTTTTCACGTAATAGTCTTTTCTATGAATTCATCTTCTATAAAATGTATTTCTTGCTTCAACGATATTTTTGCATTGAACACCACTTTATTAGCAACAGTCCATTTACTTTTTTTAAAGGAAGGAGATCCGAGTCATTTCAACACGTTCAGTGTGATAGTACCCATTACAAGATCGTATTAAACAATTACAGCACTTATATATATATATATATATATATATATATATATATATATATATGTGTGTGTGTGTGTGTGTGTGTGTGTGCGCGCGAACGTGTGTGTGTGTGTGTGTGTGTGTGTGGGTGTGTGTGTGTGTGTGTGTGTGTGATTGAAATGTTTATATAATATAAATGCTTCTTATTCTTTAATAAAGTATAATAAAATATAGATGCTTCCCATTTACTTTAAACTTACAAAGATGGCGTGTTTTGATGTAATATTAATATCTAAGATCAAATGCATATTTACAAATATATATATATATATATATATATATATATATATATATATATATATTATATATATTGCAACATATTATATAAAATCAAATAAATGAAAAAAGTAATTAAATCATTTCGTTTGTGCTTATTCATCTATGTTATTAAAACTCTATATATTCATATATATTTTTTAGATTGGACTTTCACAATAAAATAGTGGAATTGACACCGAAGTTACTTAAACCGAAATATCAGTTTAACAAAACAGAGAATGACAGCTATGAACTTGAGAGTAAGTGATTTTTTTCTTCCTGGCAACGAACTCCGAAAAGTTTTCTTTAGGTTGTTATTATTCACGAGAACATTTTTAAAAGAAAAAAAATCAGTACTTATAACCGAATAAAATTTCCCTATAATTACTGTCTCATTCTCTATTAGCAAGAGATCAATTTGAAAATTTTAATTTGAAATATCTCTACTTTCCTATATATTCATTTATTATTCATCTTCTAAGTTTTCCCTCTGAATGACACTAATTTCTTCTGTAATAAGGCCCCAGTTCAAAATCTCTTGAAAATAAGGTATCTTTTTTACGTAGATGTAACTCTTAGGTCGACTTTGACCCGAAGTGATAACTGTTAAGGTCTTATCAGAGTATCTAATGAATATGTTTGAGATAATGTCTAAAATGATTTTGAACTAAATTTTCTCCTGAAGCAGTTATATTGCAACTAAGTATGATGTTCTTACCTGTTTCAAGCTTTGCAGTATGTATTTATTCAATGGATTTTAAAACACTGATACTTCATCCATGAATGAAGTATTTAGATGTTTAATATGTTTTTAAACTATATGAATGCATTGGCTCTTAAAACATTGATATTAACTGTTACAATGATTGTAAACATGTATTAAACTGTTTACAGTGATTGTAAATGCACTTAATATATTGGCTCTTAAAATATTGATATAGCAACTAAGTAGTGTAATCACATAACCTAATTCAAATTATATCAGCTCAGTCGGATGGAGCAGTAGAACACACTTACTGCATCTCTGTGGATGGATAAGACCCCTCCAACAAGTGGCCTGGATGTGAGACTAAACAATCTGATGGGAAGATGGGAAGGCTCAAGTAATGCTGGGGCTTTTGGGATCGCAGTGTATCCTTTCATGGCCATTTATCCCATGTCCACTCTGGTCCGGAGCAGTAGTAACTCGTAGGGTCCTATATATTGGTCAAATCGAATGGTTTGAGATTTAAACTGTGTGCAAACAAATGAATAATGTTTAATTCAGTCGCTAATTATACATAGCAATGTTTGGAAATTGCTTAACTAAATTGTTTGAAATAGAACTGTTTGATCATTTAACTGTGTGTAAACAAATGACTGATGTCTAATTGAATTTTTAATAATACATAGAATTATACAAAGAATGAGCTTAGCTTCGTTTAAAAATATTATCTCCAAAATGTTGTGAACAAATCATACATCTAATATATATGTATAAAAAGACGATTTGGCATCAACTAAACTAAAATGGTTTATATGCCGTAAAACACAACCAAACCAATCCCAATATATATATATATATATATATATATATATATATATATATATATATATATATATATATATATATTAGACCCGAATACTTGTAACAGTGTAAATTATTTCTATGGAGAATTGTTACGTGAAGCTATATTTTTGGGGAAAATAACTATTATCATAAAAGAATTACATTGCTTAAAAGCAGAAAGAATATTGATATAACACAACCCAGCAGGAGCTGAGGTGTTTTAAAACCAACCAACCAACCATGTTCTTTATAATATTTTTGTTTTTCCTCTTTTACATCTATAACATAATTAGGACTTACTTGTTAATGCTTGGGAGGAGTATATCGGACAAGAAATTGTTTAATGTAGTTATGTGCATCTCTTTTTGCAGTAACGCTAATCAAAAACAGTTTTCTCAATTAGCAGGGCTTAGGATATGTTGACTATATCTCTTGCAGAGTAGATGGAGGTGTCCTAAGTATGACACGAAGCATCATCAGGTATTTGCGCTCCAGTTTTGGAGATCTGGAGAGAGTGGAATACACTTCCATAACAGCTTGCCATTACCCCCAGTTTCACTCTTACACGAAATAGATGTCCCTATCAAGGACATATAAGAGTCATATAGATCTGTGTAAAAATCATTCGGTTTAGATTGGAATATGCCACATAACCATAAATGATTTTTGTTAGGAATACTTACTTGAGTCTATGACTATTTACAAACATTTTTTCTAACAGGGCATCATTTTTTCTTCATCAACGGTACACAAAGTAATGCTTATTGTATTTTATCTGCCTGCATTAGGACTTTCATTATTATCTACTTGAAACCACTCAACAGTGAGCTAATATATGATTATAACTAAGTATAAATAATTCCTAGAAATCTTATGATTAAAAGTATTTGTTAGATAATTGAAGCCATAAAAATGTGGGAACATTATTTGTAGTAGATAGGAATGCTTTATATCATATAACTGAGTAAAAAAAGTCTCAAGAAACTACTTGCCCAGTCGGCTGGGGCTGTAGAATACACAGACTCCCCCAGCGAGTGTCCTGCATATAACACTTAACAATCTGATGGTAAGGTTCCAGTCATGCTCGAGCTTTGAGGAATGCGGAGTACCCCTTAATTGCAATCGCTCTCAGATCCACTCTGGACCAGAATGGTAGCACCTGATAGGATCTTATCTAAGGGTTAAATAGAACTAAAGTGTGTACTTATGCTAAACTGATTTCCTTGAAATAGATCTGCTTTGACATTTAAACTTCATACGGAATTGGTTGAAATAGAATTGTTTCGATTTTTAAACTGCGTACCTATGGTAAACTGAATTGTTTGAAATAGAAATGTTTTGTACGCTAAACTGAATTGTTTGAAAGAGAACTGTTTATATGTACTAAAAAGGATTTGGCATTAAATAACCTATTATGGTTGATATGCCAATAAACCAAACCAAAGCAAACCAAATCAAGAAACTACACCAGAAATTTAAAAAATATGTTTAATTAAATGCAATTCTGGTAGTTGAAATACCGTTAAAATCAATCAAATTGACAGGTTTTTAAACCATATGGAAATCTGATCACACTGAGTAAATAAAACGGGAAATCTTCCAAACTTTAGCCTAACCAGTATTTCTGTGTCGTTGGATCACTTGAATTCTAAAAAAACACTTGATAAAAAGTTAAATGGGAGCTACACAATGATATTGTGTGCTGCTTTGAAGAAATCCTGCCAGCAAAACTCTACGAAACAGAATTCTGAACCAGCAAAAATGACATTCATTTGCAATGAGCGAATAATACCTGCAGGCTAGAGCTCTTGAAATGTGCAGTAACTCATAGGGACTGATGGCATGCGAGAACCAAATATATCTGTGCTGTCCGTACGCCTTGATTATCATGATTATCATGATTATCATTTAGTTTCTCTTTATCATCTCATTGTATTTTAAAAGCTTCCAGATAATTCTCCAACTTTTAAAATCAACTGAATTTGACTTAAAATAGATCATATTTATGTCAAATTATTTTTAAATGTAGATTTACCGTTCATATTTTGAAATGCTTTTAATTGTTTTTCAATTATGTTTCCTGTTCATATTCGCAGTTGATGTTTTTCTATTGATTTGAATTGTTGATTTTTATCATATTTGCAGTTCATATAATTTTCGATGATGCTTGGGAAACTGATAAGAATGGTCAGGAAGTCCCGAATGCTTTCGTCCAAGAGTTTGTATCTTTAATTCCAGAAGCTGCAATGTGAGTAAATCACTTCAGTTATAACTAATAATATAATTTGGAATACTGAATACTAGGCAAAATATTTTTATGAAACATTGCTACAACATCTATCAGAATTTCCTTACCGTTTACACTCATGTAATGAAAGATATTTTAAAAACTATTTTTTTTTACCTAAAATCAATTGACTGTTGAGATATGTTTTTAAAATTCAAACCTCACTTTGTTTCTTTGCCTAAACCTGCCGTAACCTGGATCCAATGTGTCCTCCGCATAGTCTCTACCTAAACAAAGGTTAAGATATACAAGTTTTTACTTAACATTGATTACTATTAATAACACCTTATATATGTCAATGTTACTGAATATCAGTGATAAGGTTTTCGTATGCTTGAAATATCCTAGTAAGCATGGTAAGCTACGTCAAGGTCTAAACGACATACTTTATTTACGGTATTGCATTGATTTTGATTGAAGTAAGTAGTTTTTAAAGAAAAAATCCTCGAATGTTTTCTTTCATTATGTCAGTAGATGTTTAAGAAATTTTTTGTTTGTTAAGGGCCTTTCATAACACGAATTATACAATAAAACACATTTTGTTTCTAAAAATTAGGGGTGGTTCTAGAATAAAGTATATACAATATGTACATAGTTTGGCAATATCATAAATATTTACATGACATGAAGTAATATTTGATAAACCTTCACACATGTAATATCCAGTTGCGACTGATTAAAATATTTAAGAACAAAATTGAAAAATATCTTTTTAATTTTTTTCTAATTTGTCATGAATAAAGAAACTAAATGAGGAGGCAATCATCCTTTAAAGCAACCCATCCAGAAGGAAAGCTCTAAATTCTATCTCTGTACTTCGCTAAAAAAAAAAAAAAAAATAAAAAGAACAGGCCGTCTCTTCCAGAATGCAGTGGAGGGGATTTAGTAAAAAATATACATGCTTTGGTTGAAAAGGTAAATAAAATTAGTCGACTTAAAACTCCCTAAAATGATCTCTAAAGCAGTTTTCTCGAAAGTAAAAGCATTGGTATTTTTTTTTCTTAGATTCTCCTGTAATATTACGGACGGGCGCTGTCGTTGAGAGCGCACGAGCGCATCAGCTGTAGTTAATCAGTGAAGGTGTCAGGAGACTAGTGCGTGCGGGCAGAATGACCTGCAAAGTTAGACGTGATTTTAAAATAATCACAGATGAATTATCACGTGTTTCACGACAGTTTCACTGGTGACATCCAACATTCGGGGATCTTCGATTGGTTCCCCAAAATCTTTATATAAGAAAACAAGTCACGAGATTTTGGTGGAGTTGAAGGCAGCTTTCAAAACTGGCGCGTCAAAGGTTCCGAGGCCCCGACCCGTCCTACCCAGTCTGTTACGACCCATCTGTCAGGCGTGTGTCAACAGCCAGCTCTCACCGACACCCGCCGTCGCCACCAAGAGGAAGGGAGAAGAAGAACGAAACGAACTTTTTGAGTTGCAACGATCGTAGCCCCAAGTGAATAATAAACGACTACTATATTTTCTTCCCTAACCTTCGAGTTTGATTATTTCTTTTTCTGCGGACTCCTTTCTTTAAAACACAATACGTTGGTCCTATGTTACACTACCTCGAAGTCATGAGTTTAATCAGGAAAACTGAATTAAAAACCAATTTTACTCTGCTGAAAAATTGATTTTGTGTCGCATCTGCGACATGGAAAACAGTTGAGTAAATATATATTCGTTTACCTTCAGCATATATCGATCTAAATTCATCCGCTATGTCCTGAAATGACAAAAAAATCTGATTATAGAATATTAAAACGTTAGTACAAGAATGTTTCTTGAAATATGCAAATGTCACGAACTACCGAATTTAGTTCTTATTCACAAAATATAAGGACAACTATCGGGAACTAACGACTCACCCTAACCCTATCCTCCCAATTAGTTCATTATATGATGGATTATTTGGTTGATTGATTTTGACAGCATGTCAACTCGTTTGGGTTTACTTTATACTCAGAGGTAGTTGTTAGTTTCTTGTGTTTTTTTTTTCTCACAGTCCTATCTAATACGAACAATTTGCAAACAGGTCTGCTTGATGTATAGAAGAGGCCACAATAGGTACTATTATTCCAAGCCAGAGTATACCGGCGAATAATGGCAATGAAGGAGTAATTCAAAGTCTCCAGATCGCCATAACTTGAACGTCACCATCAGATTCAGTTCAATATCAAACACGGGGCACTCCTTTTGGAGGAGGTCTTAGCGCTCTGCAGTTAAGACAGTCAGCATATTTTATGTCTCACCAATGGAACGATTGTTCATTTAGTGAAGAGTTTTTATAGAGAGAAAACGGATACGTAGATATGCATAATTCACCTTCGAAAGTCATCTTCACTTTCTCTCTCCTTTTCTTGACAGGTCTGTTGCGAAGGGATATATTAAAATAAAACCCATAAAGAAAGTTATTACTCCCTACGGAGGGAGATTGGAAATGGTCATGCCAGGGGGCACTGAAATGGTAATTCATTTGAAAAACAAAGATAAAATTCGACACAGGAAAAGATGGTCTCAGGTAAGAACATTCACGTATTCACATTGAATCATATGCATGCAGCAAAAATATGATTTTTAAAACGTATTTAAATTTTAATGTGATTAAACTTATTCAATTAGAAAGTTTAGTTTATTTCTTTGTTTAATTGCATATCAATCTTCGAAGGTTATTAAACGCTAAAGTCGTACATATTCTTATGTAATAATATGTTAAGAAATGAAATTATAACAAAGTTATATTCACATATTTTTTATGGGTTTCTATATTTGTTGAAGAACAGCAGTGATACTATTTAGCCCATATCTGGACGGAAGAATAAGGAGTTTCATACCTGTACTAATCCGTGAGCGGAAATCGAGACCGCTTATTTCGAAACCACGGTTGAGCATTTTAGCCATTATGCCATGAAGTCTAGCAGGGTTCGAGCTATGGCATATTAACATTTATGGGTTATCTAATACCAAAGTTATCTTTGTAGAAGAACAGTTGTGTTACTATTAAACCATAGTAAAACTAAGTTGGCGATTATAGTTGAGGGCGATCCGAAGTCTCCTCTTTCAAGAATTACAAGATGTAAGAGAGAGCGCTACTCCTTTCCCTGAATTGCTCCAATTTACCCTTGATATGTACGTTATAATGCTGTTAAACAAGGAGGTATCAAGTACCATTTTGTGAGTTTTTGGTAAGACTCGAACCTCGGTCTCCCATGCTATTGGCGAATATTCTACCGATAGACCAATAGGCCGCTAGTGCTGGGGTAAATTAGAAAGACTAACGAAACTAAATAAGAACGCATGTATAAAGATTACACTTATCTTTTTTATTTATTTCTCGATAAAATTGGTTTTAATATATTGGTAAATACAATTACTTTTAATACGTATGTTAATTATATATGTTAAAAATTATTTGCGCAAAGTCATTATTAAAAGCAGTTTTCTTCAAACCAATATGAAAATGTCAGTACCAAATAATATGTAAAAATTTATCTTTTAGTGATATATATCATTAATTGCAGGATTTTAAATGAGCATGGGCTTTTTTTAGGCAAATCTAATTTAGTGGGAAAGTCCCCGTGGTGTAGGCTGAAGTGTTATACAGTACCAACTCCATCAAGTATTTTCCTCGTCTTATTTCCCTTCTATACGGCTGGATATTTTATTCATATCAAGTCATGAAAACAGTACGGATTCCTTTGATTCTCTTTCATCATCCGTACCAATTGGCCCGTTAGTAAGTCATCTAGACGGTATCCAATGTCTTCATATAGCTGATAAATATAAGTATTTGCTGGTTAGCCCACACTGGTGTATCCATATGTTGGTGTCTATAGGAGAAAGTCCCTTATGTGTTCGTTCACTTCCCTAGAAGTCTCCAGTATTGCTTCCTCGCCTTGAATAATTAGTGAGATTGGCAGTAAGTAGCGGTATAATTGTTTTTTCGTGGGACACTGCTTCCAAGCTTTGTAAAAAGAACTAGCAGCAACCTTGTGCATTTTCCAACCAGCCTATTCTCCAAGCGTTTTGGTTTCTTTGTTCAATGGGATATCAAACTTCGTGGATTATTTAATGCCAAAGCTATCTTGGTAGAAAAACAACATTTGTACTATTTAACCAACAGCTGAGAGATAATAGTTTGTTTTTTTTTCTTGCTGGAGTGTATTATTCCGAAAGTTAGCATAACGGCTCAATTGGGGTTCGAACTCACTAACTTCAATACTGCAGTCCAGCACTCACCCCTTACACCATGGGATCTCCTTCCAAACTTCTCGTAAGAGTCCAACTGATGGAACTACATAGAAGTATGGATGAGGGGAGAAATTTAGTATATTTTCTTCTTTCAATTACAAAAAAAATCTGAAACAGTCTCTTCTTGTGTATCTTAACTCATTGCTTTTCAATTTATTTGTCTTACATGTCTGTCTCTGTATATTTTTAATCAGGTGATGTACCTCTATTATTTGCTGGGATACAAATTTTTAGGGAATAAAGAATCGGTTGAAGACGTTCTCCCGAAAAAACAAGCTCCCAGAAACAAAGTTAGAAGTAATATTTCCATCTTGAACCATTTGCCGGAAGAGGACTATAAAAAGGTAAGTTAAACAACTGCAATGCGATACGCCCTATTTATTATTGATTTTACACACACAATAAATATATGTTTAAACACATTGCCTCAAAAATTCCTTGTCAATTTTATGATTTATTTAACTCTTAATTTACTGAAAGAATTTTTGAAGAAAAAAATGGAGACAGAAGTACGTGTTTAACTTAAAACTGCATAATAATAATAATAATAATAATAATAATAATAATAATAATAATAACTGAATGACAGTAACTAGGAAACAATAAAAGGAAGAAAAGCAACTGCAGAAATATTTCAAGCAACCAGCAATCGTAATCTCACACTAGAAAACGTAGACATGGCAAAGAATGGGAAACCTTGAGAGAAAAACTGAATCTCTTCTAATAGCAGAACAAAACAACGCCATAATGATAAACTACGTAAAAGCAAAAATAGATTAGACCCAACAAAATAGTAAATGTAAACTCTGCGGTAATAGAGACAAAATGATCAATCACATAATAAGTGAATGTAGCCCATTATTGCAAAAAAGTATAAGATAAGTCACGAGTGGGTGAGGAAGGTGATTCACTGGGAATTGTGCAAGAAATTTAAATTTGACCATACGAACAAATGGTATTTGTACAATCCAGAATCCGTCCTGGAGAATGAGACGCAAAAGCTTTTCTGAGATTTTGAGATACAAACAGATCAGCAAATCTCGACAACACGACAAGACCTAGAAATATTCAACAAAAGAGAACCGGTCAAAGAAGACTTTGCCATTCCGGCAGACCACAGGGTAAAATTAAAAGAATGTGAAAAGAAAGATAAGTACCTAGACCTGACTTGAAGACTAAAAAAAACTATGGAACATGATTGTAACTGGTGCAATCTTCAAAAGCCTGGTAAACAGAATGGAATAGTTGAAAATAAAAGGACAAGTAGAGACCGTCCAAACTACATCATTGTTAAGCTCGGCTCGGCCAAATTACTTAAAAAAACCCTTAGAAACTTCTGTCTCTCAAAGGAGTAACAACAGCCATTATTATTATTATTATTATTATTATTATTATTATTATTATTATTATTATTTTCTGGAATGTTCAGTTACAGAAAGATCATCTAATTCTGGGCAGAAGACCAGACCATACAATAATTAACAGAAAAAAGAACCTGCCCAATAGTAGACTTTGCCGTCCCGGTGGATCACAGAGTGAAAATCAAACAAAACAAAAGAAGACAAATACTTGGACTTTGTATGAGAACTAAAAAAGCTATGGAACATCAAGGTGACTGTGATACCAGTTATAATTGGTGCACACGGAACAATCCCAAAAGAGTGGTAAAGGGACGGGAATATTTAGAAAAAAGAGGACTAGTGGAGACCATGTCAACTTCAAAATTGATTAGATCGGCCGGAATACCGAGAAGAGTTCCAGAGACCTGGGGAGACTTGCTGTAGCTCGGACTCCAGTGAAAGACCCCCAGCTAACGCCGGTGTAAAAAACTCCCAAATAATAATAATAATAATAACAATAATAAAATACCAGCAACTAATTGATTTCTATTCCTTTTTTAGAAATTTCTGGTTTTCGGTATTTAGAATGAATGTCATTATTTTACAAAAGTGAAACATTTGCAAAATGTACGTAAAGAATATATTTTTTTCGTTTCCTGGCTACATCGTTTTATGTAACATTTGGTATTTATCCAAGGCATATTCATATTTCATTCTTCGACTTTTACGAAAATCATGATTAATCAAAGCCGGGTGTTTCAAAATAGATGCAACCCATTAATACAATGATTCATATTGCATCAGTTTATCTTTCATCTGTGTTTTAAAAATTAATCATATCGCTTCTGAAAGGTCAATCCAGAAGACAAGGGCAGAAATTGATTGAATTTATTGTACAGAGTACATGAAAGATCAAGCGTCTTTGGGGTGGATTTTTTCGGACTCCAACCGGCATAATCTTTCACCGCATCAACATTGTCAGAAGATCTTATACTGTATTTAGCTTCTTGCTCGATATGGGATTTTCTTTCTTCTAGATGAGGTTGTTTACTGACTTTGTAGCTTGAAGTTTGTGTACCCAACGATAAATTTGACTTTGCTTCGCAAAATTGATAAGTTAGACTTCCGGCGAAATTTTGCTGGAACAGTTTTGAATGATTTTGTCTCTAAATAAGCGATGACAAAATATTTTTCTTCTCTTGTCCAACGCATTGTGATCAGGGATAAACAGTTGTTATAGTATACTATTTCTAATCTGAAACAAGAAAAAATATTAGTTGACTTATTAGCATTCACATGGGTCTCATGTATATTGAGACACCGTGTGTATACATCTCTCGAAGTAGCTGGACCGAGACCATTTCAGTGTCAGCTGAAGATCGTTTACAGAAGACTTAGTGACAACATGTCTCCACTGGTTTCCTGGACTCTTCTTTGTATTCTGGCCAATCTAAACCATGATGTTAGCTAGATGCTCTCAATGGTCTCTCTCTTTTCCAATATTCTTGTACCCAATCAGAACCGTTCCGAGCTCATAACTACAATTTATATCAACGTCATCGTCATGTACCAGTTTGTTCTTTTTAGTTATCTAGCGAGCTCCAAGTATTTGTCTATTAACAGTGCTGTGGTCTGGATGGTCTCGATACTGCCACTGATCTTCAGTTCTATACAGTCTCTTTTCTAGGTTTTTGGGCACTGTTCCAGGGGCTCCAACAACGATTGACAGAATTCAACAGTTTGTGACAATTCAACTGAAAGTAGAAGAGTTGGTAACTTTCAGTACTGTTTACAGGAATGAGATCAATATTTTCGCTGTTGTATTGTTTCCTATAAAAAGTATTTGGAAAGGAAAACATTATATATGTAATTATGTTGATAATGGGTTTTTTTACCACAATCACAATAGTTACATAATATACCAATTTTGTACTTACTAACAACCAGGTTATTTCTTTATTTTTTGTCTAGAATATATTAATTATTGAGAAATTTTCCTTTGATTCTTCGTGAATCGTTATTTAATAATTTCACTATGATCTGTTTAGACATCCTTGATTTAGTGCTCTATTTCTAGTAGCCTTCATCAAAGAATCCTATTAAAATTACCATAGCAATTTTTTCCACTTGAATTGTATCTCGATGTTCATGATTTAACCCTACACTACTTAAAGCTATCATCAAAGAATCTTATTAAAATTGGCATATCAATATTTTTCCATTTAATTTTTTATCTCCGTGATATAGTTATACACTACTGATGGTCTCCATCTAAGAATATCATCAAAATTGCAATAACAATATTTTTCCTGATGAATTATATTCATTTAGTTTCACGAGCGAATAGCCTCGTTCCAATGACGCAGATTACCCATTTTTATTGTGATTTTTTTTTTCAAATGTTTAAATGTAATTTAATGTATGAATAAAAATATTACTTTCACTTTCTCAATACAGTGATTTCAGCATTGATAATTCGTATTTTTTAGATTGAAAATACCTTCTTACTTACATTGGATGGAGATGTTGACTTCAAACCAGATTCAGTGAGACTTCTAATCGACAGAATGATAATGAACAAGAAAGTTGGTGCTGTTTGCGGAAGAATCCACCCAATCGGTTCAGGTTGGTTTTAGAATTTAAAAGAATTTCAATTTCCTGAATTTGAAAAGTGAATAAATTAACACTTACAGCATTGAGTAGCTAACACTTCGGCAGATCCCTTTACCCTGGTCTCATGATTGAAAAAGATATCCAACTGTAAAATATTGTTGTTATCTTTTATTTAATAACCTGATTGGTTGTATAATTGTTAAGCAAAAGCAATGGAGAGTTATAAACAATTAGAGTTTCATGTAATTATTATTAATACAAATAATTACATGCCTGATATACATGCTTTCCGGGCCATTGGACTATAAGTAGAGTGGTCTCAAAGGGTTCGAATCATACCAAAGTTCGAATCATACCAAAGTTCGAATCATACCAAAGTTCGAATCATACCAAAGATTAAAAAATGGAACTTGATGCCTCTTTCCTTAAGATTCAGCATTATAAGATATGTATCAAGGGTGAAGTGGAATAATCCAGAGAATTAAGTCATGCCCTCCCCTAAACCTCGGTGTAGTAGCTATTAAAAAAGGAGTCATCGGGTCACCCTTGACTACGGTCTTCAACTTTACTTATTGTCTAGTCGTTGAACAAAAAGAGTCTACTATTACGTCCGCCCGTTGAAGGACAGAAAGTTTCACCCAATTTCGATCTGTTTACGAGTAAACCCCTTTTTGCACAGCAGGACGTTTTAAAATTGTTTGCATACTTTCAACCAATTGAGGAACTATGTTACATCTACCCTACAGGGATTTTATAATAATTGGCCCATTATCCTCTTTATGGATGATGAAGCAATTTCTTTACATCAGGGAGATTCAAAATCCTTTTAACTACTGTTTGGTATATCCCTGAAAGCCACAGGTCTAATGAGTAGAGTATTTACCAATGGTCCGTTAGGCCGGTGTTCAATCTCCAGTCGAGTCACACTAAAGACTCAAAAAATGATAGTTGATTCTGCTTTGCTTAACACTCTGCATTATTAGATAAGGATCAAGGGTAAAGAGGAGCAATCCAGGGAATGGAGCAGCGCCCTCCTCTACACTTTGGTGTCGTTGCTACTGAAAAGGGAGCTTTCGGGTCACCTTCGACTAAGGTTGCCAACCTTAAGTTTACTAACTTATATCCCCGAAATAACGTTTAATGTTTTCTAAAGATCTTTTTTCTGACACAACGTGTTTTGACCTGCGTACATCTTTATGGTAGATCTGTATATAAGGGTTGTCTTGGAGCTCTATTAAATGTGAAAACACCTATCCGTTGCCTTTACTCCCAGGTTTCATTCGAGACGGTGTGATACTATATGTAAGCGTCACATCTATTGTTCAAAGGGATCTGCTGGAAAATCATTTATTGAAACCATATGATTTTGTGCAAAGTATTTGTATTTAGAAAGCTATAATTATTTATAAAGGACTATTATTAGTTACTTGAAACCATTTAAAGTTTTTAGAGCAAAATTTGACCTGTGTTTTCGAATACTTGAAACCATATAACTACGGGCAACCAGATTTTTTTTATGAACTAGGGATAATTGTTTGAAAATATAATGGAATATAAATTATTATTATTAATAATAGCTACTTTAAACTCGAATTTTTATAAAATTTCTAAATTCATTATATATATATATAAACAGTACTATTTCAAACAATTCCGTTTAGCATACAAAAACATTTGTATTTCAGACAATTCAGTTTAACATAAGTATACAGGTTCAATGTAAAAAAAAGTTATATTTTAAACCATTCATATTAGCATAAGTACAAAGTTTAATTCTATTTGACCCATAGATTGGACCCTATCAGATGCTACCACTCGGGGCCAGAGTGGACCTGAGAGCGATGGCAATGAAGAGGCACTCCGCATTACCCAAAGCTCCAGCATTACTGGAACCTCATTATCCAGGACACTCATTGGAGCGAAGGGGCCTTACCCCCCTGCAAAGATGCAGTTAGTTTATTCTACAGCTCTAGGCGACTGGGCAAACACTTGGGAAAAACAAAAATTCGACTATTCTCTCCTATGCTTTGAGTTGATATTTGAGGTAACTAGGCTCTTCAACTTTCGTAGGCAACTGCTATAGAAGAAGGAAAATAGTAGTCAAACTAGTTGCTTTCCGCTATGAAATTGACCTGGATTTACATCCTGCTCGTAGCTGAATATTGACAGAAAACACTCGGTAAATTCAACAAGCTATCGAATAAGTTGGTCTCCAATTAAAATAAAATATCTACCTTTCACAAAATTAATATCTAGGTTTTACTGCATTTCAACAGTTGCTAAATGCTGACGTCAGTCTTTTTTTCTTTTTTAAGCAATTATACGTTTTCAATAAATTGATGACATGAAAAAAAGATAACATCATTAAGTAGGTTCATAGGTAATTAGGGAAATTTCGAGAAAAATAGGTTGGTCTAACAAGAAAATATGGATAGATATCTTTTATAGATGTGAACAAGGTGAAATACATTGATAAACATAGACAAGTTACTTAATAAATCCTTTGACTCCAAACTAATTCAATACATTGAAACTTCCTGATACATCTGCTCAAATATGAACATGTACGAAGATCTAAAACAGAGGTAAAACATCATCATTAGTAACACTAACAGAAATAGAATCTTCATTGCGTCGAGTATAATATTAGTTTGTTTTAAATTTCGAGTAAAATTTGCTAAATGGCTCTAATATTTGTGATTGTCTATTTTTTTTCTTGTTTTTATTCATATCAGGTAAGTATATAGGTTAAACCACTGATTTAATAGACACACGTTCCTACTTACATTTCCATTTGTATACCCAGATATATATATATATATATATATATATATAGAGAGAGAGAGAGAGAGAGAGAGAGAGGAAGAAGGAAGAGAGAGAATTGGTTGGTTGGTTGGTTGGTTGGTCGGTTCGTTGGTTGGTTGGATTTTTATCGCATATCAACCTTTATAGGTTATTTAACACCAAACCCACTGTTATAAAAAATGGTTCTATTTCAAACAATTCAGTTTAGGATTAGTAAGCATTAGAAATGTAAGTAGAGTTTAATTGTGAAAAATATTTCTTTTTCAAGCTCTTCAGTTTAGTGAAGCAGTTCTTATTCAGCTATTTCAGTTTAGTATAAGTACAGATTTTTTTACACACAGTTAAATGTCAAAACAGTTCTATATTAAAGACATCAGTTTAGTGTAAGTACAGTTTCAATGTCAAAAAACAGTTCCATTTGAAATAACTCAATTTAGCATTAGCCCACAGTTTAAATGTAAGTACAGTTTAATTGTCAAAAACATTTCTATTTCAAGCTATTCAGTTCAGTCAAACAATTCAGTTTAGCATAAGTATGCCGTTAGTTCTATTTAAACCATAGATAGGGCCCTATCAGATACTACCACACCGGGTCAGAGTGGACCTGGGAGCAATGGCAATGAAGGGGTGCTCCGCATATCCCAAAACCCCTGCATCACTGGAACCTCACCGTCAGATTGTTTAGTGTCATATCCAGGACACTCATTGGGCGGGGTAACCCCTCTGCTGAGGAGCGGTCGGTGTATTCTACAGCCCCAGCTGACTGAACAAGAGAGAGAGAGAGAGAGAGAGAGAGAGAGAGAGACATAAAGAGAGAGAGAGAGAGAGAGAAAGAAAGAAAGTGCTGGAATGTGATAAAATCGAAAAAGCAAAAGAGTAAATGGATGGTAAATATGTATCGAGACATGGATGCGTAAATTTTGCGAGGAATAAGATCAAGGAGGAAGATCTCGATGAAAGATGTGATCAAAACAAACTTAGACCAGACTCTAAATGCCAATCTCACCGCTTTACCAGCAATGTTATCCACGAGCAAAACGTATGCTACAACGAAAAAGGAAGAACAAAGACTCGTTACGACACAAAGGGCAATAGAAAGATCAATCATTGGAATATCTTTGAGTGAGCTCATCCAAAGCGAGTTTATTCGGGAGTGAAATGAAGGATGTGATCACGTAATATCGAAGACAGAAGATCCACACTGCTGGAAACATCAAGGCTTACAGGCAACAGGTAGACCCATGAATTTGTACTGTGGTATCCAAGAGACCGAAAACAACCATTCGGAAGACCTCCACGATGATTGTCAAGCGATTTGGATCAATATGAAGACAAGGATTATCTCAAGATTTAAATGGAAGAGCAGTGTTGCCAACGATACATAAAACATCAGAAAACCTAGCCAGTAAGGTTTGATTTCTTTGCTTTGTAATGTATATCAACATTCGCGGCTTCTTCAATGTCAAAACCAAAGAGTAGTAATAGTGCTGTTTAACCCATAATGGGGATATTTGATGTTCTTTACTTTTCCAAAATTGACTTGAGTTCAAATTCGCTTACTTAGAAGTTACTGCCTAGCATGTTAGCCATCACCCCTCTAGGCAATAAGAACATAAAATACTCAAATCTTGAATTGAGGATTTCAAAATAACATTTCAAATAAATTCTTCGCTTCAGAATATAAACTTTTCTTTTTCAGCGACATCTTTCACTTCCACAATCACTTAAATATAATGTTCCTTGCCGCTGCCATATTGATAACTGATTTATTTTTTTTATTCTGTAAACCCAATTTAAATATACGAGAAAATAAAGAATATGTTGACTACAGAGGGGTAAGTCAACAAATTAGAAAATCTGTCCTTGGTAAGCCACTAAAATATATTTGAAGATGAGACTCTTGTTCTGTATATCTGGAGAGTGTGGAGTACCCCTTCATTGCCATTACTATCAAGTTCACTTTGACAGGGATTGGTAGTATCCATCTATGGGTCGATTAGATCTGTTTGTAAAGTATTTATTTTACATAGGAGTACCTGATATCATACGAGTGTGCGCAAAAATAAATTAAAAACCTACACAAAAATAATGTAAATATAAATGCACAATTACAAGACATAAAATAACTCTAGACAGCTTGAAATGCCGTTAAAATCAATCAATCTAGAAAATAAGCATCAACAGCAACAGAAATAAAATGTTATACGTGGATGTAGAAGTAGTAGCAAATAAAAAAAAAAGTAAAAATAATCAGTTTTATAATTCTTACGAAAATGTGTATGTTATCTGTCGGGCTAGACTCCTCTCATAACCTCAGTTATAATGGGTTGTTCAACATGAAATAGGTTAAAAGAACTAAGTGAAAGCAGAACATGTAAATAGTGAAGAAAAATAAATTTGATTAATTCATATTTATATTTTTGTGAACTTTCTCATTGTTTTTTTAATGTATGATTATGATATCAGGTATTCCTGTTAAATACAAATCTTTTTAAACAGATATGTTTGACCCATAGATGGAAACCTGACAGGTACAATCATTCCAGCCCAGAGTGGACCTGGGAGTAATTGTAATACTTACCATTCCTCAGAGCTCCAGAGCTGGAGCCTCAATATTTGTTAGTATCACATCTGAATACCTATTTTTAAGGGGATCATACTCTTCTGCAGCATTTTCAGTCAGCATTATCTAAGCCCCACAGAGGGAGTGTTTAAAAAACGAGTTAGTGAAAGCAAGTATTTCGGTAAGTGATTGAAAGAAAAGAAAAATTCAGTTTTGTCCATTCGGCTGGTGATGTAGAATACACCTACTACACCTCTGCAGAAGGGTAAGACATCCAACGAGTGTCCTGATTGTGACACTAAACAATCTGATGGTAACGCTACAGTGATGCTGGAGCTTTTGGGAATGTAGAGTACCCCTTCATTGACATGGCTCCCAGATCTCTTCTGGTCCGGAGACGTACCATCTGATAGGGTCCTGTTTATGGGTCAAATAGAACTAAACTGCATACTTATTCTAATTGAATTGCTTGAAATAGAAATGTTTTGACATTGAAACTGTACTTACGCTAAACCGAATTGTTTGAAATATAACTGATTTAACATTTTACTGAGTTTAAACAAAAGCAATACTTATACTAAAATAAATTGTTTGAATTAGAACTGTTTGACTAAACTGAATATCTTGAAATAGAAATGTTTTTGACAATTAAAATATGAACTTTTGCTTAACTGAATTATTTGAAAGAGAACTGTTTATTTGTATAAAAATGGATTTGGCATTAAATAACCTTCACAGGTTATGTTGTATCATTGTAAGGAAAAGATAGACAGAATGAAATAGAGTAAATTATTCATTAAATCAAGTAGTACAGTCCGATTAATATCATAAATCTCGCACTGTTGCTGTTACGTCCGAATTCGGTCTTACTACTGACTGACCTCTTTTCAGAGCTGTCTCTCTACTTCTCTTTCTACTTTCTTCTGTCGTGCTTATAAACACGACGTCTTTTATACTTCCGCAATACCGGAAGTCACGTGGTACGAGCCACTATACAACAGGTTGATAGGCTATAAAACCCAAACAAAAAAAAAACCAAAAAAATCAGTCACTTTGCTAATCACTACTGAGTAGAAACAAGGATTTTTTGTTAAATTAGAACTTTTTAAAAACATTTCTAATTGATTTTCTTATCTCATTTCAGGACCAATGATCTGGTATCAACAATTTGAGTATGCAGTTGGACATTGGCTTCAGAAGGCTGCTGAACACGTTTTTGGTTGTGTCCTCTGTTGTCCCGGATGTTTCTCACTTTTTCGAGCCTCGGCTGTCATGGATGACAATGTTATGAGAGCATACACTAGGAAACCTATTGTTGCTCGCGACTATATTCAGTATGAACAAGGTAAGCATTTATAATGCATCGTTGCAAAAGAAACTTCATTTTTTTCTGCTTTTCGGGGGTGGTGTTTGTTTGTTATTCTTTTTTTTTTTTTTTTTTTGGATCTTTAACATTTTCACTGCAAATAGGTTGTGTACTGTCTACGATAGGTCTATGTATATGTGGACCTTGCTCCCCCATTCTATGTATATGTGAAACTTGCTCTCCCATTCTATGTAATAATTATATGATTACGTTATATGGACTTTTATACTAGGGCTTTTATACTTTTAAACTTCCATCTCCTCAACCCACTTCAGTTAGTTCTTCACTTCGCTTCTTCTCTATTCGGTCATTTTGTCGCCTCTTGTCCGTTTAGTGTCTCTTTCGTATTGCCATTAGAGTTCTTATTCGCTGTTAAGGAATGACAACGCGACCACAAGTTCATATGCATATTTTTATTCTTATTTATTGACGACTGATCCTTTCATTACACCCTTGGCCTTAACAGGGAATAAGTGAGAGCATGGTGGAGCGCTCAAGTGACTTACTTATTCTAACTAGAACCGTTTTAGTCACTAGACTGAAACCATTTAGTCAGTGCCGTGGTCTCGGATTGATCTAACTTTCAACAGTTGCCGATGAAACTGGTTGACTCTTGAATTTTTATACTTGTTTAACGGCTCTGCACCTAATTTGATACAACACGTCAAAAATAGATCTCACCGACCTATTATCTAAGGTAATCACGGCTTATAACATTGAATGTATCGGCTATAATCAATTGAACCGAGAATCTCATTGTATTACAGTAGTTTGCGAACTAAGCGAAAAACATACATTAGTTTTTAAAAAACAATATCTAAAAGGACCGTGTGTGAGAAAAATCCTAAGAAACAACTATAGAAAAAGTGGGAATATGAACATACAATGAACGGGATTGCCTAACCTCTACGTATGAAATAAAACTCAAAGGTTTTACATACCATTAGACTCAATCACTCTTCCCAAATATTAATTAAGATGCCACTAAATCTATTGTAAAGTATTTGCTTTTTATTTGCAGGTGAAGATCGATGGCTTTGCACTCTGCTCTTACAGCAAGGTTACAGGATTGATTACTGTGCGGGTGCCGATGCTTACACATTCGCTCCGGAAACTTTCCATGATTTCTACATTCAGAGACGTCGATGGGCACCTTCAACAATCGCTAACATAATGGATCTTTTATCAACATGGCATACTACCGTCTATTTAAATGATAACATCAGCGTTTTTTTCATGTTTTATCAGTTTATTTTGATGACATCAAGTATTTTAGCACCAGCTACTGTGGTTCTTATGATTGCAGGATCATATAACGCTGTGCTCAAAATAAGCATGTGGAAGTCGTTTGCGGTTTCTTTGTCCCCAGTTATATTATACATAATCATCTGCTTGAAAACTAAAACAAGCACACAGATTAATGTGGCAGCATTAATGACAAGTATATATTCAGTCGTCATGGTTATCGTTACCGTAGGAACTATTATAAATATATTACAGGACGAATTTGTTGCACCAAATGTTGTGTTCCTGGTTGGCTTGGCTGTGGTATTCTCTGTTTGTGGCCTTCTTCATCCTCGAGAAATTATCTGCTTAATTCATGGAATATTGTACTTTCTCACCGTACCTTCTTCTTTTATATTCCTCACAATTTATTTCCTCTGCAATCTGAATATCGTATCTTGGGGTACGAGGGAGGTCATTAAAAAGTTGACGCCTGAAGAAGAGGAAGAAGCGAAGAAAGCTGAAGAAGAGAAAAAGAAGAAGAAAAAAGAGAAAAGCTTCTTTAACGTCATTGGCCTTCTGCCTTTAATTGAAGAAATAAAAAAGATACTTTACGATTTATTGGGGAAACAGCTGCCCACAGCAGGCCCTAATGGACAAGGAAATGGAGCCGACGTAGAAAATCAAAAAGAAAATATATGCAAAGAAATAATTAAAAAGCCTTTAGTACGACATTTGGCCAAGGCTCCTGTGATATTGAACCCGTATCACTGGACCTCATTGCCTTATTTTGGAAACGGCGAAACTGAGCATGTCGGGGAAAGGGAGAAACAATTCTGGTTTTATATAATTAAGAAATACTTACATCCATTACAGGAAAACAAAGATGAGAAAGCTAAAATCAAGAAAGACTTGGAGGACACGCGTAATAATGTTGTGTTTGGTTACTTCCTTTTGAACCTCCTGTGGAGTGTAGCTATTATGCAATTGCAAACAATGAAAGCTGAGATGCTGCCGTTTTTTATTGCTGGCAAGTATGAACCAATATCAGTTATGTTCCTTGGTATCTTTGGCATTGTCCTCTTTTTACAGTTCGTTGGTATGTGCGTACATAGGTGGGGAACATTCCTACATCTCATGTCTACAACTCATATTAGGTCAAATAATGAAGACAGAAAGCAAAAAGTTGAGAACTTTATAATGAAAATGGCCAGTGCCTCTGTAAGTATTGATATCAAGAATGACTGTTCGTCTTGTGAAAGTGACTCTGAAATTGGCGAATTGGATGAGATGATTTTGCCGCCAGCTGATTATGACTCGGATCATGAAGAGACAAATGAATTCTCTGCGTACGAAAAGTTCTATAATGACAGAATGAAGACCTTCAGAGGAAAAAACCTTCGCAAACGACCATCACCCGGCTCTACAATGCATGTGTAAAACGTCAGCGTTTTATGTTACATAGACAATAAAATATTATGTATTATTCATATTTTTGTAATAATATATATATATATATATATATATATATATATATTCAATTGTGAACTATATAAGATGTAAAACATGATAAAAACTCTCGACTCAGAGTTTCAGGACAAACGTTACGTATATATATATATATATATATATATATATATTGATGTGATTGGCTTAACGTTTATCGTTGTAGGAAATGGATTTGGCAAACCGGATTCAAATCCTGGACGAGTTTTTTTTTCTCTTTTTTTTTTTTGCTGGTCTCTTCATGATAATGCAATTTTGGTAAGGTATAAGTCCAGCAGATCTACCTCCGGCAATGGGAATAGGTAAAGCAGAATCGGATCTTTTGATTTGGTACGGCAAACTCTCTAGTACAAGGAATATTCAAACTTCTAATAAGCTGCCCTCGTATTACATATACAAACAATTGCAAGCATAAGCATTTGTACACAGACACACTCACACACAAACACAACAAACACAAACACAACAAATACACACACACACACACACACACACACACATATTTATTTATTTATGTTCGAATTTCCGACGAGTGCTGATACTGTCAGTGATTTTGAACTTCCATTTTGACTTTCTTTTATTATTCTCTACACACGTAAAGAGAATATACATGAGAATATTATTCACACCTATTCATATCTAAAGGATCATATAAACAACCATGATAATTAAGTTAATATAAATGATTAAATCATGTAACTTTATTTCTACATTTATTGCGTGTAAAAGTTAATATTAAATCACACTAATGATAAATCATTATCAGCCTGAGATTGTTTTGCTATCATATAACATACACACTGCTGATACATATGTATGCCATACTACCACAAACTTATTCATTAGTCTAATTTGGCCCTTGTCAAGCTTAGTGTGCTATTTTTGCTCATACTGGTAAACACAAACTGCTGTGTTCAATCGTTTCTCTCTCAAGTATTTACCAAATATTTGTTGAGCATATGCTTTTAATATACCATGTTAACTTTTTAAAAAATCTGAATAAGTCAAAATATTGTATTTTTAATGTACATGTATAGCGTTCACATCTGAAATATTAAACTTATTACGTATCATAAGATATTGCTCAGAACAAAATATATTTAATGTTCATGGTTTCATAGAGTTATAAGGACGTGTCTTAAGTGCATATTAGTGTCTGTGCATGTAAATAAAATTTCTTTATTATATACTGTAATGGAAAAACGAAATCTTGAAAAATAATAATTTTTCGCATCTACATTATCTACCTATCTATCTGTCTATCTAAATATATGTATGCATGTGTGTAAATGCTTATATATGCTTATATATATATATATATATATATATATATATATATATATATATATATATATATATATATATATATATATATATATATATATATACTTTTAAGGAAAAAACAAAATTCGGTCACATTAAGATTATAAATTTATTTCCATCAAGCAAAGAGCATTGACATGAATCAATAAAATGATAATATATATATATATATATATATATATATATATATATATATATATATATATATATATATATATATATATCCTATGGACAAAAAGTAAACAATCCGAATTTGATATTCGTTGATTACCAAGTGAAGAAAGATATTAAACAAAAGACCCACTCTCATCATTATCCTTCATATAAATGTGAGCAAAAGTTATCCTTATAGCAATATATGCTAAATCTCAGGTTCAAATATTTATTGTTAATTAAAAAATATTTTTCATGAGCATTTTGGTCTCTGTTTCTTTGAAAAAATGTTACTATATTTTACTGAATGCAATTCTTATATTCTCTGTGTCATTGTATGACCCAAGGACGGCAAGAGCTACAACATTTTCTATGGTTAATCATGGGAATATTGATCATTTCTTTTCTTAAAAAATCCCCAAAATCTATAACCAAGGTTTGATTATCAATGTAATTTTAATGTTAAATTGATACTCACGTTGTGTTCTTGTAGCTAGCTATGATGAATCTTTTACTTTTTTTTAACCGTATGCAGCAGACATGTTCCTGAACATTTCCAGGACAGAAACAAAAATTTTGACCATTTGTCCCATAATTTTCTCCAGTGACTTCCGGTTACTCGAAATCAAGAGTTAAAAAATTTCCGGCTGTTGGGTTTGTCATATGAGCAATGAATACCTGGGTTAACCTCTCAACACAGTTTACTGAAATATAACTTTTCATGAGAAATTGTTTGGTGCATTCTTGAATTAGTCGATACAATGAAAGAATAGGCGGGTTTTTGAGATTAAGAAAACACAACATGATATAAACTGAAGATTTCGATACATGACTATATTTTAACAATATCTTTAATGAAATTAATCAATTCAAATTTCCTCAAACCATAAATATTTGAAATAACAAAAAAGTAATAACATTAATTATAATAAACATGAAGGTGACGGTAACGATGATACCATTTGTAATTGGCGCGTTCAGAACAATACATAAAGGCTTGGTAAAGAGGCTGGAAGACTTAAAAATCAAATGAAAACCGAGACAGTCCAGACTACAGTATTATTAAGATCCACCAGAATGCAGAGTAAATGGCCATCAGCTAATACTGGTGTGAAAAACTCCAAAGGAGTAACATAATAATAATAATAATAATAATAACAATAATAATAATAATAATAATAATTTGGAAGTTGGCAGCCGAGTGGAGACCATCCAAAAAACAGCATGATTGAAAACGGCCAGAATACTGAAAAGAGTCCTGGAGACTCGAGGAGACTGGCTGTCACTCAATCTCCTGTGAGAAACCATCAGCTTTAGCTGATGTGAAAAACTCTAATAAGTAGATAATAATAATAATAATAATAATAATAATAATAATAATAATAATAATAATAATCTGTCGTAAAAAACTCTTGAAAGAGTAAAATAATGACTGAATCTCTTTTGATAGCAGCACAAAACAATAACATAAGAATCAATTATAATAAAGCGAAAAATGATATTACGCAACAGAATAGCAAACATATGTCAGGTAGTGACAGAGATAAAACGATTCATCATGTAATAAGCGAATGCAACAATGTGGCACAAAAGAATGTGTGTGGAAAGTGATCCACTGGGAATTGTGTGAGAAAGTGAAATTTGAACATACTACCAGAATCCGATCACGAGTCGAAAAAATATCTAATCTCGACTAGAGAACCAGACCTAGTTTCGATTAATAAGAAGAAAAGAAATTGCCGTTGTTTCTGCCTATTGGTCGAACACAGACACAGCGATAGTGTAAGAAAGAAAAAAAAAGGTCAAATACTTCAACATGAGGGTAACTGTGATGCCAAGTGTAATTGGGCCTCTTGGAACGGTTAGCAATTGCTTGAAAAAGAAGAGGAGGAATTGAAATTCACAGGAAGAACCACGATCAATCAGGCTCCAGCATTAGTAAGACAGACTAGGATACTCAGAAGAGTTTTGGAGACCTAAGGAGATTTGCTGTCACTCCAATGAGAAACACAAAAAGATAATAGTAATATTGTGCAGGATATTTAAATTTGACCATACGAGCAAATGGTATATGCACAACCTAGTATCTATCCTGCAGAAAGAGACATATGAACTCCAATGGGATTTTGACAAACAAAACGGATCACCTAATCTCGACCAGAAGACCAGACCTTATAATTATCAACAAAAAAGAGAATTTGCAAAATTGTGGACTTTGCTGTCCCGACTGACCACAGAATAAAACTGAAGGAAAGTTAAAAGAGTGTAAGTATATGAACCTTGCTAGGGAATTGAAAAAACTGTGTAACAAGAAAGTGACAATTATACTGGTGCCTTTGGTACATTTACCAAAGTATTATTAAAGGGACTGGAGGACTTGGAAATAGAAGGACGAGTGGAGACCATCCAAACTATTACATTATTGAGAACGGTCAGAATACTGAGAAGAATCCTGGAGACTTGAGGAGACTTCCTGTTACTTAGGCTCCATTGAAAGACCATCAGCTAACGCTGATGTAAAAAAAACTCTCAAGGTGTAAATAATAATAATAATAATAATATATGCAAAAACTAAATTGAGACTCATAAAATTCTCTGGGAATTTGAAAAATATATGACATCCAATCCAAGTAAAAAGACCATGTCTAGCTTTTATTAATAAAAAAAAGGACTTGTCAATATTGGACTTTGTTATTCCAGCAGATCACGGAGTAGTATTGCCCAGTTGGCTCAAGGGACAGTAGAATACAACGACTGCATCTTTGCAGAGGGGTAAGACCCCACCCATGAGTGTCCTGTTTATGACACTAAATAATCTGATGGTGAGGATCCAGCAATGCAGGAGCTTTGGGGAATACGTAGTACTCCTTCATTTCCATTACTCCCAGGTCGACTCTGATCTAGAGTGATAGCACCTATGGGTCGAATAGAACTGTTTGACATTTAAACTCTACGCAAACATATGAATAATTCTTAATTGAACTACTGGAAAATAAAGTGTTTTATCATGGGAGTAAACAAATAACTGATGTTTAATTGATTTTGTTGGTTGGTTGGATTTTGTGGCATATCAACCTTTGTGGGTTATTTAACGCCAAATCTATTTTCATGCAAAAATAATTCAGTTTAGCGTAAGTACACTGTTTACTTGTCAAAAATATATCTATTTCAATCTAGTCGGTTTTGTCAAACATTTCTACTTTAAACAGTTCAGTTTAGCATAAGTATGCAGTATAGTTCTATTTAACCCATAGATAGGGCCCTATCAGGTGCTACCATTCTGGACCAGGGTGGACCTGGGACCAATGTCTATGAAGGGGTGCACCGCATTCCCCAAAGTTCCAGCGTTACTGAAACCTCACCATCAGATTCTTTAGTGCCATATCTAGGACACTCGTTGCGAGGTCTTACCGTCTGTTGAGAAGCAGTCAGTGTATTCTGGGCAATAAATTGATTTGTTAGTGATATATACCAACAACTGGGACCATTTAACTATATGCAAATGAATGAATAGTGTTGAATAGAATAATTAGTTTTAAATTGCAATACTTTTAACCACTTCACTGTGTGTGAAGAAAAAACTTTTTTATATTGTTACTTCTACATTGCAATACATGGAAGCATTTACTTGTGCACAAAAAAAAATGATTAAAGGTAAATAGAAATATCCGTGTTAGATAGAAATACTTAAAACCATTTAACTGTGTACAAAATTGAGAGCAGGCTAGTTCAAAAATATATCTATAAAATGAGTGTACAAATCATATATATAGATAATATGAATGTAAAAGCAGGATTTGGCATTAAATAACCAACAATGGTTGATATGCTTTAAAACGCAATCAAACCAAACAGAGGAAAAGTGAAAAAAGGCGAAAAAACTAGATTAATAGTAAGTAAAGTTGGCGATCTTAGTTGAAGGTGACCCGAAGGCTCCCTTTTCAATAGCTAAAACACCGAGGTGTAGGGGAGGGCGCTACTCCTTTCCCTGGATTATTCCACTTTACCCTTGATCTGAATGCTGAATGCTAAACAAGGCAGGATCAAATACTAATTTTTGAGTCTCTGGTATGACTCAACAAGGGATGAACCCCAGTCTCCCGAACCATTTGTGAACACTCTACTCATTAGGTCAACGGCCCGGTTGTCTGTCTAGGTTTGGTTGTTTAATGGCACATCAGCATTTTTAGGTTATTTAATGCCCAAGCCATCCTTCTAGAATGATAGTGGTACTGTTTAACTCACAGCTGGGAGAAAAAGGGGGCCCATACCTTTCCAAAAAGTATTTACCCGAAAGTGAACGTAATAGCGCAAATAGAGTTCGAACTCGCTTACTACGACTCGGCAGACCATCACTTTAACCATTACACCACGAGGAAACAACAACATAAAATAATACCTAAAAACTAATTATATCCAAGCAAAAATTGATAATACACAATAGAAGCGCATACTAGGTGCTGATAGAGATAAAACTGTTAATCACAATAGTGAATTCTGCAAACTAGCACAAAAGAAAAACAAGAACAGATTCAACTATATTTGGAAGGTAACAAATGCGCGAGAAATTGTAATTCCACGATATTGATCAATTGTTAATGGATAAAGCAGATTCTGACCTAGAAAATTAAAGGCATGAAATTCCCATGGATTCTGATATACAAATGGATCAACAAATCTGATCAAGAATACTACTGTAACGTCATTGAACGGCTCACAGGAGATAGATAGATAGATAGATCAGACAGAAGTCACCGAATTGAAAGGCCGAGGCGCTCGATGTTGTTTGGAACGACTGGAGGAAATTAAGGGTCCGAAATTCCATGCGCATGCGAGAGTGGAAGGATGTTCATGCTCCCAACACGGCATGCGGAAGCGAGGGGACAATTTGGATCCTTTTAGACAGTTGACGTGAGAAGATGAAGACGTCAGTTGAAAGCAAGCTACGAAGATGTAAGGGGCGAAAGTTTATGAGCTCCAAATTTGGAGGGAGAATCGAAGCTCCAGATTTGGAGGGAGAATCGAAGTGACCGACGTAGAAAGTCAGACCAAAATTTTATCCCAAGAGGGACTGCGACCGTTCAATAGAAAATAACTACTAGTCTTTCTCTCTCTTATCGAACAACTCACGTTAACGAGCCAGCTATAAACCCTAAAAGAAAATACTACAGTGTCTGTGTTGTTTTTCTATATCAACCTTCGTGTTCACCGACATATATCTGAGTGACCAAGAGCGTATCGGTACTTGCTGGCTACTTATTCCAATCCCTACGCTACAAACTTGACCTTGATTTAATTAAGAAGAACAGAACTCAAATCTAGTTGATGTTGTCGTGCTAGCAGGCTAGAGTAAAATGTGAAGGAAGGCAGAAATCTGGACAGTTATTCTTAATCATTATTACATTGAAATATTCCAAGGATTAGATTTCTAAAACTAATACTAATACTTTGTGATAGAATTTTAAAATTTGAGAACATGAGAGTGACAAGGATACCAATTGTATTTGGAACCCTAGAAATTGTCCCCATAAACCTGGAAAAATGATTAGAGGAAGAACGGAACACACCCAGACCACTACGCTGCTGAAATCGGCAAGAGTTCAGAAGAGACTTGCTGTTACTTAGACTCCGGAGATAATCGTCATTTAAAGTTAATATGAAAAACACGTATAAGACTACTACTACTACTACTACTGCTGCTGAAACGCACAAACTCCTACAGGATTTTGAGATACAAATGAATCACTGATTCATGGCCAGACGACCAGACCTTATAATAATCAACAAAAAATTGAACTTGCAGAATTGTGGATTTTGCTGTCGCGCTGACCACAATAAAATTGAAAGAAAGTGAAAAGAAGGATAATTACCAAGACCTTGCTTGGGAATTGAAAAAAACTGTGGAACATGAAAGTGACGATTATACCAATTGTAATCCGTGCACTTGGTACAGTTACCAAAGGATTGGTAAAAGGGCAAGATGACTTGGAAATGAGAGGACGAGTGGAGACAACCCAAACTACAGCATTGTTTAGATCGGTTAGAATGTTGAGAAGAGACCTGAACACCTGAGAAGACTTGTTGTCCTTTAGATCCCAGTGAAAGACCAACGGCTAACGCTGGTAAGAAAAATACGCAAGAAGTAATCATAATGATAATAATAATAATAATAATCTCTTCTGATAGCAACACAAAACAACGCCATAAGGACTAACAATGTCAAAGTAAGAAAAAACGCAACAAAATGCAGATGTCGACAATATGGTAATGTAAACGATAGGATCAATCATGTAATAAGCGAATGGACTAAATTACCGAAAAGAGAATGTAAGACTAGACACGACTGGGTGGGAAAGGTGGTCCACTGGGAAATGTGCAAGAAGTTTTAATATAGCCATACGAACAAATGGTATACGCACAACACAAATCCGTCCAGGAAAATGAGACACACAAAATTCGCTGGGATTTCGAGATACAAATGGATCACGTAATCTCGTCCAAACCTACTGATAGTCATCCAAAAAAGAGAACCTGCCGAATAGTTATTTTTGCCGTTCCGGCTAACTACAGGATAAAGCTGTAAAAACTGTAAAATAAATAAACAAAAATGAAATTTAAAAAAAAAACGCGAAAAGAGAGATCAATATGTGAACTTTGCTAGAAAATTAAAAAAACTATAGAACATGAAAGTGACCGTGATACCAGTTGTAATTGGTGGTCGTAGTACAATCAGCAATGTTTTGGTACAGGGGGCTTGAGGACAAGGAAATAAGAGGATGAGTATAGACCATCCAAACTACTGCATTACTGAGGTCCTGGGCACTTGAGAAGACTTACTGTAACTCATACTCCAGTGAAAGACCATCAGATAACACCAGGGTAGACTAAAGTCACGACCTTTATGTTGCACACATGAACCCACTTCCCTCCATGATATATGTATATATAAAATTATATATCTAATTTTCATACCAATTCTATAAATCCGACGGTGTGATAAAACCAAGTTGATACAGTTTACTAATAAAAGAAATTACAAAAACTGAAATCTTGGGAAAAAAATTCTATAAAAAAATGAAAACACTAAAAACATCCATTCTGTTTGAAAATGATCCACCAATAACGCATGCCAAGTCAATAGAAAAAACAGCGACAAAATTCCTTATGGTAACACTAAGTAGAGCGAAATAAGAATACCAATAAAAATATTCGAATATATATATATATATATATATATATATATGTGTGTGTGTGTGTGTGTGTGTGTGTGTGTGTGTGTGTGTGTGTGTGTGTGTGTGTGTGTGTTTTCATTTGCAGACTAAACTATTTCAAAATGAACAATAATTTTGCAACAATACACCTGAAAATGTGCACACCTTTGTTTTTCTATTAAATTTTACCGATATTTTGAGGCTCGTAGCAATAGTCACTTTTGGGATGGGACAGCAATACAAGGAAAATTGAAAGTTAAAGTTTTCACTCGGTAGTCTTTTCTATTCCTCTTCTTAAGCTGCTTAATATATATATATATATATATATATATATATATGAATTCCCAAATAGGGAAAAACAGAAACAACAAATACAGCCTACACAACACGTCTAATAGTAATAGACAACATCTAACAGATTTCATAATAGAAAATAGATTAACATGCCTCAATACAAACTACCAAAGAAGAGAGGGAAAATTATGGACCGACACATACACGAACAAATAGTAAAGCACAGATAGACTACGTCTTTATAAACAAGAAATGGAAAAATAGCGCATCAATTGAGGGTGTGTCCTCCGATCACCGAATTGTCACGGCAAAACTACGACTAAGCCTACAAAAAAACGCCACACGAACAGCGACCACCAAACACTATGACCGGGCCCTTCTCAACAAGAGAGATATAAGAGATAAATATGTAGTAGAATTGAGAAACAGATTCGAGACACTACAAGAGAATACGGAAAAATGTACCCCAAATAACGAATATGAGAATTTCATCCACGCGCACGTCGAGGCAGCAGCGCAGTGTATTCCAACAAAACGTAGAACTAAATATAGAGTCCCTTAGGAAACGTTAGCGGTGAGAGAAAAACGTGCACACGTGAAAACAGCCTCCAAAAGCTATCGAAAGAACCAAACAAACACAAATCCCCGAAAACTAAAAACGGCACAATATCAATTAGCAGGCATATATATATAAAGGAACAAACAGAATAAATACAAAATAGGATAGATAAGTTTAGAAACTCAGTGGAAGATAAACAATCTAGGATAGCCTGGCAAACAATAAACAAAGTGAGTAGAAGGAAGAGCACAGCCAAAGCAAAACTGAAAGCTGCAAACATACAGGAGAGAATAAATCTGTGGAAACAACATTTCGAAAATCTACTAGGAAACCCACCGAAAGTAATGCATGAACCAATCACCAGAATAATTAGTAAGCAATTAGATATTAAACTAGGACCGTTCACTCAAGAAGAACTCGACTCAGTTCTTAGAAAAATTAAAACTAGAAAAGCTGCAGGGCTGGACGAGATTCCCCCAGAATTATGGAAGACCAGACAATTCGACGACATACTGCTCCGACACTGCAACGCAGTCTATAATCAAAATCCGATGGACAGATGGATGAAGGGATGCATCCTCCCCTTACCTAAAAACGGTGACCTCGGATTAGCCAAGAACTACCGAGGCATAACACTTACATCCATAGCAGCCAAAATTTACAATGCCCTACTACGAAACTGCATAGAACCCAAAATTGACAACATTCTTAGGAAGAAGCGAAATGGCTTCCGGAGAAATAAATCCATGACCTCACAATTACTGACCATCCGTAGAATCATTGAAGGCGTACGGGCAAAAAACCTACAGGTGACATTACTATTTGTCGACTTTACCAAGGCCTTCGATTCCATTCACAGAGGGAAGATGGAACAAATCCTACTAGCATACGGCCAACCAAAAGAAACCGTAGCAGCAATAACAATTCTCTATAGAAACACCAAAGTAAAAGTACGTTCACGATATGGAGACACAGAATACTTTGACATTGTAGCAGGAGTACTACAAGGGGACACGCTAGCTCCATACCTCTTTATCATCTGTCTAGATTACGTGCTTAGAACAGAGATTGATAAAATCAGAGAAAACGGCTTCGAGCTGACAAAGAAAAGAAGCAGAAGGTATCCCGCAAAAAACATTACCGACGCCGACTACGCCGATGACATCGATTCTGGCAAACACAGCCAACCAAGCAGAAACACTAATTCATAGTTTGGGACGAGCCGCTGCAGGCATTAGCATCCATGTCAATGCACACAAATCAAAATATATGTGCTATAATCACACAGGCGACATCTCCACACGAGACGGAACCTCTCTGAAACTAGTAGACAAATTCACCAACCTAGGAAGCATCGTCTCATCAACCGAAAATGACATCGACACGCGGCTAACGAAGGCATGGACAGCTATTGATAGGCTATTGATCATATGGAAGTCAGACCTTGCCGATAGAATGAAACGCAGTCTCTTCCAGGCAGCGGTCGTATCGATACTGCTGTATGGATGCACTACTTGGACGCTAACTAAACGGTTGGAAAAGAAGGTAGACGGCAATTGCACAAGGTGCCCGTGGTGTAATGTTTATCGTCGTTGGAAAAGGATATGGCGACTCGAGTTCAGATCCTGGACAAGAATGATTGCATTTCACATAGCACTAACACCCTTGGGAAAGGTGTGAATCCAATTATTCTCCCTCCAGCTATGGATAAATAGTAGGACAGACTGAGTTCTTCAGCCTTGGTGAGGCAACTAGTCTAGGATAAGGAAAACTCTGAATTCAAACCTGTTAAACTCCGCTTAAAATTTGACCTTGTGTCATATTCTGCCCGAGCGGAGGGGTTGGTAAATAGCATTACACAAGAATGCTGCGAGCAATATTGAATAAGTCCTGGCGGCAACTCCCAATCAGGCACCAACTATACGGCCCCCTACCTCCCATCATGAAAACTATCCCTGTTAGACGAACCAGACATGCAGGACACTGAAAAGATTAGCATTGTATACCGGGTTCAAATTCAATCAGTAGTAGAATGCAATTGTAATTACAGTATATTTTTTTACTTAGTATATATATATATATATATATATACTTAGGCAACAAATCATTATCTAAACAGCTTTGGTTGAATACCGCAGAATGTTTCTTTTTTAAAATCGTCAAATGAAGACGTTCAAGTCTTCTCAGAAGTCTTCTTATTAGGGTCAAGTTGTAAAGAAAAATACCAATATTATTCCAAGCGCTTTCGACAATTTCACTGGTCATCTTCCGGGCTCGTGTTAGATCGTTTGTTGCAGTGAGTTTTATATCTATTTAGAGTCACTGATACTTATTTGGAGTGCGATTTTTATTGTTATTTTTACATATGATTTTTGTATTGTTAATTAGGATCTTTCACATATCTGGGTATTTAAAACTCACTACAACTAACGATCTAACACAACCTAGAAGATGACTGTGAAATGGTCGAAAACGCTAATATTGAGTTCTTTCTTTATACACTTGACCCCGGTGAGAAGACTTGAACGTCTTCACTTAAAGATTTGAAAAAGAAATAATTTGCAGTATTCAACCAAACCTGTTAATATATATATATATATATATGTGTGTGTGTGTGTGTGTGTGTGTGTACGGTTAGAAGATCAAATGAAAGTTTTGACGTTTTGTTTTTTGTTTTGTGATCTAACTTGTGATATCACAAAATATGCCAACAACTATTCGGATGAGTCATTGATGATTTCTGTTTTAGTAAAAAAAATTTTTTTCATGAATAATTTAAAGAAAAAATTACTAACAGTCAATAATATATCCACTGTGATTTTTATCGTCATTTACCCTTTATCTGCTTTCTTGTTGATTCCTCTCAAGAAGCATTCAGGTGCTTTCGTGATCACGGTGTTTTTCACTAACATTTTCATCTGATCTTCTAAAGAATTTTCTTTATCAATTTTTTTTTTTTTTTTGGAGGGTGGGAATTTAAAGCATTATGTTGAGAACGAAAGAGATTGAAATCACTTAGTCTAAGGTTTTGCGAATATGACGGGTGGGGTAGAACAGACCGGCCTAAATCCATTGATTTTCCCACGTGAGAGTAGCTGAATCTGGCCTTACATTACCAAAGAGAAGCGCTACGTTTCTCTTATTGACAAGTACAGGGCGTTTTCTTTGAAGATTTTCATGTAAAAATTGGAGCTGTTGAAAGTACAAGCATACACTGAATGAAATTGTTTTTTTTAATTCAAAATAAATAATACCGCCGTGACTCCATCATGCATAACTGTTTCAGGAAATTCGCCCTTTGATGAAGGCCGTGAAGATTCGTCCTCACCAATTCAATGCCTTTTGCGTTAAACATTGTCATTAGAGACCCATTGTTTGTTACCCGTGATGATATTCTTAGGAAAAAGGGCCATTTACCTGCCTTGAAAGAAGACTGATCGTTATGCATACATGATCTTCCTTATTTTTCTCGCTTAGAGTATGAGGAATCCAAACACCCAGCTTGCTCACTTTTCCTATCGTCTTTAAGTGGTGTCAGAGTGTGGATTAGTGTTTGTTGATGTCGAGTATTTTTTGTTTGTTTGTTTTTGCAGGGAAAGCAAACCACCAATTATCTTAAAGCATCTTGATTGAGGTTCGATGAGCGTTCAGGTTTGAGTTCATCTCTTTATGAGATATCGCCAGAATAAAACTTTCGGATGTAACGGTCAGTAGTCACACCTTAGCTATGAAAAAAAAAATTTTCTATCGCGCTATTTTTAACTACCACAATATGACATGTCGAATACATTCTTTCAGTTTCTCTATTTTGAGGTTGTAGGATCACAGAAGCAAATATGATTCGCAATCGAAAGACCGATAAAAGAACTTTTTAATCAGGTAATTTCTGGTTGTGTTAAAGACATTCTAAGTTTGAAATGCATAGTTCCATAGTTAGAAATTATTTATGAATCAATCCAATAGGTTGTAAATTTAAATGTCAAAACATTCATATTGATCAGTTAATTTTTAACGGCATATCAAACCATCTATGTTTGATTTATGCCTGGAAGTTAGGAAATCGCATATATATATTTAGTGTAGATGTTTCTTGAAAGCTTTCTTCGCATATGATCCTATCAAATACAAACTATTTTTAAACATACCTAATAAACCCATAGATGGAACCGTAACAGGTATTACCACTCAGTACCAGAGTGAACATGGAAGTAATGGCAATAAAGGAGTACTGCATACTTCTTAGCTCTCCAAATGCAATAAACTCAAAGACATCTCATTCTGGGTATTTCTTATACTTCTGCTGAGGTGTCATTTGTTTTCTTTGATTAATGGCATATCAAGCTTCTTTGATTATTTCTTCCCAAATTTATACTTGTAGAAGAAAAGCAGTGAAACTACTTAACTCATAGCTGGAGGGAAAAAGGAGTTCATCCCTTTCCCAAGAGTACTGAGATACAAATGGATCAGTTAATCCGGGTCAGAACATACCAAAGGCTGAAAAAAAAGAGAGAATTTTTCTTCAAATGGATTTCCCCATTCAAGCAGACCATAGAGAAAAAACCAAAGAAAGCGAAAGAATAAACAAATACTTGGACCTTTTCTGAATACTAAAAAGGCCGTGGAACGATAACACCAACTGTGGTTGCTACGCTTGGAATGGTTTGGAGAAGAGACTGTAGGAACTGTAAATTAGAGGAACGATTAAGACCATCCAGACTTCGGTATTGTTGAAATCAGAGAGAATACTGGGAAGAGTCCTGGGAAATGGAGGAGACTTGCTGTCAAATGAGGGACTCAAGTAAAAAAGTTGCCAGGAGTAAAATAATAAGTAAAAAGTAAAAGTAAAGTTGGCGACCAAGGTCGAGGATGACCCAAAGGTTCCTTTTTCAATAGCTAGAACCCCGAAGTGTAGGGGAGGGCGCACATCCGTTCCTTGGATTGCTCCACTTTACCCGAGATCCTTACCTTATAATGCTGAATGTTAAGCAAGGTGGTATCAGGTACCATTCTTTGAGACTTTGGTATGACTCGACGTGTTATCAAACCCTGGTTTCCTGGGCCATTGGCGCTTGGAACTCAAATACCGTTAACTGTGCTTAAAAATTCACGAATATATTTATCATTAAACAATTAAAACTTTGCTACTTATGGCAGACTCCAGTTTTAACTTCTTTTTTCTTTAGTCTTTTATAACGTTAAGTCTACCCATTTAGATTTACAAGGATCATTAAATAAGTTTCCAGACTTTTTTCGTATGTGTACTTTTATTGACAGTACACACATGAAACACTAGTTCCCTTCGAAGTAATCTCCTCCGGCTGCAATGCCCTTGTTGTACCGTACCAAAAACTTCTGGAAGGCCCCATGGAAGTCCTCTTGTGTGAGCGTGTCAATGACTTTCGTCACAGCCTCTTTTACCTCCTCAATTGTCTCATAACGACAGCCTGTGAGCTTAGGGAAGGTCTGGACTATAGGGAGGGCGAGGAACTGTCTTGATGCCCATCTTGGTCAAATAGTCTGTGACAAGGATAGAGTTGTGGACTGGTGCATAGTCCTGCTGGAAATACCACTGACCTGATTTGAAGAGTGTTGGCCTCTTCCGACGGAATCTCTTCCTGGACTCCCTTAAAACCTCAACATAGTAACCCTGTCCCAAACGCTAACCCTTTGGTCGATAAACTGTGGTGTATTGACTTCCGTTCTCTTGCCATACCTCTCATCATCCCTCACAGACTCCCTGCCTTCCTTGAATCTCTTATGCCACTCTAAAACTGATGCTCGCTTCATGCAAGATGGTCGAAAAGTAGTCTGAAGCATTCCATACGTTTCTGTGGCATTTTTTCCAAGTTTAAAACAGAATTGTATTGCATATCGTTCTTCTAAAGTGTCCTCACGTCCAGATTGCATTTTTGAAATTCACCAGTTGTGACAATCAGGCTTTAGTAGGGTGTATTCCAATTGCTGCTGTAGCTGGTCCTTTGAATCTGAAATCATAAAAATTGGTTAGTCATCTCATAAGATGTATAGCAATAAAATAGTGAATTTTATAAGGTTCTACGACAATTTTAAATGCCTATACAAAAATGTCTGGAAACTTATTGAAGGCGCCACGTATATAAATCCGAGTATATGATATACATATATGGATGAACAAACAAACACACAAACAATTGGAAACATACTGAATGCTTGCCCATTCAGCTGGGGCTGTAGAATACACTGACTGAACCTCTACAGAGGGGTAAGACCCCCCCCCCTAACGAGTGTCCTGGATATGACACTAAACAATCTGATGGTGAGGTTCCAGCAGTGCTGGAGCTTTGGGAAATGTGGAGTACCCCTTCATTGCCATCGCTCCCAGGTCCACTCTGGCCCGGAGTGGTAGCACCTGATAGGGCCCTATCTATGGGTTAAATAGAACTAACAGCATACTTATGCTAAAATGAATTGAGTAAACTGAATAGCTTGAAATAAAAATGTTTTTGACAATTAAACCGTTATTACACTTAAACTGCGTGCTTATGCTTAACTGAATTATTTGAAATAGAACTGTTTTTCGACATTAAAACTGTATTTACATTATACTGAATTATTACATATAACTGCTTAAATAGTTTGAAATGGAAATGTTTTTGACAATTAAACTGTGTACTTATACTAAACTGAACTGTTTTCAATAGAAAAGATTATTTACATAAAAATGGATTTGGCGTTAAATAACCTACAAAGGTTGATATGCCATAAAACCAACCAAACCAAACCATATTGAATGCACCACGTATTTTAGGTTTGGTTGTTTACATTTAATTTACATTCTAATACAAATAATTTGTATCCATCTGAATGGCTTCAAGTATCCGAATCTAATACTAATAATTGAACGGTTTCCTTAAGTTATTTCTATTTCATAGGAGTCATTTGCTCGCACAAAGTTATATGGTTTCAGTTAACTAATAATAATCCTTACCGTATAACTATGGCTTCAAGTAACTTCTCTTAATGCAAATAATTTGCAGTTATATATAAAGTATTATTTTCAAATACAAATAATTTTTTAACAGATATATTCAACGCTAACAGTTACTACTGCTCTGAGTTAGAGTGAACATGAGAATAATGGCAATGAACTGCACTACACATTACTCGGATCTTTAGTACTGGAGCCTTGCTATGAAAAGGGTTTTAACGTTATACCTAGGACACGCCTTTCTAACTCCTCTTTTGGAAATATTGTCAGCGTAGTTTAAGTCCCACCAGCAGGGCGAGTGAGCAACTAGGGATAGAAAAGCTTATTGTGTCACATCTATTTAGACTATACTCTTAACACAACTAGTTTAAAAAAAAAAAAAAAAAGCAATTACAGCTCTGGCAATCGGAGACAGGTGCAGTGAGTGGCTTTATAGATACGTTATGGTCTTCTATGAAACCACTTGTGCTCCGGTAACTGAGTTGTTAAAGCAGTTACTATGTAGATATAGGCTTTCCCGCGGCAGAAGAAGTGACCAGTTTGAGTCTCACAGACAGATTATTCTTGATTCTTATTTCCGATAGGCACCGTCATAAAATAACGTGTTAGATTATTATAAAATAATATGTTAGATTGCAGTGGATGGCACTACTTGATATATGTTGGTTGGCTGGTTGGTCGGGTTTCATGTCATATCAACGTTTGTATTTTATTTAATGCCAAATCCATTTTTATACAAGTAAACTGTTCTATTTCAAACAATTCAGTTTAGCGTAAGTACGCTGGTTAGTTTTATTCAACATATAGATAAGGCCTTATCAGATGCTACCACTCTGAGCCAGCGTAGACCAGGGAGCGCTGGCAATGAAGGAGTACTTTACATTCCCTAAAGCTCCAGCGTCACTGGAACCTCACCATCAAATTGTTTAGTGTCATATCTAGGACTCTTGTTGGGGTGGGGGTTACTCCTCGGCAGAGGTGCCATAAGTGTATTTTACAGCCCCAGCCGACAAGGCAAGCTTCATATAAGACTTGTTTTAAATGAAAAGATAAATAAGAGAATGACCCGGTCAAGCCGAAACGAATGAAAGAAGAAGATAAATAAATAAACGAAATCACCGATCAGCTAACACACACAGACAAAATAAATGACAATTCTCAGACAGCGTAGTAACCATCCTTTGAACTTCATGTTCGGTGGTGTGGAAACTGAGACGAAGAATTTTTAGTAATAAGAGAATACCTTTAGTATGAGATATCAAAATGTATCCAGCCGTCAACACTGACAGTCAGAAAGTTTTGATCGCACAAATCTACAAACCTCTCTCACCCTCTCTCCCCCTCTCTCTCTCTCTCTCTCTCTCTCTCTCACACACACACACACACACACGCTCGCTTTAAAAGTCATTCGTATTTTGACTGAGTATTGACGGACAAATACAAAAAAGATGCAGTAAAACTGGAATTTCTAACGTTTGTGTCAGTTAACATTAGCATAACAAGAAAAAAACTTTCATCAAGAAAGCATTCTCAAACTTGCTAAATTCAAGGGAAACCAAAGAACGAATGAAAAAATTCGACCATCTTTAAAATAAATATCCCAGCTGCGTTTGGTTTACCACACTTGCTCTTCTCCGAAAAACTTTCATCCTTTGTCCCTGTGTTCTCTAACACAGAATTAGTATGTTGAATATGATCCATAAATTACATTAGTGTTACCCACGCCGTTGTTGAGCCATGTGATGCAGAAAACGGTACATATATATTTATCAACCCATTCACATGAATAGGATCTAACACAAGAAAGTGGACCAATTTTTGTGAAGTCTAACAGAGTTTTTCTTCTCCCATTGCACAACCAAAATTAAAGAGCCCAGTCTGCCTGACTATTTAAGCATAGCTTGAGGGAGAACAGTTGGATAAAATTCCTTTTCCAAAGTTATTAGCGAAATGCAAACTGTCTCGACCAGAGTTTGAACCTGAGTCCATTTCTTATAATCATTACATTACTTGTACCAGACAACGGTAGATATGTCGTTTTTTGTCTGGTTACGGTACAAACGGCCTGACTTATTTGCAATAGAAAAGCAAGGGGAATTAGAAAAGGAAAGGATAATACGAGTAAAAATGATAAACAATGATAAGTATTTCACACTGAGTTTTAAGTATTTATTAAGCAGTATGTACGAAACCATTGCGTATCTACTGCACCGTTAGACTTGAACTCAGACTAGTAAAACGTGCCTGTTAATTATTTTGCTGACCTTTATTCCAGGTGAATCACAAACTTTGTGTGTGGGTACAATTTCAACCGACTAAAGCTATTTTAATCAAGTTGTTTCTTTTAAGAGTATCATTGAAAAACCTTTTGTAAGCTCTCTTATCTTATTGTTATCTTGGAGAATGCTTCAATGATAATGTGAGGAAATCTAAAAGTATTAGTAATTGATATACTTGACTATGATCGATGGAAAATTTATTCACGTGTTGTCCAATTTTGTAAATGTAGTCTATTAATAATTGAAAGTAAGATCAGTATAACAAAAGAATTTGGGTCGAGTAAAAAGAGTTAATGTGGAGGTGGCGTTACTGTAACGGTTAACATCGTAGGAAATGGAATCGACAACCCGATTTCAAATCCTACACAAGGTTGTTTGTCTTTCACTTGCGCTAATTCTCTTGGGAAAGGCTTGAATCCATCTTACACCCACCCCAGTTTTTTATGATTTTGTTTATTTGTTTGTTTATCATGCCTCTTTGGGCATCTCCCCTTTTTACTACCTTCTCACATTAACCTTGATAAAAAGAATATTTGCTCAGCACTTACACGCTATTATTACAATATTTGCAGATTAAATTCTGTTATTGATACGGTATTTCCCAAAAATTCCCTCTAAATTATTTTCACCATTTTTTCCGAAATCATCCAATCTAATCATATTTTTCATGATATTGCTAGGGTTTTTTTTTATCTAATTGGGCTGTTTCTTCTAAAGTATATAACAAAGAAATTACAATACTCCCCAAAGCTGTTAAATTGGAGATTCACCATCGGCTATAGTTTACTGTTATACACAGGACAACTTTTTAAGGGGATGAAGGTTTTTATGCCACTGCATAAGATGTAAACATCATAGTCTAGGCTTTGCCAACAGAGATCTTACGATACATAACTATAATATTAAAATAAAACTTACTAGGGTTAATATCATAATAACTGATAAAAAATTCAATTCTTAGCTTTTTGCCCTGAAAGAATCCCATGGTAAAATGCATGAAAAACGTTTCTATAGGTAATATTTAGTTTTATTGGAACATAAATTTTAGATAAATAAAAGTTAGATTCAATTTAAGATATTTACATCATATAAAAATCGAAAGAGCCCTCATAAATAGGAGAAGGGTTTTTTGGGTTGTTTATTTATAAATCTATTTATTTATTTTATAGCATAAGGCTTTCGCGTGAATGACGGGGATTTACTTTATGTCTTTTAACATATTTTAAATTTTATGGGTTATATCAACACTTGCTTGTAATCTGATGCCAAATCCTGTTTCTTTATATATATGATTTGTTAGCGAATATTTTTGCATACTTTATGTTTAACAGAGCTGTTAAAACTCATTTGGGGGAACACGCTTAAATGATTCCAAGTATCCCAATCAAGCACTAATAATACAAGTTAATATGGATAATTTGTTTGTACAAAGATGAAGGGGTTCATTAATTCCTGCCTAAAACTAATAATTCTATTTGATATTAATCATTTTTTTCAGCAGTTTAAATCTTGCTACTTAACATTAGTAAATCTATTCAAGTATTCCTGTGAAATATAAATAATCTGTTGTATTGTTTAAAAAAATGCAATAATAAACCTTAGTTAATGTTTCAACAGTTCTATAAAACTAATAGATGTAACCATAAAAAGTACAACTAACCGAGTCACAGTGGACCTAGGAGTAATGACCCTCAAGTTTAATGATCCCTAAAGTTTAAAGTCGGTTTGGTTTCTTTGTTTAATGGCATATCAACCTTTGTAGGTTATCTAATGCCAAAGCCACTCTCATAGAAGAACAGTAGTGGTACTATTTAACTTATAACTGGGAGGATAAGGGGGTTCATACCTTTCCCAAGGGTATTTGCTCGAAAGTGAACGTAATAGCGCGACTAGAGTACGAACTCACTTACTACGATTCCGCAGCCCATTGCTTCAACCATTAAACCATGAGGACACTCCCAAAGTTTCAGGACTTGATCTTCACCGTCAGATGCAGTTTAGTAGGACACTCTTTGAGGGATCTTAGTGCTCTGAATAAGTACAGTCGGTGGATTCTGAAGCTTTTGGCAACTGCCATCTCTGTGTGGGTGGAAGTGACGCAGAATTTGTTCTTTATTCTAAAACAACCGTTTTACATCTTTACTCAACATATTCGTAAAAATCAAAGGTTTACGGTAAATTTCTAAGATAATGTGTTATTATAATTTATCTAATTACATTCTTATTATTCGAAGGTTCTTGTGATGTAATGGATATCATTGTAGAAAATGGACATGTTAAACCGAGTTCAAATACTGAACAAGGTGGTTTATATTTCACATATTGATAATACGCAACCAACTATTCTCCTTCGGGCTATGAATAAATAGTTGAGGAGTCTTGGTATGCCAAACGAACTTGAAGAAGAAACAATTCTGAATTCATTGTTAAAAATTGACCGTGTGTCGCATCCTGCTCATATGTAGAGCTTGGTAAATATATATCATTATTAAACATCTCTACCCGAAAAATGCTTAGGTTGAAAAAGAAGAAAAATGAGATGAGGTTTATGACTCAAAGGATAAAGGCCTTGGATAATAGCTTCTTTCTGGAGTCTACCATGTAAGTCGTCGGTTAATTTCCGAGTTCTACTGAAAGAAAAGTAACATCGACAGTGAGAAATAACCCGAATAGCGAATTCAGTGATATAAGACTTCCTAAAGTATGAATAGCGGAATTAAAAATAGTATATGTGGATTAAATTAAAGGTTCTGCTTGAAAATTATCTGAAGACATTCTAAGAAGACTGGTGGGTACAGCGACTAACGCGTTCTGACTATAACAACCAAGATAAGGAGAGAAATCAGAAAATTCTTATTTGCCAAAACCATCAGCCCCGAACAGGATGTGGCACTAGGAGAATTTTTGACTGAAGTACTGCAGATTTACACATATCACAATGGAGAAAAGATAGATCCATGCTTTTCACTTTCAAAAAGATGGATCCATGCTTTTCCCATGCAAAAAGATGGATTCATACTTTTCCCATACAAAAAGATGCATTCATGCTTTTTCCATGCAAAAAGATGGATCCATGCTTTTTCCATGCAAAAAGATGGATTCATGCTTTTTCCATACAAAAAGATGGATCCATGCTTTTCCCATTGCAAAAAAAAATGGATTCTTGCTTTTTCCTTGCGAAAGTAAAACGCAGATGGCCTGATCCAGAACATGAACTTGAATAAGCTAAGATAATAACCGTTACGCTTTTTGATTAAATAATATAAACAAAACCTTTTCAGGAGCAGCATTCCAAAACCTCTCGTTATACTCCTGCGAACACGGTGACCTGCCTGACTGCATTTGATAAATATTATCAAACATCCACAGTCCTAACGCATTTGTCAAGATATTTGACCTTTTCTGTAATTGGTTCCTTTTTCAGTGACTCATAACTAAAACTACCAATCACACCCCGTTACGCATTATCAGCTTTCTTCATAAGTTCTACTTGGTGTAATGAGGATGACTAGTACATACCTTTGCACTGTTTTTCCTATCAAATAATTTCAATAACAAATATATTTTCCCTCCCCGATTTGTTAATGATTTTTTCTCGGTATTTTCAGCGTAACGTTTCCGCTGATATATATATATATATATATAGTACAATCTATGTACGGACTCTATCATGTACTATAAGATAAATAGATAGATAGATAGATAGGTGTGTGTGTGTGTGTGTGTGTGTGTGTGTGTGTGTGTGTGTGTGCGTGCGTGTGTGTGTGTGTGTGTGTGCTCAATGATTGATATTGAGCACTATCTAACAATGCTGCAACATTTAGTTCTCCATTAACTCACTCAGCGAGTTATTACTAGAAACTTCTTTTATATATATATATATATATATATATATATATATATATATATATGCCTCGCCTATTTGATCTAGAAAAGACGTCGTATTCTTATGAAGATGGAGTAACCCTTTTGAAAAAACTTTGCTCGTCTTCTGTACTTTCTGGCCCTTTTTCATAAGCATGTTGCATCCACTAATTTTTCGGGAAATTTGAACAAAAACGTACATGAAATGCACGGCCACTTGATTGCCTCATTAATTTTACCTATCATTATTTTAAAAGAAAGAATACCTCTAAAGTCATATACTTCAGTAAATGTTACGTGTTTATTCTGATCAAGAAAGAAGCAGAACTCCATCAAAGGGAAAGTTTTATGTTTTATATAAAAATTCTAAGGAAATCCACACTGTGGGTGAGGCTTAGAATACGTTGGATATATTCCCTAAAAAGTGGTAAAACCTCATTCTTTTCAAAAACGAACATTTTTGCTATCTCACTAAACTGCATTTGATAGCGAGGTTCCTGTTCCGGGGATCAGGGAAATGTGGAATGCCCCCTCATTGTCATTTCTCCAAGGTCTGTTCTACACAGGAGTGTTAGTACTTTTTAGGTTCCGATCAATGAGTCAAATAAATTTATATAAATATTATACATTTTCGATTGAACCGTATGCAAATAAAAAATATCTAAAAAAAGCAAATACCCAAAAAGTGTTAATGTAAATTTACAATGAACCAAATTTCCTGACATCTAGGGATTAATTACCCCATAAACGGGTCGACATTCCGTTAAAATCAATCCCTCAATCAATCAATCCAAAAAAAGACATGTAAGACAAAGGACATACGAAGAAGTTTGATGAGCTCAGCCAACGAAATCTTGAGATGAACCGATGAAAAAACATGATCCGAAATATACATAACATACTTACCAATTAGTTTTTTTGTTTGTTTGTTTTGTTTTTTTTTTTTGTTTGTTTTTTTGTGCAAGTCAAGTTGATTGGTTGGTTGGTTGGTTGATTTTTTATAGCGTCTTATATGCTGAAGTCAATTATGAATAATACAAAAATGTAACTTCACAATCGTGTTAAACAGTTAAACACTTCATTATCTCAAACAGATCTATTTTACTTACAGAGAGACCTAACAGATATTACCATTTGGGGTCTGGGTAGACGTGGGAATAATTGCAACAAGGAAATTACTATACTCCCCAAAGCTGTTAAACTGGAGACCCACCATCGGCTATAGTTTACTGTCATACACAGGACAACTTTTTAAGGGGATGAAGGTTTTTATGCCACTGCATAGGATGCAGACGTCATAGTCTAGGCCTTGCCAACGGAGATCTTACGATACATAACTATAATATTAAAATAAAACTTACTAGGGTTAATATCATAATAACTGATAATAAATTCAATTCTTAGCTTTAGCCATGAAAGAATCTCGTGGTAAAATGCATGGAAAACGTTTCTATAGATAATATTTAGTTTTATTGAAACATAAATTATAATAAATAAAAGTTAGATTCAAATTAAGATATCTACATCATATTAAAATCAAAAGACGTCTCTAAAGTAGGAGAAGGATTTGGGATTTTTTAAATCTATTTATTTATGTTGTAGCAAAAAGCTTTTGCATGAATGACGGGTATTTACTTTACGTCTTTAAACAGTCTGAGAAACTTCGGTTAAGTTATTAGGTTATTTTGTAAGATGCCAAATCAACCCTTAATGGCTATTTGATTCCAAATCCTGTTTATATATATATATATATATATATATATATATATATATATATATATATATATATATAAATATGACTTTTTCATGTGAATAGTTTGTACTTTACTTCACTATTAAACCTGCTAGAGCAAATTTATTTGCACACAGTTATATGGTTTCAAATATTACTATGAAGCGCTAATTAATTTTTTTTATATTAATGATAATCCCTTGAAAAAAAATTAATTCAAACCCACTGATGATGTCCTAAAAGGTACTGCCACACCGTGTCAGGGGGTGGACGTGAGAGTAATGGTACTGAAGAAGTATTCCTCATTACCCATCTCTAAAACAAGAAGTCTACTCTCCGATCTCGTTTAACGTCATACCCAGTAAAACAATTTTTTTCAATTATTGCTATCTTTTACTAATAATTCTATTCAACATTATGCTAAACAGGACCTGGTGTTAAATAACTTACAAGAGTTGATATGCCGTAAAATAAACCCAACCAACAAACCAGATGGAAGAAATGATTTGAAAAACTATACTTATCAATCAAGTTAAGTTGCTTATCTCTCTGTTTTTAGTTTCAGAGAATAAGTCAAGATATTTGGTTGGTTGATTGTTTCGTTCGTTTGTTCGTTGGTTGTTTGCTTTTACGGCATATTTAGTTATTATAAACAATGCATACATATATAGCACGCAATCATTTTAAATTGATAAATATTTAATTATTTCAAACCAATCCAATTGCTCCAGCGATTGGACCCTAACTGATAAAAGCACATCAAATCATTGTGAACCTGGAAATCCCTATATAATGAAATAGACCTTCACCACTAGATATAGTTCACTGACACACCCAGAAGACATTTTATGGGCAAATAGTTCTTGTATCTCTTGTAGTGAGGTAAGACTCACAAAAAAATGGTTGGTGCTGGTGTTGCACTAAACTGCGTCAGATGAAGAGGATTAAGCTCCATTTCGGAAGCTTTGATGGGTGTAGAATACTCCTTTATCGCCATTACTCCCAGGTGCACTCTGACTCTCATTGGTAAAACCATTTTGAGTACTATCTATGTGTGAAATAGATTTGTTTAAAAATCATCTGAATTCGATTGGAAAGTTTACTTAAACAAACTTTTGAGAACGAACTACACAAAAATTCATACATAAATATGATTCCCTAACCCCCTATTCATAAAATTATGGTCGATGTTTGACATGACGATCAAATCACTTACTCACTCACTCAATCAATCAATCAATCAATCGAAACTTTAATTCTTAACCATCATTCAATAAGCTTTCTTTTAATCCCCCAATCAATAAGTCAAAACGTTAATTATCAACAAAAATTGATTATACACAACAGTATAGCAATTGTAGGTTACATGGAGATGGAGATAAAACGGTTAATCACTCAATGAAAGAATGCAACAAACTAGCACAAAAGCATTACAAGACGAGGAATGACTGGGAGTGGAAAATAAGCCGCTAAGAATTGTGCGAGAAATTAAAATTAGATCATAGTACTAAATGATATTTGCACAAACCAGAATCCGTCTTAGAAACTCAGAACATAATTTGTTAAAGGATTCTCAATGTGGGTTAGGTCGAGAAGGTTATAAACAACTTTTTGCAAGACCTAGAAGCGTATGAAACCATGAAATCAACTGGACGTCCACCGAAGCTGAGTCCAACCTCCCACTGAAGAATTCTACGAGAAGCTTCAAGGAAAGAAATAAGCTCCAGAAATCTTTAAACGTCCTTAGATTCAAATGTAATACACAGTAGAGTTTGACAGATCTCAAAATACTCAAAAGAATTTGTATAGAAGAGAATAACAACACCAGCTCTAGCAAAGATGCACAAGAAAAGACGAGAGGAGTGGGCGCTTGAAAAGGTACAATGGAATGCTAAGAATTGGTAAAAAGTCATCTTTTCAGATAAAAAAAGTTAGATTTAGATGGACCGAATGGATTTTAGTTCGATTGGCACGACTTAAGAAAAGTGGAACTCATTTTCAGCCAGCGCCCGTTTGGAGGAGGATCTTTGATGATATGGGGAGCATTTTCTAATAAGGCTAGTTTAGTTAAAATAGAGGGAAAGCAGAATGCACAGAAATATACTGAAGTCTTACAAAAAATAAACTTCCATTCTAGGCCAATAATTACCGGAATGATGCAATATTCCAGCAAGATAACTCCGTGATTCTCACAGTGAAGTTGACACTCAAATGGATACAAGACCACAATATTGCTACTTTGAGTTGGCCTGCAAAGTTTCCTGGCCTGAATCCCATCGAAAATCTCTGAAGTATATAAGCAAGACAAGTTTACACTGATGGGAGACGGTTTGAAAATAAAGAAAATCTTTGGTACGTCGTTAAGTAATGTTGGAAAGCAATATCCAATAATACACTCTTAAATCTGATTAATTCGATTAATAACCGGTGTGTTGATGTGGCACAAGTTAAAGAAAGTGCATGTAGCTATTAATCAGCTTATTTGTTTGTTTTGGAAATTTACTTTTGCTTTGTAAAATGCAATTTTGGCAATGTGTGTTATTTTTATTTCCACTTTCTGTCACCATAAAATCTTTTAATTTGGTAATTACTTTTACGAATGTAAATAGAAATAAAAATATCATCCTGTACTTACTTCTAGTTTCATTACATTCCCTTGGTCATAATTTCACAAATTTTGAATCTATATTAGAAAAGTTTTATTGGAATTTATAGGGTGGGCTATCATTTTTTCCGCCACTGTATATGAGCGTAACAAACCTATCGTGAAATGACCAAGCTGCTTGCAAGTCCTAGTGAAAAGCCACCCTATGCACGGTGAATTCGCAAGTGTTATAGTATATGAAATAATTTTATACAAAAAATAGAATACCCAAATACGAGGGTTGGCTAAAATGTGTATTACCTGACCAACATTCTCTCATAAGGTGTGACCAAACGAGATTTATTTTCTCACGTACAACCCACCAATTTTACTTCACATACTTCTTCCAAGGTTGTTGCTGTGCTTGGATCCGATATACAAAAAATGTCATCAATATATGATAATTTTCACCCTATGTAGCTTTCGGCCCACTTTCTACTGCCTCCTGTTGATTTAGTTATTTGTTTTACCTGACCACATTGAATTTTTATCTATCACCTGCGTGTGCTTTTCCTTGCCTACTTACCTTTCAAACTTTCTTTCATTATATCTTGATATCTACCCAACAAGTCCTGTACAGGGAGATAAGGAAATTTGAACAAAAAAAGATATAGATTCTTTCGTCTCTGTACCTTTCCCATCCCTCTATTTATTTACAAGTCTGTCTATTAAGTAAAGAAACTACTTTTTATCATCAATTTAATTATGAATCAACTTTATCACTCTTCGAAATAATTTCTTTTAGAAGCTATCCACTAAAGAAGTTATTGCTCCAGTTCTTGGAAACAGTGCTGGAAGTCTTCAACTGACTCACCTCCAATTAGTGCGTCACAATCTGATGCAAACTCTCAACTATTCGTAAATGGTGACTATCGAATGGGGTTAAATTTTTAGAAAAGGAAAGTAGTAGGCAATTATATTACTATCAATTCTTATTCTTCTACTACTTCTCTTCTACTACTACTACTACTACTACTACTACTAATACTAATACTACTAATAATAATAATAATAATAATAAAGGGATTTGGCGTAGAAAAATGCATACTGATGATAATGAGAAGAGCGAAACGATACACGACGGAAGGAATAGAAATACCAAATCAACACAAAAAAACGCTCAGATAAAAGAAACATACAAATACTTGGAAATATTGGAAGCGGACAACATCAAACAAATAGAGATTAAAGAAAAATAAAGAAAGAGTGTCTCAGGAGAACGAGAAAGCTACTCGAAACAAATTATATAGCAGAAATCTCATCAAAGGAATTAACGGACGGGTTGTTCCCCTTGTAAGTTTCTCAGGACCACTTTTGAAGTAGACAAGGGAAGAACTTTAAAAAATCGACCAGAGAACAGGAAAACACATGACAATGCATCAGGCCTTACATTACAGAGATGACGTAGACTGACCGTATGTGTCAAGAAAAGTAGGAGGAAGGGGACTCGACAGTATTCAAGATAGCGTTGAGGCATCAATAGACTACATACACAATCGTGGATGAAGACTAATTAAAGCCATAAAAATAACACAGACCATACAATCATCAACAAAACAGAAATATCCAGAAAACAGAAATAGGAAGGGAAACAACTTTTTGAACACTTCAAATGACAAACAAACGAAATCTCACAAGGGAAAATTTGGACACGGCTCCGAAAGAAAAACGTTAACAGAGAAACGGTTGGTTTGTTATTTGGGGTTTATTGCATATCAACCACTGTAGCGTATTTAATGTCAATTCCATTGTTATTCAAACAAGCAGTTCTATCTCAAATAATTTAGTTTAACATGAGTACACAGTTCAATTGTCAAATACATTTCTATTTCGAGCTATTCAGTCCTGTCAAAAAGTTCCAATTCAAACAATTCAGTTTAGCGTAAGTACAGTTTTAATATCAAAAACAGTTCCATAAGTCATTTTAGCATGAGTACAAAGATTAGATGTCAAAACAGTTCTAAATCGAGCAATGTGGTTAAGCATAAGTTCGCATTTGACCTTTCAATAAGATCGTATCAGTTGCTACCATTCCGAGTAAGAGTGGACCTGGAAACGATGGCAATAAAGAGTTGCTCCGCATTCCCCAAAGCTCCTGCATTACTGAAACTTCACCATCAGATAGCTTAGTGTCGTATCCAGGACACACGTTAGGGATGAGGTGTTACCCCTCTGCAGATGTGCTATCGGTGTATTGTACAGCTTCAGCCGACAGGTCAATTTACAGAGAAACTGAATTTCTTTAGATAGCAGCACAAAACAACGCCATAAGAACCAACTACATCGAAGCAAGAATAGATAAGACGCAGCAAAATAAAAAATGTAGTTTATGAGGTTGTAGAGACGAAATGTTCAATCACATAATAATCAAATGCAGCAAAATAGCACAAAAAGACTATAAGACTTGACACAACTGGACGGGGAAGGTTTTTGAAATTCGGGTCTTTCATCCAGTTTTGGGATTATTAATACAAAAGGTACGTCTTGTCAGTACAAAGGCTACAATATGTTCTCATACAGAGGGTAACTTGCGCCTCTGCATATATGTTCTAGTCATCTCTGATTGACCGATCTCCTTCTGCAACTAACGGACAAGTCTATTAGTACTTGCCCACAATTAGTAGAGGACTTGTATATTAATGAACTTCCCCAAACAATCCAACAATGGTGATTCACTGAGAATTTTGCGAGAAGTTTAAATCTGACCATAGGAACCAATGGTATATGCATAACCCAGAATCTGTGCTGGAAAATGAGACGTGCAAAGTTCTCTGTAATTTTTAGATAAAAACATATCCCCTAATCCCGGCCAGACCACCAGACCTACGGAATCAACAAAAAAAGGCCTGCTAAATAGGAAGCCTAGAAGTCCCAGCTTATCAAAGGATAAAAGTGAAAGAAAGCAAGAAGAAAGATAAGTATCTAAACCTTGCTAGAAAACTGAACAAAAGTAAGCAACATGAAAGTGACGATCACACCAGTTGTAATTGGTAGATTCGGTTCAGTCAGCAAAGGATGGATAAAGAAACTGGAGGACTAGGAAATAAGAGGACAATTGGAAACCATCCAAACTACAGCATTATTAGGCTCGGCCAGAATCCTGGGAAGAGTCCTGGAGACTTGAGGAGACTTGCTCTCACTCAGACTCCAATAGGAATTCACCAGCTAACGCTGGTCTGAAAAACTGTCATATGAGTGAAATAATAATAATAATAATAATTGAATAGATTTATAAAAAAAATACTTGGAAATTCCCTGAGTTGAAAAACGTATGAGCATGAAGGTGATTGTGATTCGACTTTTACTTGATGCGCTGGAGGGGAAACCGAAGAAACTGGAGATCGGAGGAAGAATCGAATCTATCAAGACTAAAATACGGTTATGATCAGCTACAATACTAAGAAGAGTCCTGGTGACCTGAAGAAACTTGTTGTCACTCAAACTTGAGTGAAGAACTACCAGTTAAAACTTGTGTGCAAAACTCACAAGAAGAAAAATAATACCGCAACTATAATTATTATTTCATTTCTTGCAAGTTTTTAATGCATGAGTCTGAAGGACAGCTCGTCTTCTCAGGTTTCGAGGACTCTTCTGAATATTCTAACCGATCTTAAAAATGCTATGGTCTCGATTCTTCGTCTGTTTCACAATTCCCCCAGTATCTTTTCCCGTTGACAGCATGGATTAATGGTAATCTTTCATTGAGTATTTTTTCCTCATTTTGCCACACTTACTGATAACTATAGGTAGCTTTCTGACTGAACTATTTGATCCTGGTCGTTGACCTATGAGTTCTTTCTGACTAGCATCTAATGAAATGCTCCGTTGATCCGTCTTTGGATTCAACTAACTTATTTCCCAATCACCATGCTGCTTCCCATGGCTTTCGTTGATATATGTATATATATATATATATGTGTGTGTGTGTGTGTGTGTGTGTGTGTGTGTGTGTGTGTGTGTGTGTGTGTGTGTGTGTGTGTGCGCGCTTGTATATGTGTGTGTGGAGGGTGCAGGAGTATTGGATTCTTAGTTTTCCCCGGCTTCTCAAGACAAAATCTCAGGTTTTAATATTTATGCTTTTTGTAGATATTGTAACGCGAATTGGAATGTGTAATTTTAAGAATGAGAATAAGTCCAACAATCTCTTTTTATTTAATTCTAGCTTTGTTCATTGACTTTATTATTTACTTTAACCATTAACAATCAACTTAATTTGTACCCTTTATATATATATATATATATATATATATATATATATATATACGGACGCCTTAAAATGTCTATTTTAACTTTGTATAGTTTAAAATGTCCCTCTTTTAATTTAATAGGTGTTTGTGGAGGTAATTTTACATCGTTATAACTGATGCTACTATTCTTTACTGCTTTCCTACTGCTATTAATCTTTTTACTCTTTTCATAAAAGTTGTTTTTGGCTTTGAATTCGAGCAGTAACTATTCAAAAAGCAAACTTGTTACTTGAGCTATGAATCTTTCAAGTTTTTCAATAGATATTTATTTATCTATATTTAAGGAAGAGCTAATTATGTCTGCATGAAAGTTCGAACATATGGCAAACAGGAATGTTTATAAATCTTTTCTTAACAATATATATTTTTTTTAATATTAGAAGGCTAATTTTACTGCGGTCATTTATCAAAAGTATATATATATATATATATATGTACTAACTTACAAATTAACAGCATTTGCGGTGGCAAAGAAAAAGAAAAAAAAACGCCTGAATTCAGAGATAACAATATATCTCGAATCACTGCCCGGGGAAAAAGAAAAAGTTTATTGTGAGAAAAAAAAGAAAAGGCCAACCCTGTCACACCAATTGAAAAAAATCAAGAGATACGCAATTAGTTAGTCAAAAGAACAAAAACTCACCGCAAAACGCTGCGATGCTACTATTACAAAGAGTGCTCAATACTCGGTAGAGCAAAATTACAAAAATTAATTGATGAGTCGGGACTATCCTACTACAGTTTCGCCTAAAATGGTTCTCGTTTTAGGCGAAACTGTAGTAGGATAATCCCGACTCAAGAATTAATTTTTGTATATATACCTATATATACCCATGCATTTTACATATAAACAAATAAAAAACATATTTTTCTGATAATTATTATCATTATCATCACTACCACCACTACTACTACAATAACTATTAATATGTTCAATCAGAAATTAACACACAAAAAAAAAATTAAAAGACAGTAAAAATAAACGTCAGAATTAGAGACACTTTTCCTACAGTTCAAGTAAAGTAACTTGAAAAATAACGTCGATGATTATTAAAAAACAAAACATATTTAAAAAAAAAAAAAAATATATATATATATATATATATGTGTGTGTGTGTGTGTGTGTGTGTGTGTGTGTGTGTGTGTGTGTGTGTGTGTGTGTGTGTGTGTGTGTGTGTATACTGCTATTAATAATCTATATATCTAAAAAAAAAAAAAAACTTAGCATCATTTAGTTTCATGTATTGTATAGACTTTTACCCTTACGAAATAAATTGCGTGATAAATTCTATGCAAATTTAAAATATTAAAAACAAAAGAAGACTGTGATATATAAATCCTAAGTACATCACTTTATATAATGTTAAAATAAAAATGAATATACAGATAATAAAGCTCCGTCATTTACACCCAATATGATATAGTAAATTTTCGTAAGATAAGATTATTTAAGTTACATCTCTTTTAAATAAAGTAATCATATGAATTTAATATCGTAAATAAATAAATACTAAACGTAAATATGTACATTCTTAAAATATATACAATTCGTATATATTATGATAGATAAATAAAGAATATGATACCAGGATAAATTAATAAATAGATAAGTAATTTTTTTAAAAATTGCCTCATCTCTTATTTACTTTTAAAAATACCATTTTCTATGAGTGACGAAAATTTCGATATAAGCGCTCCTAATTAAAGAGAAATTATTAGGTATTAATAATTACCAAACTCTACAACATTGAAATTCTACTATCAAAAATAAAATTGCAATTAACCGGAAACCAAAAATAAATTTTCCTAAATATATTTAGAAAGTTTACTTATTTTTAGACTTCTCTACAATCATATTTTTGTTTACAGTTTCACTGTTGTAAATTTTGTTTATATTAAGTAATAATACCATTTTGCTTGCACAGATTTCAACTTGAATTAAAAAGACCTTGGATTTTTGGTTTAAAGAAAAATTAACTTTTTTCCTTCTTTTTTTGAATCTTTAATCTGATGTTTTAAATTATTTCAAATTTTATTTAAACAAATATTTAATATTGACACTCAGGATACACAGTTATGTTGATAGACATTTGAAATTTATTCTGGAAGCTTTCAGCTGCACCAGGTGTGTTGTTTTCTGTGAGATGCCAAAAACTACAACTGTTGAATTATATAAAACAAATTTCGTAACGGCCGTGCAGCATCATTGGAAAATATATCTTTGGAAATGACCACCTGACAGAAAACCTATCTACGATTGGTAGTAGGAATTTAAAACAGCATGTTTGTGTAAATGAAAATATCCTGGAAGACCATCAGTGTCCACAAAATAACTGACGCATGTTTGTGCTATAAATTACGCAACCCACAGCAGATCAGAAGTTTAAAATTCCACACCAGACTGTGTTGAGGAAAATGGTGAGAAACGATTGAAAATGATCGGCAGTTATTGCAAATTTTGCGCGATCAGGACAATGTCACACAGTTCTGTACAGAAAGGCCGGATGGGTATTAAGATGGAGTGATGGTGCACCTATCGTTTTAGTGATGAGTCAATTTATTAGAGGCAGTAATAATCTTAAAGTGTTACCCTACAAAACGGTGTATCGTGAGTGTTAATATCTTAAACAGTTTTTTTTTCAATAATTTTTAAACCGTCAATTTCTTTCTGTAGACTCTCATATATTTCGTTAGAGATTAGAGATCTTTTCATAAATAGTGGTCACTTTAATGTCAAAAAGAAAAGTGTGGATTAAGAAAGAGAAAAAATATCCAGTAACAAAGCCTGATTTTATTTTACGGGATTTGTTTCTTTCGTGCACTTAAGATTAGCCTCTTTGACATAATGCAATTGACATTCTTACGACATGTGATCATGAAAAAATATGTAGGCCGGAGGGTTTATATACTTGACACGTTATTCGCACGAATAAAGGAACAAAAACTTCTTTAGCTAGAGTGGTAGATGAATAAAATAATAGAAACATAGCAAAATATACGTATTTCCTTAAAGTAATTATTACTTTCCTTTGAACTTATTTATGTACGAATGTTTACCATGAGAAAGTAGAATTTGAATAATTATGTGTAATAAAATTCAGTTTCGGAAATAAGTTTTGTCAAACGAGCCGGCCGGCCTATCATCGAGGCTTTGAATAAGCTGACTGTATACCACGAAGAGGAGTAAGAATCCCCACCAAAAAGAAGGGGTGTCCGGACACTGGACAACATCTGATAGTGAGGCCCCAGTTCCGGAGATGTAGAAAAGTAGGGATGTCCTGTACATTGTTATTACTCCCAGGTGGTTGCTGACCCATACTGGTAGTACCTGTTTGGGTACCATCTATGAGACAGATAGATCTTTTTAAAAAAAACATTTGTATTCGATAGGATCGTCTGCAAGAAATAAAAGATTAAAATAAAACGCTTAAGAAACACTTACACATAAAAAGTAAATATGAAGGCGATTCTCTCGCCTTTAGGCACAAAATAACCCTAGATGGATTGAAATGCCGTTAGAATCATTCGAACAATCAAGCCAACTGGATAATTATTAATTTTAAGCGCTTATTAGAAGATATATTTTTGGTCGCACTGGAGAGCGCAGTTAGCTCGCATGATTGATTACAAGTCCCGACTTGCAAGTTTGCTTCTCACTGGGTTCTACTATTTTATACCTAGCTAAACTTATAAATATTTTGAGGACCGTGTATGAGTTTCCAACTTCGGAATAAGCGAAAAATAAATGACGTTATCATCTGGATTAGATATGAATTTAAAAAATTTTTTAAATCATCAACCTTCATTATTCTTTTAAATTTCTTTCGAATATTTTGGTAAAAATAGAATTTTGAGAATCGAGTTTATTAATCAATTTATTTATTTTTGTTATAGTATATTTTCTTTTTTTGACTTTAGCATCTCGCTGAACATAATGAATCTTCTGGAATTATTTTTTCGGCTTTTTACGAAACAAAAAAGTTGTAAAAGAAAGGTTTAGAGTTTAGTGTAAAGTACAATGCAGAAAGCAAACCTCCTACTCGTTAGTTTAAAAAAAATATTGGATTCCATCGGTATTACTCTTGTGAGACGCCGCTATCACAGAGCAATAATTGCAGCCTTTAACCTACACGGAGGAACGACCCCTGGAACCAATCTGTTAATAATTCAGATCCAGTGGTCCAAAACCTTCTCCGATTATCCATGTGATCTTCCCTCTACTTCAGGGCTCTTACAATCCGTCTCCGGTTATGCGATGGCTCCAGTTCTGGTCAGTAATTATTCCACGTCTTAATCCATCGGCCAACATATATATCACCCGAGGCTGATATACCACTTCAGCTGACGCGGTAACTTGCAGCATTAGGATATCTATATTAAAAATTCCTTTTAGATATAAACATCCTTGTTTGCAGTGTAGAAGCGCTGAGTAATGTATCAATCATTGTCATCGAAAATGTTCTAGGTGGACCAACTAAGAATCTTGATCGAGAATTATATGCAATTTATTTTTGCTAATGTTCTTCAGAACGGTATGATATCAGCTCTTCTACCTCCCTAAACATATACCCATCCGTACTAAAATGTAGCTCTGGTCGTTCGCAGTTTTTCATAAGGAACCTACATTTTCATTAAATTTCATTAATTTGACTTTATCCAACATTTTACTAGATCGTCAACAAGATGGTTCCGGATCATTAATTCATATTTTTCTTCAGTTGTCTAAATTTCTGAGACGAAGCTTGTTGATTTTTATCATTAAGGTTTTTTGGACCTTTGTCCTCATCTTTATTGTTATTTCCACAACGTTTCGGCCAATATGTCCTCCGGCCTTCCTCAGGTGTTTGGACGTAGTTTGAAATTCCGTGAAGGTTCCCGAGTTCGACAAACACCTGAAGATGCCGGAGGACACATCGGCCGAAACGTTGTGGAAATAACAATAAAGATGAAGACAATAGTCCGTAAAACCTTAATGATAAAAATTCTTCATTTGTCTTTTGTAAATGACATCAACATTTTTTTTTAATTTGTGACAATTTTTCAAAGTAAATACATAGCTAAAAAAATATCTTTCTTCATCTCTCTCTCTCTCTCTCTCTCTCTCTCTCTCTCTCTCTCTCGTGCCATTGCGGTTTACGGGGTAGGCTGCAAAATCCTTAACAGTGAGTTGGAACCACGTTCACTTTCGGGGCTAATATACCTGAGAAAAGTATGAATTCACTTATTCCGATGCAAATTAGATATTCTCAAAGCAAAATGTTGATCATTATAAATAAATCTTTTATACCTAAAATATTTTCACATGATAATTCCCTGCTGTCCTCTTCATATATATTGTAGACATCTCTATAACTTTTACGCAAAGAACTTTCGAAACAAATATCTAAATTATACTGTACGTTTCTGTATAGAATGGACGGTCGGGTTGGATAAATAATTATTTCCCTCGGGAATCATCATCACTGTCACATCTTTCCTATTGCCTTTAATATCACTTTCAAAGGTAAAATGTATTTGACACTATCAAATTTTTCCATTGACGTAAAAAATAGCTAATAAACTTACGCTTGTATCCCTTATTTGCAAATGCTGTGTTGTTTCTGTAAGATAATAACCCAATATCTGCATGAAAGTTACCCAAACAGAACGAAGATAGCATTTCCTGGGGAAATTTTTGTTTTTACACCTACATTGAATCATAATATCCGATATGTGTCAAAAACTTCAAATACTTATAACAAGGCGTACACAACTCCCATTTCTGCATAGCCACTGCCTTGCAACAATACACCCAATCCTCTGTGCCTTATATCTAAGCGATGGCTCAGAGCATTTGGCCGGTATTTATTTCACTTCCGAGAAGTACATATAAAAAGCTCTCTGAATTCTAATTTCTTCATCGATATTTCCTGGTAACATTACAACTAATCATATATGACTTATCTGTGCAATTTTCCATGATAGCCAACCTTTAATTGTGCTGCTACCTCAAAGTACATATACTCTGAAATCCCATTTCTACTTCGCTAATACCTTGCAACAATACAGGCAATCACATGTGCTTTTTGCTCATTGTATTTTGCTGTTATTTCTACCGCAACCAAGAGTTACATATACTAGTGATCTATAAATATCCATTTCCCCACCGCTATTGCCTAATAACAATACTGCTCATCACAAGTGCTTGATAGCTGAGCTTATGAAGAGCTGATGGTTCAATGGTTATCGTTGATGAAAATGAATGTGGTTACCAGAATCCAAACCCTGGACAAGGCTGTTTGCATTTCACATAGTGTAAATTGTTGTGACCACAGAAAGGGTCACTAATGAAAATGCAAACACGGATATTAGATAACAGATTATATTACACAAGAAAGATAGAGTTACATAGAAAAGGTAAGAAGCCTCGTACTGTTCGGATAACGTCGATATTGATCTGCCTCTCTGGCAGCGAAATATCTCAGTACTAATGACGGTGAGAAGAGTCCATTATGGTGAGATGGGTAAGGCTCCCCAAGCCTTTTACTTCATAAAAGTGCTGTAAATATTTTTTTTCTTTTTCTTCTTTTTTTTATATGCCCATATTCATTAATCGGTCTAGCTCTTTATCTATTTCTTCGGTCGCAGCGAACAGTACGTTTCGCTTCTTTCTGAAAATGGAGCGTGTATTTTCCTTCAGTTCAAATTTTGCCTTAATTTTAGTACATTTGCCAAGACCAGCTAAAAATACTTCGGGGAAACTACCTTTTAGTTCCATCTTAATTTTTTTAGGTTCAGCCTTAATGCATTTTACTTTTTGGCAAAAGGTATAAATTGGTTGATCCCAGAGATTAAATTTCTGAAACCAATCCGACCCAAACAAATTTTCTGTGTTCTTCAGTACGAAGACTTTTAATTTTTTGTTTTTACCATTTAGTGATACTGAGATAATTATTTCACCTTCAAATTTTATTTTGTCTCCTGTTACCGTTCGCGCCGTCTTGCTTGTCATCTTTATTATTGGCCTATTTAATTTTCTCCAATATTTAAGTTTATTATTGATAGATCAGAGCCAGAGTGGAACTGAAATCTTACCGACTTATTCAGTACTTTGACTGTAATGTATTTACGAATGACTTTGTCTGACTCGTCCTTGCTTTTTGTATGTCTGGCTCTGTTTTTAATTATTTTTCTGTTTCTACACTGTGAGCCCTTATGTCCGAATTTATCGCAGTTTTGACATTTTTTGTACGATAGGGACAGTCCTTGGCCCAACGTACTTTTCCAAAGCGGTGGCAAGCGCTAGGTGTTTTGTTGTTGTTGTTGTTGTTGTCACTAGTATGCCTGTATTGAAGTTTTGGGTAATCATATTTTTCTCTCTTTTACCGGAGAGTATGATAGGGATCTCTGCTTAACTTTCCTTACGTAAGCAACACCACTCTCCTCGTTTTTTGTTTTTTTTTTAGTCTTTTCTAATACTGACTATCCTCTGACAGTCTTCAGCCAGTTTTTGAAGTGTGAGATCGGGTTCATTCTCTAATTTCGACAAAACTCTGTGTCTGATTTCTGCGTCTTTTGTCGACACTAGGCCTTGCGCGAATATCAGACATTTGAAGTTATCCGCTGATAATTCGCCTAGTTTAAAATTGTCGCAATTTTTATCGACGACCGAGGCAAATTCTAAATAATCATCACAGTCCCTTTTTGTTAAGTTGAGACATTTCCATCTTTTGTGGAATAGAGACGGTTGGGAGCTAAATAATTCCGACAGTAATTTAACTGTTTCTAAAAAGCCAAGTTTTTTGTGTTTTTTTTTGTTTTTGTTTTTTTTGTTTTTGTTTTTTTAGTAAGATATAATCTACGAACTTGTTTTGTTCCACAGTTCCTAGCTTTCGTAGAAGTAGCCGGACATTTTTTGCATCAGTCCAATCGACACAGTTGGTAATATAGATATCTTCTTATCTTCTGTCATATGCCTCAAAGGTCTTATCCTCATCTGGTGTGTAGGAAAATGTTTCGAGTGCATTTTGAGGGAAAATAGAAGTACTATCTGTAAGCTGGTTATTACTTAGACTTTTAAAAAGTGCTTCTTGCTGATTTTTGCAATTCAAGGAAGAACCGTTATTGTTTTTCCTCGTTTTTTTTTTTTTTGTCTTTTTTTTTTGTTGAAAGTCCATTTAGAACTTCATCATTTGTGCAAACATTTCTTTAAGCTATTCCATTTTTTTTTTTAAGTTTAAAAAAAAATTTCTGTTAAAAAAAATCTTTTTTTTCTGGAGGGAGGGAAGGTTTTTTTTTTTCTTCAGTAAATATCCCCTGAAATCAAGAATAATTACGCTGTGTGTGTGTGTGTGTGTGTGTGTGTGTTTTGTACAACACAAAACTGTAAGCTCCGAACTAATTTTTCTCTATGAAGTTTGGGGAAGAAAGAAAAATATGAAAATCACTTTTTGATTACGTGAAAATCTTACTTACAGATTTTTTTTAAATATCTGCTATCCGACACACTCCATCGTTTGTACAGTTTGATACCGTGTTGTTGTTTAACGAAAATCTTGTTCGGTTCGTTGTATGCTGGAACTTTGTAGTTGACTCTTTAACAACTTGTAGTTGGGTATCTTCGCCAGTATGTTGTGCGATTAACCCCTTTTTCCTTGTTGGAGAGTCCCTTTTTCGTTCGAGTTCCTCATCGCCAGTATGTTATGACCCCGGAAAGGGTCACTAATGAAAATGCAAACACGGATATTAGATAACAGATTATATTACACAAGAAAGATAGAGTTACATAGCAAAGGTAAGAAGTCGCGTACTGTTCGGATAACACCGATATTGATCTTCCTCTCTGGCAGCGAAATCTCTCAATACTAATAACGGTGAGAAGAGGCCATAATGGTGAGATGAGTAAGGCTCTCACAACACTAATACTCTTGGGAGTGGTATGGATTTAACTATTCTCTCTCCAGTTATGAATGAATAGTAGGGAAGTCTGAACTCTTCAGCCTCGGTATGACAAACGGTTTAAAGGAAGAAAATCACTGAATTCATTGTTAAACTCTACTTAAAAGTTGAATTTTTGACTAATTCTACGAGTGCGTTTTAGTTTGGTTTGGTTTGGTTTGTTTTTATGACATATCACCCGTTGTAAGTTATCTGATACTAAATGCATTTCCATACATATAAACAGTTTATATTTCAAATTATTCAGTTTAAGATAAGTACACAGTTTAGTTCTATTTAAGCCATAGATAGGACCCCATCAGGAGCTTCGACTCCGGACCAGAATGAACCTGAGAGCAATTGCAATAAAGGAGTACTCCGCATTCCACAACGATCCAGCTGGGGATTCAGAATACACTGGCTACATCTCTACGAGTGTCTTGGAGGTGACTCAAAAAATTTGATGGTGAGGCTCCAGTAATATTCAAGCTTTGAGGAATGTGGAGTACTCCTTCATTGCCATCGCTCCAAAGTCCACTCGGGTCCAGAGTGGTAGCACCTGATAGGGTCCAATCGATGGGCCAAATAGAACTGTTTGATATTTAAATGGTATACCTTGACAGTGAAACCGAGTGCAAGAAATAACTTATGTTTAGCTGAATTGTTTGAAATAGAACTGTTTATCACTTATGTTTAATTGAATTGTGAGAGTTAGATAGCAATACTTGAAAACATTTAGCTCTGTGCAGAAAAATGATAATTTGTTAATGTAATTATTCGAATTAGGTAGAAATAGGTGAAACGATTTAACTGTGTGAAAAAAAGTCAGCTCAGTTTCGTTTAAAAATGTTAACAACAAAATTTGTTTAGAAATCATTTAATCGATATGTATAAAAGGAACTTGGCATTAAATAACCTAATATGGTTGATATGCCATAAAATCAAACCACCCAGTCAATCGGGCATAGAATACACTTTCAAAGCTCCACCATTACTGGAGCCTCACCGTCAGTTTGTTTATTGTCAAATCTAGGACACTCGTTGGGGGAGTCTTACCTCTCTGCAGAGATGCAGTCAGTGTTTTCTGCAGCCCCAGTAGATTAAGTCACATACTAGTGCGGAGGTGTTGGTCAATACGTATATCACATCTACCGGCACTATAACTCATCGCGTTTGGCTGGCATTTTTGTCGCTACCAAGAAATACTCATACCATGACAGTCTGAATTAGAATCGCTTTGCTTAAAAAATGTAACTTTTTTAAAATACTACGTAAATAACAGAATCCAACATTTCAAATTTTCCGTTAGAAGTTAGTGGGGATAAATTACCCGTAAAATATCCCATCCTAAAAAGAACGGTGAGCACCTAATCTTTACAATTATCCAAGGGAGATAATTATTAAATGGAGATTTTACAGTACTTCATCTTATCTATTTATCTCAACTCATAAGTAATTGTAATATTAATTCTGTGAGTGAGATGTGACACGACATTTAGCTAAATAACCACCAGAGGCAACCGTTAGCTTTAATTAGAGCTTATATTTAGTATAATTAAGGACAAAGTCCCCGTGGATATGACGTGATTGCTTATATATAAATCAGTACTCCAGTTTGTTTATGAATTCAAGATGGGCCCCTCTGTCATGTTTGTCGAACTGGACTTTGGTGGATTGAAATACTTTCAAATTACTCGAATAAATAAATAAATAAAGAAAGAAAGAAAGAAAGAAAAAAGAAAGAAAGAAAGTGCAAATAGAAAGATGGAAGGAAAGCGAAATTATTTACAAAAGAAGGAAAACGAAACGTCTCAGAGGATGAAAAAACTGGAGTATTGTATGATTTATTGGTTAATTAATTCTGATGGCATATCAACCTGTCCAGGGCTCTTTCATGCCATGGTGTTAGGGAATCGCGTTTATTGTACGTTTATATTTACATTCTTCGTGTAGTTGTATCTTAAAGTTTTTGGTTTTTTTAAGCAGGCTGATCGTATAAGAATAATCTTTATGCAGATCTGTTTGAAATATAGATGAGGCCTTCACAGCACTTACCACTCGGTTTCGGAGTGGACCTGTGAGTAATGAAGAGGTATTCAACACTCACAGATCTCCAGACAGGAGCTTAATCATTAGATGCAGTTGTGCGTCACATCAAAAACACCTCTTTTTGTGGAGGGAAGAGTCTTACCCTACTACAGTGTTTTATAGCGAGCGTATGATGAACCTCAATGACAGAACACAGCAATATAGAATGGAGATAATGTAAAACTAATTCCATAGTTTGTGAATTTTATAATCAATCAAGAAAAAATTATAATTTTAGCCTGTGCGGATCTAGATAACTTTTCCTGTGTAAAAGGATGCGTCGAATCCACTGCATTGAACCAAGATCTGATAAGGGGTGTAATAGCTAAAGTTCCGGACAATGACCTCGAAGTAAGTGAGTTCGAACTCCAATCGCGCTATTAAGTTCACTTTCGAACTACTACCGTTGGAAAAGGCATACGTCGTCTCAGCTATTGTTTAAATAGTAATACTGCTGTTCTTCTATATTTGAGTTCCTAATCTTTACAATTTTCCTAAGGATATAAGTTTTAAATGCTGATTTAAGAGTACTTCATCTTATCTATTTATCTCTATTCAAAGTTAGTTATGATAAAGATTTTATGAGTAAGATGTGATTTGACATAGGTCGATATACCGTCAACCAAAGAAACCAAACCAGCCAGAACTAAAATGGATAGACTTTAACAAAACACCATCTGACATCACTTGCTTGGTCACAGTGACTTAACATCTAGACGTTTTCTATTTTTCTTAAACTAAATAAAAAAATAAATATCCAGTTTTTTCTCTTTTATTTATTTTTTTCATCCAAAAATTTTTCCTTGGCGACAGCTGTGTTGTTGCTTACAAATCTATAGTTTTAATAATTGGTAACTCATTTTCCAATGCTAAAAAATGTCTATATTCATTTAGAATAATATTGTTAAATAAATTAGAAAATTAGTAAATGTCTAATCATATTTTCGAATGTATCATGTTTGCAATAAATAAGAAAATAAGATAATTAAACTGAATTACATTAGTAGGAAAGTACGTTTTAACATATATGAAGCACAAATATATATACAATTTCTGCTCTTACAAAACAGCATTTAATTACGTCTTACCAATCACATTCAGATATAAAAACAGAGCCTGTATCTTTAACTTTATTAATATTTGTAATAATAAAGTTTCTGGGACTTTGTTAAAATAATTCAAATTACACGTTGTTTTTCTTTTTTTCATTTGATTGAATTACATACTGTAACCTATTTTTAAATCACCTGATCTACGTGGCTTAAAATACGTAGACTGTATCCTCTGTTGAGGAGTAAAACCCTGCTCTTCATTAAAAAATATAGGTGTTGTGCGTATTTCTCAAAACTATAATTGATGGTAAAACTCAATTTTTGGAGATCTCAAGAGTGTGGGGAACCCTTCCGTTGAGATTACTCCCAGGTTCACTCTGTCTCAGTGGATTAATACCTGCTAGGGTCCCATTTAAAAGTCAAAAGTTCTGTTTAAAACTTTGAAAGGAATCTGTGCCAAAAAAAACAAACTTCGCTGACAAATGTGAATAGGAACGTAAAATAAACACGATTCCTAAAACTCTAGGCATAAAATATAACATACTGACCCTCGACCGAGGCGTCAAACAGGAAACAGGTGCATCCGGTCGAAGATATCGGAATATCACCTTGAGCTGTAGACGTGGTTGAATTCACTGCAGATGCGTACGCCCACAGAAAGCAGGTGGATGTCAAACAATTATATAACCAAGTGCCACAGACAGCTTGAGTCAGTTCGAAGCAGTGAGTTCCAGTCGCAGTTGGAGTTCGAGTTGCAGTTCCACTTGGAGATAAGATGCCGGTGTGAGAACCAGCTCCAGACAGAGGGGTTGGGCCTTCAGGACTCACAGTTGAGCAGCCCAGCAGAATGAGGAAGATGTGCCACTATGGTCAGAGGAACTTGGGGTCAATATATGGCAGTCTCTCTCCGTCTCCAACTCACCTCTCACACAGAACCAACATCAACCCTTTCGCAACCCTTTCGAGAATAAAGTGTGAGAGGTATATTTTTATAAAGAAGTGTGTTCGTTCGTTATTTGAAGTCGTCATTATGTTTCTGCTTACATCTGCATGTATATGAGTATACAACAATAGCCCTCGACAAGTTGACATGCTGATAAAATCAATCAATAGTTTTGACAAAATTCGTGTTTGTTAATCTTTCTTTTTTTTTTTTAATCGGTACATTAAATCGTAGTGTATTGGCTAACGAGCTAGACTACGACATCGTTGTAAATAAGTTCGAACTTCCATCGCACAATTCCTTTAACTTTAACGTTCTTATAATAAACGGGATTTTACTCGCAAATAACTTGAGGAATGTATTCAGCTCCTCACAAGGCTAGAACGTGACGGAAGATCGTTTGAATGTAAATTACGCAGCAAGAAACGAATCTCCCGCGATGAGATGCAAAAAATCCATCGATTCCGTCGGCATTCCCTTTCTGGGGCACCTCAGACAGCGGGAAATAAATCCTGCCCTTACCTCAATTAGAAAATGGGAATGCAACCTCGAACAAAGCTGTAATTAATTGATTTCACCTTGGTCCAGAAACTTGATTATGACAAATATTTACCTAGTTAAAGGTTCAGTCTCTGTTTTTGTATCTGAATGTGTGGTGAAATATATTTCATAAGAGTTGAATATATATATATATATATATATATATATATATATATATATATATATATATATATACTGGTGCTTATAGATCGTTGCTTCATATGTACATGTTAATACGTACTTGCCTTCTCCTTATATAACTATAAGGTGTGAACATAAAAATCAACGTGACCATAGAATTGTTCAAGCGTTTCCTTACTGTGATAAATCTACCAATTCCTTGAAAATTATTCATTCATCTTTAATTTGCAATAAGATAAACTTGTACTTGGAGACATGCAAAGAACTTGTGTTATATGAGATAGACAAAGAAAAGTTTTAAGAAGTAGACTAATAGTTTTTGGTCATATTGGAGCATACATTTAATGTGATAATGGATATAGTCAACGGTGACCCGAAGGCTCCCTTTTTAATAGCTTCTACACCGAGGTGTAAGAGAGGGCGCTACTCTCTTCCTTGGATTATTCCACTTTACCCTAGATAGTTACCTTATAATATTGAGTTTTAAGCAAGGCGGCATCAAGTACGATTTTTTTTAATCTTTGGTATGACTCGACCTTGGATAGAACCCTGTCTCCCGGACCACTGACGAAAACTCTATTCATTTGGCCAATAGCCCGGTTTCATGGATATAATCCTTGTCAATATGATAGGATTGCTTATACATAAATCGGCGCAACGGTTTGCCTATGAATTGAAGATGGTGAAATAAGTCCTATTTGTCGTTGGATTGAAATCCTTTCAAATTACACGAGTACAAAAAAGAAAGAAGGGAGCCGCAAGGTGTGGGGAAAACAGAATTATTGACAACAGACAGACTATGAACTGTCATAAAGAAAAAAAAAGACTAATATACATTGTAAATGTTGGAAAGAAAGTAAAAAAAAAAACGACAGAAATTGAAATAGCAAGAGAGTGAAGGATTAAATATCTTATTCAAACTAATAATTGATGTTCATAGATAGATAGATAGAATTATGTTTAAAATTGACGCTAAAATTTTTCATAATCAGTAAAATATTTATAGGATACTTGTCACCAGAAAATGGTATTGTAACGGATGTGATGTCATTATCTTATGTCATGTATGTACTCTTATTGGATACATAACACCTGACAATAAAATTACATCTGTTTTTGACATTTAATTCTTGCCTATGTCTTTGTTCCCCACCACACACAAACGTCTTTAAAGAGTCCATGAAGGGGAGTTCTGCACTGCCCAAAGCTCCAGCATCACTGAAACCTCACAGTCATATTGTTTAATGTCATATACCAGGATACTCATTGGTGGGGTCTAACCCCTCTGCAGAGAAGTAGTCGGTGAATTCTACAGCCCCACCCGACTGGGCAACGTCACTTTTATTTTTAATTAAAAAACTACACCTCTAGAACAAAAACAACAGATATTAGTAAAAAAAAAAACATCCAGATATTTCCACAGAGATGTACTCTACATTAATAAGGAATTAAAAAAGAATCGAAAAATAATTAAAATGACGTTATTATTCTCTTCTCTGACTATTTTTAATGATAAATTAAGACATTCATTACACACAGTGATATAGTGGATAAGTTACTGAATATAAAAATGTTTGGTTATAATTTCACTTGAAAGCGATAATCGGATTGGAAATTCCCTCTGCAAGGGACACATGCCAATCTTGAAAGAGTATTAAGCACGTGTTATGATGGTTTTAACGTAATTATGACCTGAAGATGTTATGTAACTGAAAAAATCCAAAATATTTTGATATTTAAAAAATCCTCATTGAAAATATTGGTGTACAATGTTGTTGGTTCATTGTTTTTCGTTTTTTTTTTTTGTTTTTGTTTTGTTTTGTTTTTTTGTGGGGAAGGTGTTGCGTCATATTAATTCTTTGAATGTTGTTCAAAAAGCTTTTGACCAAACAAATTAAAATAATTTTAAAAATTACGTAATTATAAAGAAATATTGATACTATTTTCCTGTTTGTCTTATCACACACACACACACACACACAAACACACACAAACACACACACACACACACACAAACACACACACACACACACACACACACACACACACACACACACACACGCACGCACACAAACACATACACACATGCACACACATAGACAAAAACACGTACACACACATACATAGACACAAACGCATACATCAACCCACCCACCCCAAACACGCATATATATATATATATATATATATATATATGTGTGTGTGTGTGTGTGTGTGTGTGTGTGTGTGTGTGTGTGTGTGTGTGTGTGTGCACGAGATGAATTCTACTGCCCGTTTAAACGTATAAAAGCCAAAATATTGCAATCAGTTCTTATAGCTGAGTCTCAAATAATATTTCAGGGAAATTCCGGGGGAGTCAGTGGATATGCCACGTCTTCTAGTCAACTCAAATATTACATAATTGAATAAAGACTTTCTTTCTTGGAGCTTTTGAATAAAAGAGAGATTTACTCGAAGTAGCTGACTATTTCTACGATGTGATGGGAAACCAATAGTCAAGTGGCATTGTCGGGGCACTTTCCGATCATAGAAATTATGTTATGGCTCCCACCAAACAATTTTTGCCCGAGTGCTATCATCTGATAAGTCTTTGTAGGCCAGAGAGCTGTTTTTGTGTTTAGTCTTTTTGTTTGTTTGTTCATTTATATATGTATATTATATACTCGGATCTATATACGTGGTGCCTTCAATAGGTCTCCAGACTTTTTGTACAGTCATTCAAAATTGTCGTAGACTCTTGAAAATTCAGTATGTCATTGCTTTACATCTTATGAGATGACTGACAAATTTTTAGGATTTCAGGTTCAAATCAACAGCTACAGAAGCAATTGGAATATACCCTACTAAAACCTGATAGTCATAGCTGGTGAATTTCAAAAATGCAATCTGGACGTGAGAACACTTTAGAAGAACGATATGCAATAAAATTCGGTTTTAAACTTGGGAAAAATGCTTCAGAAATGTATCGAATGCTTTAGACTGCTTTTCGACCATTTGCATGAAGCAAGCATCAGTTTTTGAGTGGCATAAGAGATTCAAGGAAGGCAGGGATTATGAGAGGGATGATGAGAGGTGTGGGAAGAGTAAGGAAGTCAATACACAAGAGTTGATAGGTCAAAGGGTTAGAGTTAGGGTTTTAAGGGAGTTCAGGAAAAGATTCCGTCGGAAGAGGCCAGCACTCTTCAAATCGGCTCAGTGGCATTTCCACCAGGACAATACACCAGTCCACAACTCCACCCTTGTCACAGACTATTTGACCAAAATGGGCATCAAGACAGCTCCTCAGCCTCCCTATAGTCCAGACCTTGCTCCCTGTGACTTTTGCTTATTCCCTAAGCTCAGAGGCTGTCGTTATGAGAGAATTGAGGAGATGAAAGAGGCTGTGACGAAGGTCATTGACACGCTCACACAAGAGGATTTCCATGGGGCCTTCCAGAAGTTGTTGGAACGGTACAACAAGTGCATTGCTGCCGGAGGAGATTACTCCAAAGTTTCATGTGTGTACTATCAATAAAAGTGCCCATACGAAAAAGTCTGGAAACTTATTTAAAGAAACTCGTACTTTCTGGAAAAACGGTTAGAAAAAATTTCTGCGAACACAAATTCAAGATCGAAACGAATTAAGAATAGATTATTCTAATATTATTTTGACTTTGTCGTACCTTGGAAAAACATAAGTACAAGGAACATTCAATAAATAAGAGGAATATTAAAAGAAAAAGCTAAATAACAATTTTCTTTAGAATTTTTTCCCTGAATGTAAACTCAACATTGTTTGGAATTGGTTTTTAATAAAAATTACTTCAATCTCTCAAAAATATTTGTTTTGAGGCTATTCAAAATTATGTCAAACCAAACAAAGTTCACCAGAACAGAAGTGTGTCATCAAATATTTGATGACTGGGAAGTGCAAAACATGTGAAATTTACAGAAGAATGAGTGATGTGTGCGGAAAAGCATTTTCTAGTCGAACAAAAGTTTACAAATAGTTTAAAAATGAGTTTAACATGGTAAATCAGTGTCAAAAAGACAAATCATGAAGTGAAAACACACTGACTAAATGCCAAAAAAAAGTTTCAAGAACAGCCATAGTAAAGAAAGTCATGCTGACAATCTTAAGGGCCCATCATTATTGATTTCCTTGCTTAAGGTACAAATGTAAACAATGCTGCTAATTGACTACTCCACTGGGAACATTCTCCTTATTAATTCAATGATAAACGGAATTATGAAAGTAAGCAGCTCATTGGTTCAAATTGAAAGTACTTTTCTTCTTTTAAGGTTGAAAAAACTTTTAAAAAAACTGTGCCAAATATTTTGAATAATATGGGAAGTAGTGTAAATTGTTATGACTCATGTCATTTCCTTGCTGATTGAATAAAAAGTTTTCAATGTCGTCTATATGTGTGTGTGTTGGTGTGTTGGGATTGGTGTATATGTGTGGATACTAACCGAAGAACCCGATGAAGACTGGGATGAAAATTATATACTAAAACACTTTTTCTCAAGTAAAGATCCCTTCAATTTACCAGTTAGTTTTAGCTTTCTAATTCGCTTTAAAATATCTTAAGTCCATTGTAAATCAGATGTGCTCCTCCTGGTGGCAATTTATTTTGCTTTCTTAACAACTTAGACGTCTTTAATCAATTTTAAGCAAAAAAAACTTACAAACACCTGTGAAGGTGAGGTTTCACCTTCATCCTTCCATATTCCTCTCCCTTACACATGTCTTTAAAATACTCCTTGAGACCAAAGGAATTCACAGGCTAATATCCAGTCTACCTCCAACAAAGGTCATTAAGGTGGAAGGTTATCCGACTAGCGTTGGAATCTATCGATAAGAAGAACGAAGATGAAGAGTTTACATTTACTTCAGAGGGTCTGCTGAAAAGTTCATAAGCTCACCAAGACTATCTCACGGATGATTTCTTCGTTTCTTTGTTTAATGACTTATCAACCTTCGTGACTTTCAGGGAATGAACTAAATGAGGTTTATTTTTTCAACAGAGTCCTCTTGAATATTTACCCACTTCTTCCATTGGCCCAGTCGGCTGGAAAGGTAGAATACACCGACTGCATTTCGGAAGAGTAACACTCCCCAAACGAGTGTCCTAGATATTACAATGATGGTTAGGCTTCAGTAATACTGGCGCTTGGGGGAATGCAGAGTACCCCTTCATTGCCATCGCTCCCAGGTCCTCACTGACCCAGAGTGGGAGCACCTGATAGGATCTTATCTATGGGTCAAATAGAACTAAACTGTGTTATTACGCTTATATTAACCGAATTGTTAAAATTAACTGTTTTTACATTTAACTGTGAATACGTACTTAAGCTAAACTAAATTGTTTGAAATAAACCTGTTTTATCATTTAACCACGTGTAAACAAATGAATGATGTTTAATTGAATTGTTAGTGATATATGACAATACTTGGAAACATTTAACTTTGTTGAATTCTTAAACTGCAATGTTTGAAATGGAACTGTTTTTACATTTAACTGTATGTAAACAAAAAACTATATTTAGATCAATGACTGCATAAAAAAAGACTGTACTTTTACTAAACTGAATTGTTTAAAAATTTGTGAAATCATTTAACTGTGTACAAAAAGAGAGCTCAGGCTTATTTAAAAATTTTATTTTCAAAATACACTTGTACTTGTTTGAAATTGAACAGTTTTTGACATTTAAACTGTGTACTCATGCTAAACTGAATTGTTTCAAATTGAATTGTTTATATCTATGAAAATGAATTTGGCATTTTATAACCTACGGTGGTTGATATGCCTTAAAACTAAACAAAACTAAACTAAAACCTCCTTCCATTGGTATTGTAGAGCTGGGATACCATTGGTCAAAAAGGAAATCAGCAGCTGATATGACGTCATACTATGAACGTTTCAGGCTATACCCTCATATGTTATGCACACGTGTGTCTGTGGTTTTATATCTATGTCGGTGTCTGCGTGTTTGTGCCACTGTGTCTATGTCTGTGTACACGTGTGTCACAAACGTGCACATATGAAAAGCTGCGTATGTACAATCCTCTTTTTTCAATCCAACAAAAAAATGTATTCACTATTTTCATATCTAACTAGCTGCATACATTTAGTATCACGATAAGTGTCTTCAGGGATTGGGGGGAGGGGTCAATGATTTTACTTCAGCAGAAACTCTTATACATATTTAATTACCAACGACTCGAATTTTTTCTTAACGAAAACAGCCTCTTTTTTTTTTCAAATGAATATTCATGCAGAACAGGGTTAGAGTGGTGTAAATTTGATAAAAGCTTAAAATATGTTGGTAAATGGATAATATTTATATTCAGAGCCTGACCTCCTCAGTATAAAAATGTTATATAATCAGATTCTAGCACTGATAACTGGTTTTTAATATTTCCGTGACCACTGAACTAAATTTACTCTCTTTTTCTAAGTGTTAAAATTCATTTTAATAAGTTACGTACTGATAACAATAAAATTCGATCGCATTTAGATAATTTTAATTCATTTCCTTAGACCTTTATTAAAGTCTAGTTGTCTTCATTCGTTTCATAGCATTTTGACTTGAAGGTTATAATCATTCTTTAAATCTTTTGAGAGTTTTTTTTACTCTAGTATTAGCTGATGGTTTCTGGCTAAAATTCGAGCAGTTGCTGATAAAATATGTATAAGAGTTTCTGCTGAAGTAAAATCATTTAACCCCACCTCACAGCAAGTGTCCTCTCATCTCCAGGCCTCTTCTCAATTTTCTAGCTAATCTAAATAACGCTTTTGTTTGGATGGTTTCTACTCGTCCTCTTATATCCAAATCCCCCACTCCTCTGTACCAATCCTTTGGTGTCTGTAGCAAGCACATCAATTACAATTGATAACACGGTCACTTTCATGTTCCTTGTTTTTCTTTTGTTCTCTAGCAAGGTCTTGGTACTTATCTCTCTTTTCACTTTCCTTCAGTTTTACCCAGCCGTTAGCCGGGACGGAAAAGTCCACTATTCAGCAGGTTTTTTTGGGGGCATGTACCATAATTAGTTCTCGTCGTCTGGCAGAGATTAGGTGATACGTTTGCATCTCAAGATCCTGGAGAAGTTTGTGCACCTCATTAACAAGGACAGATTTTTGGGTGTGCATATACCATTTAAACTTCTTGCACAATTCCCAACGGATCATCTTCCCCATCCAGTCATGTCTAGTCTTATACTCATTTTGCACTATTATATGATCGATCGTTTCATCTCTATTACCACATAACCTACATCGTCTATTTTGTTCTGTCTTATCAATTTATTTATAGCCACTCCTTATAGCGTTGCTATGTGCTGTTATCTAAAGAGATTCAGTTACGCTTTTAAGATTTCCCTTTCTAAGCTATGTCCAAATATTTTTTGTGTATGATGTCACTTGTTCATTGTTTGTTTTCTTCCTATTGTTTTCAGGTAATTTTTTTTTCTCTGTTGATGCTTGTGTTGTCTTTATTGTTTCTGATCGCTGTAATCAGTCTTTCGCGTTTTTTAATGTAGTCTCCAAGTCTTTGAATCGAAGCATCAACGCTATCTTCAATACTAGCAAATCTTCTACCTACTTCTTTTCTTGGCCCATGCAGTCTGTCTCGATCATCTCTGAAATTTAAGGCCTAATACATCGTCATGTTTTTACTTGTTCCCTGGTCCATTTGTTTAAGTTCCTTCCTCATCTACTTCAAAAATGGTCCCGTGTATCATACAAGTATTTATCCCTTTGATGAAATTTCACAAAAATAGTTTGATTTCGAGTTGCTTCATTGTTCTCCTGAGATGATCTTTTTTAAGTCGTTCTTTCATTTCTGTTTGTTTGATGGTATCCACTTCCAATATTCCCAAGTACTTGGAAGTTTCCTTTTCTCCAAGAATTCTGATTTTCTTCTTGATTTGGTAGTTTTATTCATTACTATTATTACTCCTTGAGAGTTTTTCACATCAGCGTTTGCTGATGGTCTTTCACTGGTGCCTGAATAACAGCAAGTCTCCTCAGGTCTCTAGGACTCTTCTCAGTAATCTGGTCGATTTGACCTATACAGTTGTTTGGAAGGTCTCCACTTGTTCTTTTATTTCCAAGTCCTCCAGTCCCTTTGTTATCCTTTGGTGACTGTATAAGAGCATCAATTATAATTAGTATAAACGTCACTTTCATGTTCCAGTCTTTGGTCAGCCGGGACGGCAGAGTCTACAATTTTGCAAGATCTCTTTTTTTTTTTTGTTTTTGATAATTGAAAGGTCTAGTATTCTGGCCGAGATTAGGGGATCCGTAGTTATCACTGCAGGAAATGGTCACAGCTACACGATTTCAAATCCAGGACGACAGTATTTTCATTTCCCTAAACGCAATTACCCTTACCATTGTAATCACCCAAGTATTCTCCTTCTAGCGATGGTTAAATAGCACGGCTATTTAGACTCTTTACCGACTGGTCTAGGACAAGGAACATTTTGAATTTAAGGTTGTAAACCACCGCTAAAAAGATTACCTTTCTGCTAATGCTAAGCTGAGCAGGTTTCTTCCCCGAATATTGTTCTAAGGTCATTGACTATGAGTGGTATCACAGTTACCTTTTTTGTTCAGTAGCTTTTTCAGTTCTCTGGCATGGTCTAGATATTATTCCGGTTCTTCGCTTTCCTTTTTATTTACTCTTTGATTAGCTGGCACAACATCATTTCAAAATCTCCATCTGTTTTATTTAGTGAAAATACATAAGGACTTCTGGTCTGAACTATATTATATATTTTTATATAAAAATCCAAGAAACCAAGATAACTGGGGCTGTAGAATACACGGACTGTATCTCTGCAGAGGAGTAAGATCGTCCTCCAACGAGTGTCTTGGATATAACACTAAACTTTCAAATGGTGAGGTTTCAGTCCTGGAGCTTTGTAGAATAAGGAGTATTCCTTCATTGCTATAACTACCAGGTTTTTCCTGACCCGGAATGTTAGTACCTGTTGAGGTCTCATCTGTGGAGTCAAATAGAAGAGTTTATCCATTTAAATCTGCGGAGACAAATACCTGGTGTTAAAATGAATGCTACATAACTTTACTAGAAACTATTTACCAAACAAATGAGCTATGGCCGGTTTAAAATGTTACCAAAAATTATTCATTTACAAATTATATATATATATATATATATATATATATATATATATAATCAGGATTTGACATTAAATGACGTCCCCCCCTCTCTCTCTCCTCTCTCTCCCTCTCTCTCTCTCTCTCTCTCTCTCTCTGTTTCTCTCTCTCTCATTATCTATTTCTGCTCACTCGTAACCCATATGTAATCCCGATGTCATCTTGAAGTTAGATAACTAAGATAAGATTTTAAGTCATAAATGTTAGAATTTATAAGACAATTAAACAACATATTAAACAGTATATATGAATTGTTATACTTTTTTTTTTTTTACGATAAATGCTGGGATTTGTCTATTTTATATTGTAAGCTAATTTTTATCGTAACTTTGCTTAAAGATTTGAAACGCTGAAAAATGTTAAATTTTCATACATTATTTGGATTTCTATGTATATCTGCTCATACAAGCACTACCATGGTGATTATTTTTAAAATGGCTGCCTTACAGATACTGAATCAGTTCATTTTAATTTTGGTAGTCAAGAGTCGTATTACCCAGTCGGCTGGGGCTGAAGAATACACTGTATGCTTCTCTGAAGAGGGATAACACTCCCCACAAATAGTTTCCTGATATGGCACTAAACAATCTAATGGTGAAGTTCCAGTAATCATTGAGCTTTGAAGAATGCAAGGTACCCCTTCATTGCTATCGCTCCTTGGTATACTCTGGCCCTGACTGGTAGCACCTTATAGGGTCCCACGTATGGGTCAAATAGAACTAAACTGAGTACTTATGTTAAACTGAATTGCTTGAAATAGAACTGTTTTGACATTTCAACTACATACTTATGCTAAACTGAAATAGAACTATTTTTGACATATAACTGTGTGTAAACAAAAAACTTTACATATATAAAGAGAATTATTTGAATTAGAACTGTTTGACGAAACTGAATTGCTTGAAATAAAAATGTTTTCTTTACAATTAAATTGAGTACTTACGCTAAAATGATTTGTTTGAAATAGAACTGTTTTAGTATAAAAATAGATTTGGCATTAAATAACTTATAGAGGTTGATATGCATAAGCCCAAACAAACAGAGTCGTAGTTTTATTTTTGTCTTTAGTTTTGTTTTTGTTTTTTGTTGGGTTTTTTTTTTTTTTTTTTTTTGTTATTTTTCCTTATAACAAAACACACAACAGCTGTCCCTTCATAAATATAGATTAGCATTTTGTGCTTTTCAATAAACTAAAGCATTTGTAATTAAAAATCTTCTTGCGTGAGATGCACTATAGAAACAGCAGTAATACTTTTGGTACACTTTTTTCTAATAATTTGTTTATACAGTTTAGATTATAAAAAATATTTTAAACAGCAAAACAAAAATAAACGCTAATTTCATCGGCGGAAATATAATAGCCTATATTTAAAACGTAAAATAGACATTCAAAAATGTCGTTCCTAATTATTTTCTTTACTTTTTTTGCGAGAAACAATCTTACATTTCTGTATTTAAAAAAATACAAAATCTACTTCCGTCAATTATAGCCCAAACTGTTTTTTTATTGGTCAGTTTCATCACGTTAACATTTCTTCAACAATACGTTGACTGACAACATTATATACCACTCCTTACTTTCAAAAGTAGGGAGATCGCAAAATGTATAATATCTATTACATTTTGAGCCTATTATGCCACCTGGACGGATACATCTTCTAAATCAAATTTAAAACAAAAATACTTCATGCGAAAACAGATATAACATCTTGAAAATTACCAAATATTCGCTTTTTACTCACACAATGAACAAATCTTGTCGGTCAGCCGATTAAATAAGGTCGTGGCCCCCTTAAAGGGTAAATCAGACAGACTTTTAAAACAAATACATCACCCAATGATAAACCAGAAACAAAATAAAATTCTCTCACAATAGTTACACGTAATATTTTTCCTGGTTTTAATCATATTTACATATTTGACGTCATATTTATTTATTTGACGCTGCGAAATTGACATAGCAAGATCAATTATTTTTTTATAATAGAGTTATCAATTTGAAAAAAAAAATCCAATTACAACTATCTAAAAAAATTATTTTAATTAATTAAGGGATAAGTTGACACATGCAGAAATAGACATATTGACACTAAAATATTTTGTGGAGTCCTCATGTTATAGTGGCTAATGTGTTGGACTTTGAGCTCAAAGTAAGCAAGTTCGAAGTCCAGTTGCTCTTGTACGTTATATATGGCATTATAAGAAGTATAATATGCTATTAAACAAAACGACTAAACCATGCCTAGAATTTTAAATAACAACTTCTGCGGAAATGAACTTCATCATTGGTATTTAATTACAAGGGATATTATTGAAAATATTAGCAGATGTTTTATGAAGTTTTAGAATTCATTGAATGTTCATGTCATTTCTTCTTCTTCTTCTTCTTCTTCTTCTTCTTCAACAAATGAGTATCTTTCGTTCATACCTAATAAGTTGTTTTTTTTGCTCTATTAATTAACCAAACTAAACAATGAGAAACTTGGACATCATGTTTCTAAGTGACGTTTTCAGTTGAAAGGACTTACAAAAGACAAACAGACTCTCATTTCCCTTTTGGTACACAGAAGTCTAATATATATATATATATATATATATATATATATATATATATATGTGTGTGTACTGTTAGTTAAAGAACATGCCAAATTTCGAAAATATTATGTGGATAACTGGATCAAGACAAGTAAAGTTTCCTAATTCAAAAGGGAAAATCTGTCTGCTTTATTGGCGGGAATTAGAATGTGAAAGGATTAAATATTTTTTTTTTAAAAAGACCATAGAATAAAGAATAAAACAAATGAATGCAAAAGTAACAGTTTCCCACGAGGCCTCTACCAAGAAGCGAAATCGGCGTAGGCTTCCTTCCTGGCGCCAAAGAGAAACTCTTTCTCTGTAGCTTTACCACCTCGCTTAACCGTGACGCGCCTTTTGCACCTTGGCTGCCAGTGGGAACCTAAATACTTGCTAAGGTACGAGGGTTTACCAGCGCTCTGTGTCTCGTGTTAGTAGTTGCCTCTATTAAGCATACCCTCTGAACACAGAGACGCATGATGGACCCTCAAACTTACAATTTGACAAAAATGGTTCTTTGATATCCTTCAAACGTCTGTATCTATTTTTTCAGGAAAACCTTGTTCAACACGAAATAGTCATAAAACTTGAAAATAAGGATAGAGTTTAAAGGTATCCCTGTCTTTTTCCTTTTCTGTCCTTAATTCGTTAACAGCTTCAACAAATAAAAAGAATTTAAGAAGAAATAGCAATTAGAAGAAACGAAGTCAGATACAAACCTCAGAATTTCCCAACAGCAGTTGACCATTACTCAAAAATACCTTTTGCTCCATATATGCTTTGACTGTAAGACCCCTTCCATAGAAAAAAGATAAATTCTGGATATGACCCTAAACTGCATGTGGTGAGGCTCCACTTCTGGATCTTTATTGCCAATAATCCCAGATTCAGTCTGACCCAAAGTGGTAGTATCTGCCTGGGTCCCATCTATGGGTCGAATTGAATTTTTGCAAATTATTTGTATAAGATAGGTATACCAAATATCATATAACCGTTTACAAAAAAAATTAAGTAACAACACAAAAACGTAATTATGAACGTTCGATGTAATTGATTCGCTAATCACAAGGCTTAGATAACACCAGATGGGTTAACATGTCGTTAAAATCTATCTATCTATCTATCTATCTATCCATAAATATTAATGCTTTTTTGATTCCTGGCTCTTTTTCCTTCTCATAATTACAAATGATTTCCCGATAATTTCTTTGGAAATAATTGGAAATCAAAGCAAAATCTTCCGTTTTTGATGATGAAAAAAATAGAATTTTTATTTTTTAATGTGATCAGAAGCTCTATTTAAATAGGAGTCATTTATTTTGAACAGGTTTTGCATATACTTTTTCGTAGCACATTTCGCTGCATGTTAGTATGCCACGGCAGAGAATCTAGAAATTATGGCACTAAACGAAAAATTGTGGTGAATGAAATGTCGGAGGTCACTACATTTTTTTAGGCTTTCTTAGAAGCAAAACTCCCTGTGTCGTTCTACAATTAACAATACGAAGAATAAGAAAAAAGCAGACAAAAAATTCACGACAACGAGAATTTAAAACAAATAATTTTTTATATAAAAGAAAATAAAACTTGCTAAGTTAACACAAATATTATGGGATATAAGTGTGCGTTGATCAAACATATCCGTATGTACGTGTATTCGTCGTTAAGACGGGTGGTTGAAAAGTAATTATCCTGCTTACACACACACACACACACACACACATATATATATATATATGTGTGTGTGTGTGTGAGTTTATGTTTATATATGCGTGAGAAGTAAAAAATTTCGGCGGAGTATATAACTGCCCGCAAGCTGAATGTGCGTGTCTGTATGTGTGAGGCGATGTCGAAGTCCATAAAAGGTTTAGCTAATTGAAGGATGGTAAATGTATTAATTTCAATATGGCTATGAACATAGTTTTGCATGCTTGATATTTTCTCCTTTTCGACTGCAAGTCTGAAGCTTTCGAGCTGTCAGGAGGCGTGGGTCGCTCGCTGAGGAGAGCTTAGAGTGAGGGTTTAAGACTGTCAAAAACCTGGAGTATATGGGAAGCCTATTCACGTGACCAGCTCCATATGCAAGATTCCTTTTTGCGCGGGACAAGGGATTATGACGACTCTGTCTAATCAGGTTCCCGAAACAACTGATTTTCTTTTGGCGCCAAACTATTTTGGTGTCAGGATAAAATGAGTTTTGGTTTGGTTATGCTTGTTGTTTGGCACATCAATCATAGTAAGTCATTTAAAGCCAAATCCTTTTAATACATACATTAAATATATGATTTCTAAACACATTTTGAGAGGCAGGGCTCTGTCAGTATACCGACGGTTAACCTGTGACCAAAGGGAGGATTTACAGCAGGTAAAACAAGCCCTCATCGTGGCTTTTGCGCCGGACCCTTTTGTTGCATTTGACACATTTGTCTCGCGTCGTTTGCGCCCCGGGGAAACTGTGGACGAATATTTGGGTGACCTATAGGACCTAGCGCGTCTGTTCGAAGAAAACACCTCTGACCGATGGCTCAGTTGCGCTTTCGTGTCAGGACTCCCCGGTCCAGTTAGACGACAATTGCGTGGGTCCTCAAGGATGGAACACATGACACTTGAACAGATTCTTGCTAGGGTTCGAGCTCTTATGACGGAAGAGACAGAGGTCGATGAGCCTGTTGCTGCGGCGGCCGGGCGACACCGAGTTCTTCCTAATGTGCCTGCAGCCCCACCTCCAACCCCCGACAAGCAGAGTGCAGTCGTAGTGCAGTGCTACAAGTGTGGATGTCCCAATCACTTTGCCAGAGACTGTAGGCAGCCCGGGGCCAAATCACGAAGAGCGCTCCCGGAGATACGCTGTTATCAGTGCCAACAAGGACATGTTGCATCGAGGTGTCCGGAAAACTAGGTAAGGGGTGAGAGGCCGGCACTACTCTCTCCCCACATAAACTAGAAGAGGTGCTTCCTGTAATGAAGGTGAAAGTCAATGGAATGGATCGGATGGCGTTGGTGGATTACGGCTGCTCATCATCGGTTGTGAGTGGACTGTTATGTCGACCCGAAATATGGAAAAGTACTGCAATTCTGACTGCAGGCAGGAAGTGCCTTTTAAGCCATCGTGTTGGTAGCATAACTTTAAAAGTGACCAATAGAAATCCCTTAAAGACGAACGTGCTAGTGGTAAACAGCAAGCCATTGGGATTCGACCTCCTTTTGGGAATGGACGTCATCAAGAAATTGGGCGGCGTGCACATCAACGAAGGAGGCGGCTCACATTTTGGGTGCGACAATAAAGCTAGAACAGCCTGACTTTCGCGCAGAGTTCGACCAACGCACCAAATCCTGGACAGTATCATGGAATTGGTCCGGTGATCAGCCACCAGAAAAGTTATACAACAGAGTACCGGAGTACACCATCCCTGTAAGAGCTCGCGCAGAATACGATGAAGAGCTACAAAATTGAATTGACAATGAGTGGTTAGTTCCTTACCCGGAAGATAAATTGGGGCCCCCGAAGGGCCTGATCCCCTTAATGGCAGTCATCCAGCAGAATAAACAAAAGGTAAGGCCGGTTCTCGACTATCGGGAGTTAAATGATCACGTGGATCCATTTACGGCTCGTGCAGACATATGCACCGAAAAGTTGAGAGAATGGCGGCGAGCAGGATCGAATGTATCCGTGTTAGACTTTCGCAAGGCATACCTTCAAGTGCACGTGCACCAATCACTATGGTCCTATCAAACTGTACTGTTTAAGGGACGAAAGTATTGCTTGACCTGCATGGGGTTTGGTCTCAATGTGGCACCATACATTATGCAGACAATTGTTGATGCTATCTTGACAAAGGACAAGCGCATACAGCGGGCAACATCTGCCAATATTGATGATGTGTATGTGGACGAGAGCATTGTGCCTGCGGCACGTTTGAAGGAGCATCTCTGCAGCTTCGGCTTCCTCAGCAAGGAGCCGGAGAGGCAACAGGATGCTGTGCGAGTGCTTGGGTTACAGGTCTGGGGAGAGGATAACTCTCTGTATTGGAGAAGAGGGAACAAAATCCCAGACATGCCTCGTGTCATCACGCGACGAAACGTATTTTCACTATGCAGCAAATTGGTTGGACACCTTCCAGTGATTGGTTGGCTTCGTGTAGCTGTGGCGTTCATCAAGCGGAGAGCATCTGACATCACCGCTGGATGGGATGAAAAAATTGACGACGTCCCTCTCAACACCATGATTAAAGAGGTTCTCACTAGAGTGTGCAAGATAGACCCAGCGCGGGGCAGATGGTACGTCGACGGCCAAACCCTTAGCGTATGGGTCGACGCAAGCTCTCGCGCTACCGGCGTGTCGCTTGTATATGATGGGGCTGTAGTAGAGGATGCTTGTTCGTTACGACCAGCAACGACTCCCAACATATTAAGCTTGCAGAACTTGATGCTGTTATTAAAAGAATAAACTTGGCAATCCACTGGAAGACGACCACCTTGCATTTGTTCACCGATTCTGCCTGTGTCCATAAATGGATCTCGGACACCCTTACCGGCAAAGCCAGGGTACAAACCAAAGCAGCAAGCCAAATGCTGATTCGACGACGGCTTGACACGATAATAAAACTGGTGAAAGAATACGCGCTGTCGATGAATGTGTCTTTGGTCAAATCTAGCCAAGATAAGGCAGATCGATTGACAAGAGTGCCTCAGAGGTGGCTTGATGCTATTAAGGGGTACACTGGGCCTGTGCAACCTGCCTGCACTGCGTCCGTGAGCTCAGTTGGGCTTGACCAGATCAAGATTGTTCACCGACAAAGCGGTCATCCTGGTGTGCGGCGGACACTTTATTTTGTGAAACAGAATGCACCTTGGGTCTCTAAGGCCGGAGTGAAAACCGTCGTCAGAGAATGTGAAGAGTATCACTCGATCGATCCAGCACCCGTGCACTGGTCAAAGGGGGATTTGAGTGTTAAACAAACCTGGCACCGGGTAGCAATAGATATTACCCATTGTAACGGGTCCCATTTTTTGACGGTGATCGACTGCGGCCCCTCTCGGTTTGCCTCTGGCGACGTCTTCCTCGATATGATGCGACAAGTGTAATCAACCAGCTGAAGGTGCTCTTTTATGAGCGGGGACCGCCGACAGATTCTGACAGATAATGACACTGCCTTTCGGAGCAGCCTGCTTAAAACCTTTCTAGATGAGTGGAGAGTTCGACTTCGATTCCGCTGTGCATACGTCCCCTCTGGTAACAGCATCATCGAGCGATGTCACAGAACTGTAAAAAGGATCGCCATCAGAAAACAGTGTACTATACCAGAAGCAGTATACTGGTACAAAATCCCGCCAAAGGATGACGTATCCTCTGCTACAGCACCAGCCAATATGGTCTATCGGTACCGCATACGGCTGAAAGGAATCAATGGAACACCGGCGCCATCACATAATCAACAGCAGGCCGTTTTCAAACTGGGTGGCTGAGTGTGGATAAAGACTCCACATGGACGATGTACCGCAAAATATAAAGTGGGACGTGTGACTGGAATTAACGGTCGATGAAATGCCACGCCATGTGAAAGATCTGCGACGGTCTGTTCTGACATGGTTTCAGAGGATGCGAGCGAAAGATTTGTAACCATTAGAGGAACAGGCACCCAGCACAAATGCAGGTGATGCCTCTTCCAATAACACTTCTGATGAAGACCAAGTGACTATACTACCACGAAGAAGCACACGGCGCAAAAGACCACCTCCCGAATGTTTCATCTGTGATCATAGGATCAGGGTAGTAGTAATACCACGAACAATCTTACCTCGAAGAAACAGGTGTGCTCTCTCTCTGCTACTGGCACATGGAAACCAGAAAAAAAGGACGCAAGAGGTGTGACTTGTTTTATGGAGGAAATCGAGATAAGCCTCCGTGAAGTGGCGAGATTTGATGAATATAAAAGAGACTAAGTTTGAAGTGGAAAAGTGCAGTATTTTGCTGATTCAATTGTCAGGTCGCATTTCGTCGGCTGTGTTTACTGCGGCACAGATCCGGCCAGGTGCGTCTTGGCAGTTGGATAATTTCCTTCGGCCTCAGGGGGCCTTCCCCCCAGGCTTTTACCTCCTTCGGGAGGGTTGGGTTCATTGCCCGGCGCCTGAGGCGCCCCTAACAAGGGGAATGCCGACGGGGCCGAGGGCATTTTTGGCAAACTCCGGGCGCGTGTGGGCTACGGCCCTGCGCTCAGTCCCACCCAAAAAAAGGCCTTGTGCCATACATGCCCGTAAGGTGGGGCGTGCATCAAATACTGCAGTATTTTGCTGATGTTTGATTGGTGAACATCCAGCAGTTTATTTTGCGTGCTAAATAATTTGACTACTCCTCAATAGGTTGATTCCACTTCGACTAGACTTCCAAAATTCAGTTTAGCATTACAAGTTTAATAGTTTCGGATATTGCTATATACCACTAACCATTCAATTAACATAATTTACTTGTTTACACACTTTTAAATGATCAAACACTTTTATTTCAAACAATTCAGTTTAGCTTAAACACAGTTTTTTGTTTGCACACATTTAAATGTTAAGATGGTTCTATTTAAAAAAATGTTGTTAAGTATAAATACACAGGTTAAATGTCAAACAGTTCTATTTGAACCATATACAGAATCCTACCAAGTGCAACCACTCCGGGCCAGAGTGGACCTGGGAGCAGTGGCATTGAAGAGCTACTCCGGATTCCCTAAAGCTCCAGCATTACTGAACCTCACTATCAGATTGTTTATTGTCATATCATGGGCACTCCTTGGGAGAGTCTTACTCCTCTGCAGAGATGCAGTCGGTGTATTCTGTCGACCCAGAGTGTTTTGGATCCTCTTTTTCCCAAATTTTCTACTCCACATGCTTGTCACTGACAATTAAAAATGTCATCATCATCATCATCTCACACCATCAGCATGGATATCACTGACCCTTTCTTGGCACCCTTCTCTATCGTCAATTGCTTCCGGCTGGTCTTCAGGGATACATCCTGTACGACACGGAGCAACCGTATGTAGGTTCTAGCTGGTCGTCCTGCCTTTGCTCGTCCATTTGAAGGGGTCTGCAGGAGTACGCGACATATGAGTTCCTCCTTGCTTCTGCAAAAGTGTCCCGCATGTCTGCTTCGTCTTACTTTGATAGTTTTCGTGATGGGTAGCAAGTGGACGTACAGTTGCTGATTTGTGGGGTGCTGCTTCCATGACTTGTTCAACATTGCTCACAGCATTTTTGCATAGTTGCCGTTCAAGCTTTTTCTCCATACGTTTAGTTAGCGTCCATGAAGTGCATCTATACAGCAATATCGACACGACCACTACTTGAAAAAAACAAAAAATATAGGTCAAATCTTATAAAATGTGACAAGTCCCTATGAGGGAATAAAAATCGTAAAGAAATCAGTTATTTTGGATTTGGTACTTTTTTAAGGCATATGTTACACATTTAAATAAAATGAATATTCATATAAAACGCTGTCACAGATCACTTTTGTAGATAAAGGGCCAGCTGATGAAACTAGAAATTGTGTTGTCCTCTTCAAAGGCTCTTGTTAAATATGCATCTTCTATGGCTGCATTTAGTAATCCAACTGTTGTTTTTGTATAAATTCATTTAGTAAGTACCAATGTACTTTTATTAAAAAGAAAGGTCATTGAAAAAACGTCTTTTTTGCTGCTAGACAAACCAAATAGAATAAATTCGGTCAAGGCAAACAAGCTAGAAAAGAAAGAGAATAAGTGAAAAAACAAGCGATAGAAACATTTCCTCTGAATAACATATGTCGAGAATGTCTCCTTTACATGAAGACACTGTCATAATATTCGCACATTAAAGTTAATAGTAGTTTAATCAAAGTGCGAGTCATTTTTTTTAAATTCTTATTAATTCAAGCAGGTTAAAGCTATTCAACGTGTACCAGGTATTTGTCAATGTAGTGGATCATAAAGAGATCACCAAATAATACACGACATGCGCCAATTTTTTTTCATTTCTCTTTAAAACATTGAAAGCATGAACATGGCAACTTATTATCAGACACAGGAAAACCACTAGCCGCCAACCACAATGACTCTGAGACAGCCAACTTTTTTTTAAAAAAAACGACCACATTCTCATTGTCCATGTGCAGCTTACCAGTTTATTGTCGCTACACTCTGGTCCAATCAAACCTGGAGTGGCAGGATTCTTACAGTCCCATCTATAGTTCAAATCGACACGTTAAAAATTATTCGTATTCGACTGGACCGTTTGCAACAAAAAAAACATGATAAGAAACAACTAAACAAAAAATATAAGCATGAACTTACAGTGAATGCGATTCTCAAACCTCTAGTCTTATTGGTTTGACATGTCGTAAAAACCAATCAATCAATCCAGCGAGTCGATTAAGGCCAGCGCTGAACCGTTCAACGTTACGAAAACCATTCTCAGACGTTTGGTTCACGAAGGTATCAGTACATGTCAGAGAAGGATTTTTTCCCTTTTGATGATGACCGAGAAATTTTACGATCATGTCACCCCAAATATATGGCCTAATATTATTTGATTCCATTTCATTAATATTTAGAGGGTTTAGTCGAGAAAAACCTGATCCGTTCATGCGATCTTCCTGACCCCGAAATATTCGGCTTATGGGTTCAAATTAATACAGGAATAAGTCTTAAAATTAGGGACAAGTTATATTTAGTTAAGATTAAGATTAATCTAAAAGGGAAAAATTCAAATGATTTAGTGGTAATTGATATTTTCTACTACTGCTTTTCTTCGTTGCAGCAAAAAGCCTCTGATTTTTTATTTCCTTTCTGTCATGTAAATTGACTCTCTTATATTTCCTCCAGCATTGCCTCATTCAAATTTCTCTTACTCAATATCTAATGAAGATACTCTAACTTATTTCATTAACAATTCAGTAATTGGATGTTGTGTACAGTTTAGTGCAAAAATACTTTTTTTTTTTAGTTAGTCTGAAGATATTGCTATAGATTTTTTGATGAAATGTAAATGACAGCTTTTGTCAAATAACATTATAGTTATTTTTTCTACTCTTAAAACTAGGTATACTTGTCTTTCATTATGGCTCCTATTTAGCGGCCGCCATAACGCATTCTTTCATCAATAGCTATTCTGTTTCCATACTTTTCCCCTCGATCTATCTTTATGTACTGACCTGAAAACATACTGTCCTTTTACAAATAATGTTAGTATGCTCGTTTTTCTTTATATCCGGTACAAACTCTACTCCTGTTACAATATGTATTTAAGTTTGCTCTGTTAAATATACTGCAGTCTAAATATTGAATAAACCAAGTTCAAATTTATTTTCAGCGTAAGATATACAAAATGCAACAATCAAAGAAATATTCGTATAAGTATGTATCCACTCGACCAGTCTGTCGAGAAAACGATGCAAAACATCGTCAATTTTTAAGTAGACTAAAGTTCGTTTTAATATCATAGTTTTCTTCCTCTTAGACTGATAGATTTAGCAAAGTTAAAGAACCCTGACTGCTTCCGAGTTATTTATCCATAGCTGGAGAGAGAAGAGATGGATATAGGTCTTTCCGAAAGTACATTAGCCCAAAGTGAAACACTTGCAGTTCCATCTAGGATTTGAACAAGGGTATCCGATTCCATTTTCTACGACGATAATCTAAGTATTAAACACGGCTTATCTACATGCAGCATACAATGTATGTCACGAAAGTAAAGATACTAATGTTTGTATTTTCTTTGTTTTATTATTTTCTGGTTGGCGACTGTCATTAAAAATCCACGAATCAAGGCTGACTTCAAACATGATTGAAAACTTCTGGTTTATTTCTCTTACTCAGAAACTTAATCCAGTCGAGTAATCTTGACTTATCACCAGTATGTGTGTAAAGGCGTGATACAAAATGGAACATATGATAAAACAACAAATCAGAGCATTAAAAATATTTAACAAGTTAGCAGAGACTTTATGAATATCAGGTTCTATGCTGAGCAAAAGCTTTTAGATGTAATAAGGCATTTTGGGGTGCCATGGACTCTATGAAAATGAAAACAGATAATGTTCGAGCTATTACTTCCTAAACGGTAGAAAATAAGGCAAAAGTTGGGACTCTCATGGGATCTGATCACGGTTTGATGTTCTATCACAGTTTCCAACCTAAGACATAAAAATCAGCGTGTCTACTTTATAAACGCAATCTCTGTGAACAAGTTTAAATGCCAACGTAAATATTCTTGTCGTACCAAAGCCTTCTTATTTTTATGATCTGAATGCTCGCTTTGATTTCCTGCAACCCAAAATCAAAAACAATTCTCTTGCCAACATCAGAAAACTGTTTAAAATATGATTTTGGTCGTGATAAACCAACCAAGTATTGAGTCAATTTAAGACCCCCGTTTCATGTATTGTTATCAAACACTAATGATTCAATCAGATATTGATTTTTTTTTGTTTGTACACAGTTCATTGGTTTCATAGAGGTGTGATTTAACCCATAGCGAAGTGAATAACGATGATTCTTACCGTTCCCCAAGTGTATTCCCATTACATATCAAGACTCAGCATTCCATTAAATGTACATAAAATGACATACAAGACTCAGCATTCCTATTCGAGGTCGCGGTAAATCACCTGAAGAAGGCCAGAGGTGAAATTTGGCCGAAACGTAGTGAAAGAAGAAACAACACAAAAAACTACCAAGATGAGGACAAAAAAGTCCCCAATAAATTTTTAAAAAATTAATTCTCAGATTAAGAAGCCTCATCTCAAAATGATTCCGATTAAAAAGCAATTCAATTTTGCATAGGTCAAAGTGAAGCGGTTCCAAGTATGCCTAAGAATTCAATTAAACATCAGTGATTTGTTTACACGCAGTTAAATGATGAAACAGTTGTATTTCAAACAATAGAATTTATCATAAATAATTTGTTTTCACAGTTTAAATGTTAAAGAGTTTCCTTTGACCCATAAATAGGACCCTATCAATTGCTACTAATCCAGAAAATTGTGGAGCTGGGAGCGATAGCAATAAAGGGGTACTCAGCATTCCCTAAATCTTCGGCATTACTGGAACTTCACTATCAAATTGTTTAATGTCATATACAGGACACTCGTTGGGTGGGATTTTGCCCTTCTGCAGCCCCAGCTGACTAGGCTAGCAGATGATTAAGATTAGCATGAAATTCTAATTTTTTGCGTCATTTGGTCCAGGAGACCAGGGTTCAGTCCCAGTTCGTGTCATACCATAGACTTTAAAAATGGTACTTGATGCTTCCTTGCTTAACACCCAGTAATATAAAGTACGTACCAAGAGTAAAGTGGAGCAATCCAGGAAAATTAGTAACGCCCTCCCCTCCACCTCGGTGTGTTAGCTTTGAAAAGGGGGCCTTCTGGTCACCTTCGACTACGGTCGCCAACTCTACTTTTTTACTTATTCAATATTTAATGGAACTGTCAGCAAGGACTGAAGAATCCTCTGTCTGCATCTCTGCAGATGGTTAAGATCCCACCCAACGAGTGTCCTGCATATGACACTAAACGATCTGATGGTAATGCTTCAGTAATACAAAAATGCAGCGTACCATTTGGGAAAAGCAGAGTACCCTTTCATTGCCATCGCTTCCAGCTCCAATCTGGTCCGGAGTGGTAGCACCTGATAGGGACTTATCTAGGGGTGAAATAGGACTTTTGACATTTAAACTATGTACTTATGCTAAACTTAGTCGTTTGAAATGAAACTGTTTTCACGTTTAACTGTGTGTTAAAAAGTAAACTGTGTACTTATGCTAAACGGAATAGTTTGAAATAGAACTGTTTGATCATTTAACTGTGTGTATATAAATGACTGATGCTTACTTGAGTTTGCAGTGATACATAGCATACTTTGAAAACATTAAACTCAGTGCAAACAAATGATTAATAATAAATAGAATTAGTTGTGTTAGATAGAAATAAGAGAACCCATTTAACTGTATAAAAAATGAGCTCAGACTTGTTAAAAATGTATTCCACAAAATGTGTTTTGAAATCAAATATTTAATACAATGTATGAAATTGATTTAATGTATGAAAAGGATTTGGCTTTAAATAAATTACAGTGGTCGATATGCCATAAAACCAAACCAAACCAAATCATGTATATTTGATACATATGTACAAATAGGATTTGGCATTAAATAACCAACAATGCCGTAAATCTAAACCAAACAAAATGCCACACACACACACACACACACACACACATATATATATATATATATATAGAGAGAGAGAGAGAGAGAAAGGGAGAGAGTGAGTATTCAGCATCAAATAACCAACAATGGTTGATATGCCGTAAATCCAAACCAAACGAAATCCTATACACACAGACACACAGACACACACACACACACACACACACACATATATATATATATATATATATATATATATATATATATAAAGAGGATTCAGCATCAAATAACCAACAATGGTTGATATGCCATAAAACCAAACTAATCAATATCCAATTCTCCGAGGATTGTTTCTTCATATCCAAAAACAAGATTTATGTTTTTTGCTTAACAATATTTTTAGTGAGGCCAACATGGGTTGAAATTTTGTCACTCAATAAAACAACCTCAATTTATACATTTATCAAAGCTCTGAGTATGGTTTTGTCACTTAAACTTTTGCCATTATTCAAATTGGCATTTTTTTTTTGTCTTTCACGCAAAAAATCTGGGCTGCTTTTCTTTGAATTTTTCTCATATATTACATGATGATTTTTCTCAAAAAGAAATTAACGAAACAATCAGTACTTTCATTTGTATTGGATAACTTTGCTTCTTAAAACTATTTCCTCAGTTATCATTGTGTAGACGTCCAAGCTTCGAATATGCCTTTCGATATGTTGAGCATTATCTTTCGTCGGCTGTCTTGAGTTCATCAACTCAAATTGGACGTTCTTTTATGACTGATCATTCTTTAGATATAGTATTCCAGATGATTTTGGAGTGAAGTATATATTCTGCTTGATACCCTAATTATTATGTCTAGTATTTCTAGTTCTGCAACTTCTTTTTTTATTCTTCAGTATCCCAGCTGTAAAATTTACGAGCATCTGTATATAATAAATTATTTTGTTGATATTAATCACGTATAATTGTATTTTTATTAGTTTTCATCACTTATTAAGCAGTATTAGTAAAATAAATTCTTTAACAACCTTCAAAATAAACAGTTTCAACTGGTGCGTGACACTTTGCAATAGGGAAACTTGGTAAAAAGAACTGTGAAGTCACTCTCGATACATTCAGAAAAAAATATAAAATAGTGCATGTGCACCGCCCTTCGGACCTAGTGCAGTGCCATGTTTTTTTACTTTCCCAACTAAAAATAGATTTTATGATTAAAAGTTGAAAATACGGGAATGATTATATATATAATCATCCACAGACATACTGTTTCTTTGTATCACTATTCTTCAGTGTGGCTATACACGCGAGATGCTAGGAGCTGGGAAGTGGATAGTTCGAAATAACTTAATTTCTAAACTAGTTGTTAAAGCTATTTTTTGCACACAGTTAATTGGTTACGAGTATTCCTATCTTATACTCATAAGTAAAGTTGGCGACCGCAGTCAAAGGTGACCCGAAGGCTCCCTTTTCGATAATTACTACACAAAGGCGTAGGGGAGGCGCTACTCCTTTCCAGGAATTGCTCCACTTTACCTTTCATCCGTACCTTTATAATGCTGAGTGTTAAGCAAGGAGGCATCAAGTACCATTTTTAGAGTATTTGGCTTCCCATGGCTCCCAGGCCATTGGCGAACACTCTAATTATCATGCCATTGTACGCTGTTTATGGTTCCAAGTATTGCTATTTATTATTAGTAATTCTATTTATCAAGTATTTCTATCTAATATAATTAAATTGCATATAGCTCGCTGGTTTCAAATAACTAATACTAATCCTTAGTAAATGATTGAACAGTTCTATTTTATACTTTGTTCCTTACAGGTACTACCACTCTAGGTCAGAGTAGACCTCGGTGTAATGGTAATGAAGGAGTACTCCATATTTCCCAGAGCTCCAAGGCAGAAGCCTCATCATCAGATGCAGTTTAGTGCCATCTCCACAAAATTCGTTTTGAGGTCTTGCCTATCTACAGCAGGACAGGCAGTGTCTTCAAAAGCCTCAGCCGACGTGACAGTAGGGAACATGAAAATAGATATGATATCAAAAGAGGAGTATTTCGACTATTTAAAATTAACGCTTTGTTCATTGGATACGGTTTGATGTGTTATGTATCTATCTGTTAATTTATTTGGTTTAATTGCTTATGAATACTTGACGGTTTGACCGATAAAATGAAACGCAGTTTCTTCCAGACAGCGGTCGTATCGATACTGCTATATGGATGAACTACTTGGACGCTAACTAAACGGCTGAAGAAGAAGCTAGACAGCAATTACAAAAGAATGTTGCGAGCAATATTGAACAAGGCACCAACTATACGGCCACCTGCCTCCCATCACGAAAACTATACAAGTTAGATGAACCAGACACGCAGGACACGGCTGGAGAAACAAGGACGAACTCATCAGTGATGTACTCCTATGGACCCCCACATATGGCCAAGCAAAAGCAGGACGACCAGCTCGAACATACATACATCAGTTATGTGAGGATACGGGATGTAGTCCTGAAGACCTGACAGAAGCGATAAATGATAAGGTGAAGTGGCGAGAGAGGGTCAGGGATATCCGTGCTAGCTGCACGACATCATGATGAGGATGATGAAATGTCAAATCCTATTCATGCGTATGATTTTTAAGTAAATAGTTTGTAGGTAACATTTCTGAAACAATCCAGAGAACATTTGTTTGCACAGATTCAAATGGTTTCGGTATAACAATCCAAAACTCATCATTCTATTTCCAAACAGTTAAATGGTTTCAAGTATTGTTCTCTAATACTAATAATTGAATTTATAATTAATAGTTTGTTTACTCTATTTGACCCATTGACGGAACCCTAACAGTTACTTGTATGTCGGATCACAGTGGAAGAAGGTGTAGCAATAAAGAGGAAATCTACATTCCCCAAAGCTCCAGAAGCGGTGCCTCACTATCGGATGATTTATTGTCATATACAGAGCACTCATTGAAGGTTAGATTACTCCTCTATAGAGATGCAGTCGATCTATATTGCCGACGTGGCTATCATTGGACATATCTGTCAGTTTCGTTATCGATATTTACTGAATATACCTCGTCTCACTGAACTGACTAAGAATGGTCGTTTCGATGAAATTGATCTTTTGTTTCTTTACTGATGACGATTGAAGATTTGACCTTCTTTCAAAGTATTTTCCGAATTTTTATCATTTTGTAGGAGTCCAAAGTTCAACCAAGGTTCTTGATATGGTCAGTTTAGATTCTTTGTTCATTGACATATCAACCTTTGAGAGTAATCAAATTCCAAAACCATACTTGCTAAAGAAAATCAGTGATCCTATTTAAACCATAACTGGAGAGGGATCCATTCTATTTCAAAGGGCATTAGTCCGAAAGCGAATGTAATAGCACGACAGGAGCACGAATTCGTTTATTTCGAAGACGTCTTCCAGCGCCTAAGACATTACGACGATGAGACTCCCCTCCTGATATTCTTAGCATAATTCTCTTCAAATTGACTTAAGTTCGTTAAATTACGTTGGATTTCATTAATGAAGGAGCGTAATTCTTGCATAACAATACTGATTATTCGGAGGAGCTGTAAACATCGGCTTCTGCTCTATACTCATTATCAGTTCTAAAAATCAGTTGATAACGATATTGCATTTTTTATTTTCATAAAGTTTTTTTTTTTTTTTTTTTTTTTTTTTTTTTTTTTTTTTGCTATTGCATCCCACTTTTGGTTCGCAGTAAAAGATCTGGCTTTACAGAATTTCACAAATATACTAAATCATCTTAAATGCGTTCATACTTATACCATGGAACTCCAGTGCAAGTGTAAGGTTTGATGATCAACTATCCAACAACAGTTGCATTGCCACCGTTTGTAAAACCTAATGTAAATGAATGTAATCATCTGCTCGCAGTTTCCTTTGATTCCGTCAGAAATAGTCTAATTTTTCGGATTCAATTTTGTACGATACGTGAGCAAAATGGCGATTGAATAAATCTTGATATCCTCAAATACAATTGAAATCATCTCATTTGAACCAGAGATGATAAGCATTAAAATCTTTACAAGAAACAGGTTTCGTTATTTGTCATTGGATATTGGATTTTGTCAGAGGATCCACTTGTATATATATATATATATATTATTCATTTCAGGATATTTGTGTATATTGTAGATAATCATATGAATCGTGTGTTTCTTTTATTTATCATATCATATTTACCAACCCCTACGCTCGGGCAGGATGTGACACAAGGTCAATTTTTAAGCGAAGTTTAACAGGTTTGAATTCAGAGTTTTCCTTATCCTAAACTAGTTGCCTCACCAAAGCTGAAGAGCCTAGTCTGTCCTATTAGTTACCCATACCTGGAGGGAGAATAATTGGATTCATACCTTTCCCAAGGGTATTAGTGCTATGTGAAATGCAATTAGTCTCGTCCAGGATTTGAACTCGTGTCGCCGTGTCCATTTCCTAGGACGGTACCCATTACACCACGGTCACCTCTGTTTCTTTTATTTATTGTAAGTTATTACTTTCTTCTAATTCTTCTTTACTAGAATACACCCGTCAATACTGATGGTTGAATTTTATGTAATCTTAAAAAATGGTAACTCTCACTTTCTCGCTCTTCCTTGTCGCAATCAATATACAGTAACGTTCAAAACTAAGGGACAAAATGTTAACACCTAATATTTGTTAGAAATAACCACTGTGAAAAGCTGAAATTTTGACAAACTGGTAGTCATTACCATCCATAATAACATACTAAAATTTGAATCATTTGCAAAGGATAGAAAAAGAATTATAACAATTATTTATTTATTTTCAAATTTGGAACGTCCAAAAGTAAGGGACAAAATCGAGAAAAACAATGTAAACAGCCCAAAAAACAATAAAAATACATGTACAATCAATATTTAGTAAATGAGCCCTTGCTCTCAATGACAGCTGCACATCTTCGAGTACAAGAACGAATCAGTTCTTGACAATCCTCGATATTAATTTTAGACCATTCTTCTTGAAGCTTCACCCACAAATCCTCCGTGTTAGTGGCATTTCTTTTCATAACTTTCACTCCTAAGGTCTTCCAAAGATTTCCAATTAGATTTAAGTCAGGACTTTGCGGTGGCCAATCTATAATTTCGAAATCTTGCTTGCTAAGGTAACTCATTACCACCTTTGCCTTGTGACATGGGGCATTATCTTGCATAAAGGTAGCCCTATCGAAACCTGAATTCTGTATGATTGGCACGACATGATCTTGAACAATGTTTTTATATATCTGCGCGTTTACACTAGTTTGTAACTGGACAAGAGGCGTTGTACCTTGGCTAGAAAACATTCCATCATTCCGATCCCAAACTTTACAGTTTTCTTAGTACACTTTGCACTCAATCTTTCACCAACACATCTGTTTACACTGTTTTTTTTTTCCATCATTTCCAAAAAAATTAAACTTGCTTTCATCACTGAAAAATACTTTTGCCCAATTTTCATATGTCCAAATTACATACTTGTTTGCAAACTCTAATATCTTCTTATTCTTCGAACTAACAAGTGGTTTCTTCCTTGGGGTTCAATTAAACAGCCCTTTTGTCGACTTTACCAAGGCCTTCGATTCCATCCACAGAGGGAAAATGGAACTAATCCTACTAGCATACGGCCTACCAAAAGAAACCGTAGCAGCAATAATGATCCTCTACAGAAACACAAAAGAGAAAGTACGTTCACCAGATGGAGACACGGAATACTTCGACATTGTTGCAGGAGTACTACAAGGAGACACGCTAGCCCCATACCTCTTTATCATCTGTCTAGACTACGTTCTTAGAACTTCGATCGACAAAATCAGAGAAAATGGCTTCGAGCTGACTAAGAAAAGAAGCAAAAGGTACCCCGCAAAAACAATCACAGACGCCGACTACGCTGATGACTTAGCATTACTGGCGAATACGCCTAATCAAGCAGAGACACTACTACATAGTTTGGAACGAGCTGCAGCAGGCATTGGCCTCCATGTCAATGCGCACAAAACTGAATATATGTGTTACAATCAAACGGGCAACATTACCACACTAGACGGAGCCTCTCTGAGGCTAGTGGACAAATTCACCTTCCTAGGAAGTAGCGTCTCATCAACAGAAAATGACATCGACACACGACTGACGAAAGCATGGACGGCTATAGAGAGGCTCTCAATCATATGGAAATCAGACCTGAGCGATGAAATGAAGCGCATTTTCTTCCAGGCAGCGGTTGTATCGATACTACTATATGGATGCACTACATGGACGCTAACCAAACGGCTGGAGAAGAAACTTGACGGCAACTACACAAGAATGTTGAGAGCAATATTGAACAAGTCCTGGCGACAACACCCCACGAGACGCCAACTGTACGGCCACTTGCCTCCCATCACGAAAACTATACAGGTTAGACGAGCCAGACACGCCGGACACTGCTGGAGAAGCAAGGACGTGCTCGTAAGTGACGTACTCCTATGGACCCCCACATATGGCCAAGCAAAAGCAGGACGGCCAGCCCGAACTTACATACAGCAGCTATGTGAGGACACAGGATGTAACCCAGAAGACCTGCCGAAGGCGATGAATGATAGGGAGAAGTGGCGAGAGATGGTCAAGGATATCCGTGCTGGCGGCACGACATGATGATGATGATGATTTCTTGCTGTCGTTTAGAAACAATCTGTCTTGACACATTAACACATGAGGTACTATTCATAACCCTTTTAATTTCTGTGCAAGATTTAAACGGTCCTTTAATGACATACGCTACATTATTCGATCTTCTCTTGCCGAAGTTTTGCAGGGTCTGCCGGTTTTAAAAGCACTATTTTGCCAGTATCATTGTACGATTTAACAACCCTGCCTATAACACTTTTAGAACGTTTCACTTTCTCTGAAATCTCTCTAATGGTGTGCTTTTCCCTGTGTAGCTTCACAATAGCTTGTCTCACAGAATAATCAAGTTTTTGGCGTTTCGCCATGGTGCCGGCAGATGCAACGTTTACAAATGACTAAGTAAGACTGATTCTTTAGAGGAAATCAAAAAATTTGAATATAGCATACTGTTTACATTGTTTTTCTCAATTTTGTCCCTTACTTTTGGACGATCCTATTTTGAAAATAAATAAATAATTGTTATAATTCTTTTTCTATCCATTGCAAATGATTCAAATTTTAGTATGTTTTTATGGGTGGTAACGACTACTAGTTATCAAAATTTCAGCTTTTCACAGTTATTATTTCTAACAAATATTAGGTGTTAAAATTTTGTCCCTCAGTTTTGGAGGCTACTGTAAATTCAAAAGATACATAGCTAAGTAGACAAACTCAAAAACTGAAGAAACCGTTCCGTTTTGATGCCAGCCTGCTTTCCTACAACTTGTCTGTTTTTATTTATTTCTTTTATCACGACAATTTTTTCTTTCTTTAGTTATAGCAACAAAATACGTCAGAGATCTCACTTTCCGTTCTTTCTTTCTTTCGTTCTTTCTTTCGTTTTTTTTTTGGGGGGGGTGCTCAAGTCAGCCTGCCGTTACGACTACTGCTGACTCAATGGCTGGTCTGCTTTCTTTTCTTCTCTCTTTTGATGCGTCCAGCTACAAATCATTTTATTCGTTCTTTCTTTCTTTTACCTTTTAACTTTTTCTTTATTCAAAGTTCACAACAAAAATGCCAGAAATCTCACCTTCAATTCTTTCTTTATTTATTTATTTATTCATTTCTTTTTTAGATCATATTTACCCAACCCCTCTGCTCGGGCAGGATATGACACAAGGTCAATTTTTTAAGCGGAGTTTAACAGGTTTGAATTCAGAGTTTTCCTTCTCCTAGACTAGTTGCCTCACTAAGGCTGAAGAACCTTGTCTGCTCTACTCTTTACCCATAGCTGGAGGGAGAATAACTGGATTCATACCTTTCCCAAGGGTATTAGTGCTATGTGAAATGCAATCAGTCTTGTCCAGGAATTGAACTCGTATCGCCGTGTCCATATCCTGTGACGATAACAGTTACACCACAGGCGCTTTTTTAGATATTATGCGTACAGACACACAGATGTACACACAAGTCGCAAAACTTGTGTTTTATATTATTAGGAGATTAACAGCTGCATCTTCAGATGTTAATGCGTCACTACAATCACTTCTTTCACTGGATGCCCATATCTTGGAGCAATAATATGTATATGTGGGTATGTCTATATGAGTATGTATATATTTACCCAATCCCTTCTCTACATGCAAGATATGAGGCAAGGTCAATTTGTCAAGTGGGGTAAAATTGGTTTCGATTCAGTGAGTTCCTTTTCCTAGATTGCTTGCCTTACTCAGGCTAAAGAACTATTAACCCATAGTATGTGTAGGATGGTTGGAGAACAGATAGATGTATACCTTTCCCAAGAGTATTAGCGCAAAGTGTGACAGTGTAACATAGCCATAATAACGATATACGTAAATTATACGGATCTGTAAAACGTTCGTATGCATAGGAATCCCGAAACACTCGAAACACTGAAGACTCTCGGTAGTTCAGGTACGAAACTTTTATTACCTTCTTGAATTTTAGTCTTTCCACACGAGAAGAGAGGGACACAATTTTTACTATGCTGACTGTTCCATCTGACCCAACAACGCGCGGGCATCTCGTAGTCCATAACTGGACTGGCCTTGCCCAGGTCCAAAAATCAATTCTCTTCGTCCAGCTTCAAATCTCAACTGTTTTTTTCAAAAATCACCCAAAATCCCAGTCCAGCGCTTCCGGGCATGACGTCGTTCACCTTCCCAGTCCCATTTCTAGCCGGGGTTTTTATTATGATTGTCACATCCTCCCCGCGCAAATGTGAACACCTGCGTTCAATGTGTGCTCCTACCCGTGCACTAAACCGAATAGTTCTAAGCCTAACTAAACCGAATGATAATATATAACCAACGAAAAATGATAATATAAAGAAAATCATTCCGTTATTATATAACAACGCAAACATCTTCCTGGGTTTGAACTCGATTCACCGATCTCATTTCCACACAAGATAACCGTTACCCAAAATGCACCTCTTATATAGATCTATATGAATATGTAAATACACATTCATAGCCTCTATATATGTATGTGGTTACATATCACGATGGGTGTATATGGGCATAGGTTGTATATTTGTACATAGATTGTGAATATATATATATATATATATATATATATATATATGAATGTTTGTGTGTGAGTGGGAGTGCATAGGTTGTGTATATATATGATTGTAGATGTATGCATGCGTGTATAGTTGAAGTAGTAGCATTTATAAAGGGATAGTTACATGAATTAAAGGAACGGTAGGTCTAAATAGATGATAAAAAAATAAGAAGTAAGATTTATCGATTGGAATGAAAACGCTTTTTTTAATCTCCATAATCAATTGAAGTCTTCGGTGTAAGTATGGTCAGAAGGCGCCAGACAATGATATCCTTTTTAAGGTACTTTAGTTCTGGGAGATTCAAAATGGTGAGCAGTTTTTCTTTCCAGAAGTCAGAACACAATATATTCAAGTGAACCATTAAGAATTAAACATTGGAAAGTGGGTTCGAGCCAAGAGTAGTAAGAAGTATTTTTGCTTTGTTTCGTTTTGTTTTTGTTTCGACGTAATACTCTTAAGAAAGGCATGAAAACCCTTATGCCTCCAGTAATGTATTAAATAGTACTAGTATTCGTCTACAAGGATGGCTTTGGCATTAAATAACCTTCAAAGGCTGAAAATTCATTCAACAAAGAGACCAACAATTATATGTTCTGACAGAAAAAAAGGATTGTAACCTTTCATGACGATATAGATCTTGACTTGGTTGCACTATGTGATTTGGTTTGGTTTTATGGCATATCGCCCATTGTTGGTTATTTAATAATAATACAATTCAGTTTAGTATTAGTACACAGTTTAGTTCTATTCGACCCATAGATAGGACCATATCAGGTGCTACCACTCCGGGTCAGACTGGATTTGGAGGCGATGGCATTGAAGGGGTACACTGCATTTCCCTAAGCTCCAGCATTACTGAAGCCTCACCATCAGATTGTTTAGTGTCATATCTTGGACACTCGTTAGAGGAGTCTTGCTCCTCTGCAGAGATGCAGTCAGTATATTCTGCAGCCCCAGCCGACTGGGCCATACACTATACAAGGGGTAGTCCCTGAGGCATAACGCCTAAAGTGCTTTACTGCGGCCTCGAAGTGAGTTTTAAATCATGTAGGGCTATTACACCTACTTTCGAACATATTCTTTTAGGAAAGGCATAGAACTGCTTATCATTCCAGCGATGGGTTAAATAGCATCACAACAGTGCTTCAACGGGGATGGCTTTCATCAGCAAAGAAACCGTACGCTATATAAATGTTATCTGTATATTATTGAAAAAGCCTTTATTTTAATCACGGAGCACGTGTTGACCTGTAAAAGTAAAGTTAGCGACCATAGTCGAGGGTGACCCGAAGGCTCCCTTTTCGATAGCTACAACACCAAGGTGTAGGGGAGGGCGCTACTCCATTCCCAGGATTGCTCCACTTTACCCTTGAACCGTACCTTATAATGCTGAGTGTTAAGCAAGGTGGTGTCAACTTCCATTTTTAAAGTCTTTGGCATGACTCGACCTGGAATTGAACCCAGGTCTCCCGGGCCATTGGCGAACACTCTGTGTGCTAATTTTTTCTAATCCAGATAAATTATCCGAATGTTTACTCTTGAGTAAATTAAGACACATATTCAGGGTGTTGAAAATTTATTTTCGTATATACATCACATTACACTCATTTTTGATTTTTTTTTCTCTAGCGTTGCTTCTATCAATTTATATCCGTCTCTACAAGAAGAAAGAGAAAAAGTATCTTAAAATGATGAATGTTAACTGGAAAATAAGACGTTTTAGACAAGCACGTACAAAATACATACACATCAGGAAAGAAGAAAGGTAATCCATTATCTATTGATTAATTTGGTGACATAATAGCAATCAGGCTACCTTTAATGACTGATGAAACTTCTTTACATTTGCCAACAAGTCAAAACAAATACTTTCATCATTGTCGCTTATTTTTCCGCCCAGCCATTTAGCAAATATAATTACTCATTGCCTATATTTATTATTTCTATTTTGCCAGAAATCACGCAATATTTTTATATAATAAATTAAAACTACATTAAAAAAGGCAGTTAGGATCACTAGTAAAACAAGATACTTGTTGCTATTGTACGCGTACCGTAAAAAATGATAGTATAAGATTAATAAAATGTCTGGCGTTATGGTATCGAAGTAAGTGAGTTCGAAATTCAGTTACACTATTACGTTCACTGGGCGCCTCAAGTAGTGTAATGGGTAGCAAGCTTGACTACCAAACCTGCAAGAGTGAGTTTGAATCTCATTGGGTGCCCCATTTACTTGACCTTATGCCATATCTAAGCAAAAAGCTTAGTAAATTACTACACTATTACGTTCACTTTCAGACTAATACTCTTTAGAAAAGTATGAATTCTTTATCGTCCCATCTTACCTGGCATTAGCTGGGCCATTATAGCATTCGCTCCGGACGGGGTATCGAAATCAATGGCAGACTCGCGCCCGAAAGGCCCCCAGCTTCGACTGGGCTACCTTTGGGTGGGTGAGCTGAATCATTGACGCCTTTTGTTACCCATGTATAGCACTGGACCCTGTGGTTCAGTTTAAGCTATAATCAGGCATACGTGCCTGGACCCAGATTTGGGTCCTTGTCCAGCTAGGCCCACATTGCACTAAGTGGGTCAATGACCAGCAGAGTTCGGCTCGTTTCCAACCTTCCCCTCCCCTAATCCCCACTTTAAGCCGACCTTCGGGTCATTGACCTTGTGTCAAGTCCTGTCTGGTGGGAGGCAGGTTAGATACTATCACTTCTATTCTTCAAAAAAATAGCTTTTGCATAAAGTAAAACACGAAGATTGATATGGCATTAAACAAAGAAATCAGTAATCGATTTATCTTTTATAATAAACATCAAAGTTTGTTTTCTTGAGAAGAATATTGGGTTTTTAGAAAATCTCTATACCAAATTTGATTGGAAGTTCCATTTGCATCCTGGAATAAAGATATTAATAAAAATAATTTTAAAAACTGGTATAGGGTTATCTTTCAATAACGCTAGAACAGTATTTGCTTGGTACTGATATATTTTCAATCCCGGTACACACATTTGTCACAATAGAAAAGATATAGATAATCCACAAACATAGGGAAAACCTACAAGGGACCAAAATCTGCTTCCTCTAAAGGTCAAATGAGCGTAAATATATCAAATAAAATATTGAATGAGTGTCATTGTTGAAAAGAAAATTATCCAAATTTTCATAAAAAAAAAGAAAGCACGTTTAGCGTGATGGAAATGGAACCAGTTACTAGAGTACAAATCCAGGATGTTTCGCCTTATGCTAATTCCCTTGGGAAAGTCTGAATTGATCTCTTCTCTCCTTGAACAAACTAAGGGTAAATAGCAGGGCAGACTTTGGGTTATTTTCCTTTGATTAGGCGATCAATCTAAGAGAAGGAAAACTCTTAATTTCAACCAGCTTTACTACGCATAAAAATTGATTTTGTATCACTTACTACTCGTTTTGGTTTGGTTTCTTTGTTTAATGGCATATCAAACTTCGTAAGTTATTTAATGCCAAAGCTATCCTTCCAGAAGAACATTAGTAGTACTATTTAATCCATAGCTGGAGGGATAAAGAGGTCCATATCTTTCCCAAGGGTATTAGTCTGAAAGTGAACGTAATAGCGAGAGTGGAGTTCGAACTCGTTTACAACGATTCAGTAGTCCAGCGCTTTAACCATTACACCACGAGGAATCCCTTTGCTCGTTTTTGAGGGGTTGCATAAATGAATAACACTGTAACTACACACATACGTACGTACATACATCATATATATGATGGCTACTGCCTCGGATTCGAGTTTGACTACCCCATGATAGTATTCTGTAAAGAACAGCCAAAAATGAAAGTATTTTTTAAAGCAGAAAGAGACTTAAACATACAATATGTGAAAGTATTTTACACAGTTTATATGTATTTTGATATGCCTTTTAAGCTCTCCTACTGACTAGCATTTTTTTCTACAGGCATAACTAATTTTTTTTTGCATTTGATATTTATTTGACAACCCACCTATGGTCTCGCTTCACGAGTACATGAATAGTGTAATATTTTACAATTTGTTGAGCTTTGGAAATCGCGTGTCAAGCCTCGTGATTTCCCGGTACTAAGGCCCTAGGTTTGCTGTATTAATTCAGGTGCTACACCTCCCTGAATCAGATCTTTTTACAAAAAATTCCAATTTAGTTCTCGGTGATCTCATTTAAGGAAATTAAGCTAAAGATCTTCCGAGGCATTTCTTCAAGGTTTTTCATTTTCAATCTGGAGTTGTTCCAGAACATTTTTCCAGAATAAACCATATCCCTCCGAAGACCTCGAAATACCAAGTCATCAGATGACATATTCCTTGCTTTAAGTGCGACCTTTAAACAGTTTTTGTATCTCATATTTGGCTTATGAGCTTTCTATTTAAAATTACTCTATGGAAATCTTATGTCGTCCATTCTTCCGAAGAGTGCACTTAACACTTTGTTCTTAATACTTTCGCTCAAACATTTCTCTCGCTCTTAAACTCCATTTATATTTTCCAGTTTATTCGTAGAAGAATTAGTGGACAATGTTGACGAAAAAACTATTTTTTATATAATTACCGTACTTTTGAAAATTCGGCGCTGTCACTACAGATTTTGCTCCAGCTTTCCAAAGGTCGGACTACTATTTTACAATTTGTTGAGCTTTGGAAATCGCGTGTCAAGCCTCGTGATTTCCCGGTACTAAGGCCCTAGGTTTGCTCTATTAATTCAGGTGCTACACCTCCCTGAATCTGCTAAATTTGACGCCCTTATTTCATCTATCATTTCTTCTAACTAGTCTGGAAGATCTACGCCACTCCTGGATTTGTTCTTTTGTGCTTTTAATAAAGACCATGGTCTAACTTCATCTTCTAAATCTGTTACATCATTCTCGCTTTCCTCCATGTTTTGTTCTGTTTCATTTTCCTCTTCCTCGCTTTCCTTGTGTTCATTCTCGGGTATTTCTACATCATCAGGCTCAAACTTGGCTCACTATTGGTCAGCATGAGTTAATATTGGCTGCCCTTTTTTTCTAGGACATCCGTGTTATGTGCTTTTTGTAGAATGAACTTCGTTCTCTCTGGCTCAGCCTCCTTTTTTATTTATACCAAACTTTCTCCTCTGTATAAAATGACATGGTTACTGAGGCTCTAATTTGTCTGCCCATTAATGCTGATGGGCTTTGCTTTCTATCCGTATGAAGAACTGTTCGATAACTTAAGAGTAAATTAGGGATGTATGCCTCAATACTGTGGTTGTAAGTTGAAAACGCCTTTAAACCCATTTTTACATTTGGACCATCCTTTCCGCTATGCCGTTTGACTGAGGGTGGTACGGGGACGTTTTGTATGGCATAAACTCTATATTCCTTAACCACGACACTAAACTTTCATCGCAGAATTCCGGTGTATTCTCCTTGACAATGGTCTTAGGAACTCCATTTCTTGCAAATATTATTCTCAATATTTGTCTTACAATAGTAGCTTTCCTATCTCTTACCTTTATTATTTTCGGCCACCCTAAGAAGGAATCTACTAAGATCAAAAATAAAACAATGCTTGAGATATGTGCATGGTCCATATGGACCCCTGTCCATAGCGCTCCCTCTTTGGGTCACTTATGTATTTTTCTTTGTTTAAATGTTTTGATCTTCTTACATTTAGGAATCTTCTTATGTGTTCTTCAATATCTTTACAATACTCCGGCCACCAAGACTGTAATTTCAATCTTCTTTGCGTCACAGCGACTCTGTCATGAATATTGTCGTGTACGCTTTAATTATGTCCTTCCTTAAAATTTGTGGCTGCGCTTTTGCGTCTACAGTATATATAATGCCCCTCTCTACCGTCAACTTATGTCGTGCTTCTTTGAAAGGCGTATCCACTATAGTACAGTTACTCCATGCATTCTTTCTTATACGTTCAAGTATTCCGCTTAGTATCGGGTCTTGTTGGGTTTCTCTGCTGAGTGTTTAATGAGATAGAACGTCCGTCTCCTCCCATTGTATAGTTCCATCCTCCGAATTTTCATATTACTCTCTATTTTCACTCTGAAATCTTAGCCTGGATAGTGTATCCACGGGAGGGATGGCGTTTCCCTTAACATATATAATGTCAAAACTAAACGCCATGATTTTGATTGCCCACATTATAATTCTTGATTATGTTACTCTGGGTAACTCTTTCCTCAGACTAAATAAGAATTCCGGGGGCTTGTAGTCTGATTTTAAGAGGAAGTTTTTACCCTACAAAAAATTCTGTAATCTCTCCATACCCAAATTATGGCTAATGCTTCCTTTTCAATGTTAGAATAATTGCATTCTACCGACGAGAGCTTTCTGGATTGATACATGACCCTCTTGACATACAACAGCTGCTATGGCATGTTAACTTGTGTAAGTTATTAAGGTAACCTTTTTAGGGTCGAAAGTTTTTATTGCCGGTTTACTTGTCAAAAACTTTACATTGCTTCTGCCCCCATGTAAATTCTACATTTTTTACGTATTTCAACAAATGATTCAGTAAGCTCACTCTATCTAGGAAGATATCTGCTGTAGAAATTAATTAATCCCAAGAAGGATTCTAATTCTTTCATGTTCGTGGGCTTTTCCATTTACGCAATTTTGTTGGCTAGCCTTTCTTCTGGAGATATTCATTCTCTAGATATTTGCTATCCTAAATAAGATATTTTTTCACTCTCTAATTTACATTTGTCTCTAATTATTGTCATGCCTGCCTTTTTTAATCTCAGTAGGGCTTGTTCTGCTTTATTTTTTTATTCCTCTCTGGTGCGGGCTCCCAGGCATATATCGTCTTGATATATTATTATGTTGTCCACTTTTCCTAATAAGATTTTCTCAATGGCTCTTTGAAAAATATAACTCGCAGTTTTAATTCCAAACGGCAAGCGATACCATCTCCATAATCCCATAGGCGTGTTCTGTGTGGTAATTTCTTTAATATTTCGTCTATTTCAATCTGGTTTTAAGCCGATTTTAAATCAATTTTTTCAAATTGTTTCATATTTGCCAGTTCGTAACTGGCGGTTTCGATACTCGATAAGGGAAACGAATCCGAACATATCTAGTGGTTGACGCCAATTTGTAATCACCACATATTCTAATATCTCCATCAGTCTTTTTAATGGTGACAATTGGTAACACCTAATAGCTTCCTTTACCAACATAGCCGCAGCATCATTTTTTAGCTTTGACACTACAATAGGTAAAATAAGTATGGTTTATCGTCTTGCTTTGATATATCTAAAATGGTAGTTCTCTTTCAAGCAAATGCTTGCTTTATAACCCATTAGTAATCCCATTGGTTGTTCTTCCGACTCCATAGAATTAACTAATTTCCATGTGTCAACATATCTATACCTAACATTTCATGGTCTTTAGTACAGGTCACGACTCAAAGTATAATCTCAAAGCGATTCTTAGTTCCAAACGTACTTTCGAAGGTGTCAAATGTTTTAATTATGGTACCTTCAATTTTTTTTAGTTGCTATGTTGACTTTTTAAGCCTTGGTTTCCCTAAATGCTGCCAAAAGTTCACTAGAATAAGTGTTCTGTCAGAGCCAGTATCTACTTGCATGTGGTAGTATTTCCCGTTTATTTTTAACTTTTTTCTAGTTTTTGTTGGTGTGCTTAGCTTGAAAATTTCAGCCACTCCTCTATCCACGGGGCGTGATTTTTTTTCTTTTGCTAATGGAGCATGTCTTACCGAAAACTCGGTAATTATTTCCCCACCCCCGACATACCGTTTGCCACAGTATTTGCACTGAATTTCGTATTTGTGCAGTACGCTTCTTCTTTGTTCGGTTGTTGATGATACTTTTTTTATTAATTCCAGTTGCTTCACGAAATCTGTACATGTTTTAACTCTTAAATTAACGCTTTGAAGCGTTTCCAATAACTTACGTTTAAAAGCCGGGTCTTGCATACCTTCTGTCAAGCGTACCTTCGAAGGTGTCAAATGTTTTAATAATGGTACCTTCAAATTTTTTGTTGCAATTCATCTTCTGTAGTCATTTCACCAGTGCCAAGATTTTCAAATTCGCAATATCTAGCTCTTTCGTTTTATCGGTGTACGAATTGTACAACAGACTCATCGGGTACTGTCTTGTTCCCTTAAACTTCGTTCTTTCAGCGATGACAAACCTTTTCTTTGGTCTGATATTCCTATTTATTACGTCACAGTTTTTTGAAAGTCAGCTCTTCTAGATTTCTTGGGTAGGCCATCGATGAAACTTTCTGGATTGCTTTGCACCCAGCTGTTACGAAGAACTTGTCCGTAAGTTCATTTTGTTTCCCTTCGCTTCGTCTGTCTCTTAGGTTCTCTACTCTGGTCAGCGCCTCAAAGTATCCTATCCATGTTTCCACATACTCAGGATCGTCGAATGTAGTCAGACATCCTATCAGCGACGCAATTATTGTGCCTTGGAAATCGTGTGTAAAGCCACGTGATTTTCCCGTACTAAGTGCTTGAGGTTTGCTCTATTTATTCAAGTGTCTTATTTGCGTACCATAATACACAGTTTATATGAGATTTTATTTTCAAGGGTAAAACAAACCTGATGTATGATTAACAGTTTTTTTACAAACAGATATTCCAAGATTTTCAAAAATGCCAAACACTGCTAAACGCTGTTTTTAACTTTGTACGCATATTTTAATCGTTTACCATTCTCTGTATTTTGTATTAATACAGCGACGTATGAAAAATGAGCGACATAAATACGTTGAATGTTGCCCGGTCATCGTTCTACATATGTACTGTTGGAGCCACAAGGACAAACGTTGAATGCCTTGTGATCAAGAGAATGTGTATTACGATGCCAGCGTTTAACTGCCATGTCAGACCGAAGAGTGAAACACGTAAAGCATCGTTCGACTTTTTAACTGACCTTTCTGCAAAGGTTAGTTGTTTTATCATTCGTTTCCTTTTATTCTTAAAAGCAAACAGGTTGCAGACACCTTTCTAAATAAAATATATTTTGCATGTTTTGTTAATATGATTGCAATTTATGTCAGTTTCGACACGGGAGCAACAGAGCGAAGAAAGTTTTGAGCGTAAGTTAAAATCTTATCGGCAACAACAAACTTCACAATATGTTTGTCGAATTCCTTCTGACCGTGCAAACTTAGCTTGCTTACTTCTTCTCTCAAACTAAATGAGCTCCAAAAGATCTTATTTACAAAGGTTTTCTTTTAGTCATAAAATCAAATTGTTTTTCTCTTTCATAAGTTTTCTTGTTCCAATGCCCCTCCTCCGATGCTGGACAGCAAATTGATTTTTCGTAATCAGCTTCATCACTTACACAGAATTCTGAAAATTAATTTTGATGGTTTTTTTTTTTTTTGTTTAATGGCATATCAACCCTTGTAGGTTATTTAATGCCAAATTTATTCTCCTAGAAGAACAGCAGTGGTACTATTTAACCCATAGCTGGGATGATAAGGGGGTTTATACGTTTCCCAAGGGTATTTGCCCGAAAGTGAACGTAATAGCGCGACTGGAGTACGAACTCGCTTACTACGATTCCGCAGTCCATCACTTTGACCATTACGCCACGAGGACACCCCCAATTAATTTTGATGTATTAATGACTTTGGGTCACTTCAAAAGAGACAGATATAAAGAGGTGGTTAGGTGTAACACGAAATGGTTCGAACAGATTATCTATATTTTTAACACTCTGCAAAATCAAAAATTCAACAATTTAACCTAATTTTAATCCGACTAAGCCGACCTCTTATGTTGTTTCTAGCAGATGTTTATCCATATTTTTCTCACAGGTTACTCTGTAACATTTGCTTTTCATCGCAATTTTAAAATATATCAGTCAGTATATCAATCAGTAGGGAAGTTAGTTTGTTTTTTTAAAGTAAAATCTATGTGAGATCAAATCTTGCCTAATGCTTATACTTTATTTTTAATTTAAGCGATTTACTCAGAATAAGACGAGCAGTTCAAATATTTGTGGTGTAAAGTAACTAAAATTATCAAGATACTCGCCAAAAATGGAAAATACTTGGCAATACTTTATTGAATCAAAAATGTCAATACAAAAACGTTATCTTAAGTAGCATATTAGTATCGAAGCAACCACACACAAACTGTCTTTCATATTTGTTATTTATGTTGGATATTCGACAGTTAAAGATTCGATTCAGTTCAGTTAAACAAGGAACCTAACACTTTCTTCGTAGGAAAATTGTATTTTATTTTTTATTTTGAATGTCTTATCTTTTGAACGAGACATTTTCAATAGTCTCATGGACATTTCCCTTTATTGCTTTATGTTTGCTTGTCATTTTAGTGTTACCACGAATATCATACTTGACAACATGTCAGTGACATTTTCATCTCCGTAGATCGAACCTGCTCTCCGTGATCTCCCTTCCTCTATTCCCATGTCAGTTTTCTATTACTAAGTTTAGTACAGAGCCTTCAGTCTCGATCGCCTTTTTCTTGCGCATATGTTATATTGCATTTATTGTCCCAGCGAAGGATTATTTGAAATCTAATTCCTTTATTCTATCATTCTCGCTATTTGAAAAATCTATAGATATCATATGTCCGTTTTTATTTTTGGTTGGAAAATCTTTTTCGTTATCTAGATCCAACTTTATAATCATAAAAAAGAAAAAAAAACAAATGATGTTGTCCTCTAAAGTGATGCTGTTAACTTTTTGTAAGTGACACCTCTGTCGTCTTAATTCTTTCCTTCGCCACGAAGTTCAGTTTGGTATGCATAAAACAATGATCTGTCCAACATTTAACGACTCAGAGCACTTACCATTTACAAATGTCTTGGAGATCACATCTCCCAACTGGAGCCAAACCCAATAGACACCATTACATAAAAATCTGGGTGCATTCGGGTAGTCATATTTATTTTTCTGCTCATATAAGTTTGTATTTAACCAACTGCACTTCCACCATTAATATGCGACACAAGGTCAGTTTTTAAGAGGAGTATATCTAATTTTATTTCGGGTATTTCCTACATTTATATTGGTGGTCATATGCGCCCAGTTTCACCCATTATTCAACAAAGCTGGAGGGAGAATAGTTGGATTCATACATTTCCCAAGCGCTTTAGCGCTACTTGAAATACAAACAGCCTTGTTCAGAATTTGAACTCTTGTCACCGATTCCATTTCAAACAACGATAACCGTGTCCTTACAACTGCCTCTCTGCTGAAATATAATATTAATGATATACAAATTCACCATCTAACACAGTTGAAACAAAAAGAGACACTTTTCATTGACATGAATACCCAGTCCACCTGAAGTTTCGTGATCTCTAACTAAACTTGTACGAAAATCTCATAGAAGAATAATTCTATCTGCCTTGTGTACATTTCGCAAAACACATTTCATTACGTTGGAGTAGAAAATCGTGTTATCCTCAGAGGCAGATATAGTTTGAATCATACCCATGAATTGGTACGACATATCACCAGGTCACTGATAGGATCCATCATTGTCGTTAGACAGTTTTTTTTATGTAAAGATGGAAGTTCTTAAAATATCTCAACAAGATCATTCTTAACAATAAATACAAAAATAACCTCTTTCTCCTGTTACATTCTTCTCTTCAAATAGAAAGTGTAACCACGAGAACTTTCTCTTTTCTCAATTCTTCTATTACCAAAGCTGATGTCCATTCCGGACATTCTAAAGAAGTAGTATCTTGCAACTTCCTTATATTAAAAAAAACCGACGTTAAAGGTTTCATTGCTGTTGCAGGCTGCATCCTGGCTATGATACCCTCGGATACTTTTTAAGCCAGGCCCGTTCATATACTATAGTTCTAGGACCCTTATTACCATCTATTCAATAATTATATTTTCCAAGCACTAGTTTTACTTTTTTTCGACTATATCCAGCCATTGATATCATCGATCATCGACGCAAAGTCTTACATCGATGATCGATGATATCAAACAGTTCATGGAATATAAGTTTTTTTCGTAAGAGAAGCCCCATGATGTTCCAGGTTAGTTCCGCTCTCGAAGCTTCAATAGAGTGTATCTTCACCATGAGATATTATCAAACCTACAGGTTTTATTTCAAAGGGTCCTATTCCAAGACAGGTGCTTTAAAGAAAACTAAAGGTCTATCAACTCAAATTTTATTTAATCCCAAAAGGATAACTGATCATTTGGATAACTGATCTATTGGTATTTATCATAATACGAGTGATGATTCGGCTCAGGTAGTAGACTTAATGAGGATTTATATCCTACATACGCTGGGTCGTATTGTCAACTTGGAGCAAGTGGGGCTTTACCGAGATGACGGAATTATTTACATCCCAGATAGTAACCGCCCGAAAACCCATTGAGTAGAATTTTTAATAGAAATACAGTGAAAATTAGCTACTCTTGCACCAAGAATATGTACAACATACTAAGCAACCATAATAAGAGGCTACTCAATGAACTAATCACGACGTGGAGTCTTGTAAATGTAGGAATAAAGAAGAATGCCCCTTGGGCGGACGCTGCAATTCGAGAAATGTCGTACACCAGGCATGCATTTCTCCAATGGAACACCAAAGGGACGGGGAGGGAGAGTCTATATAGGAATCTCTGCGGGAAATTGGAAGCAAAGCTGTTACAACCACAAACATTCATTTTCCAACCCAAAACTTAGATACCAGACTGCTTTATCAAAATATTTTTGGGGCGTTAAGGATCAGGAGCTATCTCCACAAATTAAGTGAAAAATAATAAGGCATTCATCTACCGCGAATAGTTTCAACGATAGATGTAACTTATGCTTAGATGAAAAAATTAGCTTTATTAATTTCAAAAATAGAAAACTATTGTTGAACGAGAGAAATTAGCTCGTCTTTAAGTGCAGACAAAGAGGAAAATTTAAATTATCCTAATTTGGAACCACTGGAACACCAGTCCATAAATAATCGCAAGGCCAATGATAAAGATGTATTAGAAACTAATAGAGATCAGCCCAACAACAGATATCACCAAGACAGGGACAGATAAAGATAGATAAGGGCCATATGAACGTATAATATTAATCCAAAAATTAGGGCTTGTGATTCTAGAGTGGTTAATTCCCCTTGACCATTTTTAGGATAAATTAAAAAACACTTGACTTTATAAAATGTCTCCACCTTATCTGGTTTAACTATCTCGGTCCTAATTGAAACAAGAGGAATATCTAGGATAACAACAGTTGAGTTAATTAACAGAGATATTAGGAATAAATGTAAATCATGTATGAGATAGCAATTAGTTAAACGATCTTTGTCTGTTTAGAAAATCACACCTGCCAAGTTGGAGGAACTACTACAAGAATGCAAAATTAGAAGGGACTGACCAGTAGATTAATTCCACTCCTGTTTCTTAATCGTTCTAGCATATAACATGTTAACCCCCTCTGCTCACGCCTATGAATGAAATAATTTGTAATTTGATTTCCACCTTATTCTTATTTCTATTTTTATTTTTTTATTGTTTATTTTTTTTTTATCTTTATTTTCTGATTTTATTTTTTATTTTTATTTTTTAATTACCTTATTTTATCTTCTGAATACGAACTGTAACTCCACATTCGTTACTCTGTGGCAGGAGGGAAGCATATAAAGAGTCATCTGACGAGACGGAGAATATAGCAATAATATTCTCCGCCGAAATAACCGAGTTTGAGTCTCCATTAAATTGTACTATATATATATATATATATAATATATATATATATATATATATGTGTGTGTGTGTGTGTGTGTGTGTGTGTGTAAACTCGTTTTTCTATCTCATTCGATTGTATGTACATATTTATGTCTGAATGCATGTATGTATGTGATTATACACGTCGAAGTGTATGTATCTGATCTGACAAGATACACACACACACACACACACACACACACATGCACACACATACACGCACACACACACACACACACATATATATACATATATATATATATATAATTGAAATGACTCAACAAATCGACATTTAATTCAGCTATTAAAAATTTATTTCACCCGGCAAAGAGAAACCAGCTTCTTTAGATAGCTATGGAGAGAAAAATTGTATGTTTTCCCTGGAATCTTACTCGTTTATAAAAAGCGGGGTAACAAAAAGACATGGGTTAGAAATTAGTGTCATAAATGAATGTAATGTCATAACCTGGTGTCATGTATCCTTATGTATCTAAAATTTAAAAAATTAACACAAATCGCAAAACCTTCAGCAACTAAAATCATGCCAATAAATTAACCAATTTTATTTTAAGAAAAAAACCTATCTATCCATTTATTTATTTGTTTATCAAGGAAATCATTGCGATAAATACTATTACTAATAGCAAATTCATCTCCTTTAGTTAATTTCTTTTATAGGTTATATTTGATTTCCATTTAAAATTAGTTTAGTCTTTAAGAACTTAATATTCATATATATTTTTCATTCTGAATATTGTAATTCTACTTACCTTTATATGAGTATTATCATTATAATAATTATTAATTATTAATAATTTGATTATTAATTATCAAAAGTGACTATTATTATCATTATGAGAGTTTTCCCAGCAGCGTTAACTGATGGTCTTTCACTGGAGTTCGAGTTACAGCAAGTCTCCTCAAGTCTCCAGGACCCTTCTCAGTATTCTGGCCGTTCTCAATAATGTAGTAGTTTGAATGGACTCCTCTCCCCTCCCCCCTTATTTCCAAGTCCTCCAGTCCCTTTATCAATACTTTCGTAACAGTACCAAAGGCACCGATCACAATTGGTATAATTGTCACTTTCATGTTCCACAGTTTTTCAATTCCCTTTCAAGTTCGAGGTACTTATCCCTCTTTTCATGTTCTTTCAATTTTATTCTGTTGTCAGCCAGGACAGCAAATTCCATAATTTTGCAAGTTCTCTTTTTTTTTTTTTTTGTTGATTATTATTAAGGTCTGTTTATCTGGCAGAGATTAGGTGATCCGTTTGCATTTCAAAATCCTATAAGAGTTTATGCGTGTCATTCTCCAGGACAGATACTGGGTTGTGCGCATAACATTTGTTCGTATGCTCAAATTTAAATTTCTTACTCAATTCTAAGTGGATTACCTTGCCCACCCAGTCGTATATAGTCTTATACTCCTCCTTTGCCAATTTGTTTCATTCGCTTATTATGCGAATGATCGTTTCGTCTTTATCACTTCGTACATTTGCTATTTTGTTGTGTCTTATCTATTCTCACTTTGATATTATTGGTTCTTATGGCGTTGCTTTGTGCTGCTATGAAGAGAGATTCAGTTTCTCTCTCAAGGTTTCCTCTTCTTAGCCACATCCACGTTTTTTCGTGGGATATGTTGCTTGTTAGCCGTTTAAAACGTCCATATTTGTTTTTCTTGGCATTTTTCTTTTCTCGTTATTGTTTTCTGTTAGTCTTCGTTTTGTCAGTATTGTTTCTGGTGGCTGTAATCAGTCCTCCGTGCTTTTCTACGAAGTTTTCGAGTCGTTTTATCGATGCATCAACGCTATTTTCAATCCTGGTAAGTCATCTTCCTCCTTCTTTTCTTGACACATATAGTCTGTCAACGTCATCTTTGGGATGTAATGCCTTATGAATAGTCATTAGTTTTCTTGTTCTCTGAACCATTTACCTAAGTTCTTCTCAGGTCCACTTCAAGAATAGTCCCGAATATCTTACGAGGAGTACAGCCTATGTATTCATTCCTTTGATAAGGTTTCCGCGGCATAGTTTTGTCTCGAGTAGCTTTCTGGTTCTCCAGAGATACTCTTTCTTAATTTTTTTTTCATCTCCACTTGTTTGATTGTGTCAGCTTCCAAGATACCCAAGTATTTGTTGGTTTCCTTTTCTCCGTGCGTTCGGTTTTTTTCTTGATTTGGTAGTCCTATTCCATTGGTCAGGTGTTCTTTGCAGCTTTTCATTACTAGGATGACACATTTTCCTTTGTCAAATTCCATCCCTATGTCCTGATAGTATATTCTCACTGTGTGTATTAGAGTATCCAGTCTTTTTTTCATTTTGTGCAAACAGTTTGATGTCCTCCTGCTACATTAGGTGATTGATTTTTTTTTACAATTTTCTAAGTTTGTATCCGGCGGCTGTGCATTTTCTGAGTATGTGGTTAAGTGGCATCATCACAATTATTAAATAGCAACGGTGATAGTTCATCTCCTTGAAATATACCTCTTTGGATCGTCCCTTCGACTAAGCTTTTCCATTCTGCTGTCAGTTTCACTTTCCAGGTTTTCATGGCTTTCTCGATAAAGTTTATGACTTCATCATATATTTTGTACATTTTGAAGCAGTTTATTACCCAGCTTTGTTGTCACTTCAGGCTAGGGCTAGATTTGTCCGTCTGGTCTTGCTCTCGTTGAGGACGTGCTGATCTATGGAGTGTAGCTCTCCTGGGTCTCTGGATCCTTTGCGCATCCTTTTTGTTCCTCAGGCTTGTTAGCGAGTAGTAAATCTCTTCCCTTATTTGTGCTGTTAATATTTTCCACAACATACATAGGCACGTTATGGGTCTGTAGTTGTTTGGGGAGGTTCCTTCGAAGGGGTCTTTCTGGATCATTGTGGTCTTTCCTTTAGTCATCCATTCGGGTAATTGTTCTCCTTCAAGGCATCTGTTCATTTCGAGCGCTAGTCAATCACGAATGGCGGTGAATTTCTTAAACCAGAATCAATGTATTCCATCATGGCGTAATATTTTTCAATTTGGTATTTTTTAATGTTGTTCTGATTAAATCTACGTGTATTTCTGCTTTTGGGCTTTCTTCAAGTCCTTCTAATTCTTTTGTCATATTGCATATCTATTCGGCTTTTTTATAAGTTCTCTTGGTTGCCATATTTCACTCCAAAATTGTTCGGTTTCTCTTGCATCTGGTTGTTGGTATATTTTCGTGTAATCTTCTCAAACTTGTAGAATTTTCTTTCGTTGTTTTGGAATGTCCCGTTTTGTCTGTATTGTTTTACCATTTGTCTATTTCTCGTTAATCTTTCTTCTTTCGCTAATACTTTCTGGTTTATTTCCTCAATTTATATTGTTATTTTTCTTGTGTTGCTTTTTCCTTTTTGTCCCAACATTTTCTAGCGTTTTTTCCTTTGTTTTATCCTTTTTGCCTGTTTTCGTAGATTTTTCGTAGATTTATTGTTGTTACCGTTATTACATTACCTATAATATTAATAGTAATATAGATACCATTAATTCTATTTTACTGTTGTTATTACTATCAATTTTTCTATCCTTAACCTCTTTCACATGAGTTGATATCTGTTTTTATGGGGGAGGTTATTTTTCTTGTGTTGCTTTTTCCTTTTTGTCCCAACATTTTCTAGCGTTTTTTCCTTTGTTTTATCCTTTTTGCCTGTTTTCGTAGATTTTTCGTAGATTTATTGTTGTTACCGTTATTACATTACCTATAATATTAATAGTAATATAGATACCATTAATTCTATTTTACTGTTGTTATTACTATCAATTTTTCTATCCTTAACCTCTTTCACATGAGTTGATATCTGTTTTTATGGGGGAGGTTCATTACGTTTATTTGATATTTGGCAAGTATTTAAGTTAGTTTGATTGTTAGCAAATATCTATAAGAATCATCTTATATATTTTTGTATATTCTCACATAGAATCATCCCTAACTTCTCATCTCTGGATATATATATATATATATATATATATATATATATATATGGAGTTGCCAAATTCTAAAATGCCTATTGCACATTTCCCGCCAATCATTCTCTTACCAGTGGTGAAATTCGCCTCCTACTTGTTCTACTTCCTACTCTTTAGATGAATGTATATGACTCGTCATTGTGTTTTTATTTGATTATTCGCTGCGTGAAGATGGCTCCAGTTGAGACTGGAAGTACTTGGGAAACATACGGTGCTTTCCTAAATTTGCTCCACTCAAAAATCAAAGGACTCATACAAAGACTTCAACGGATCACAGATCTAAATTGTTGATATGAAGTGACTTTCCTATTAAATCAAGTATGTTTACAAGAAAAAATTCTTGCCTTTATATATATATATATATATATATTCTCGCAGGAACGAGAAAAAAGTTAAAGTTTTATCCTCTGATGTAATCTTTGATTATTTGAAACCATATGATTGCTTGAAAAACAAGACTGACTTCGGCATTAGATAATCTGGCATGGTTTTACTAGCCGTAATACCACCTAATGCTCATTGTTCAAGGCAGTTACAGACAATAGATTATTCGTATCTTTAACACTGTTGTTTAAAAGTAGCACAACATTCCATTTACTAAGATAAATCATATGGAATGTATGCCTCAGAAATTTAACGTTTATGAATTTTCAAATTTCATTTTCTCTCTTCCTTGGTCATAGTAGAACATGTTATACTGACTTTTACCATTGAAGCGATTATATTTTCTTGACAATGCCAATTTAAAAAATATTTGGTCAATTCAAAATTTTCACCGAAAGATTTCAAAGAGCATTTACTACTGTCAAATATATATTTCTTGAATAATTAATCATGACTCTATATTATTACATGAAGTTTTTATTGTTCTGTGGAAAATTTAATAGAGTTTCATGAAGAAATATTTTATTGTTCAGGGAAAATTATAGGTAAATGGAAATATTGGTAAAATATTTTGAAATAGTTTTTCTTTGCATCAGTTTGGGAAAAAATTGACACCTTATATTATATAATCTCTTTTCCTCCCTCCCTCTTTCTCTCTCTCTCTCTCTCTCTATATATATATATATATATATATATATATATATATATAATGTTCATGAAGTATGTATTAATCCAAACTTTGTGCCACAAAATAGCAAGTGACACAAGGTCAATATTTTAGAAGAATGTTGCAGGTTTGAATTTAGACTTTGTTCAACTAAATTTGTTGCATTAGGAACGCTAAAGAATCCGGTCTGCCTTATCATTTGTCCCATAGCTGAGGGTAGAAGTAATGGTTTCATGCCTTTCCCAAGAGCATTAGCGCAAAGGGAAATACAAACTGTCAATTCCAGGATTTGAACTCGTGTCACTGATTCCCTTTCCATAACAACTGGTTTGAATATAGAGATTCCCTTCTCCTTGACTGGTTGGTCGACCAAGACTACTATTTACCCATTGCTACAGAAAGAACAGTCGGATTCATTTCTTTCAACGGAGTATTAGGGTTACGTGAAATGCAAACAGCATTGTCGATGACCGTAACTAGGGTCACCAAGTCCTCTTCCAACACTGATAACCGCTTAGAACGAAGGCCACCATTATGTTTGTTTCATTTTAGACGTAACTATAAACCAATAAAAACGGTACATCATAGCATGTTCCATTAGAAAAATACATTTAAAATCCTTTTAACAAATAAAGCAATCTAATTTGTTAATGAATGTAATTGCACTGAGTATTCGTTCGCGTAGTGCATCATTCAAATTTGCGAAATAACGGAGATTACGATATGTAAGTTAAAAGTTTTCACTTCTTACTAAATAGAATCATCAATATCATCGCAGATCTCTGTCACAAAGGGGTACTTGAATGTTGCATCATAATATACTTTTATTTTTACATTAAATAAGATCATCCTTACAAGTGGGAAAATATATTTAAAGACCCACATATTAAAACCTTATGAGAGGAAAGATTTTATTCCCTATTTGCCGTCGTTTTTGACGACACTGGTACACATATGTAGTTCTATTTTAGCAATGTTTTAATCTCAGCGTTAAGAAAATATTTGAAAAAGAAGAGTTAATTATGATTCAGTACTTTTTTTTTTTCGATAAAACACACATTTTTATTTATGGCTTAATTTTCCTGATATTGTCACATACCAGTCGACTTTATTTTAAGAACCAGGAAACAAAAATGATTTTAAAAAGATCATGATTAATTACAAATATGATAAATTTCTTTACATTTTAAGTAGGTTATTTGAAACTTATGAAAAAATATTCAAAGTTAGACTTTTTTTTTTAATTATATGTGCTGATGCATTTTTTAAACCATCACATGATTGATAACTAAGACTCTAATTACTTATACTGATTTAAACGAAAAAAAAAAGATGACAAAAGGAAGTAAAAAAAGAACATCGAAATTAAGTTAAGATGAATCGTTTTTTTTTTTCAAGGTGTTTTCAAAAATCATTTAGACAGAGAAAAAGAATAAATAAAACATTTTATTTCTTCAAAATAATCCAATAACTTTGCTATTGAATAACCAACTAAGGTTGATATGCCTTTTAACAAAGTATCCAAACCAAACCAAAATAATCCAACCCTATTGACTGATGTTGTAGAATACACTGACTGCATCTCTGCAGAAGAGTAAGACTCCCACCCCCAGTGAATGTCCTAGATATGACACTAAACAATCTAATAGCGTGGCTCCAGCCTTGGAGATTTGGGGAATATCGAGCACCCTTTCAATGTCATTGCTCCCTAGTCCACCGGAGTAATAGCCCCTGATAGGTTTCTATTTATGGGTCAAATAGAACTGTTTGACTTTTTAACTTGAGCAAACAAATGACTTACATTAAACTGAATGGTTAGAAATAGAACTGTTTTACCCTTTAAATGTACATGCTAAAGAATTATATATTCCTAATATGTACATAAACAGGATTTGGCGTTAAATAACCTACAAAGATTGATATGCCATAAAACCCTATGACCCAACCAAAATAATCTAAGTGAATTAAACACACTTGTTAAAATGAGTTTTTCATTCGTCAAAGAAACCCTAAAACTCAAATCTATTTTACTTTAAATTAATTTTAAATTCAGGAAACCAGAAAAAGTCATATACAGCTAAAAAGGAAAAGTATGAAGGGTGTTGCACTTGCACAATCTTGTTTCACCAAAAACTGCAATTCAAATTGAATAGAAATTGGCTTTTTTTAAATTTGCACAGTAAAATCTACGTATAAATTCAGGAATACGAACATATGACTGTTCCCAGTCCAGCAAACCATCCAAGACAAACCAGGAAGGCCGCGCACAACTGGAGAAGTAACGAAGAACTCATAAGCGGTGGTCTCCTACAGACTCGTATGTATGGACCCAACAGCACTGGGTGACCAGCAAAATCTTACATCAGCTCTATAAGGAAACTGAACGCGAACTAGAGAACTTGACAGAAGAGATTAACGATAGGGACAGATGGAGAGAGAGAGAGAGAGAGAGAGAGAGAGAGAGAGTCAATGGAATCCGTACTATCAGTATGACTTGATGAGGATGATGATGATGATGATAAGGTTTTTGCGTGTATGAATTTATTCAACCCCTCCGATATAAGGTCAATTTTGAAGAAGAGTAAAACTTCACTGTTCGTCTAAAAAGGCAAGACAATCCAGTGAACCCATTTATTTATTCATGATAATTAGCATGAAGTTAAACCCAAAAGGCTTCACCAAGGAATTGAACTCGGAACGCCGATTCCATTTCCTACCACGATAACCGTTAAACTTCGGTTTATGTGTATATACGAATGTATGTATGTATGTATGTATGCGTGCATGTTTAAACCCAACCTCTACAACACGGGCACGATGTGACACAAGGTCATTTTAAGCATATTTATAGGTGGTTTTAATTCAGACATTTATTCTCTGAGACAAACGAAGGCTTAAACTCAAACTCTGCACTACTATTTACCCATAGCTGAAAGGGACAGATGGTATCATGCCTTTTGTAATGACATGTACCCGATTTGAAAAGCAGACAGCTTCGTCGAGAATTTTCACTCGTATTTCCCTTTCATTTTTACAACAATAAGCTTTACGCAAAGTTGTGTGTGTGCATGTGCATGTGTGATTTTTTTTCCTTTATGTTGTCTTGACCTGAAGCTCCAAAATACTAATTATGCAGAATTGACCTCTTGTGAATGCTTTTTTTATGCTAGTGGATATCATCAGATTGCAAAATTTCCATATTTCTGGTCTCATGGAGTGAACCAGAGGTTTTGCTATGAAGAGTGTAACAAGTAAGTAAATGGTGGCATATTCATGATCGCACCTCGTGCGTGTAATGGTCAAAGCGATGGACTGCGGAATCGTAGTAAGCGAGTTCGTACTCCAGTCGTACTATTACGTTCACTTTCGGGCAAATACCCTTGGGAAAGGTATGAACACCCTTATCCTCCCATATGGGTTAAATAGTACCACTGCTGTTTTTCTAGGTGAATAGATTGGGTATTAAATAACCTACAAGGGTTGATATGCCATTAAAGTAAGAAACCAAACCTAAGAAATTTTAATATGAACCTACTTAAAAATAACCTTTCATGAGTTGACATGTTGTTAAAATCATTCAGCTACTCATCTATGATAGACTCTGTGAGACTGGCCTTAGAGATCGTCAGATACCAGAAAACTTCCACATTATACAGAATGAGATTGCTTTGGTCTGGTTTCTTTATATAATGGTATGTCAACTTTCGTGGGTTATTTAGTATAAAAGTCATCCTCTCAGAAAAGCAGTAGTGGTACTATTTAACCTATAGCTAATAGAGATAAGGGGAGTCATCGCAAATTAACGTAATTACGTGACTGGAGCTCGATATCTTTAACGGTAATATCGCAGTCAAGAGTGAGTAAGAAACGTTGATATTAAGTAGTAAAAGATTTTTTTGAGTTCTAAGACCGACTGAAAAACTAGGTTAGAGAGGGTTTTTTTCTCTCAACCAGATATTTGTTGGTTGAATTGGTTTCTCTTCGTTGTTCAGTCGCATATTAACTACCGTGGCTTACTTAATGCCAAAGCAGTCCTTGTAGAAAAATATTAGTGGTACTATCGAACTCATAACTGGGGGATAAGAGAGTTCATGCCTTTTACAAGGGGTTTAGTCCGAAAGTGAGCATAATAGAGCGACGAAAGTTCGAATCTGCTTACTACGATATCACAGTCCAGCATGTTAACCATTACTCCCTGTGGACACCCTGATATATGTAGGATCTTAAGTAGATTGTAAAAAAATAACCCGACAAAAAATGGCAGAACGGGAAATACAATTTACAAAGGGACTGTCAGGATTTTTGCTATATCTATATTTCATGTTGAATGTTCTGGGTCCTTAAAGTTTTTTTTTTTTATTTTATTATATTTTGTATCTGATTTTTCCGAACATCCACGGGTAACTCTGACAGTTGAATATGTGTTCACTTACATTAGTCAGTGTGCGTATGTCTGTGCTTGCTTAAAATAAACACACCTTTAATGGCCTCCGGCCTGTCAGACAGGTAAAAATCATTATTCTAATTAATGAACTAGTGCACATATGATCGATTGGATGAGCTCCTTCTGTCCAAACTCAACAACTCTCTCTCTCTCTCTCTCTCTCTCTCTCTTTCTCATTATCTTTATTATGTGTATTCGAGGTTTGAATTTTTTTAAGTATCAACACTGAATTTTTCATTTTTTTAAATTTTATATTTTTAGATCAGCAGAAAATATGTACAAATCCGAGCAACTTATACAATAAATTCAGTTTCGCTATTTTTTTTTAATGTGATATTTTTTCTGGAATAACAGGAAGAGCATTTAGCGGAACAGTTATCGTTGTCGCTGTAGAATCGTTGATACGAGTTCAAATCTTGGATGAGGCGGTTTGCTTCTCACTTCACACAAATTCTCTTGAAATAGGCATAAATCTAGCTGTTCTTACTCCCACATGTGCAATGGAAAAATAGTCGGACTGACTAGGTTTTCTAGGCAACGTAAGGCAACCAGTCTAAGAGAAGGAAAACTCTAAATTCCAAGCAATTTTACTCCGATTAGAAATTGACCTTTTAGCGATGGGGGTTGGGTAAATGATAACCGTACTTTTTCCTGTTTTCTAAACAGAAAATTATTTTCAAGTTTAGTATTTGGTGATATACAAGACATTAAAAGAATAGTTCGGCATAGCTTTACTCTATGTCAAAAAGGAGTCCCAAAGGAACTATGATCAACTGAAAACTTACTGGAATAAATATATTAAATGCAAAGGAGATCATTTTGAAGAAAATCGACGCTTCATGCATAGTTCTTTTTTTAGTCTTGATTGATACAGCTTCAGTTTCAATACTTTTAACAAATCTCATGCCCCACCACACACACACACACACTCGTACAAACATATATATATATATATATATATATATATATATATATATATATATATATATAGTTTGAAGACCCCAATATATATATATATATATATATATATATATATATATATGCCCAGTCGGCTGGAACTGTAGAATACACTGACTGCCCCTCTGCAGGGGGGTAAGACCCCCACCTCAACGAGTGTCCTGGAAAATGACTCTAAACAATGGTGAGGTTCCCATAATTCTGGAGCTTTGGGGAATGCGGAGTACCCCTTCATTGCTATCGCTCCCAGGTCTACTCTGGTCCGGATTTTTAGCACCTGATAGGGTCCTTTCTTGTGTCAAATAGAACTATACTGAGTACTTATGCTAAACTGAACTGTTTGAAATAGAACTGTCTGAACTTTTGCAAACACTGACTTGCTTGACATTGAAACTGAATACTTATGCTAAACTGGATTGTTTGAAATTTAATTTGGCGTTAAATGGCCGGAAATATTGTTTTCCTAGTTGTTGAAAGAAAAAGTGACTGCAAACTGAGGATTAAACCCAGAAACAACTTATCTAGAAACGATAATTTGCGGCAGGTACTCAAATATGTTTCTTTAATACAGTCAACGGTTAAACAGGAGGATATAGTGTAGCTTATCGAAAGGATCGAACTCACAAAAACTATTTGGGAAACTAAATTGCTTATTATTTAGCCAAAGTTATATGTTTAATTACCTAAATGCAATTGTTTAACCCTCAATTGAGGGTCCTAGTTAGGAGCAATTGAATATTAGTCTGAATTTATGACACTCTCTTAACTGCAAGCAGCCCGATATGTATCTCACCCTGTTTGAACGAAGAATTTGGGTTAATATGAATTTACCAACCCCTCCACATGTGCCGGATGTTAATCTAGATCAATATTTCAAGCTGAGTTAAACAGGTATGAATTCAGGGTTTTCCTTCTCCTCGACTAGTCGCCATACCAAATTCGAAGACCCCAATCTGGCCTACTATGTACTCATAGATAGGGGGAGCATAATTGAATTCATGAATTTACCGTGGGTATTAGCTGTTTGTGAAATGCGAACAGCCTCGTCCAGGTATTTGAACTTGGTTGGTTTGTTGTTTGGGTTTTATGGCATATCAACCTTTGTTGGTTATTAAACGCCAAATCCATTTTATGCAAAAATCAGTTCTATTTTTAAAAATTCAATTTACCATAGTTACACAGTTTAATTGTGAAAAACTTTTCTATTTCAAGCTATTCAGTTTAGTCAAACAGTTCTAATTCAAACAATTCAGTTTAGCATAAGTATTCAGTTAGGGCCCTATTTATGGGTTAAATATAACTATCAGGTGCTACCATTCCAGGACCGAGTGGACCTGGGAGCAATGGCAATAAAAGGGTGCTCCACATTCACCAAAGCCTCAGCCTCACTGGAACCTCACCATCAGATTCTTTAATGTCATATCTAGGACACACGTTGGGGTGGGGGGTCTTACACTACTATAGAGATGCAGTCGGTGTATTCTACAGCCCTAGCCGACTAGGCCACTTGGACACTCGTTGAGTAGGGAGGGTCTTACTCCTAGCAGAAGTGCAGTGGTGTATTCTACAGCCTCAACTGGCTGGGCAATTTTTTATTGTCATTCTCACGAGTAAATGAAGCTACGAGTCCTTGTTGTTTGAAAAAGGGTTCATAATTTGGAATTAAGTCGAAATTGAGTCGAAAAGTGGGGATAATTTGTTTCGTAAATTGCTTACTAAGTAGGTTTTTTTTTATTATAATATTACATATCAAACACAATGACATTTCATTATTATAGATAAAGCCATAGTTTTCAATCAATTCTTCTTAAAAGTTTCTATTTTTGTCTTCGTACTTTCGTTTTCTGATATTTTCCATAGCCATGTTATTAAACAATTTTAAGTAAATTTAATTCCAAAATCTGAAGTTGAATCAAAATAAAAAATTATACTCGTAAATAATTTTAAAGGTATGATTAAAAAATATATAAATTATATTAATATCTACCTACAAAGTCGAAAATCCTGCGCAGGTCGGGATTGCACAAATCGACTAAAGTACGAAGTTGTGCTCCGGGCCACAGGCCAAATGAATAAAATGTTCGGCAAGGTTCCTGGCGACTAGGGTTCAATCCCCTGTCGAGTCATACCAAAGACTCAAAAAGTGGTACTTGATGCGTCTTTGCTTAACACTCAGTATTATAAGGTAAGAGTAAAGTGGAGTAATCCAGGGTAAGGAATAGCGCCCTTCCCTACACTTAAGCTGTCGAAAAGGGAGCCTTCGGGTCACCCTTGACTTAGGTCGCCAACTATACCTACGTGCTATATACAAGAGCGCTGAATTTCTACTACCGCTACTACCCCTTCAAAGTACAGACTGGCTTGTACGATTTGCACGCTCGCGCACACAAATAGTTCAGGGAAAGAAATAAAACTAAAATTTTTATGGGAGCTACACTTGACTCAATGAAGAGCCGCGTGCGGCTCTCGGAGCCCCATTTGGTTTCACTTAAAACTTAAATAAAAAAAACAATTCTTTCTACTATTTTATCACACCCCATAAATATACATACGTGGTGCCTTCAATAAGTTTCCAGACTTTTTTTTGCTGGCATTTAGAATTGTCTATAGACTCTTGAAAATTCACTATGTTATTGCTATACATCTTATTAGATGACTGACCAATTTTTATGATTTCAGGTTCAAATCAACAGCTACAGTAGGAAATGGAATACATCCCACTAAAGCATAATTGTCACAGGAAAAATGCAATCTGGACGTGAGGACACTTTAGAAGAACGATATGCAATAAAATTCTGTTTTAAACTTGGAAAAAATGATGCCACAGAAACGTATGGAATGCTTCAGACTGCTTTTCGACCATCTTGCGTGAATCGAGCATCAGTTTTTGAGTGGCATAAGAGATTCAAGGAAGCCAGGGAGTTTGTGAGGGGTGATGAGAGGTGTGGGAGGTGTAAGGAAGCCAATACACCAGAGTAGATTGGCCAAAGGGTTAGGGTTACTATGTTGAGGTTTTAAGGGAGTTCAGAAAGAGATTCCGTCGGAAGAGGCTAGCACTCTTCAAATCGGGTCCGTGGCATTTCCGCCAGGACAATGCTCCAGTCCACAACTCCATCCTTGTCACTGACTATTTGACCTAGATGGGCATCAAGACAGTTCTTCACCCTCCCTATTGTAAAGACCTTGCTCCCTGTGACTTTTGGTTATTCCTTAAGCTCAGAGGCTGTCGTTATGAGACAATTGTGGAGATGAAAGAGGTTGTGACGAAGGTCATTGACACGGTCACACAAGAGGACTTCCATGGAGTCTTCCAGAAGGTGCTGGAACGGTACAACAAGTGCATTGCAGCCGGAGGAGATTACTTAGACGCCGGCTAGAGTTTCATGTGTGTATTATCAATAAAAGTGCTCATACGAAAAAAGTCTGGAAACTTATTTAATGATCCTCGTACATACATAGATACATACAGAGATACATATAAGCTCTAGAAATAGTGGAATGATTAATTCGTTGCTGCAACACCCATGTCTACTCTGACCCGGAGTCCTTGTATCTGTTAAATGACAATCTATGGGTCAAATATTTCCATTTAAAAATCATTAGTATTTGGTTGAAATACTTTAAAACCTTAGAGAGAAATTTATTTGTATTGGATATGAATACTTGATAACATATAACTGTGAGCAAAAAAAGAATGATCATTTCTATAATTATTCTACTCTTCTGTAAGTTTTTCACACCAGAGTTAACTGTTTGTTTTTCACTGAAGTCTGAGTGACTGTAAGTTCTCTCAAGTCTCCAGAATTTTTCTCTGTATTCTACCCGATCTCAACAATGCTGTACGTTGGTTGGTTGGGTTTTAATGCATATCAACTTTTGAAGGTTATTTAAATCCAAATTCTATTTTTACGAATAATGAACCAAAGATTTCGATTTTGTAGATAACATCTTAAACAAGCAAGAGCTCACTTGATGGCACACTATTGAATGGTTTCAAGCATTGCTATCATTAATATCTATCTTTAACATGAGCCATTTGTTTGCATACAATAGAATAAATATACATATAGTTTGTAAACATTTTCCTAAAATATTTTAAAACAAGCCCAAGCTTATTTTTTTTTCAGTTGAATGATTTCAAGTATTTCAATGTAATACGAACCACTCAACCTACTTTTAATTATTTTCTTGCACACGGCTAAATGGTTTCGAGGACTGCTACGTAACAGTAACAATGTAATATCAGTCATTTGTTTGCACACATTCAAATAGATATTCATATGTCAGAGATTACTTACTCGGTCATTTCAGTTTTACTTTTTAAGAGGATGATCTATAATTAACTTTAAAAGCAGCGATTGTGTCGATATTGCTAAACGGATGCACCACATGGATACTAAGTAGACGTATAGTGAAAAAGCTTGACGGCAATTACACAAGAATGCTGCGAGCCATATTTTGAACAAGTCCGGGAGGCAACACTCTTCAAAACAGCAGCCGTACGGCCACGAAAACTATCCAAATGAGATGAACCAGACATGTGGAATACTGCTGGAGAAGTAAGGACTAACTCATAAGTAATGTACACTTGTGGATCACTCCATATGGATGAGCAAAGGTAGGACGACTTGCTAGAACCTGTATACAACAGCTCTGTGCTAATACAGGATGTAGCCAGGAAGACCTCCCGGGAGCGATGGATGATAGAAACGGGTAGCGAAAGACGGCCAGGGAAAGCAGTGCCAGCAGCGTGACATCATGATGATGATAATCTGTTTTCCTACAATTAAATGATTTCAAGTATCGTAGTAACTTATTATTTCTTCTAGATTAAGTTTGAAAACTATGAGGTCTATGTCACTATCCATACTCTCTAAACTATAGGATCTTTTTAGGGATTTTGACGACCCCTGTGCATTGCAATCATTGTTATAGGTGCTTGATGTTGAGGAGGCTGTATGGATTATGTTTGAGGGCAGTTTGAATGCGCTTCTTGGCCTTTCATTGTTCACTTCGGTGTTCATCTATATTTTTCCAGCTTAGCCCATGGGAGCTTGTGGTTTTTTTGTGTAAGTTGTTCCGATTTTTGGGGAGACAAGTTTTTTAGGCTGTCTTTGACGATTTTTGGTTGGTAGATTGAAGACTCATGTAAGAGCTGTTTTGTTGGAGGAGATTTTGCACTTTTAGAAGGAGTAGTTCGTGTTGGAGTGATAGATAATACGTGTGATTTGCTTGGACTACTTCATTAGATTTTTCTTTATTCTTAACCTTTTGAGTAAATGTTGGGTGAAATTCGGCCGATTGTAGTTTTTTTCTGTTGTTCCTGAAACTTTGGCCCATCATTCGTTTCCAACTGGACATTCTCTATGAGTGCTCTATATTTATTTTCTTGATTGTATACGCCTTACGTGCAACAGAGGCGTAGCTTTTTCTCCTATATAGGACCCAACTATTTTCCTTATTTCTAGAAAGGACACATTCCATTAATGTTTCACCTCGAGTATTTATTTTTTATACATATCACAGGAACTTGAATAAGCCGAATGATCTTGTCGACAGTTTGGACATCTGTTTTTTTATGCAATCTTCCTCCATGTTGTCGGGGTTCTTTTCGCCGCTTTTGGCACTTATCAATTCTCCTTTGCAAGTTTCCATGTTGTGTCCATATTTTTGGCATTTGAAATGCCTCTGACGAATTCGGACATATTTTTCTACTCTCTCAAGTCAATAGCCGGAGTTTGGGACTGGTTTAATGTCAGGATGTAGGTATTGGTCTGGATTTGTCTTTCACTTTTTCTAAGGGATATTCCTCTAATGTTAGTCCCTCCCTGTTATCCCTGGACTGCTGTTATCCCTTTTCTGTAGCTAACGTCTACTCCCTACTCATGATAACTCCTTTGGAAGTGTTAAGTATTTTGTGTCGAAACGCTCTGTGTTTTGTAGTATGAAAACCGTTCATTTTCAGGATGTTTTCTGTCTACTTCTGGCATGCGATATTTGGAGAATCCCTAGTTACAATAACCTTTTTCAATGAGGAAAGGAGAGAATTTATCCAGGGAGCCAGCCTCTAAAGATTCAATGACAATGAATCTGGGGAAGTCTGCCGCTTCATTCTCCGAATCTGATTCTGATAGATTTTGTTTTGTTTTTTTGTCTGAAGACACCACAAAATATATGTTTTTCTCTAGCCCTATGCTCCACAACCCACCACTTGCGTTGGGAATGTACCAAAAGGGAAACCTATTCACCTTGGTCAAGACAGGAATACACGACCAGTATACTCGAACTGGAAGAAGGTTTTCAGGCCATTGCCAAAATCAGGTTTTCAACATTGGTCAAATTTCTATTCTCTCAACGCAATTGACATTGAGTTATCGCCTTCTAGCAATTAACAGATAAGGGTTAGGAATTTGCTCGTGATGGGACATATAGGTGCTGGGGGTTTACATGACCAGCCGACTGATCAGATCGGAGCTGTTTGACCGTCTGTCTAGTCCAGTAAGAGCCAAAGTGGTGTTTTTCAAGTGATTTGACTACTTGTTGCCGGACCAAGCACTGCTTAACAATTAGGATCCTGTCCTGAAGGATCTCAGGCCGCCACCGACGGCCAATAGGTGGCCTGTTTTGGGTTTTTTTTAGTTGGGGGATCTTAACCCTCTGCAGAGATGTAGTCGGAGTATTCTACCGCACCAACCGACTGGGTGAAGTTTCGATGGTCTCTCCTCGTCCTCTTATTTCCAAATCCTCCAGTCCCTGAACCAATCCTTTGGTGACTGTACGGAGCGTACCAATTACAATTAGTATCACAGTCATTTTCATGTTCCTTAGTTTTTCTTTTCTTTAGTAAGATCTAGGTACTTATCTCTCTTTTTGCTTTCTTTCCGTATTACCCTTTGGTCAGCCGGAAAGACTAAGTCCACTTATCAGCAGGTTTCTTTTTTCTTTATCCCCCCTTTTTTTTTTTTTTGTTAACTATTATTAAATGATCCGATTGTATCTCAAAATACCCAAAACTTTTGTGCGTTTCATTTTCCAGGGCAGATTCTGAGTTATGCATATAACGTTTGTTCGTTGGGTTAAATTTAAACTTCTGGCTCAATTCAGAGTGGATCACCTTCTCCACCGAGTCTTGTCTAGTCTTGTACTCCTTTTGCATTAATTTATTGTATTCGCTTATTATGTGATTGATTATTTCGTCTCTATCACCGTATGATCTATGTCTGCTATTTTTAGCTTCTTGTCGGTTCTTGCTTTGACATAGTTTTTATAGCGTTATTTTAGGCTTCTATCCGAAGAGATTCAATTTTTTACTTTACCCCTCACGTGGTTTTCACACCAGAACTGATTTTTTCTGAAGTCTGAGTGACAGCAATTCTTCTCAGGTCCCCTGGACTCTTCTAAGTGTTTTAACTAATGTTAACAGTGATGTGGTATAGGTTATTTCGATTCTTTCTCTGTTCACAAGTTCACAAATTCCTCCAATCATTCTTCCAGGTCTTTTGGGACCGTTCCAAAGGCTCCAAACTTTAATTGGTATTAAGCTTTCCCTTCATGTTCCACATTTTTTTCAGCTCTGGCAATATTCAAATATTTGTTAATCTTGTCTGTTTCCTTCAACGGTATGATTCTGTGGAACTTCAAAATCCTTTCTTTTTGTTAATAAACATTTGATCTAGTTTTCTGATTGGGATTCAGTAGTCTGTCACTTTCTAGGACGGATTCTTGTTTGTGCATATAGTATTTGTCTGGTTGTTTGAGATATCAACCTTTGAAGGTTATTTAATGCCAAATCCATTTTTATACATATAATCAGTTCTAATTCAAAGAATTTAGTTTAGCATGAGTACACAGTTTAATTGTCAAAAACATTTCTATCTCTAGCTATTCAGTTTAGTCAAACTGCTTTTATTAAGAGATTCGATTTCCATATTTTGATTTCTTCTCCTTAGCTATTTCCAGGTCATTTCATGGGAAATTTTATAGTTTTTCACCTGAAGTACGAATACAATTGTTTTGTTTTGTTTTTGTTTTCTGCCTTTTTGTTTTTACCCATTTTTTGTCTATTAAATTATCATTATTTTCATCTACCAGAGTATTTCACACCAGCTTTCCTTTGTTATTGTTGTTGTTGTTGTTGTTGTTGTTGTTGTTGTTGTTGTTGTTTTGTTTTATTTTTTTGGCGGGTGGACATAAATCTGATTTACGGGAAGTAGCTTATAAAAGCTCAGATCACAGTATAAACTTACTGTTCTGGTATAGCACAGGCCCTCCTGGCATTTGTGCCGGATGGCCAAACAATGACAAGCATGGATTTACATAACACTAAACTTTCAGGTCTTTCAAGGTCATCTGGCATACGTACCAGGAGACTTAATAATGACTAGCATTGTTCACATTTCTCCTATTGAATCTATGAACTGCATTGACTAGCAGTGCTTGTCTCGACTGGTGCACCCCATCCAATCTCCACTTAAAAGATCTTGTGTCAATACGTACCTGGTTCGAGGATTGAATACATATCACGAAGTATCCTATATACGAGGACTTGTTACTGGAAACCAAATACTTGGTTTCGGTTCATTTGTATGATAACGTTAATGGGGTATTTAATACCTAAGGAATCGTTTTTCAACGGTAGAAGTACTATTTAACCTATAGCTGGGGTGATAAGGGGTTTATAACTTTCCCAAGGGTAATAATTCGAAAGTTTGACCAGTTGGCTAGGACTGTAGAATACACGGACGGATTTTGAACTAGGCGGCAAACATAGGGCTTCTGGTCAACCCTCTTATTAGTAATAATGTATTAACTTGCGTACAAGTAAACCACACTAAAGAGATCAAATCCTAGAGTTTATTAAATAAATCATACAATTAATTGCTTCTTAGTGTTTTGGAAAAGCCAACGTTTAAGATTATGAACAGTTCATGGGAGATAAATAGTAAAAATAAATTTGAACTTTAAGGGAGGTAACTCTGTTACAATTTTATTTCGGTTATGCATCTTTAGAGAAATCTAGCAAGTTTTTCGTGATAATTCTGCTTGTTGAGAGAGAGTTCAATTTCTATTCGTTGATAATCTGATTTGAGACTTTTTGTTACATTACGTATATATATTTTTTGTAATCTAACGTCTAAATGATCCAAAAATGAAAAGAAGAAGTGGACATCTTATTTCATCCGATATATTTACTAAAATTAGTTGAAAATATCTGGAAATACAAAAGGTTGATTTAGTTTGGTTTTCTTTGGTTTTATGGCATATCGACCATTGTAGGCCATTTAATGACAAATCCTGTTTATAGATTTATATTGAATATATATATGATTTGTATACACATTTTGTTGATAATATTCTCAAACAAGCCAGAGGTCTTTTTTGTACACAGTTAAAAGGTTTCAAGTATTGCTCCATAGTAGTCACAATTTACCATCAGCCATTTGTTTGAACACATTGCGTGTTCTATTTGACCCATAGATAGAATCCTGTCAGGTGCTACTACTCCGGCTTACAGTGGACCAGGGAGCAAGGACAATGAAAGGGTACTCCACATTCCCCAAATCTTCAAGGCTGGAGCCTAGGCACCAGATTGTTTGACACACGTTGGGGGGGGGGGGCTTACCACTCAGCAGAGATGCAGTCGGTGTATCCTACAGCCCCAGACGACTGGGCTGACTGTAAGTTGAATTTGTTCAAAGCGATCATCATTGCCTTTTACCACGAACTCCAGATGACTTCGGTAACTTCTGCAAGCTTTTCCGATAGTCATCTTGTTTAAATTGATATATATATATATATATATATATATATATATATATATGTGTGTGTGTGTGTGTGTGTGTGTGTGTGTGTGTGTGTGTGTGTGTGTGTGTGTGTTAATATAATCAAAAACCTACACCGATTTACGAACTCACAAAAACAATAAAACAACTTATTTCACCATACTTACCTAGTTATTATAACATAAAATCTACTCATGAATTAGTTCAAGTTCTTCATACAATTAAACCCAATAATGGTATATTAGCCTCACTGGATGTAGAAAATCTATTCAATAATATACCTGTCAATAAAACAATTGATATTGTCGTAAATAACATTTATAATAACCCATATCTCCCTCCTCTTAAAATCAACCCTAATATACTTCGGAAACTACTCCTAACATGTACTACTGAAGTTTCATTTCATGACCATTTTGGTAATATTTACATTCAGTCAATGGGATAAATATGGGTTCTGTCCTGGGCCCGATCTTCTGTAATTTCTACATTTCTGACGTCGAAAATGAAATATTTAATAGCATTAAAAGTAAAGTAAAGTAGGCGACCATAGTCGAGGGTGACCCGAAGGCTCCCTTTTCGATCGCTTACTACACCAAGGTGTAGGGGAGGGCGCTACTCCTTTCCCTGGATTGCTCCACTTTACCCTTGATCCGTACCTTACAATGCTGAGTGTTAAGCAAGGAGGCATCAAGTACCATTTTTTGAGTCTTTGGTATGACTCGACCTGGGATTGAACCCAGGTCTCCCGGACGATTGGTGAACACTCTAACCGCTAGGCCAATGTCCGGTATATTGTAGTCCGCTTGTAGCCGTGTGGTCTGGAGTCTTAGTCTATCGTAAAGTTGGACGGGTTTCGATCCCGGTTTCGAGCGTCCTGCGGGTCTAGCCACACTGAAGAGTTCTGATAGAACGAAACAGTCTGTCTGTTGCTGACAGTATATATATATATATATATATGTTAAGAATATGATTTAAAAACACAATTTTACATAACATTTTATACCGCACATTGGCCTAGCGGTTAGAGTGTTCGCCAATGGCCCGGGAGACCTGGGTTCAATCCCAGGTCGAGTCATACCAAAGACTCAAAAAACGGTACTTGATGCCTCCTTGCTTAACACTCAGCATTATAAGGTACGGATCAAGGGTAAAGTAGAGCAATCCAGGGAAAGAGTAGCGCCCTCCCCTACACCTTGATGTAGTAGCTATCGAAAAGGGAGCCTTCGGGTTACCCTCGACTATGGTCGCCAACTTTACTTTACTTAATAGCATTAAAAAACCTCAAATATACCTAAGATATGTTGATGATATACTTATTCTTGCTAATAATATTAACGAAATCAACATACTACAAGACACCTTCCAAAAAAATTCAGTTTTTAACTTTACTCATGAACTAAACAAAAACAATAAAATTTCCTTTTTAGATGTTCTCATTGCTACCAACAATTATAATAACTTCACTACCTCTACTAACAAGAAGCCCTCTAATAACAACTCGTGTACCTTCAACTTTAAAAGTGAATGCCACTTCAGATATAAAAAAGCAATTATTACTAACCTGATATCCCATGCAAGCTGATCTCCTCCTCCTAAACAATGTTTTATAAAGAGGAAGAAAACATAAAACAGGCTCTCATCGATAACGGGTTTCCTAACTATATTGTTGATGAACGAATTAAACGTATGATTAAAAATTTACACACTGTCCAATTCCACCCAGTCAACAAACATTTATCAAACTTTTTTACCGCAACCGGATGCTCTACAATTATAAATCAGACGAAAAAATGATCCTAATAAAAATATTATATACTATAATAAATTTAAAACCTCCAACTAAGTCATTAAAAATAATTCCTCTTCCTCGATTGGTGTTTTGCAAAAAAAAATTAAAAACTATTAGGACGATCTAACCGTCTAAGGGTGCTAAACACTTTCTGTTTCAGGCGGAGTTACCTCCTCCCTTTTGACTCAGACTGTTAGAGTTCTCGCGTGAACTTGCGAGAACGGTACGAGATTACGGGTGGCAGCGCGAACAAAGGATGATTTCAAATCGGGGAAAACAAATGTGGAAATAAATTACCTCTTCCCGTGATAGCTGTGACACGCAGCTCAACCTATATTGGTAGATGTATTTTGTAACATCCAAATGTGTTTGTCCTTTGTAAATAAATGTTCTTGTCAAGTCAAACTGTGACAACTCTGTTCATTTTTCCACTACTATGTCTGTCATCAATGTGTTACACACACACGCACACTCCCTCAATTTTCGTCTTGGGATTAAATTTTCTGTAAGACATTTATTAGTTATGATGTTTCTACATCCGCATACATACCACCAACGTTATATAATAATTCAAATGTCTTTTAGGAGATTGTGTCTCCGAAAACAACAATATATATATATATGTTGGTTTAACCTCAACTACACTATTGAAAAGATTTACAATGCACCTTTCTGATACAAGTTCCATAGCACAACATTTAAAAAAATATTCATGCCCAACAAGAGAAGTATGGAAATTTTTTTACCGAAAACTCAATATTAGAACAACAAAATAACAAGCAAAAAGTATATTCTCGAGGCACTACATATTAGGAACATACAACCCAAATTTAATAGAATTAATTTTGAAAACAGTGCTAATGTACTTCAATGTCTTTAGCTACTGACACTATTCATAGAAACAAATTAGAAAAAAAAACGTTGCACAATACAACAGTACAAACGCTCATTCTTACAAGGTAGTAATGTACACACAAAATTTACATCACTTTCGTAATACATCCTCCCCTGATGATGGCCCAAAGTTAGGTCGAAAGTACTTGGGAAATAACTAATTATGGAAGGTTTATCAACCAATTCCCTCTGACTATCATAAGATCAATACTGCAATTCGAAAGGATTAACAAAAAAATAGGTAGATAAAAAATATCTATTATGTTCAATGAAATATGTATTAATGAAGAAATTCTGGCAAAATATACACACACACATATATATATATATATATATACGAGGATCATTCAATAAGGTTCCAGAGTTTTTTCGGATGGTCACTTTTATGGACAGAACACACATGAAAGTAATCTCTGGAAGTAACTTCTGGAAGGCCCCATGGAAGTCCTCTTGTTTGACAGTGTCAATGACCTTCGTCACAGCCTCTTTCATCTCCTCAATTGTCTCATAACGACAACCGCTGAGCTTAGGGAATATCTAAAAGTCACTAAAGAGCAAGGTCTTTACTATAGGGAGGGTGAAGAACTGTCTTAATGCCCATCTTGGTCAAATAGTCTGTGACAAGGATGGAGTTGTGTACTGGTGCATTGTCCTGCTGGAAATGCCACTGACCCAATTTGAAGAGTGACAGCCTCATCCGATGGAATCTCTTCCTGAACTCCCTTAAAACCTCAACATAGTAACCCTAACCGTAACCTTAACCCTTTGACCAATCAACTCTGGTGTATTGACTTCCTGATTCCTCCCACACCTCTCATCATTCCTCGCAGACTCCCGGCCTTCCTTGAATCTCTTATGCCGTTAACAAACTAATGCTCGATTCATGAGAGATGGTCTAAAAGCAGTCTGAAACTTTCCAAACGATCTCTGGAAGTTTTTCCAAGTTTAAAACAGAATTTGATTGCATATCGTTCGTCTAAAATGTCCTCACATCCAGATTGCATTTTTGAAATTCCCCAGCTGTGAAAATCCGGCACCACACACATATAAGTGTATATATATATATATGTGTGTGTATATATATATGTATGTGTATATATATGTGTGTGTGTATATATGTGTGTGTGTATGTATGTATGTGTGTATATATATATTTATGTATATATATATATATGTGTGTATATATATATATGTGTGTGTGTGTACATATATATATATATGTATGTGCATGTAGCCCACGAGGTTTGATATGAAAAAAAATCGAAAACTAAAACCAAGCCAGTGTAGTTTATGTACCTATCAAAATCATGGATGGTGAAATCTCCAATGTATTCATAGATACAATTTTAAATCGAACTGAATGTTTCACGTTTAAATTTAATTGAATTTACATTCAATTAAAAATATTACATGGAATGGGATTAGAAAGATTGTCGAACCTTGTATTATTCCTAATTTTGATGCTATTAAAGAAAAACCGGGTTCTTTTAACTTATCTTTTTTGTCAAATTGTAATAATATAACGGCAGTAATCTACCTACCGATCTATCTATCTAGCAAGCTAGCTCTCTAGCTTGCTAGCTCTAAATATAATTGGTCTTATGAGTGTATAGCCGAGAGACTGACGACGTTATCCTCGCATGCACACACACACACACACACACACACACGCGCGCGCGCGCGCGTGCGCGCACACACACAGAGACAGATATGTATATGTGTGTGTGGAATTTTCTTATATATTTGCATACATGCATATATATATATATGTATTGGATTAGCGGTATATATATATATATATATATATATATATATATATATATATTAGGGGAGGTACAGCCCCCAAATCATTGGTATTTTAAATAAAATAACTCATTTTAGATATTGACTGCTATAGAAATAAGATCTTTCTTCTTCAATCTTGCCTCGAAAAAATTTAGCTCCAGGTTATATAGTTGGACGAATTAGGAGAATAAAATGCCGTAATTCAACCAACGTATTACGAGCATTTTTAAAGGACGAGATTTCTTATTTCACAGACTCAATAGAGTCTGTGAAATCTCGTTTATATGTTAAGTGGAGATCATGTTGGTCTTCCTTGGCTTTATGGATCTCCTTCGATTTTCAAAGTATCTAACCAATAACTCTGTTCGACTAAAGAGTAAGTTATCCAATAGCACCCATCATTTTTTTAACCTATTGATTAAAAAGAAGTAGGGTTCAATTACAACAACTGACAGGCATATTTTTTCCTTTTTCTTCGTATCTTTTGTCAGATAGTGAAAAGTTTGTGATGTCTAGCGAACTGAATTTTTGTGTTCCCCCTCGTAGTATTTGTTCGGCTGAAGTATTCGCCGAAATTAAAATGTTGTATGTGCAGTTAAAGAGACATTCTTTAGCTGCTACTGCTAATATTGCTTACTGAAAGGCTCATTTGGCCGATTTGGCCCAGACTTTTGCTAATACCACTGTCGATTCTCAAGGTTTCCTGTGGCAGAGGATGCACTTTGAATCTCCAAAACAACTAAAAATGAATAATGATGTTGTCCCTACCAGACCTGGTAAAGATGCTGAAGTGGTTATTTTGAACAAAGCTGATTATCTAAGCAAAATGGATGCTATTCTGGGAGATACGGACAAGTTCCTAAAATTGGGGGACTTGTCTTTTGATGATACTCAGAGAACTGAAAATAAACTACAAAAACGTTTTCTTGAGTTGTTCAAAAGTAAATTGATATCGAAGGAGATCTATGAATTTATTCGCCCAGATGGTTCGCAGAGACCGAAGATGTATGGATTACCAAAAATTCATAAATCCGGTATTCCTCTGCGGCGAATTCTTTCCATGTGCCATTCGGCTCAACATTCTTTGGCTAAATGGTTGGTGGAAGTCATTAACCCCGTTTTAGAATTCTACTCTGTGTGTTGTGTTAAGGACTATTTTACATTTTCCTCCATTATTCGTCGACTGCCTGTCTGTATAGAGTCCCAATTCCTTGTCTCTTTCGATGTTGTCTCTCTCTTTACTAATATCCCTTTAGATGAGACAATATCCATATGTTCCGACTTTTTGTATCGCAGCCCATCTACTGCCTGTCTTCCTTTTCCTGAGGAAGTTTTTATTGAACTGATGGGCATTGCCACAAAGTCGGTATCTTTCAGTTTTAATGAGACTATGTTTCGGCAGATTGAGGGCGTTAGTATGGGATCCCCTCTTGGCCCCATTCTGGCGAATATTTTCGTTGGGTTCCATGAAAGACGTCTGTTTGATAGGTTCCCTAAGCCCTTCATCTATTTACGGTATGTAGATGATACTTTTGTTTCCTTCACATCAGTATTAGTATTTTTGACACATTGAATCGGCTACACTCTTCCCTATCATTTACTATGGAGGAGGAGAATTAGGAGGTCAGTTAACATTCTTGGATGTGCTAGACTAAAGATATGATTCTTCTTTCCTCACATCTATTTATAGGAAACCCACATTCACTGGGCTATATTTGGATTGGCATTCTTTTGCCCCCAAATCTAGGAAGCTGAACCTAATTAGATGTCTTTCTTATAGAGCTCTTAACATTTGTAGTGACTGCAAGATTGAGAATGAACGTAAGGCTATCAAGGATATCTTCATCGACACCGGGAACCCAGAGGATGTTATTGATATTATCAAGCATACAATGACAAAGTTCAAAAACCTAAACAAAGTTTTCGGTCCTCCGAAATGTCCTGTATATTTCAGAATATCCTGGGTTGGTTCTGCTAGCCAGTCTTTCGCTGATAAGATTACCTCTTCTGTGTATCATTGTTATCATGCTGTTAACCTAAGACCAATATTCTCTTCGAGGCCGGCCTTCAATTCTACGAATAAGGAAAAGCTACCTATCTTTAAACAAAGTAATTTAATATATAAATTTACTTGTCAATGTAATTCGACATATATAGGTATGACTTGTCAACGCCTCAAAGTGAGAGTTAGACAGCATATACCCAGATCTCTATTGTCAGGCCGACTAACATCCGGGCATTCTCAAGCAATGGATTCGGCTATTGGTGAGCATTTGCTTACTATAAATAGCTGCAGAACCAGTTATGAAGATGATTATTTCTCAGTCCTGTATAGAGCTAGAGATAAATTCCATCTTAAATTTCTAGAGGCGATTTATATTTCTATGAATCGCCCCTCACTATGCAGGCAGTTAAACAATGATACTTTAAATATATTTGGGGAACTACTAGATACTGGGGTGACTTAGGTTTTGGGGGGGTTCACCCCCTCATTCTGGCAATCCAAATTATATACCCCCGTTTTTATCCAATGTTCCGGTGTATAAAAACTTGAAAAGCGCCGGACGAAAAGGCCTTCGTGTGTTTTATTATTTTATTTGAGTTCCCTTACTGTCAATGCTAATGGTGTCTTTGCTAATTATTTTGCATATATACATATATATATATATATATATAGTATTAGCAGGTATATAATCTACATACATGCGGATAGATTCAATTTAAGTAATTGTCCACACTTGAAAGTTTTGAGTATACATATCTTTAGTGAGTGATATGTTTCGTTGCAACCTAAGTGACCTGTTGGAGTTACATCCCTTTTCTGCTAAATAGTTCTATTAATGATCACTTGGTGAAGCGGACAAACCTGTATAATAGAAGCTAGCGCAAAGTCAAATTTCTCTTCGTCCGTTACAATCACGTAAAACCTATCTCTGGTCCCTTCAGGACATTGGGGATTTCGCCCAAAAAAATTTCGTGTCATATGGTGCACGATACTATTCTTGATATAAATTTTCACAAAACCTCCAATCTTTTAAGGGCTCTTAACTTATGTCAAAAGACTCATCAACTGTATGAAAGGACCTTTTTCAATAATTTTACTCTTTTAGTATTTCATTTCCTTTTGATATTTATTCTATTAAATTCGTTCTAACAGAAAATATGTTGTTTATACTATTACACTGGTTTACAAAGAAATAGAGGCAAGAACAAAAGTACCCTTTTTTTACCTAATTTGAGGGTGCTGAATTCAAATTTGAAATCCGTTTTTACTCATCCCCTCTATTTTTTTAGATATGCATAGTGTGCATTTTGTGCAAATACGGTACATAAAGGCGTATATGAATTCAGGGTTAATTCTAATATTGTGAGACTTATGGCTTATTTTTTTAGCTATTATGCACTAAATGTAAGTGATAGCATTACATTATATATATATAAAGACAGATTTTGACAGTTAAGGCACCAGGTCTCAATCCACACTCTGGCAGTCATTGGAAGAGGTTATCTCGCAGGCTGCGCCGGAGGTGGGTGTCCCTCAAGTATCGTGTTACACATCTTTTGGGTTACAAAATAGTATTACATTTTCAAATGCACATTTAGTTTTGAACTTTGCTTTCAACTTTGCAGTCCGATGGTTTGGAGAGAGCCGCAAAAGCACGCAGATGATTGTTATTTTTGTTTAACTAATATAACTGGTTTCAATGCATCTTCTAGGAAAAAGATCAAATATCCCAAACTTCGATCTGCTATGAGACCCGTTCAACATTATAGACTCACTCAGAGCAAACTGCAATTCTGAGAGTCTGTCATGTGTCTCTGTGTTCAGGAGGAACGTTCAGCAGAGGCAGCAATTAACGAGGGACACAACGCATCACTTATTCCCCGGGCCTTAGTCAGCAGGTGTGTTCCTTGTGCATCCGTCTCAGCCGAGGTGGTCAATACTTCCGACAAAGAGTTTCTTTCTTGTACCATGGAGCCCCTCCTTTCAGGCATTCGCCGATTTCACTTCCAGTCAGTGTTCTCTAAAAACTGTTACTGTTGCATTTATTTGTTTTATTCTTATTTTGTTATTGTATTTTTTATTAACCAATTAATCCAACAGATTAAGCACTTTTTAACTCAAAACTATATCTTGTTGACAAATGATTAAAACTGTAATCGACTGAAAATGAAAATTTCATCTTATTGTAGCTGATTTTTCCAGGTCTTTTAGGAAGGCTGTTGATATGTACTGTTTGTTTAAATGGCCCAGGGAGCTCACTGTTGAAATTCGTCATTCTGAATATTTTCTTTTACTGACACGTAAAAATGGATTTTAAGAAGTAGAGATTTTCATGGGTGAGTAGTAGTAGTAGTAGTAGTAGTAGTAGTAGTACTTTTGCCAGAATATTCTATTGAATTGTTTCAAGGTGTGGAAGTTATGCTCAAGAAATGTTTGTTATTTGGTTCTGGCGTTTTCTAATTTTACAATTCTCGGCAAATTTGCCTCTTTGAGAGATAGAGAGTCAATTTTTTTTTTCCGACCTAAGTTGGATAAATTTAGCATATCTTTTTAAGAATCTGTGTAATTTGCAGGATACCGTGCTATAATAATCTGCGGATAGAAATATTATGTTAGCACAAGTATTTTTAGTGCATATTGTCAATAAATATTTCACTTGTCAAATAATTTCGAGATGGTCAATCTAAATAAGTTCCGAGAAATTGAATGTTGGAAAGTAACTAAAAATTGGTCAGTAGTAATAGAGATGTAAGTGAATAATCAATGATGACGTAATCCTAATAGAAAAACTGAAGACTAACGTATTTTATCGTTTATTTTTAAAATTTTGATCTATTCGAAAATAGATCGAAAGCATATTAATCTATATGTGATTTTTATTGGTTATAAAATCTATTTTTAATATACTAGGAGGGTAAAGATTCTTGAATTATTTAGGTTTGGATCTTTGAAATTTTACCTAGCAAATAATTATCGTCTGCAATTTCAGAGTTCTGTTCGAAGGCGCTGACTTATAAAAAAATTGAGATTTTAAGGCTGCTACTGCAAGTAAAAAATGTAATATATTTTTTACAGAGGAAATCAATGGACTATACGTGTATATATATGTATATATATATATATTATATATATATATATATATATATATATATATATATATGTATATATATATATGTATATAATATATATATGTATATATATATATATATATGTATATATATATATATATATATATATATATATATATATGTATATATATATATGTATATATATATATATGTATATATATATATATATATATATGTATATATATATATGTATATATATATATATGTATATATATATATATACGTACATAAATATATATATATATGTATATATATATGCATTCACACATATGTATATATATATGCATACACACATATATATATATATATATATATATATACATACACATAAATATATATATATATATATACATATTTATATATATATATGTATATATATATATATATATATATATAGAGAGAGAGAGAGAGAGAGTGAGAGAGAGTTAGTGATATTATTGTGCCTATTTGTCTGTCTCTGCTGATAGATAGATAGATAGATAGATAGATAGATAGATAGATAGATAGATAGATAGATAGAAAACAATTGTTAATGGAGGCTCTGATATCAATTTCGACGTTATTTGCTATGTTTGATGGAAACTTACGATATCCAAAGATGTTATCTGATCAAATATTTTATTTATTTTTTTACGAACACTTAATGAACACGATTATATTGTGACGAGGAATTGTGGGAAATAGATTATATATCATTGTGAAGGACAATGTATTTAATGTTGCCGAAAAAACTGCTTGATATTTCTGAACCAGAAACGTCCTTGTTTTGCGACGCTTTACAAGGATGATTTTCGACTCAACAAAACCACCTGAAAAATACTTTGTAGAATTAGACACACGTCACTGGCAATGTGAAAAAGAATTCTACTAAATTTACAGATAGACATAAAAGTCTTTTTTTTTTTTTTCGGTTTGCACAAGTTTTTGCCCTCGTTGAACGCACTATCTACACTGGCGTTATAAACAATGTTTTACACCAGGTACTAATCAAAGTTTCTAGAAATAGTTTAGTTTGGCTAAAGGACAAAACTTTCGGACTGTTTCTATAAATTGTGCACTCAAGTAATCCTCTGATTTATAAGAATCACGCTACAGTTGACACCCTTTGTAAATTCAAACGGTCTAAAAGTTGGTTGCTTAATTAGTCTACTAAAAGATAAACAGTGAACTTAAACCCGCTGCAAATACTACCAATGCCATTCAGATTTTTGGAACTCTAGGCTCATGTAGTACACTGAGTAAAATGCTTATTATATATATATATATATATATATATATATATATATATATATATATATGTGGCAATATTTAGCGCTAAAACTCTTTTATATCGGTAAAATAGTGATCAATGCACAAAAATGCATAGCTATATTATGACATTTTTGACTATGCAATGATGTAAAAAAGGATAAAACTCACTATTCTGTCTTTCATGTGGCAGATCTTCAGCTGAGCGCATATTTTCATATCTAAAATATGTTGAATTAGACTGAATGGATATGTACATTGAATATTTAAGTTATGATATATAACAAAATATATTTGTATATGTACGAGTGTATGCATGTCTGTGTGTGTATGTATACCATGTGTATGTGAGGAGAATTCGTTTGATAACCCCTCAATTAATCTATGCAATAAAGGTCAATACATGGAAGTCAAAAGTTCTAAAATTTTGATTTTAAAAAGTTCACAAATGCATTCAATTGTTGATGATTAAAATCTGTATATATATATATATATATATATATATATATATATATATATATATATATATATATATATATATATATATATATATGAATTCAAGAGACACCACTTGCTTGCATTTTTTATGTAAAATAACTTGGCAACTGCTATCAATCAATCACGTATATATAGATGAAGAAGATAACCGAAAAGCAATCTTTTGTAATTAAAATCAGTGTGAAAATTCTGAAAACAGAATAAAAATAAAAAAATTCTCACCACCGGGTGAGTGAACCATTGCTTAAGTGTTTTGTTTTTGTTTTTGTTTTTTTAAGATCATCATTACAACGATAAAAATTTCTTTTCTGGGATAATATCCAAGAAGTATATACTTCAATTTTCCTTCGTTTATGGAATCTTATGTAGATCATAATGAATCTGTGGCTTATCGTAGAGCTACAACAGTTCTTTTAAGATCCCTGATACGATTTCTGGAGTTTTATCTTAAAATACACAGTGATCAGTTAATGAGCAGACTGATGTGTATGAAAAAGAAAATTAAATTATTAAATCTATATGACACCTCGGTCCAAATACAAGCTCAGCCGGTACTAAAAACATTACTTAAAATCCTTAAATATATCATCAGATTAATCATCCTTAAAACTGACTGATGTTGTTTAAATTGTATTTAGTGGATTTGGGGGTACGTAACTAATCGTATTTGCCAAATATGTTAATTCTGCTATGTTCACGATAATTCTTATATATATATATAGTTTTACGCTCACAGTTGATTCACTAATTAGCATAATTACAAGGTATTTACCTGGAGAAAAAAAATAAAAGGCCAATTGTGTTTAAGATATATATTTAAATTAACTGTATTTATTTATCAATTGATTGATTTCTTTATTATGTATTTGATTATATATATGTAAATCAATTTGTTCAAAATAGCTCGTAAATCCTGGAAGCAACATCCCACAAAGCAACAGCTGTACAGCCACTTACCACCTATCTCAAAAATCATCCAAGACGAACAAGACATGTGGGACTCTGCTGGAAAAGCCAGTGACGTTCTTCTCTTGACCCCGTGACACAAGGACGTGTCTGTGCTGGTCGACCAGCACGAACTTATTAACATCAGCTCAGAGCGGACACAGGATGTAGTTCGGAAGGCATGCCGGGAGCAAGAGATGATAGGCACAGATGGGAAGAAAGAAAGAGAAAGAGTCAACATGACTTGATGTTGATGATGATATATAAAGTATTGATCTTCGCTTTTTCTGTAATTTGGTTTGGTCTTATGGCGCTTCTTACGTAGCGTGCCTGAAGCAAGAATAGTCTGACGGAGCCAATTTTTTTCCAGCTCTACAACTGGTTTGAATTGAGAGTTTTCGTCTAGATCGATTGCCATACCAAAGTTAAAGAGCTCGGTATACTTTACTATTTACCAATAGATGAAGGAAGAATAGACAGATTCATACTTTTCCCAAAAATATTAGTGATATGTGAAATTCACATAGCCTCATTTAAAATTTGAAATCCGGTAGCTGAATGCACTTCCAACAACGACGATCTTTATTCAACGAACACCTCCAATAAACTATAGATACAGAAATATCAACGTAAATTTCCAAGAAAAAGAATTACAAGTAAAATGAAAACGGCTGTTTATTTTCTGAGGGGTTCTTTTCAACAAAATGTCTTATTCTTACATTTTTTTAAAGATATCTAAACTAGTTTTCACTCCATATTTGTGAACATACATGTAGCTGGTCATGTATCTGAACTATACCGTCGATCCATTTATGAGATCTTTTTCATTGTACCAAATATACTAGAAAGGGCATTTTTTAAGATAAAATACTTAAGGCTAAGTACTGAGATAATCAGATGATTATCTCAGTACTTAGCCTTATGCATTTTATCTTGAATTTGAAGCCAAGTGTTTTGCTTTTTTTTTAGCTTCTGTAATCCTGAATTGATAAAAAAAAAATATTACACTGAAACCATTGGATTCAGTATATTGTTTATCTACTCAATCCAATGTGATATTTTCACTATGGATTTCATACAGTGGAATACACATTTGGCTTACATAGGGAAATGAAATTTTGATCGCAATATAAGCACAATAGGATATTCTATTTTTAAGTTGTTTAAAGATGATAATATTTCAAATAATTCTCCCTAACGCATATTAGTGTGAAATAAGTATGCATACCAAACAAAAAAAACCCCAAAGAATCCTTGGACAGTTCATTGATTGTGATCGTCTGATAGACACAAACAATTTATTTCGGTTTTAAAGAATTTTGGCGTCCTGGAACCGCTGAATTCTTCAGAGGCGTTTTTTTCCCAGCTTATTAATTGTTGAAGACCTCACAGAGAAAGTTGTAAAGGTGCTTTAAAAAGTATTAGTCAACTGGATTTACTGAATATGTCGGATGTGATCGTTCGTTTTCAGCAATTATTTAAGGGAGATGTGCGTTCGGGTGTTGTCATGGGGAACAGTTGGTTGTATCGTTATGTTAACATGAACAAATTTGTTTAAAACTTTACAGGTAAAAAAAAAAGGAAAAAAAAAACACTGATTTCAAAAATCTGCCAAATTTCATTTACTTTAAACGAATGAAAATTCAAATCAAATTTTAAAAAATCTAAAATTAAACAGAAAATTAAGACGAGCTAAGTATAGCTCAAAATTTGCATTACGATGAAATTATTGATCACCAAGTGAGGATCGATCTCACTACTGAGTAGTGATTGCTCTGCGAGAGGAAGTGAAAATCATTTTCACTAACAATGATCTACTTGTCAAGCTCGGTAACGATTAAACCACGTGAGGCGCAACAGTTTGCTAAGCTCAGCTTCGTTGTGATACAAGGTCAGTAGTATAGGGAACTCAGTGAGAATCTAACTCATTGACAATGGTCTTACTAGCCGAGAACACTAAGCATTATAAGACGTTCTGCATTCAGGTTTTTAAGCTTAGTATCATAACGTTAGAACAACAGAGCCGTTGGTGAGAATCGAACTCACTGACAACGGTTTGCAAATCAAGCTTGCTAACCACTCACACTTCGTGAGTGGTCCATATCATATAATTATATATTAGAATCGGATGCCTGATATCTATCGCTGGAAATTGAGTACCAGCATATCTCTTTTTTCCTGGGCAACCTTCTCCTCATTCTAGGTAACACCTTTCTCAACATCAATATCATCATAGTCGTCGTCATCGTTGCTGTTGTCGACACAAAGAAAGAAGTTGCTGCTTGTGCAATAAAGGAAAAAAAACCTTTGTTGCGTTTCGTCTTATATTGCGTAATCAGGAAGGCGAAACAAATCGCGTTTTTGTAAGTAGCCAGAGAACAAGGTGCGTCATTAATGTATTTGTACGTCCCGTGGGAGGAGAGAAAGGCTGGGGATGAAGACCTGAGCGTATTTTTCTAAATTCAATAGCAAGCAGCCACTACTACATCAGCGCCAGTAGAAAGGTTAGTGTCTCTTCTTGCCTGCATCTTTACCTTGACAACCATCTTTTTTCATCAGCAGCATGTATGCGATTCCACTTTTTTTCGTAGGTAAGCAAAAGAAGAAAAAAAACGGAACAGTCTTTATTGACTATCAGTGAGTTCTACTGAGGTGCTCATCTCTTTGGTTTTACTTAATGTATAAATTTACAATTTGATATACAGATCAGTTCGAAAAGAACAGTTCAATTTTTAGATTAACCGGCTTGATCGTCTAACACACGTGTTAATTTTAGGTATTTTTATTGGATTTCTTTTTTAGGTCAATGTCATTGAACCTTGTTCAATATTTGTTCAATGAGTAATTTTCTGCTTAATGATTCAATATTAATCTAAAATAAACAAAACTTAAAATCGACACGATTTTAATTGGTGATCTACGGTTCTCTTAGTTGAAACTGTTCCTTTTTCTATCTTCATCTGTATTATTATAATAATAATTATTATTGTTATTACTTTCTGGTTTCGAGGATTAACAATGTTGTCAACTTTAAATCCCAGGTATGAATGTTATATTTTTATTCTACTTTCATCAGTAAAGAAAAGAAAATATCTTCACCTTTTCAACAATAAAAATCGTAGTAATTCTATAAAAACAAGCAAAATCGTTTTCTATCATGGATTGCATGCTTTTAAAACAAAAACATAATTCTATTGATTGAAAGCATTATCATCTAAGTTTCTTGTGTCTATAGGACTTTGTTTGTTTTGTTTTGTTTTTGCTCGTGTTTTTTTTTTTTATTTTACATTGTTGATATGTGGTTGATGCAATGGAGACCGTGCGGTCGTTCCCTATCCGACCTTGACGTATTTAATGATAATCCGAACTGATAGGTCTAGTTGCTAGCCTATGGTTTTTGAGGCTTTGTTTTTTTTTTGTTTTTTTTTTCAGCTTTGAACAAATAGCCTCTTTGTATTACTAAACCCAAACTCAGTTTCCTAAGTCATGTTATTTTATTCAACGTATTTGTCTCTTTGTTTTTATATCAATTCTTTTCTCTCTTTCAGTTTACTTAACAATAACATGTATGTATGTACGTATTATGTATGCATCTATCTATCTATCTATCTATCTATCTATGCGTCTCAGTCTGTTTGTTTTTCGTTTCTGTTGATCTATTTATATATCTATCAGTTTATCCCGATCTACAGTTGTATGTATGTATGTATGTATGTATGTATGTGTCCATCCATCTATTTAGCTGTCTGTCTGTTCCTATCTATATATCTATCTATCCCAGCATATTTATTTATCTGCTTCAGTCAATCCCTCTACCTCTCTTTCTCTCAATTTATATCAGTCGACCTATCTATCTATCTATCTATCTATCTCAATTCATACCGATCTACCACTGTATGTATACATGTACCTGTCTATCTATCTCGTTATCTATCTGTCTGTCAGAGTGTCTGTTTCTATCTATCTATCTATCTATCTATCTATCTATCTATCACATTATGCTTTTATCTATCAATCGAGTTAGGCAGCTCGCGGGGTATCTCGACTCACTCCTATCTTTCTTTCTATCTCTCTATCTTTCTGGCTAGTTATCTAGCTAGCTCTTTTTATCCGCTTTAGCATATAAAATATTTTCTTGAACATTGAGTTAATCGATAACATTTTCTATGTAGACGTATTTAACAGCACTTCCGTTATTATAAACGGCTGAATTCAGCTCCAATGATTTTGAATTTATTTCACAATCCCAATTGTCCGACATTTTGAAACATGCACGCTTTTTTTAATTTCCTTTCTTTCAATCTTTAATTTAGTGTATGTGTTTGCTAGCTACGTCATCTTAAAAATAACTTTTATCCAACGTCTATCCCATAATAGCTGTGACGTTTAGTGTATAAAATTTGCATGTAAATGTACAAGTATTAAGGTACAAAGGTAGCATGATTAACATAAATCAAATGATGACATCAACATCGATATAGATTCTAAGTTTACTTTTATATCTTTGTTGAATATTTGTTGTGACGAGAATTGTTGAGATCAGATAATGCGAGAAATGGCGACAATAAAATATTACAGTTAAATCAATTATCCTCAAAACAAAGTAACTAAAACGTAAACTACGAGGTATATTTGAAAAGTAACTGCACTGATATTACAAACAATTTATTTCTATTCCACATAGCAAACTACGTACACTCCACTTTAAAGTAATCTCCCTCGAGTTAAATTCACTTTTCCACTATTCTCTGAGACGCTTTTATGCACTATTGTAAGGATTCTTCTGGGATGCTCCAAGCCTCAGTTGTTACGTTACCCAGTCAGCTGGGGCTGTAGAATACACTGACTGCATCTCTGCAGAGGGGTAAGACCCCCCCCCAAACGAGTGTCCTGGATATGACACTAAACAATCTGATGGTGAGGTTCCAGCAATGCTGGAGCTTTGGGGAATGCGGAGTACCCCTTCATTGCCATCGCTCCCAGGTCCACTCTGGCCCGGAGTGGTAGCACCTGATAGGGCCCTATCTGTGGGTTAAATAGAACTAACAGCATACTTATGCTAAAATGAATTGAGTAAACTGAATAGCTTAAAATAGAAACGTTTTTGACAATTAAACCGTACTTACACTTAAACTGCGTGCTTATGCTTAACTGAATTATTTGAAATAGAACTGTTTTTCGACATTAAAACTGTATTTACACTTAACTGAATTATTACATATAACTGCTTGAATAGTTTGAAATCAAAATGTTTTTGACAACTAAACTGTGTACTTATACTAAACTGAACTGTTTCCAATAGAACAGATTATTTACATAAAAATGGATTTGGTGTTAAATAACCTATAAAGGTTGATATGCCATAAAACCAAACCAAACCAATCAGTTGTTACGACCCTCATGGTGGCCTCCTTGTCATCAAAATGTGTCCCCTTGATAAGCCTTTTGGTTTAGGGAAAAGAAAAATGTCACATGGAGCAAGATCAGAAGAATAAGGAGGTTGTTACGTTTCTCTCAGCCAGGAACTGATAAATGCTCAGCACATTCAGTCCCGTAACTATTATCACATGTCTAAACTCTTGGTAACAATCTACCTAACACTCGTGATCAGTCAGTTTCGTACAGTCAACCAACGATCGCCACACACCACTTGTAATTGACCTCAGTCGTACTTGTTGAAAGCCCCCCACCCAACTCTTGGTGTCATATTCACCTTCTCGCAACCATTTCAAAATATCTTGTGTCACTCAAAAACTGTTTGTCCCACACGGTGTTATCTCTATAGAATTGTTAAAGCATTTTAAATGCTTATGGTCAAGTTTTACCAAACCGGTCAAACATTTCCGGTTCATTTGTTCTTCAGTTCCCTTAACTAAACGACATGTAAAAGTAGTGGAGAAGACAAAAGCATGTGAAAAAAATGTAACAGTTACATATATCTAAGATTACAATTATATACTCTCCAAATATCAGGTTAGATGATAAAGCAATTCACTTATTCCTCTTTCGTCCAGAACTCACACAGCACACTCAGTCCCATTATTCTTCCGACAGATTTTATATTTGCTGAAAAAATCTGATATGAAAACAATTTTCAACAACTTTCTTCATACTTAAATGCAAAGAAATTACAAATAAGAACATTGTCAATTCATTAAATGCTGCAGAAATGTAAACAGAAAATATTTCTTACGTTTATTTTTTCGTAGTTGGGTTGGTTTTTATCTTAATTAAGGTTTAAAATTTCCATTTAAAATTCTAACTGAGGTGAAGGCAAAGTCTTAAAATATTGTAATATAAAAGGTTGATCAAATAAGATTTTCTTTTTTTCGTCCATACCTTGTAAATTTCCAGGTCTTTAGAAATAATTAATTAACTCAGCTTCCGGGTACCTTCGCCTAATTTGCTTCAATTTCACTTACATGGGGAGATTCAGTGTGAGAAGGGAAATCCCGTCAGAGCTTAGTTATTTTTGGTACCACAAACTGGTATGCATGACCTCTTATCATATCCTGCCTTGTGGGTGGCTGTATGTGTGGGTAAATACTTTACTATTCATTTTTTTTTTTTTTTTACTGTTTATTGTGAAAGTCAAGACATGAAGGCCAACACCTCAAATGCAACATAAAGACGAAATGCACAGTTGTGCATTCCTGATCGTAGCAGATAAAATTAGAATAGGTAAATATGCAAAGGAGAAGTGTTCTTGGGGCCACTGCATATTATCATATTTCTTAAAGCAGCAATTAATTTAAAGCATTCATGTTTTTAATTGATTATTTTCCCCCAATTTATCACTAATTTTTATTAATTTGAATATAGTTTCATTGAAAAGGCTACCTTTAATATTTGAAGAAGAGTATGACCATCCGCCAAAAAATGCGTAAATTGGATTTGACACGAAACTGCATCCGGTGATTAGGCTCCAGTTTCGAAGAATATGAAGCTATATCTATATATTGTCATCCACTGACAAACTCTTTGGTCGTATTGCAACTCTTAATTGTGGCTAGACTCGTGAGATGCTTCAAGCCGAGATCGATACTTGGCTGACTTTAAATCAATCGGATATCTTATCCCAGGGCCATCTTCATTCCCAGCTTAAAAGAAGGACTTTTCACATATATTTTTACATATACGTTATTGACGAACCAAGTATTCAGAAGAGCTGTTGCATTTCAGCAAAAGTGGCTGCCGGCCAATTCCTCACTCGAGTGCTCAATTCACGGTGGGGAGCATATTTATTGTCATCCACAGATAGACTGTTTAGAGATTGAAACTTATTTGACTTTACTTCAATCAGATACCTTAACCCGAGCCACACACACACACACACATATATATATATTGACGACAATAAATAAGTTCACATCTACCAATTACTTATGAAACGTTAATTTTCATACTACTCAAAAGCACCAGGACGGTATCATTTCAAACGGAACATTACAGAAGGAAAAAGGTCATTATTAAACATTTTTCTTACCAATCACATTAACTTTGTAACCAAAAACATGTAAGTAAAGTAAGTAATGTTGGCGACTTTAGTCGAGAGTGACTCGAAGGTTCCCTTTTCCATTGCTACTACACCAAGGTGTAAGGGAGGAAGCAACTCCATTCCCTCGATTGCTCCATTTTACTCTTGATCCTTACCTTATAATGCTGAATGTTAAGCAAGGCAGCAACAAGGACCATTTTTTGAGTCTTTGGTATGACTCGACCTGGGATTGAACCCCGGTCTCCCGGACCATTGGCGAACACTCTACCCATTAGCTAATGGCTCAGTCCAAAAATAAGTTCACTAGTTATCACTATTTTATTTTTGGTTTGAGAGTTCATGCCTTTCCTCATTAGTATGAAGCGAAATGCAAACAATGTCGTTCAAGATTTGAACTTGGCTTGTCAAGTCGATTTCTTAAAAGGATAACCGTCACCACACCAACCCTCTTTATATATATATATATATGTATATATATATATATATATATATATATATATATATATATATATATATATTCCAAACATATCCTACATCAAACAACCTGCCAACCACGCCTAGAAAAGTGACAACACACACCCATAGTGTGCCAGCTAGTCTTACTAATATGGATGCTTTTTCAATAGCAACTCAGCATTCAGATTATATTGTTTAGTCATAATTTTATAGTTTTGTTTTTTTTTTTAACTGGGGAAATTCTAGTAATATAAAATCAATACTATTAGTATACATTTGACTTATCAATCAATAATTGTAGTGTTTATAAGTTTTGTCAAAATATATTTTAATTTGTAAAATTTAATTTTGAATAAAAATTTTTCAAACAACAAATTATTACTTCTAAGAAAAGGTTTCCATAAGTAATTATTTAATTAGTACACAGGAATTCAACTTCAAAAAAAATATGGGAGCGTTTAACATAAAATTCACACCATATTCAAATTAAATATGTGAAAAAGTTTTCACCAAAATCCAATTAATATCAAAAATTGATAATTAATTGGACCTCTTTCAGCCTTCAACAATGCATTGAATCTCTTGGACATCAATTCAACCAATTTTTTTTATCTTTTTGTTTTAACTTTTAAGTTGGCTATTTGTCTGTCATGAAGCCTTCCTTTATTATTTTTTTTCAGATAATATCCCTTAAATTCTCAGTTGGGTATAAATCAGCCGAACTGGAAGGCCCTTAATCCACTTTCAATCTTTTGGAGTGAAATCAATTTTTTATAATACAAGATTCATTACAAGGAGCATTATCTTGCTAAAACTAAGTATCCCTACATTCTTACTGATGAAAGATTTTAATTTTGGCTGAACCATCATGATGGGTTTTTCATAATTTTGTCTTTGAGGATGTACTTGGCTATTTTTATAAGACAGTTCAGTTTTTAATCCAGAAGTCCATAAGACGTTTTTTTTCAGTTTTCAATGAACCAATTTTGATGATGACGTGCCCATTGCAATCTTTCCGTCTTCGTTACAGCCGTTAAAAGGACTTTTTGGCTTCATTTTGGATCGATATCCAAACTTAATTAGTATTGATATCGATATTAAAATATTGCTTGATCTTATCTACAAATTCTTGGCTCGTTAAATCGCGAGTTTTGTTTTTTTAATTCGAGCCATTAATTTTGTAATTCTGTGGGGCCTTCTAGAAGTTTTTTGTATGTGGAATAGATCCTGAGACTTTCAATTTCTTAATCAATCATAAACATGATCAATAAATGATATTTTTTTTTTTTTTAAAATTTGAAAATAATGATAAATATAAATTGGCGAAAACAATATACACCTTATTTTACACGTTTTAAAAGATTAGGTTTATGTATATATATATATATGTATGTATGTATGTATGTATGTATTCTTATGATCGTGCTTCATTTCTATCTTAAATATGTTTCTCACATCATTTTAAATAAAAGCAAATATTTATTAATTTTGGTTAAATAAAATTAAAAATAACATTGATTTAATGCTTTGTATTTATGACATGTCACCAATCACCATTCAAGTATGCCTCTACATTTGTTTGATACTGACGGTCGTGCCGAGCGTAAAGGGAATTATCACCAATCGAGTTTTCCGTATGTCGCAATTGATCTCATCAGCAAAAAGTTTGTGTTCAAACATTTATCAAACAAAAACTTTTTTTACAAATTACCTTTGAAAGGAATGAAAAATAACCTAAACAACATAAAATAAGTAATAATAATAAGAAGAAGAAGGCCTACCAAATAATGAATTTCGACTTCCCCGCGGGCCACAGAGTCAAAATTAAAGAAAACGAAAAGAGAAAAAAAATACTTATTCTTTGCCAAAGAACTAAAAAAGCTGTAGAACATGAGGGTGATAGTGATACTATTTACAGTTGGTGCGCTTGGAACAGTTCCTAAACTCTAGTTAAGGGACTAAAAGTGTAGAAAATCGAAGGACGAACTGATACCATCCAGTCTACAGCATTGTTGAGATCGGCCGGAATACAGCGAAAAGTCCCGGAGATCTGCGGTGACTTGCTGTCACTCTGATTCCAGTGAAAGACGTTACACTGGGGCAAAAAACTTGCAACGAGTAATATGATAAAAATAATTAACAAATACAGTCATCATCATCATAAGGTGTTGCCACCAGAGTAAACTGGCCCAAAAATAATATAACAGTATACATGGCTTGTTCAATATTGCTTGAACAAGTCCTGGCGGCAACACCCCACAAGACACCAACTATACGGCCACCTGCCTCCTATCACGAAAACTATCCAAGTTAGACGAACCAGACATGCAGGACACTGCTGGAGAAGCAGGGACGAGCTCATATGTGATGTACTCTTATGGACCCCCACATACGGCAGGACGACCAGCTCGAACATACATTCAACAGCTATGTGAGGATACGGGATGTAGCCCTGAAGACCAGCCAGAGGCGATGAACGATAGGGAGAAGAGACGAGAGAGGGTCAGGTATATCCGTGCTAGCGGCACGACATGATGATGACGAGACATAGCTACTTAGGAAAGATGATCTACTTGCAATTTTGAAAGAGATTAAAATTTGGCCATGCTGACAAATACTAAAAACAGATCCCTATGTCTCGGTCAGAAGACCAGATGTAGTATTAATTAACAAGAAAATTTTGCAGTTTCGGCTGACCAAAAAGTGATAACAAAAGAAAGTTAACAGATTGACAAGTACTTGGATCTTGCCAAAGAGCGGAAAAGGTAGTGAAACATGAATGTGGCGGTCAAATCAATTGTAGTTGGTGCCCTTGTAATAAACACCAGATGTTTAGAAAAGAGACTGTTTGAACTGGAGATCGGTTGAAGAATCGAGCCCAACCTTAATCCAGCTCAGTTAAAATACATAGAAAAGTTCTGGAGACTTGCTGTCACTCAGACCTCAGTGGAAAACTACCCGTTAAAACCAATGCTAAAAACTCGCATAAAGTAAAAATAATATTATAATGATCAGAATTTCAGAGTGGTAAATTGTAAGGCAGGTTTAGACCAAGTTTAATTCTAATTTAACCTTGTCTCCTGAAATTAGTCCTTGGTTAGCATTGACGAAAATATGTTTCAACAAAATCTTGAGAAATGGTGGCTTGAGGTTGATTTGCGTGCCCAAATGTAAAATCACAAAATTTTTGCCTATTTATTTAGAACAACATTCTGCTATAATTATCCATTTTTACGTCCGCGTAATAGCTGTATCCTGTACAAACCAACCAGACAATACGCATTTTTTTTTTTTTTTGTTCATTTCGCTTCCACTCAGACAGAACCCTAACATCAGAAGCTAAAACATTTCAACCTTTTGTAACTGAATGAATTGTATATTTTTTTCTAACACTTAAGAGTCACCCTTCAAATTTGAAAGAACCCCAAAATATTTCAGATAATTTATAATTCATCTTCAAGGACATTTTAAATTTCAGTAACATGAATTTTTTGATGAACTGGCACTACAGCGATGAACATTATAGACTTCTACTTTTTCTATTTGTAATTCTTAAATCTCTTTGTTAGGACTATTTATATCACTATACTTATATTGCCCATTCGGTTGGGGCTGTATATCTGCAGAGAGGTAAAAACCCCTACACACTCAACGAATGTCCTGGATATGACACTAAAAAATCTGATGTTGAGGTTTTAGTAATGCTGGAGCTTTGGGGAATGCGGAGTACCCTGCATTGCCTTCACTCAGACCCAGAGTGGTAGCACCTGATCGGGCCCTATCTATGGGTCAAATAGAACGAAACTGCGTATTTATGTTAAACTGAATTGTTTGAAATAGAACTGTTTTGAAATTTAACTGTGTGTAAACAAAAACAATTCGTATATTAAACTGAATTATTTGAATTAGAACTGTTTAAATAAACTGAATAGCTCTAAATAGAAATGTTTTTAACAATCAAACTGAGTACTCATGCTAAACTGAATTGTTTGAAATAGAACAGATTATTTGTTTTCAAATGGATTTGGCATTAAATAACCGACAAATGTTGATATGCCATAAAACCCAAACAACCAACCAACTATAGTTATAGAAAGGAAATATATTTCAATCAATGTTTGCGTATTACTTCATTAGTTCACTCATCTTTCATTTGCATGTTTTTGACCAATCAGTGAATACACTGACTATATCGTCTGCATAGGGTTAAAACTCTATAATCACTAAAAGGGGGCTTCAAATGTATAACAGTAAATTGCATCTATTTGTAAGGCTAAATTTCTAGAACTATGAGGAGGGTGGAGTACCCCTATATTGACATTTCTGTCTGGTTCATTCTAACCAAGATTTGTTGTGCCAGCTAGGATCCTATCAATGTTTCAAATCAATGTGTTTGAAAATTACAAGTCTTTGATAGAACCTAGTGTAAAAAACTCATCTTGATCTGTTCTGAAAAAACCTGGTGACGATTAGTTCTTCTTAATATGAAGGTGGGGTAGAAATAATTTTTTTTTTGTAAACCATCCTATGTTACTTTAATTAACCCGTTTAACAACATCAATATTATGACAATAGTATTTCAAATTTCAAATCTGGTTAAACTAGCTCTAGTCGGATTCACTAATTTGAGACTTAAGCCTTGAATAATAGTAATATCGTTCAGTTGTTAAACAGAAAATCGTTAAGTGTTCGGGAAACGAACGTATAAGCTTAGCATACAACTCCTGATAACAATAAAATGTGATAACGGAAACCTACAAAACTACAGATGTTAAGGCCGGACACGTTCCCTTTTTCTTTCTGGAGATCTGCTACAGGTTTTTTCCTTGGAATAAATACCGGGTTAAATCAATGATAAAATGACAGTTGATAGTAAACCCTAGTATCTGATATAGCCATCGCAGTCCACCCAACAGAAATGTAAAATATGAATATAAATAAACGTGAGGTTCAAATGATTCGAGTGTCATAGTTGGCAGGTTCTCCTTTAATAGTCAACATGTGGGACTCGGTCGTTATTCTACGTAAGGATTTCAAGTACTCAGAAGACAAGAACCAAAAAGAACCAGAAAAAATAGAACCGTTAAGACATTTAAAATGTCATCCACTTCTACTTTAAAAGCAACCTTACAAAAATTTAGAAAATATAAAAATAATTAATCAATAAACATTTTCACAAAACAATGGCATCGTCAGATCCGGAGAAAACATTAGATTTTTCTGGAAAAGTTTAGCGAGTAGAACACTGAAATATCTGTCTAAAAATATTTATCTAAAAATAATTGCAATATGACCGAAAGTTTTAAAAAATCGTACATTATAGTAAGTAAAGTTTGCAATCTTAGTCGAGAGTGACCCAAAGGCTCCCTTTTCAATAGGTACCACACCGAGGTGTATGGGAGGGCACTACTCCATTCTCTGGATTGCTCCACTTTACCCTTGATCCTTACCTTATAATGCTGAGTGTTTAGCAAGGCGGCATCAAGTACCATTTTTTGGGTCTTTGGTACGACTCAACCAGGGATTAGAACCGTGGTCTCCTGCACCATTGGCGAACACTCTACTCATTAGGTCAATGGCCCGTGAGTCGTTATTCGTAGTGTTGTTAAGACATTACGTTTATAAGTCCAAAAAATTCACTGTAATTTGTCCAGAAGGACACGTGGCATCACGGATATTGGCGTTTGGTAAATGGAATTATAAGTGATAATCTCTTACATGTTCACTCCTGTCGACATGCAAAAAAATAACCAGTTATACTTACAATACCTTAGTTTCTGTATGTAGTTTTGACTTAACGAATCAATCTGCCCACCTTGGAATAAATAAAGGTTTCAGTTCAAAGTTTTGTGTGGGCTCCCGAGTTCGACAAGAAAGCACATGAAGAGGACTAAATTCCGTTAACCATAACCAGTTACAAGTTTTAAGCTTTAGTATGCATCCCTAGTAATTTTACAGAATGAACCTGCAACTCGCAGATGATTTCGCTGAGAGCTTCATAAACCTAACGCCTATATCCGTTATGCTCTGTATCCTACTGCAAAATTCTGAGTGAATTTTTGGGACTTATAAACCTAATGTTTATATGAACACTATGAATTACTAGATTACTATTATAAATGATTTTTTTTTTACTTTAGCTCATATAGCAATTTTTTGTGTAGCCTTTTTAATTATTGGTTTCCATACCATGAAAAGGAATATACTGAAATAATAACCAAGAATCCAAAAGAGAAAATGTGGATGAAGTAAAATTAGGTTGTTGGTATAAGAAATTACAAACCTACTTTCGTGTCTATTTTAGAAATAAAACAAGTTAGGGTTCATTTTTTGTGTTCGGATTTATAGATAATTCCAAATATGTGGAAGTTTTTGGTATCATATATTGTGTAATGTGTAGTTTTGTGTTGTGTGCTACAGGCAAATATTATCAGGCACCTGGAAACTGGTTCTACATAGAATGAAATAAACAGGACTTACTTCTACTGTAAAGCAAAGGAAAAGAGAACAAATTGTCTTGGTGCTTTTTCTTTTTCCCAAGGTGTGATGCAATCAAGGGAGTTAATCCTTACAAGGAATTAGGGGAAATATTTTCTCAGCTTTTGGGTATCTTTTTTGCCTATTGGTTCAAACAGGCAAAGTCATGTGATTTGCTTTATATATATATTTATTATCTGATCTAATATAAAAATCATCCTTCAAAGAGTGCATTTTATCACCTTCACCCTGGTCCTCTGGTTGTGTGAGAAAATTTATGCTAAGTTTGCGTCTTTTTTTTTTCTATGGCTGCATTATTCTATACTCAACCCAAAGCGTATGCTTAATATAAGTCAGTATTTAAATATTATGAATAGAAAATCTATCAAAATATTTTGCTTTGTTTTCTTAGTTTAATGGCATTTCAGCCTTCATAGGTTATTCAATGTCAAAGCAATTCTTGGAGAAGAACAGCAGCATTACTCAAACTTTTCAAACTTTTCCCAAAGGTATTAATCTGAAAGTAAATGTAAACATTGTCCAAAAATAACTTCTGAGGAGCATCAAAAGCTGATAACAAGCAACATAAAGACACTTGTCCAAGAGCAAAAAAATTAGCATGACTGGATTTTGAACTCACTCACTTTGAGGCTGCAGTCCAGTACTTCAGCCACTACGCCAAGGGGACTCCTCTCCAAAAAAATATTTAGAGTGAAAAAATGTTTTTGTATTCCTGATTATTAAAATATATGGCTTAATTATCATTACTAGTGTCTACCAACCAATTTTTTTTAAAATTGGTTGTTATTTTACTAACATCATTTCAACCATTGTGCATTCTTACTTTCTCCAGGTGTCTGACATAGATTTTACCTGGAAATTTTAATGTTCAAATTTTTCTTAATTTTAATATTGAAATAGTTCTAATAATGAGATAGTTTTCTGTACGCAAAATTCAAAAGATCGGTTCACATTTAGAAGAAAATTTACTTTCTATGCATAAAATGCAATTCTTGTTTTTTAAATTCATAAACATTGTCCACCAACAACTTCTGAGGAGCATCAAAAGTTGATTTTGTAAAAAAAAAAAAAGCTTTAATAGTAATCTCAAAGATACAATAGAAAATCTAGTATAAAATACAATTTCAGCTTCAGTGCCAAATTTTACTTACATATATTGTTTTATATACCAATTTAGCTCAGGAATATCATAGTGAACATTTTATTTAATCCATAATTCCAAATAGCTGACTGTGGCAATCATAACAACCAACATGAAGACACTAGTCCAATAGTAAAAATGAAAATGTGAAAAATTCTCTAGGAGTAATAATAATAATAATAATAATAGTGACCGTGATACCAATTGTAATTGGTGCACTTGGTACGGTCACCAAAGAATTGATAAAGGGATTGAAGGACTTGGAAATAAGAGAATGAGTAGAGATCATCCAAACAACTGCATTTTTGGGATCAGCCTAAATCCTGGATACTTGAAGAGACTTGCTGTCACTCAGACTCCAGTGGAAAACTATCAGTTAATACTGGTGTGGAAAACCCTTGAATGAGTAAAATAATAATAATAATAATCATCATCATCATCATCATGTCGTGCCGCCAGCATGGATATCCCTGACCATCTCTCGCCACTTCTTCCTATCATTCATCGCCTCCGGCAGGTCTTCTGGGTTACATCCTGTGTCCTCACATAGCTGCTGTATGTAAGTTCGGGCCGGTCGTTCTGTTTTTGCTTGGCCATATGTAGGGGTCCATAGGAGTACATCACTTACGAGCTCGTCCTTGCTTCTCCAGCAGTGTCCGGCATGTCTGGCTCGTCTAACCTGTATAGTTTTTGTGATGGGAGGCAAGTGGCCGTATAGTTGGTGTCTCGTGGGGTGTTGTCGCCAGGACTTGTTCAATATTGCTCTCAACATTCTTGTGTAGTTGCCGTCACGTTTCTTCTCCAGCTGTTTAGTTAGTGTACGTGTAGTGCATCCATATAGCAGTATTGATACAACCGCTGCCTGGAAGAAACTGCGTTTGTGGACTTTGCTGTCCCAGCTGACCACAGAATAAAACTGATTGAATGTGAAAAGGATAAATACCTCGAAAAAACTATGGAACATGAAGGTGACAATCATACCAATTGTGATTGGTGCTATTGGTACCGTAACTGAAGGATTATTAAAGGGACTGGAGGCCTTGGAAGTTTGTGGACAAGTAGAGACCATCCAAATTACAGCATTATTGAGAGCGGCCAGAATACTGAGAAGAGTTCTGGAGACTTGAGACTTGCTGTCACTCAAACTCCTGTGAAAGACCATCAGCTAACTCTGATGTGAAAAACTCTAATGAATAATTTCTCATCTTAGTGATTTAAAATATGGCTTCATTATTCTAAAATCTATTCTCAAAGAAAGAATTTTAGAAATGTTTTCTTTAACAACACAGGCTAACAGGATATTTGCCATTTTAGATTCTCCAACTCCTCAACATTCTCATCGTGATATTAACAAAAACCTGGAACAAAATCTTTCCAGTGCCAAATTCTTGCAACAGTAGTATCTTTTCTTTATCTAAATAAAGGTGAACCATTTTTACGTACTTGGCATCAGCATTTTTACAAGACTTCTAATAAATTTCTCAAACCCTTTGGAAAAAATTTATCCATTGCATTTGAATTTCAATGAAATTATTTTCTTTGCAACAGAAACTAACTTGTTTACTTATATCATCATATATTTACTTATATCATCGTATATTTACTGTTATTGTTCTTTAATTAGAGCTTTTTTTGTTGTAATAATAAATTAACATTTGTTGCTGCTGACTAACAAATTTTCCCATTACTCAGTTAGTCTCTACTCTTTTAATGGAGTTTCTAGTTACATAGGAAAGTGTAATGCTCTCACACACACATGAATGCATATATATATATATATATATATATATATATATATATAAAGAGAGAGAGAGGGTGAGGGGTGGGGCAGGAGAAAGAAAGTGAGAAAGAAGTACACAGTTTTAAAAAATGAACCAATGATTAGGAAAAAATCTGATTAACATGTGTCACCTGAAGTCAGGCGTCATCAGAATGTAAGTAATTTTATTACCAAAAGCAAATACACAAGGGAAGAGAAAAAATATATGAACAAACTGAGATAGATAGATTGATTGATTGATAGATAGATAGATAGAGCATTTTATAGGTGGCTATGACTAATTTTTATGACATATAAAAGAAATTTTGGACATTTAAAATTTAACCAATGAATATCTTATATATTTTAATACCAAAACCTTGCTCCATTATAAATTTGATCTTAACCATGCTTTAAATAATCAATTATTGGTGGGAAAATTAATTTCAAATTTGCTGTCACAACTTTGTATTATGTTCAAATTGCAATAAACTTTGTTTCTAACTTTATTCAAAAATTTTATTTTTCAAATAAAATAAAGTTAGATTAAAATTTAATTATTGTTATGAAAAATAGTTTTTGACAGAAATTTTTCAGAAATTTTTTCTCTGCATACATTTTGTTTTGTGTCTTATGGTAATTATCTGAAATTGGAATTTCATGTTATGTCAGACATCACAATATCATCTGTATCAATAAGAACACCTCTACTGATTTATTTTCATCTAAACAAAAAATACCAGGATTTTTTATTTCAAGAGGAACATTATAAAATCAAAATGGATATTTCAAGTCATTTTTATAACCAAATTCTACAGCATTGAAACTCTGTAGCAAAAAATACGAATACGTAACACTTAAAAAAATAATTACATCCCTTATAAAAGGCTTATTTTATTCTATATAACAAGTATATTTTTTTAACTGAATTTGATTTTTTTTTTCTTGTTGGAGTTTTTACAAAATTCAAATAAAATAGAGAATCTAATATTTAAATAGTTCATATAAAGAGACATTTGTGTGTATAAACACTTATTTCAAAAATGGATTCACATTTGGAAAAATAACTTTTTATTAAAAATATTTTTAGAGTATACTTATTTATAAAATCAAACTATAAACTTGTTTTGAGTATTTTCTAAATACTACACCTCACAAAAATCATGAAATTATCACACTTAGAGAATGTTAAATTATTTTTTTTTATCACGCTAAAAAAAAAACAAACTAATAGCGTATAAGATGCAAAATTTTTATATTTGATAACTGAATATTCTGGCTTCATAAAATATACTTTAAACAAACAAAATTAAATTATCTAAATTAATGGCATAACCCAATATTGTGGAAATAATTATGAAATGATTTTGTAAATAACACCACAATATGCAAATACCATCAGAAATACGCAAATCAGTGTACATTTAAAAGCCAATTCTTGCAGACCTTAACAAGCAGTTGGGTATGTTGAATTAAAAAGAACCATGTATACAACAAAAGAACTATACCCTTGAGGAAGGTATATTCCTCTTTATCCTTAAATAGTACCACTACTATTCTACAACAAGTAGGCTTTGACATTAAATAACCATTAAAGGTTGATATGCCATTAAACAAAGAAAACAAACCAAACAAATAAACAAAAAACTGTCATTTAAAGGACTAAAAAACTCATTGAAGAAAGCAATTCTCAGTGGAGTGTAGCAAAAGACATTGATTGCTTCAAGTCAGCTGCATCAAAAATTTGGGGTAAATAGAAAAGATATGAGTTTTTTAATAAATGTAATGGTAGACCAAGAATGACGTCAAAGTGTCAGGATATAAAACTTAAAGCAACATGCTTTGAAAATAATGTGCAACAAAACAAATGAAAAACAAATGGGTTGAAACAAGAGTGATTGTTTGTAACAGAACTGTAAGAAATTAGTTGAATGAAACAGGATTGACATAGATAAAATCCAAATGAAAACTAACATTAACACACAAACAGAAGAGAATGAGGTTAAAGTGGGCTAAAGTAGAAACAATAATGGCTTGATGACATTTACTGCTAAAATAGAACATCATCTAAGAATGCAAATTCTGTAAATTTTGCCAAGGGTAGAAATACAAGCAATAATAAAAAAGCTGACAGTTTTGTATTAAATTAGGTTTTGTGTTGTCTTCGGTAAGAATATTAAATATTATTGTGCATGATTTTTATGATTAAGTCCAAATATAAATTTTACTTGAAAAGTAAATGTTGCCCACCTCACAAGTGGAAGCCATGAAAATATTTTTAAAAAAAATAGGATATTTCTAATGTAAATATGATTTATGTTTCTATAATTGACAAATATGTAAGGTGTGTGTCCTCATGGTGTAAGGGTTAGAGCGATGGACTGCGGAATCATAGTAAGTGAGTTCGTACTCTAGTCTTGCTATTAGGTTCGTTTGGGGCAAGTACCCTTGGAAAAGGTATGAACCCCTTTATCCTCCCAGCTATGGGTTGAATAGTACCACTAATGTTCTTCTAGAAGAATGGCTTTGGCATTAAATAACCAACAAAGGTTGATATACCATTAAACAAAGAAACCAAACCAAACCAAACAAATATGTAAATATCAGCTTAATTAAGTGAAGATAAGAAAATGTATTGTTTGACTTATACTGAGATCATACTGAACATATGGGTTCCAACTGTATCCCTAAAGCTAAGCTGGGATGAATCTATTCAATACCTAAATAAATAAACACATAGAAATAGCAATTTGACCCCAGACGAAACAACATTCAGTAAATTCAATGAAAAAAACATTTTTTGACTTATGGTTAAGTCACGAATAAAGCGCCAATCACTGCTAGATTATTTATATAAAGCATAAAGGTATTTGTTCTGTACTGAAATTGGTGGCAACTTAAGAATAGCTAGTAATATAAATAATCTGAAGCTTTTATGACAGATTAGATGAAGCTTAGTAAATGCTTAAGTCCAAATCACACTTGAAGTACAAACTGCAATTAAATCAATGAAGTTAAGAAGCAAAATGCCTTTACAATATTTAGATGGATGATCGCTTTGGAACTCTTAATGTATCTTTTGTATTGGAGGCACTTGTGGTGTAATGGTGACTATCATAGAAAATGGAACAGTGAGCCTGGTTCAAATCCAGTTAGCATTTGCCATAGCGCTGATACCCTTGTGAAAGGTATGAATCCATCAATTCTCACATCAGCTAGGCATAAATAGAAGGCAAGATTGGGTTCTTTAAACTTGGTATATTAATCAGTCTAGGAGAAGGAAAACAATGCATTCAAACCTGTTAAACTCTACTTGAAAATTGACATTGTGCGATATCCTGCTTGTGTGGAGGGGTTGGCGTATATATATATATATATATATATATATATATATATATATATATATATATATATATATATATATATATATATATGGAGAAATAGTAGATTTAAAAAATTTGACAAGTTGTGAAAAAATAAACAAAAGAGAGATAGTGGATTCAAATTGATATTTTGTCTCAATTTCATCAAAGACTTTTTCAGATTCTGAAGAAGTCTTCGATGAAATAAAGAATCTGAATAAATTTTGATGAAATATAGACAATATATTTATTCTTATCCATTATATTTGTTTTTTTTTTGTTTATCCACTTTTCCTTTTATTTTCACACACACACACACACACACTCACACACACACACATACACACGTATATATATATATATATATATATATATATATATATATATATATATATATGTAATCTGGAGTCTGTGTGCCAGATTAACCAAAGATTGGTAAACTTCAAGGAAAATCTGTGCCTTTACTTTGTCCCCATTTCTATCACAAAATACCATCTTTTGTGATGTTTAAGTCACACTAAAATCATCATTTCCTGTTAGTTTACCAAAGTTAAGCAATGATGGGTCTGATCAGTCCTTAAATAGGTAACCATTTAGCTATAGTAAGTACTGTGTTCCAGAATAAGCAAATACAAACAGATTTTTAAGTGTATGTTTTAACTGAATGTTATTCTCTTCTGCACCCTGTTGATGAGGCTCAGAGTATCTGCAAAAGGTTAAAACTTACCTCCCTAATAAGGGGTGTTCTGGGTATCACAGCAAAGTTTATCAGGTGGTAGAACTCTGGTTCTGAAGCTCTAGAGAGTGCGGAATTCCTTTTCATTGCTTTTACTCAAGGGTTCACTCTGACCTGGATTGGTAGAACCAGTCCAGGTTAAAACCACTGTTCGAATAGATCTGTTAAAAAAATTATTCATATCAGATAGGAATACTTAAAAAACATATGACTGTGTACAAATTATTTGTATATGATAGGAATTCTTGATATCATATAAATGTATGCAAAATAAAGTTCAAAGAAATGATAACACAAAAAATATGAATATAAACATACAATGTATGCAATCCCTTAATACCTAAATATATAAATAACACTAGAATTGTCTGTAAAACCACTCCGTCAATCAATCCATTCTCTACTTAGCCCACTCAGCAGGGGTTGTAGGATATGCCAACTGCATCTTTGCAGAGGGGTAAAATCCCCTCCCTACAAGGGAATGACAATCTGATAGGCTCGAGTCTTAGAGCTTTTGGGGAATGTGGAATACTCCTTCATTGCCATTACTCCTACATCTACTCTGACCTGGAGTAGTTGTACTTTTTAGGGTCCCATCTATAAGTCAAATAGAACTGTTTAACCATTTAATTTTACACAAATTACTGATGTAAAATTGAATCTGTAGAGTCACAGAGCAATACTTGAAACCATTTAAATGTTTGTGAAGAAATGAGCTCTACAAATTATATAAGTATGAAGAGTATTTGGCATGAAATAACCAACAAAGTTTGATAAGCCTTAAAATCCAACCAACTAAAAATCCTCAATTTCTGTATATCTTTGATTTTAGGAATACATAAACTAATTCAATATCTTTCTCATATTTAACTAGCTCCCTTCAACTGTTGTATTTGACATACATTCAAGTTGACAAAAGGACCCTTGCATTATTTAGTCTCTGTACGAAGTTACCATGGAAATAGGAGTCAGTCTAAATATGGATTTGTAATTAATTAATGCACTCATATCTGTTCTCAGCTGGGAGAAATTAATTTGTATTTTATGGAGGCAAAATTTCTAATCAATATAACTTTTATGAAATGGCCTTTTTATTGTGAAGCAACTGTCCATCAAAATATTCTTGTCCATCCTGATAATGAGTTTAATAAAAATGTATTCATTTATATTTGTAAAAATAAATATTTTACACAGTGCATGGACAGATTTTAATCTGGATGCATTCAAAGTATTATTCCCAGTTGTAGCCATGTCACTATGACAGTACAGTTGCAGTACTTGGACATTAAGAAAATGCCTGTGAAAAAAACTGAATTGAAAGTAAAGAATGCTCCTGAAGCAATAACTGATGAAACAACAGATGTACAGCCACTTACCTGCCATCTCACAAAACATCCAAGTAAGAACTGCAAGACACACTGGGCACTGCAGAAGTAAGAACTCATAAGTGATGTTCTCCAATGAACTCCTACACATGGACAAACTTGTATTAGTTGATTAGCAGAAACTTTCATTATTTCTGTGCAGACATTGGATCCAGTGTAGGGAATGTTCAAAGGGTGATGGCCAGTAGGGAAGGATAGTGCAAAAGTGTCAAAAGAATCTATGCTGTCAGCTTGCCTTGATGATGATGGTGATGATGACTAAAGAAAATATTTATCACCACAATTAATCTTTATTCGTATTTTTCTTCATATCAATTCTTAATTATTGAAAATGGTTGCACAACATTTTCAGTGCTTTTCATATGGTTTATTTATTTTTTTGTCGTTTCAGATGTTTGCTTTGTTCAACTCCAACCTTTCCATCTGATGATAAATGAGATCATAGAACCAAGCATTATGTAATGCAACAAGAATGAACCTTGCTGTCTTAGTCTAACTTATTTTCCTTGGTCTTTTAATTCACAAACTTTTTTGTTCAAAGAAATAAAAAATCCTGCAAAAATAAAAAGGATAAAGTTTGACTAAAAATCCAAACAAAATCAGTTTTCAATTAAATCCAGCCAACTTAGAAATTAAGAAACATTGGATAAACCAGATTCACATTCAAAATGGCGACAGTTGATGAACCCACTTTGATTTTTCATAAAATTGATGACAGCACCTGGGAGAATGTGGAGATGAGCCTCTGGTTCTCTATGGTTGTGATGTTAGCTGTGACATTGTTCATCGTATGGAAGAGGAAAGATGAAAATTTTCCACCTGGTCCCTTCTCATGGCCCTTGATCGGAAACACTCAGCTGCATAATGCCCACATTCAGTTAACTGATTTGAAGGCAAAGTATGGAACCACATACAGTGTAACAATTGGACGTCAAAAAGTGGTGGTTCTCTGCTCCCTAGATGGAATTTTGGAATGTCTTCACTTCAATGGAGCGGCTTTTGCAAACAGGCCAAATTGTCCAGTATTGAGGTCTCTCTATACAAATGAGGATAAAAATAAAGGTATGTTTAATGATTTATTTTTCTGCAAGTAAATTCAATGAGTATTTTTTGCAAGTACACACAGTAGATCCAAAATTATAAGAATTGTCCCATACAGAGGTCACTTTATACAAATGATAATAAAAATAAAAGTATATTAAATGATCTATTCATTTGCTAATATATCATCATCATCATCATGTTGTGCCACCAGCACGGATATCCCTGACCCTCTCTTGCCACTTTTCCATATCCGTTCATTGCCTCTGGCAGGTCTTCTGGATTACATCCCGTATCCTCACACAGCTGCTGTATGTATGTTCTAGCTGGTCATCCTGCTTTAGCTCGGCCATATCTAGGGGTCCATAGGAGTACATCACTTATGAGCTTGTCCCTGCTCCTCCAGCAGTGTCCTGCATGCCTGGTTCATCTAATTTGGATAGTTTTCGTGATGGAAGGCAGGTGGCCGTATAGTTGGTGCTTTGTGGGGTGTTGCCGCCAGGACTTGTTTAATATTGCTCACAACATTCTTGTGTAGTTGCCATCTAGCTTCTCCAGCCGTTTTGTTAGTGTCCAAGTGGTGCATCCATACAGCAGTATCGACATGACCACTGCTTGGAAGAAACTGCGTATTTACAAGAAGATACAATGAGTATTCCTTTATTTGCAAGTAGATCATAAGTATTTAACAAGTAGCTGCAGAGAATATTTATTTGCAGTAAACATAGTGAGTATTTATTAATAATTATCTAAACATTGCAAAAAGTTTTATTTAATGTAATTATACAATTTAAAAATGAATGACCTTTGGACAAAAGAACAATTTTGATACAAGAAATGCAAAATTATCAAACAAATTTTCAGTGAAATGAAAACTGAAGAGCAAATAACAGAAATAAAAAGAACAACATACAGTCAGAGAAATGATTCATTGTCATTGAATCTTTACAGGCAATAAAAGCTTCCAGTTTCTTAGAATTGGGCAGATTTTTGCTGTTATTTCAGACCATGCAATCTAAATTCTATTTCAGCAAAATTTTTAGGAATCCAATTTTGAACTTAAATTTTCAGTTTTCATTACAAATTCCTTATTGGTTTGAGTCTTGAGATTTAGTAGGTTGCTTCAGAACAGTAAAACTCTTCTGGAATCAGTCCAATATCCACTTAGCAGAATTTTTACAATCGTTATCCAACTGTAAGGCTTTTGGTTGATAATTTTGGGTGTTCTTTCAAAGTTGCTCAATGTGTCTCATCATCCATCTTCCCTACTATTACGGGGTAAACCACTCTCCTTTATGGAAAAACAGCCTCATATCAGTATTCTAGCAATAGTGAATTTTCCAGTAATGATTATGCTCTTTGGTTGATACTGAGACTTTTTTTCAAATCATTGATGATGTTTGCATTTCAATTCATGCTAATGCCCTTGGAAAAGGAATGAATCCATCAACCAATAAGGGTAACAATAAGGTTGGCTAGGAATTTAGTTCTTTTAAGGAAAAGGAAAAAGTGAATTTAAATGAGCTTTACTCCACTTAAAAATTGACATTGTATCAAATCCTGCCCATGGTTATGAGGTTAGATGAATATATGAATGTTCTCCCTCAAGCTAAAGGAAAATAGTTGTGCAGACTGGGTTCTTTGGTTTCAAGTAGGCAACCAGTCTTGGAGAAGAAAACCTCTGATTTTAAACCAGCCGTACTCTGCTTAAAAATTGATATTATCTAATCCTACCATTGGTCATTGGGTAAATATATACATTTCACTGGATAAATATCAATACACTATTTTGGTAGTACGTATCTACCAATCACTTGTGTATATCACAATTTTATTCAGTAATAAAAAAAAATAATGAGGCATTAACAGTTTTTGTTTAACTAAATGCTTTATAAAAGGCTGGGAGGGTGAGGATATAAACAGACAGACAGACAGACAGAATGGCTCAAGTATACCAGCGTGGAGATATTGGAAATTTCAGAGAACAGAGGGAAAGGTAAAAAAAGGGAAAGAGGGAAGAGGAAGGAAAAAGAAAAGGTTGAGGAAGGGGAAGTATAAGAATGTCACTGATTAATTAAACTCTTTGCCAGGAAGAGGTTCCCAGCCATCCCACATCATTGACAGTGCTATGGTTTTCATAGCAAATAATGTGAATTTTGCCATCGTACTGGGCAATAGGAAGCACTGCTTACAGTTGCAGCTTTTTCGAGGATATCAGTTATGATGTATCCATTCATGTAACAGAAAAATGTCAGCATGACTTTCTTTACTGACCTTTGCATCTGGAACTTTTTCTTTGAAGGGAGTCAGTGTATTTCCACCCCATGTCTTTTCAATTCAGGCAAACCCACGTTTATTTGATTTGCAAACATTTTTTTTTACTAGAACATGCTTCTCTGTAAATGTCACATTCTTCTGTAAATTTCACACAGTTTGCTCTTTTCAGCCATCAATGCTTGATCACAAACCTCTGTTCAAGCTTGAAACAGTCTGATTTTAAATAGCCTCAAAACAAATATTTCAGTGTGATTGAAGTAAGTTTTTTAATAAACGAATTCCAAACAAGGCAAAGTTTATATTTATGGAAAAAATTATGAAAAAAAATTACCTTTTTAAAAAAAAATTGCTTTTTTAAAAAAAATTGCCATTTTAAAAGAAATTATCCTTATTAATTGAATGAACCCGATAAATATATATATATATATATATATATATATATATATATATATATATATATATGCGCATTATTTTGTTAGGCTGCATTCATGATATAATGGTTAGGATGGTAGGAAATGAAAACAACAAGAGTTCAAATCCTAGACAAGGCTGTTTGCATTTCATGTAGCACTAATACATTTGGGACATATATGAATTAGCACTTCATTCCTCTAGCTATAGGTAAACAGTAATAAAGAGAGACAGAAATTTTTGTAAAGAAAGTGTTATGCTTCTTCATTATGGTCCTTCATTCAACTTTGGCTATATAACAAGATGACCAGTTCTTCTATAATCTGCTCATTCAAAAAGAGTGCCTTGTCTGACACAAGCTTTCATCACTATGACCAAATCTCTTTTAAGAGAGGTTTATTGGTTCTTTGATTGAATTGTTTTGTACTCATACATTGCAGAAGACAGGACAGCTACTACTAATACTACTTCTACAACTACTACTACTAATTGTCTCACTTCTTTCCAATGATGAGAGGTTGCATCAATACATATTACTACTACTATTATATATATTCAATTTCTATGGGTTCAGCTCGTAAAATATAATTTTGTTTTATATTTCAGGTTTTATAACGGCTGATTATGATGACAAACTGAAACAAAAACGTAATTTTCTTCTTGATTGTTTGGTGGAAGGTGCATATGCATTTGAAGATGATATGGAAGTGAGAATCAATGTAGAAGTCCAAGACATTGTGAAAAAATTTCTGAAAGAGAATGAACCTTTCAATCCTCTGCTGCATTTTATTCCATCATGCCTCAACATGATGCTATCACTCATTTTCAGCCAGTGGCACCGAAATGATGAAAGAGACACTAACTTCCAAGAAATTCTCAAGTCATTATGTATGCGAGCACAGTGTCTTAAGCAGACTTTCCCTGATGTCATACCAGTACCATCATTCCTGCAAAAGATTCGCTTCAAGAGTGTGTGGGAATCGATTCGTTTGCAGCGCGACTATCAAAGAAAACTGATCAATTTCCACAAGGATACTTTTGATCCATACATGGTTCGAGACCTGACCGATCAGCTCATGATGTATGTGGAAAATGGTGATGACAAAGGCTTGTTTGGCAGTGATGACATGGAGAACTTATTGCTGGAAATATCTGGAAGTGGTTTCGAAGAGACAGCTATTACACTTACTTGGTTGTTAGGATACATGGCAATGTACCCAGCTGTGCAAGGTCAGGTGCAGAAGGAGCTTGATTATATTGTTGGACGGGACAAAGATCCATGTCTGGAAGACCAGGTTTTGTTGCCCTATACTCTGGCAACTATATATGAAGCCCAACGTATGGCTACCGTTATGCCTTTTCTTTACCCTCACCAAGCTGTTAAAGAAAGCATGCTACAAGGTAAGTTTTACATAGAAATCAATTCTGGTTAAATTATTCTAAAACATGTTCATGATTACTTTTAATTTGAATTTAAACCCTCAGAACCCTTATTCATGTTGTTGGACCACTCAACCTGAGTACCTTGCTGAAACATAGCTAAAAAACCTAAAACGTTATCATGTGTTTAACATTTACTAAACTTAGTTTGTCCCTTTGCCATTCAATTCAATTGTTTTGATCTGTGACACAAGCTATTTAGTTAATTTTTGTGGGGAGATATCTGATGGTTGGTTGGTTGGTTGGGTTAATTGTGTGTCAACCTTTGTAGGTTATTTAACACCAGATCTATTTTTATGCAAATAGGGAGATATCTGAATCTGGCACATGATCATTATTAGGTTTTCTAATGAACTTGCTACAGCGTGAGTGATCTGTGAGACTAAGTTACTTGTGGGGATTAACAAATGGATGAAGTTTAAATGAAAGATAAATCAAAAAAAAAAATATGAAAATAAAACAAATAATAAGATGTGAAGATGGAATAGAACAAAGTAAAAATATCTTATAATTTCACTTCTCCAGAAAGTTAAACTTTTAGTGATAAAAAATGGAACCAACCTCTTTATTGCTTGCTATCGTACTGGAGAACATTTTTGTTTCTCAAAACATATAGTCTATAACTTTTATAAAAATAATACATGGGCTTACTAAAAAAAACATTCCACTAGAGAAGTCCATATGCAAATAATTGCTCTATTAGAAAGTGTTTACAATTCTTCATATGGGACAAAGCCATGAATTTGCTTCAGAAAAATGATCTACAAGTCTATCTTTTTAACCATGACTTGATGACAATGTGGCACAAATTCTCTTATATAACTCAGTATTGTAAACAGATATACAAACATATTTGAGAATGTTTCAAAACATATTTTTAAGTATAAAGTGTAGGTATTTAAATAAAACTTAGTAATGAGTGACTTCACAATTATAAGAGGTATGAATAGTATAGTAATAATAATTGTCTAGGGTTATTTTATGCATTATGATTTGGGAATCACATTCATTATATGTTCATATTCAAATTTTTGGGGCAGTTGTTTCTTAAGAGTTTTTCTTTTGGCATACAGTCTTATCAAATACTTATAAATTTTAAAGAGATCTGTTTGACGCAGAGATGGGGCACTAACCGGTACCACCAATTAGCGTCTAAGTGGACCAAAGAGTAAAAGCCATAAATGTTTACTCCATGTTCCTCAGATCTCCAGAATTAGAACCTCTCCATCAGATTTAGTTTTGTGTGCAATTTGTAAAGGACAGCTTGTGAAAAATGAAGAAAAAAAATATTGTCATATTACTGCTCCCATAGATCATTTAAGAAATGACTGAATTAAGATCAAAAGACAAGAGGGAATGAAATTTAAAAATTTAATGATTCTCTGTATAACTAAAATGATATAAGTTTTCTTATATAACCTTTTATCCTAAAGCATGTTTGTTGTCTTTTACTGCATATCAGCATTGTAGGTTATTTTATGCTGAATCCTTTGCCTAGATATATAGTAAATATATACGATTAGTAAACAAATTTTTTGTAGGTAACATTTTTTAACATACTCATTTGTTTATTTAATGGCATATCAAGCCCTTGTGTCTAATTGTATGCTGACATTTGATTCCTTTGTAAAAGTTTGATTATAATCATTGCTGTTGTTGTTGGCGACCATAGTCGAGGTTGACCCGAAAGCTCCCTTTTTTAGTTACTCCACCAAGATGTAGGTGAGGGCACTACTCCTTTCCCTGGATTGCTCCACTTTACCCTTGATCCGTACCTTATCATACTGAGTGCTAAGCAAGGAGGCATCAAGTACCATTTTTAAAGTCTTTGGTATGACTCGACCTGGGATTGAACTCAGGTCTCCTGGGCCATTGGCAAACACTCTAACTGCTAGGCCAATGTCCGGTGTATTATTATAACTCATTTTATTTTTTAATATTCCACTGCAGTGAAAGTATTTGTGAATAATTATTGTTTGTTTGCACACAGTATTAAGTTCTCATATCTAATGCAAATAATTTGTGCACAAATATATGGTTTTAAGTATTCCTATTCAGCATTAAAAGTTTCAGATTTGATTTAAAAAATGGGCCTTAGTAGGTACTACCACTGCAGGTCACAGTGGATCAGGGAGTACAGGGAGTCAACAAAGAGGTTACTGAATACTCAGCTGAGATAAAAGATAATATCTTCACCAAAGAGTGCAGTTTAATGTCATAACCAGCACAACACTTTGGAGGGGTCTTACCCTACGGAAAAGGAACCAGTGGGTATATCCTAAACCCCACTAACAGAGCCAATCAAATAATAATAATCTGCAAGCAATTGTATGATTTCAAGTAGTCATTTTTATTGCTACCAATAATATATCTTTATTTTATCTTCAGTTATCTATTGCTATCAAATTGCAATATTAGGTTTTTATAAGACAATGTATTGATGAAGTCCAATCATTTTCAAATCATCATAAAAGTTGGCAACCTTAGTCAAGGGTGACCTCAAGGTGTAGGGGAGGGTGCTACTCCATTCCCTGGATTGCCCCACTTTACCCTAGATCCTCACCTTATAATACTGAGTGTTAAGCAAGGCAGCATCAAGTACCATTTTTTGAGTCTTTGGTATGACTCGACCCAGGACTGAACCCCGGTCTCCCAGACCATCGGTTAACACTCAACTCATTTGGCCAATAGCAATGTTTTAAAAGCAACATTATCTTAGATATATTTGAACTATAGATTGTATCCAAATAGGTACTATAATTGTTTACTAAGGATTATTATTATTAATTACTTGAAACCATATAACTGTGTGTGGAGTCCTTCGGGTGTAACGTTAGAATGCAATAATTGAGTTCAAACACCAGTTCCACTATTATATTCACTTTAATAACAGAAGGAAGGCATGAACCCCATTATCCTCTAAGTATAGTTTAAATAGTACTATTAGTGTTCTTCTACTAGGATGATTTTGGCTTTAGTTAACTTATGGAGATCGATATAACATTAAACCAAAGTAACAATTGGAAGATTAAATGGAGTGGTCTCCTTTGTCGCAGTGTTTGAGGAATTCTCTCATGTCATGAGTCTTTTTTGGTCATGTGACAAGGCATACCAGGGAATCTACCTCTTTTACAAACAGGACTTCAGACGTGGCAGACATAGTCATTTTACTCCTCAGTAGCAACACACATGGTGCCTCTCCATTTTACCAAATCAGAGAAGCAGTATGTGGTTTTTACCTCTTTGTTGCATGGACTTTTCTCCATTCTTCTTGAAAGCATTGTGACTCTTTTATACCTTGGGACTGGAACTTAGTTTTCCTCCTTATATGTTGTTGAATTGAATATTATATAGTTTTACTTCATTGGTCTGTTCTTTTTCCTACCAAATATTCTGTGTTAGTTGACTCACATTTTGGATAACGAAATGATGTGTTTTCTATGAGCTAATGCCCCATTAAATCTTATAAAACCAAACAACATAACTGAATGCATGTAAATAATTCTTATTAAATAGGAATAGTTTTTTTAAACTATAGTGCATGATTTTTTTGCATTACATTGAAATAGTTGAAACCCTACCACTGTAATGATCACAGAAAAATAAAAAAGTACATTTTCAACATTGCAAAAAAAAAAAATAAAAACAGTAATAATTACAATTATACATTTTCAAAGGAATCAAATTTTGTCATTGAATAACCCATAAGAAGTTGATATGCTTTTAAATGAATTAATAAACCAGACATAAAACATATTTAAAGGGAAAATTGTTTGAACAAACTGTGTGACTTTTAAGGACTATTTTTGAAATTACCTATACAAATTTCTTTTCTTCACAGGATATGATATCCCGAAAGATACTTGGATTTTGTGCAATGTCTGGAGCATTCATCATGACTCAAAATATTGGATCAGTCCAAAGAAATTTGATCCAACCAGGTAATACCAAAAATGTTTTTTTCAAAATTAAATTTAACACTTTCACTGTTATATGCAGCAATTATCAAACTTTGTTGTGTGAAAATATAATTGAATTCTTTGCATCATCCTGTTGACAAATACAGCCAAATTTGTTTGGATATTCTGTTTGATGGTTCATATTTTGAACCTGTTGAGAAATTTTGCTGTGATTTTTGCATTATTTTGACACAGATTTTAAATATTTTAGCCATTTCATTTTGATTCAAATTGTTACAGTGAAAGTGATTTTATTGTGAAAATATTTTCTTATTGTTCCAACATCAGTTTATAATGTTTAAAATGATTTGCCTTACATTCTATAGTTATATAAAGGCTTTAAAAGGAGACTCTGTGGTGCAGTGGCTAACATGTTTGGCTGTGACATCATAGTGATGGCTTTAAAAGGGAAACTCTCTGGCACAGTGGCTAACATGTTTGGCTATTACATCATTGTAATGGCTTTAAAAGGAAGATTCTGTGGTGTAGTGGCTAACATATTGGGCTGTAACATCATAGTAATGGCTTTAAAAGGGAGACACTGTTTTACACAAAAATTTTGCATTGAGAACAACTGTTGTATATTGACCTCCGACCTGGCAAAACATGCCATTCCAAAGATGGCGGAAGTTGCATATTCCGTTGGCCAGTTATGGAAAGAGATTGAGTGGGTGTAAAGCAATAATATAACTCGGTGCACAGGAAGTTCAAGTCAGTTGAAGAGAAGATGCTGGATTGAGGAACATGTCCCAGAGAGGCTGAACCCCCAGGCCCCCGGTTGAGCTGCCCAGGAGAACGGGAAAGAAAAGCGGTTATGGCCAATAGAGTGGGGGCCAATATGTTGCAGTTCTGTTCGATCTCCAACTCCCTCTCACAGACAAACCTTTCAATAAAGTGAGAGATATATTTTTCTAAAGAACTGTGACACTCGTCTTTATTATGTCGTCATTATGATTCTACATGCATATATATTATGTAGTTATACAACACAACCACACGTTTGAAAATTCTACAGCAAAAGGGATCATTATTTTTCAAGCAAAATAAGATTTACTACTTATCTAACTTCTTCATAATTTTGCTACTGTACCAACTTTATGATTAGTACAAAGTAAATTCAATATGAATTTATGAAATCATAATGGATGGATCTTTCTCATGACCACTTGGAACAATGGAGGCTCTTTGGCATTGCCCATCTCCAATCCTAGTAACATACAAGTTGTACTGGCTTACATTGTTCTGGCAGTGAAGAATAAGCCCCAATCTGGACTATTATCACACTCTTCTGATGAATTACCTTTTAGAAGATTATAGGGCTCCAACTTCCCAGCATTTATCCTTTGCTTAGGGAGAACTGCATTCATGCCTTTCACAAAGGCAAATGAAAGCAAATTGAAATCAAATTAGTTTTTGATTGTGGTCTGAAAATTACATTTTCTGTGGTAAAAGTTAAATTTAACTTTGTTAATTTTTTTTTTTTTGGCACTGATACAAAACATTGAAATCAAGATTTTAGATTTTACACGACATGGTTAAATAGAAAATATTAGAGTTAATAAACAGAAAGAGATGTTCTCATAAAATATTAACTTTCTAATTTTAAAATCTACCCAGTAGACCATACTCGAGGATGACACAAAAGCTCCCTTTTATTTAGCTACTACACCAAGGTGTAGTGGAGGGTGCTTCTCTTTTTCCTGGATTGCTCCACTTTTACCCTTGATCCATACTTTATAATGCTGAGTCTTATTAAAATGAAATAATGATAATTGACAAAAGGTCAATTTCTAAGCAAAGTAAAACTGCTGATTTGAATTCAGTTTTTACTTTCTCTTTGACTGGTTGCCTTACCAAAAAGAATTCAGTTTGTACAACAGTTTGTTTCAGAGAAAAGAGGTTTCATGCTTTCCTCATGAAATGTCGACAGCCTTGTTCAGTATTTGAACTCAGATCACTGATTCAATCATCTTAAACTAAGTGTACCTCACCTACACGCAAAATGTATCCTTTCCAACACCTGTAAATTTATTTTTAGCCTGTTCGTCACATAGCTTCGCAAAAAATACTCCTTATGCTTGACTTTCACTATAATATTCACAAAATTTGAAGTCAAAGAATTTTATGCAAAATTCTTTTAACTTAATAAAAAAAAATTGGATAAAGGGCAAACTCTTGACATTGAAACAATCAATAAGAAAAACCCATAGAATTTAAAAAGGATTGCAAATATTTTGATATTTAAGCAAGGAAAATATCCTACAATGATACATTTCTACATTTTTTCTGACCTTAAATAGTTACACTAGAAGGCCACCCACACCTTGGATTTATAAATAGAAAATAGAAAAAACAGATATTTAGATCACAATGCATAAAAAAAAACTTGACTACAGAATAAGATATACTTTTAGGTTAAAGAAAGTATTGGTTTGGTGAGGTGCTGAGTTTATCTCCTGGACAACTTTTTAAAATGTGTTTCATTTAAGAAACATATTCTTAGGTATGTTCTAAACAGACAGAATATTTATGATCAAGTTCTTTTCTACAAGTCAAATCCTGCTGTAAGATAAGAACATTTGGGTGAACAAATAAACAACATTTGATAAAGAAAATACTTGGTACTTCAGTTTCAGCAGTGTAACAACTTTATCAGAAGTAGAAGAAAGAAGTTATATTCTTCATGTGCTAATGTCAGGGATACCACTTATAAAGAAATTATTGCTGAAAGTAAATGCTACATTCTCAACAAACAGAATATTTACTATCAAGTTATTTATCATAAGAGGTAAATCCACTGCAGTCTGCACAAAAACTCACAAATCTAAAATACTAGTTACAATAGTCGCTAAGAATGAAGAGTTACTGATGTAATTATCACTGAAATATAGATAATAGGAATAAAGGAGGCTTGTTTTGCATAATGGTTATTGTCTAAGAAAATTGAATTGGTAAACCAAGTTCAAGTGATGGATGAAGTTGTTTGAATTTCATACTTCATGTTGATACTATTTGGAAAGGCATGAATCCATATTTTCCCCCACAGATATGATGAGATAACAGGCACCACATGGATGCTGACAAAGTATATAGAGTAAAAGCTAGACGGGATTTGTACCAGAATGCTACGAGCTATATTGAACAATTCCTGGAACCAACATCCCACAAAACAGCAGCTTTATGACCACCCATCTCTCATCTCTAAAACCATCCAAATAAGATGAACCAGACATACGGGACACTGCTGGAGAAGTAAGAATGAACTCATATGTGACATTTTCCAGTAGACCCCTTCACATGGATGTGCATTAGTTGGACAACTACCAGCTCTGTACAGACACATGATATAGTCCAAAAGAATTGCCAGAAGTAATGGATGATAGAAATGAATGGTGAGAGAGTCAGAGAAATCCATACTATCAGCATGAGATGATAATGATGAAGAGTCATATAGGAATAAAGTGAGACACTGGCAATTGAAGAATGATCACCAGTGGACAGAAGTGGCAGGCCTCTAGATAATATACATAGAGGTACTGTGCCATTGAAATGGGATATGAAATGAAAAGACATTAGTTGAAGGATAATCAGTCGGATCGACTTCAGTGAGAAATACTTTACAGTAGTAGCATGGCTGGTAGTATTATGGATGGAGACTATATTTTGTTTGTCTTATTTTTTGTTAATGAATTGTTTCAGCTGAATGAAATAGCTATGCTTTTGTTAACTTATCTTTAATTATTTTCTCTTCTTTTAATGCACATATGAGCAATACAAAAGTAAGCCAACCAGTTTAGGAGAAGGAAAATTCTGATTTCAAATCCAATGAACTCCACTTTAAAATTGACCTTGTGTTGCATCCTGCTGATGATTGAGGTATTGGATAAATTCCTAAAATGAAATATAAACTAAAATAAATTGAAATATAAATTTTGAGATCATATTAAATATAAGAAATTGCAAAAGAATGCATACATAGATAAATATATATAAATACATATCTTTTTTTAACATCTCTCGCACAGAAATAAGTGAGACTGTGTCAAGTCCCTGCCCTACATTGACATAATGGTTTTCATTTTAGGAAAAGGAATTGGCAAGCCAAGTCCTCATTCTGGATGAGATTGTTTGCTTATACCATTAGGAGAGGCATGTATCTAATTTTTCTCTTCCAGCTATGAGCAAATTATAGGGAAGACTATGCTCTTTAGCCTTGTTATGACAACTGGTCTTAAAGAAGGAAATCTCTTAATTCAAACCAGCTGTACTCCAGTTAAAACACTGAACTTGTCATATTTCTAGCTCATGGAATAAGGGTTGAACAAATACACATTGCAAGAATAACTCCCAACTGTATCAAAATATTGGTAAATGCAAGGGATATTTTTAGTATTTGAGAAATAAAAAGAAGTCACATTGCTTATCTTTCTGCCAAACCCAAAATAAATCAAAAAACCAAAATGTTCTTATTTTAGAATCAGTTTTGCTTAAAGAGATACAAGAAGAATGTCTATTGGATAACATTGGTGTGTGGTGGCTGTGCGGAAAAAATTGAGCAGAAAATTCGGCTCAATAAAATATCCTGACTTGTTGGAAATGCCTCTCAGAGAGAGAGAGAGAGAGAGAGAGAGAGAGAGAGAGAGAGAGAGAGAGAGAGAGGAATTCAGTGCTTTATTACATCAGAATATCATATGATTATTATATTATATCATGATAATGAAAAACAAAAAAATAACTTTTTATCTGCTACAAAGAGAAATTGTTTTCTTCTTCAGTGAATTTGTGTCCCTAAATTTAAATCTAAAGTCTGAATTTAGCAATCATGTCACGTTTTTAAGTTATACTCAGTTAAATGATAAATACACAATGTTATTTCTTCTGTCCTATTTTTTGGTATATCATCTCATTGAAACTAAACTAGATGACTCAAACCCAATAAATGATATTTTCAGGTTCAAAGTATATTCCTAAAATTACATCAATTTAAAAAATAAGAAAATAAGATATTTAATAAGAAAAAATATTTATTAGATAATAAAACATGTGTCCATCTATAATATTTGGAGGATTTAAGATCAGAATTACTTTTTCTTTTCCCAGTCTGTTGGTAGAATTTAGTTTCAAGGGAAATAGAATTGAGGTATTTAGCCGTGTGTATTTTTCTCCACACTCATGCTACAGGCAGAGTTCCAAAGCAGGTAAAATTTTAACAGAGTATATCTATATCCAGCCGGCACTCCATAGGTTTTAAGTTCAGTGTTTTACTTCTCCTTGACTCATCACCATATCAAGGGGAAAAAAAATAGTCTGCTCTACTATTTTAACCATAATGGAGAGAAGAGAAGATGGATTCCAGCCATTTCCAATGAAATGAAGTGAAACACAAACAAGCTTACCTGGATTTGAACTAAACTTAGCAGGAATCAAAATAGACTAAAATAGGCCCACTGAAAAAATAAGGGTTTTCCCCCCAGAGAGATTTTAACTTTTTTTTCTAGCAATTTTGAGGAGTCGATTTTTAAAAAAAAAACAACTGATTTTTTAATCTGGTTTGCTTTGGTTTCTTTGTTTAATAGCATATCAACTTTTAAAGGTTATTTAATGCCAAAGCCATTCTTTTGGAAGAACAGCAGTGATACTATTTAACCCATAGCTGGGAAGATAAGAAGGTTCATATCTTTCACAAGGGTGTTTGTCTGAAAGTAAATGTAATTGTATGACTGAAGTATAACTTGCCTATTTTGAGGCCACATTCCAGCCATTACACTATGGGAACTCCCAATTTTTATCTGGATATTTTGCAACTGAAAGCCACAATTTATTGAAAAAAAAAGTGATTTATGCTGCAGAAAGAAACTCAGGTTGAGCATTTATTCAGCTATACAAAATACAAAGGCATGAAGAATTAACAATTAATTTAGCAAAAACAAAATAGAGATATAATTAATACTGGCCCAATAGCCAAGTGGGTTGAGTATTTGCCAACGGCATCAGAGATCAGGGGTTCAATCCCAGGTCAAGTCATGCCAAAGACTCAAAAAATGGTACTTGACGCCTCATTTCATAAGACTCAGCATTATAAGTTATGGATCTAGGGTAAAGTGAAGCAATCCAGGAAAAAGAGAAGCACCCTGCCCTACACCTTTGTGTAGTTGTTAATGAAAAGGGAGCCTTTGGGTCACCCTCGAGTATGGTTGCCAACTTTAATTATAAAGTTTGAACACATTTTCTATGATAAAAAATTTATTTTATTTGATTTTGAGTTTCTTGGGTGGGAAATTTTGCTACAGAATACACCAGGAAAAATCTGCACTAAAAATCCGTTTACATGATTCATTCAATAAAATCAATTCAATAACCTAAAAGACTTCCAATAGTCTTTGAAATTTTATCAGAAAATTCAACCAAGTCTGTATATCTCTAAAATACTGGAGCTAGCCAGATTGAAATAAGACAAAAGCACTAAAATTTGACAAGTTTAAGAAAATCCTTAAACAAATTCACAATTTCAATAAACCTTGTATTGTATTTTTTGAGTGATTATTTTTTCAGTCAGCAGGTTTAAATAAAGTGTACAAACTAGAAAAAAATTCCTTGTCACATCACAAACATCATTGATACACACAAAAATATCAAATTCAGTGAATCATCAAATCCAAATAGGATAGGAAAATCTTGCATACAAAAAAAATAATCCTCTACTTTCTATCCTGAAATTCAATGACATTTCATTCATTTTCATCATATAACTTGAAAGGAACAATGCTATGGGTTTCCCTAGAACATAATTTCATTACATCTCTGATTTTACCACATATTCAGTATTTCTGTCTCACAAAAATGATATGAAATAGATAAAAATGGACAAGAATTTTGAAATCAACACCGCAAGATTATTTGAAAACAGTTATAATCATCCATGGGGCAATTTTGTTGTAAGGGTGTGTTATGTATATACTTTCTTACTTTGTTTTTTTTTTTATTTTTTATTGAAGCTTTCTGGATTGTGATTCCTTAGATTAATTAAAAGTTTCAGAAAATATAATAACTTTTATAATCACACTCATTGAAATTTCAATAAAGCTTTTATAAACTTTTCTTTTTCTTGCTATGAAAAATATTATCAATTTTTTAGTAAAAAAATAATTCTTAAACAGAAAATCAATGCTACTTTTTGTGTAAATGCTTCTATTTTAGGTTTCTGAAAGACAGCAAAACTCTATCGCTGCCAAATTACTTCCTTCCCTATGGTCTTGGCACTCGAGAATGTCCAGCTCAGGCACTGGCCACACTGAAAATCTTCCTCTACTTCTCAAACATCTTGCATCGCATGATAATCCGTTCTGCTGATGATACCAATTCATTCACTATGGAGGGAGAACTAGACTCACTTCTTCAGCACAAACCAAAGCCGTTCCTCATCAAAGCTATCCGAAGAGAAGACTAACACCAAAGTAAGAAATTTTGTTTTAACTTAAGCTGAATAAATTTTGGGGAACTAAGATGCTGATAGAAAATTTTCATCTCATTGTAATTGTTTTTGGGTTGTCTTTTAATTCTTATAAAGATTTTAGAAATTTTTGAAACTATCCGTAAAACATTTTCTATGTATTTTAGATTGACCATAAAGTTATATAACTCTCTTTTTATTAAAACAATAAACACAAACACCATATCAATACATTTTTGATGACTTTAACTTAATAAACATGCTTTAGTGGTTAAGTTTTACATGTTAATTATTATATTTTGATCCTAACTAACTGATGTGATTTTTTTTAAAAAAGACAGACTATTTGGGTTGGGACTAGGAACATATTATCTTAACCTGCTTTTATTTTTTATTAAATGCTCGATTTCTTTGGGAAAAGAAACATTCTCATTTTGTATTCTGTTTTAGAATGGTGTGCAATAGTTTGTTCTTTAATTTTTGCAATTAAAAGAAAAATGAAATGTTATGCAAACATAAACCAGATTAATCATTCCGTTTCAAATTGAAAAGGTAATTTGTTTATACAATAAGCTTGATATGATGAGCAATCTTTATTGGGCTATGATCATTTATGTTAGCATTTGAAAGTTTTTGGTGTTTCCTACCAACCTTGCTCTAAAAGCATTGAATAATTTCAAACTAGTCTACCAAAAATTAATTTATTACTATTATTATTACAAACATATATATATATATATATATATATATATATATATATATGTCTGGAAAAAAGATACAAATTAAGTTGTACATTGATCCTGTTAACCATTTGAATCAGAGGTGGGATTTTATTGCTTGATGTAGGCATAAAAATAGATTTAGACTGTTTTGAAAAATAATTGAATAAGATAAATAAATAATGAATAACTATGATTTATTAAATTGTAAAATGAATTAAAATTTGAATTAATATTTGTAATTTGATGGGGATTTCACCATGAATAACATTAATTTTAGACTGTTTTATTTCAATTTAATGATTAAAATTTGATGAAGATATGTCTGAATAATATTTTTTTTTCTTTGTATTCAAATGTTTAAATGTTTAGCATTGTATTTTTGTAGCTGTAAATTTTTCCACTGTTAAATTTGAAGTATGATGAAACTAGATCTTTCTTTATATGTCAAAATAAGTTGATACTTATTGCTAGTTGAACTGGAAGGGTTACTTTTATATGGGAGGAATAATTCTTTTTTTAAAAATCTGATTGTAAATGTGAAAGAGTTATTTTAATCCATTTTCTTCTTTGATCTGAAGAAGTCTTTTTATTTTTTAGAGCATTGTTATATATCAATACCTTTTAACAGGATGGGAAAAAAATTATTATCTTAATATGACCAATTGTTGCTTTTTTTTTTTTTTTCAAATATATATATATATATATATATATATATATATAAACTTTTGTTTGTCCTATGAGAGAAAAGTAAATATCTTTAAATGAATTGGTCCACAAATGGATTTGAAAGTAGTACTTTAAGTATTTATTTCATATGATCATGCTCTACAGATGTTTCCAACTTTATGGTCTTCTTCAAGAGATTAATAATTGTTAAAGCAGTCTTTTTTTCTGGATTTTATAGTGAAGACTCTTTTAATATTGTCATGATTCTTTTTAATTCCAGGATTTATGTCTGTGAATATCCTGTCAGAGTCAAATGTCAGTGAAAACCTCTGCCTCTGCAGATAGTTTTATACGTATATATATATATATTTACAAGAATGTTTTCTGTATGTGGGTGAGTGTATGTGTACATTCATATATACATGTATATACATTCATGTATATACACCCATACACATATATTTTCAGGGTTGTTGTTTTTTTTAATTTTCTCCCTCTTTTTCCCTGAGTTAAATGCAAGATAGACTTTGTATTTGTTTGCATTTATGAGTGTGTGCGTGAAGTTTCGTTCTGTTCATGTGTGTGTGTGTATGATGAATGAATTCTTTTTTTCTCTTTTTGGAGTTATGAGTTGTCATCAGTTTGGTATATTGGCATTATTTCAAAGATTCCATTACTGCATTCATAAAGGTGTTTTGATACACGGAATTTTTTTTTTCTGGTAATTTGATGTTACTTTTATGTAAAGAATCCCTTTTCTTTAAAGTCTGAGTCAATCCTATGCATACTTTTTTACAGTTATGACATTTGATAATGTAGACAACATTTTTTGAGTTGCAGCTTTGATTTTCATTTATCATGAATGTTGTTTTGAGGTTTTTGAAGGTATAGAATTTTCCTTCAATAATTATATTACATATTCCGCACCTTTGATTTTAGATTTTTAGACTCCATGCATTATATGAGGCGAGTATGTGTTTAAGTTTTTTGAATGCCCTTTGCTTTTAATGATTTTTGTTATGTCAAATATGTTTTTGATTCTATCATTGTTCCTAAGTTGTTCTAGATTCTTTGTAATTTCTGTTAATAGTTCTAGATGGCTTTTGTTGTTTGTTGAGATGTATGCAAAAGGTTCTCCATAACTTTTTTTTTTTAGGGTTCATTATTTTTTTAATGGTCTGGATGAATTTTATGCAATTTTTGAAGTGATGACTTTTGAAATTAAGGTATTGTGAGGTGTCTGTGGGTTTGTGGTAAATGTCTTCGATAATTTGTCGATTTTGATTTTTAATGAGGGTGTCAAAAAATGATAGTTTTTTAAAGCTGTATTCCATGGTGAATGTTATTTTAGATTTTGGAGTAAGATATGGAAATTGTTAATGTTTCCCATGGACATTTCCAAAATATGAAAGAGTTATCAAGGTATCTTTTCCATGATCTAATAAATTCTGTTTCTATATTTGTTATATTTTTTACCGATGATTTCATTTAGATTTTCCTCAAAATACGCTAAAGTTGGGGTGGCATACATTGCTCTTCCATAGGATTGGATACAATTTATGCCAATAATTTAGAAAGGGTTATTATTTAAGATTAATTCTGTACCATCAGTGATAATTTTTTGGTTGATTCTTGGGCATTGTGTTTTTGGATATTTTTCTATTCAAAATGAGATGACCTGTTTCTTTTTTAGTGAATGTTTCATTGAGTGTTTTGCTGAATTTTGTGATTTTTCATATGATATTATTGTCTATTTTTGTATCAATAAATTCATTGTTAATTTCATCTCTTAGAACTTTTTGGATATCATGCATGTTAACTAACATCTTGTAATCTTTAAAATTAAAGTTATGATTAGTTTCTAAATAATATTTGAACAAACTGTAACTTAAGTTTGCTCTTTTTAAGTTTCTTGTGTGATTGTAAGTTTGTTTATTAAGATTTCCAGAAGTTTTATCCATATATTTTTTATGACGAGCCAGACATGGAATTTTATAAACCCTTGCTCTGGATTTGATAGGGGTATTGTTATTTTTATTATTAATTAAATTTTTAATTGTCTTTGAAGATTTAATGACTGCTTTAATTCCAAGATTGTTAAGTTTTTTTTTTATAATGCTTGTGGCTGAAAAATGTTGGGTAAAATGGTATATTTATGTAATGAATTATTATTAAAAAAAATATTGTTTTGAAATTCTGATGAATACTTACGTTATGTAATATTTAGAGCTTTTATTTTGGTATGTTGTAAAGATTTAGGAAATTGAATTTGCTGAAGGAATTTTCTATATGGTCAAATTTATCATTTAATCTTTTTGTTGATTTTTAATATAAATATAAGCATAAATATATAGATAGATAAATTGATGTGAAATGGATTTTTTCTATAAAAAAAACTTTAGAATGCTAATTACATTACCCAAAATTTGAGAGGTAAATTTGAAATGTTACCAATGTAAATTGAATGTTTTAAAATTTTTTCATATTTTGATTTTCCTCTAATAACTCATATGCCCTAATGAAGGTCTAAAAACCGAAGCATTTAACATAGGTAAATATTTCCCAAATAAAATCATCCTCTGAGGGGCTTGTATCTTTTTCATCTCTGTATGTCTTCAAATATATATATATATATATATATATATATATATAAAACCATTAATTAAAAATATCAGATCCCTTGGTTTTCTCTTTGAACATCATTCTTTGATACATATAAATACACAAATGTTGGCATAGAAATAAAAATTATACCTATGATTACTTCTGAGGTGAATAATGTTGGTTTTCTTATTAAGATTTTTAAGGAAGAGTGAAGGATTGTAAAATGTGTGCCAGTATAAATGTAATTATTTGAATCATTGAAAGTTTTTCACTATTTGTTTAATAATTGATATCCATGGTATAATTATTGATTATAAAACAACTAGTTTTATATAATGGCAATATCAATATGTTTTGATATCTTTTCATATTTTTTCAGATTATCTGATGAAGCTTTCATCAATATGCTTAGGACTGGAATATTCAAGAATGAAAAACTGTGATATATGATGACCATCTAAATGTGAATTCTCCACTAAACTTGGTATTATCAATTTTTTTTTCTACAAGAGTACAAAAATTGATAAGCATTGTTTGCTTATCTATTTCTCATTTGAAATATTGTCTTTATTATAGATCCTGATAAAATAAATCTCCAAATTTCAAAATTATAGATTTTATTCACAATAATTGATTATATAGATTATTGGTTGGAAAATTTGGGAGAAAAGTTTCACTTCACCTCTTTTAGGATATATATATATCTAAAGTTTGATATCTAATTTAAGTGAGATCTAGGTTTATTTATCTTATTTTATCCTATTTTATTGATTTATTCTATTTTTACAATTGAAGGAGATACCGATATTCTGAGGATGGTCCTGATATTAAATGATTACTTTAAGAATTGAAATAAACTAAAAGAAGAAACTGTGAGTTATAACATTAAATAAAAAGGTAGACAAAATATATGTAAACTTTACTCATACAAATAAAGAGTTGGCATTGCCAAAACTGTCCTCATATGAAGATTTCTTAGAGTACTGAGCTATGGGAAACTGAAAATATCAGGCATTTCCCTCTTCAGTCGAATTGTTGCTCTTAAAAATTCAGGGAGAAATAAGAGGCTTCCACCATGAATACAGCTGGCACAGTGTAAATTGCTCAGTGTTTACAGTTAACTATGCTGGAGGGTTATTTAACTTCCTACCTATTAGGCATATGTATTGATAATATATGTAATAAGATATTTACAAGGCTCTGATAAGTCCAACACAAGACAAAACAGCTTACTATTACAACCTAAGAGAAAATTACTGAAAATTTAAGTTAGATATTGCTGAATGGGTTGCTTGGAAAATTAAATAGATTTTGTTTATTTCTTTTCCACTCAACCTAAGTAGTTTATATTCAAGCCCTGGTAAGATCCAGGATGTCAAATACTGATTTTCAAAGTAGTCAGTCTGTACACTATGGAAAGATTAGCATATAATAATTTAACTTCTGGTATAAGTTGTTTCATACTAAGGCTTGTTTAGAAAAATCCAAGCTTAGACCAATAAGCCTGCAACAATTATTAGCTGAATACTGACCAAAAACTTTCATTGTATAATCTCAACTCAATGCAATAATTATGCACAAGTGAATAAAATGCATTGATAATGTAGGAGATTATATATTTGTTGAGTAAATTTTTTTTGTTTATGTGGCTACAAACTTACTAATAAAACTACTTGGTAGATGAAAGAAGTCATATCCTAAAATTGTTAATACTAATAGCTCAATTAAAGCCGCCTTTGATGGATAGTGAGTTTAATATCAAGTTACATCCTATTTATATAGTTTATGATAAATACAAATAAGTAAATAGATAAATAAGAAAAGTGCTTTGTCATTTCTATTTAATAGTTGCCTCACATTAGAAATAGTTCTCTCAAATGAGATATTACAATAACTGGTGTGACTGCAAATACAGACTACACACAATCATAAAATTGCAAAATTGGCTGGAAATGGCTTATTCTCTAAGAAGATTTTAACCATATCATGCTTATACCTTTTGCTACAATGTGCCATTTTCTCTGTTTCAGGAAGATACATATAAATTTCAGATAATTTTTAACAATTCCTATTTTAAACTAACATAAAACACTTTCAACATTTTCAAGTAAATTTTAAAAAATTATTACCTCTCTGACATATTTGTATGGACAAAAATGAATTTTCAGATTTATAAGAAAAAACATTTTATAGAGGTTGTGTATCAAGGATATTTTACTATTTCAAAGATACATTTTTAAAAAATCTTGTAGTTTTTATATACTGTTATTTTTAATTCTTCTCTTAAACCAAATCTAAAGAGTTTACAAAGACATTTTTGATGCAAAATCATTTCCATCAGATATCCTCTCAATCTCTGAAAATATCTAAGAGACTATAATTAGCATCAAATCAACTCTAGATTTTCTCATACCCTGGATAAGATGAACTTTACAGCCCTTCCCAATAAACTACTATTTTTTTTAGTTTTTGTCAGAATTTGTAAGAGGAATCGTACACTAATGCACCTGGACTTGAGGCCTCATCTTATTTATAATTTTCTGTGTAAACCCCAAAGAGATTTTCATACATATCTGTCCATACAAAACCACCATTTTATGCAGCCATTTCCCCATCTTTCATGCCTTCCCTTATTAAGTCACTCCATCAATTTTTGGATCATCTTTTGAGTTTTCTGTTATAAAATTCAGCAGTGTTTAAATGGTTGACATAGCTGCTATTCACTTTATGTATCATGTGATCAAACCACTCAAAGCTTTTGTTTTTTGATAATTTTATTATTTTATTATTAATCATTCATTATATTGTCTGTTTCAGTGTTATTTATATGAGAAACTTCCACCATAGTCATGAAGCGATTGTTTTCAGATATTATCAGTTTTCTGTTGTCTTCCTCCTTCAAACTCCAATTTCCACAAGCATATATGGAAATTGGAAGTATTAGTGCTTAGTATTGATGAACCTAGATTGTCTTTATGAGCTATAATCACAGTCACCATGTTTCAGCAGTTGAACTCTCTAGTCTTCTTTAGGTGTCTGTTGTAGTTGGTAATATTCTGAGAATTTCAAAGTGATACTTCTAATCAATCCAAGGGATTGACTTTATCTTATAGCATTTAATTCTTTTGAGTTAAACCATCCTTCTAATGTTACTTTATACTTGCTATTCATTGAGGGTATATAATTTTTATTCCCTACCCAACTCAGTATGTTAATAATAATAATAATAATAATAATTTTATTTGAGATTTTCTATTAGAAAAATAAAATTGAATATGCGTATAATTTAATAGCTTTATATATATATATATATATATATATATATATATATATATATACCAGTACAAATTTTATTGCAAAAATCAGCTTAATTAGAAAACATTTCTTACACAATATCATCATCATCATCATATCGTGCTGGCAGCACGGATATCCCTGACCCTCTCTCGCCACTCCTCCCTATCGTTCATCGCCCTAGGTAGGTCTTCAGGACAACAACCTGTATCCTCACATAGCTGCTGAATGTACGTTCGTGCTGGTCGTCCTGCTTTTGCGCGGCCGTGTGTGGGGATCCACAAGAGTACATCTCTTAGCAGATTACACCATGTTTACTGTCAAAGTTGTGAATTCCTGCTCATTTGTAGTAGTAAGACTTAGGCTGCTACAACTTGATGGAAGTCGAAAAGAGGTTCAACATTAAACCACAAAAAATGCCGAAAAGGCAAGGAGTGAAAGAGGAAATGAGGACAGTCAAACTGGTTGTTGCATACATCTGAGAAAATCATGACAGTGTCATTGACAAGAAAATGACAAATGGTATCCAGTCTATGGCAGGCACATGGTGAAAGGTTTAATGGGTGACATGTCACCTGGCCGATCAGGGTTTAGTATTTGGTGACCTGCTTTTGTCTATGTTGCCAGTACCTGGTGCACATCAAGTTTCTCTGTATTTGTTTATAAAAAAATCAATTTTAATTTTACAAATGGTTCATTAATAGTCTTACCAAATTTCAATATTAAATGGTTCTCTTAACAAATTTACCAAAGATATCTTTTTTATCTATAAACACAAAATAAAGACCACGTACACTAAATATGTTGATCCTATTTCATATAAGAAAGTATTTTATATCGGCACGAATTGCTTGTCGATCCAATGTGGGATCTTTTAGTTTGATTCTCAGAGACAATTTTTTGGGCTTTATCATAATATATTTTCTTTATTTTCTTAATAATTAGCAAGTCATGAATATATATATATATATATATATATATATATATGAGTGTGTGTGTGTGTGTGTGTGTGTGTGTGTGTGTGTGTGTGTGTGTGTGTGTGTGTGTGTGTGTGTGTTTATGTAATATATATATCATGTATTATTAATATTTAAACAAGGGGTCAATGTGCTTCTTATAACTTGGACTTGAGAGGTTAAAGCAGATATTTTACCATTCTATTCAGGATGGTTATTGAAAATGCTTTTGTTACATGAGCTTGCATGTTTTTATTGTCTAAGATTGTTATAGCCTTTACAAATTCTGAGCAAAGATGGGAATCCAGATTAATTTTCTAGTTTGGGCAACTCTTCCAAACAACAATTCGTCTTTGCCTTTTCAATATCCATTATCGATTTCGAACAAGATTTTATAAGTACAGACATTTCTGGTACATTAAATTGAATACTATTAAATCTTTTTTTCTCAGATCTAACATTTATAACTAAAAAACATCCCTTGTCATGTTAATTGCATTAAAAATTTGGTATATTATTGAAATATTTCTGTTTAGAATGCTCACAATTAAGTTATTCAAAGCAATTTTTCTTTTTGTTAAAATAGACATAAATGAATATTATATGCATATATGTATATATATTTGAACAAACAATCATTTAAAAAGCATCAGATGAATCAAAAGTGCTCAAATGCTTCACAGTAGAGCAGTATGTAAAATAAAAACAATTTAACTCTCACATTTTTAGTTTTGTTTCATAACTAATAATTTACATATAGCAGTTATATATATATATATATATATATATATATATATATATATATATATATGCAGAATCACATATATATAATTTGCATTAGATTGGTCAAGTATCGGGTAACTGTCAGGTCTACATAAGCATACTGGATGATTCAAATTCAAACAAAATTTTGCCAAAATCATCCCGAAAAATATGGCTTTTACCAAAGAATAAAAATCCAGTATATACACAGATTTATAGTAGTTATATTGATTATACTTATATATCTTTCTATATTGTGGTTTTATTGCATGCATTTTGTCTAACCTGTATTTAACTGTTTTTTGTGGCTCAGCATGTATCAGATTAATAAACAGCTCAACTTACCTGGCTATTTTCTTTATCTAAGAGGAATTCGTTTTTTTCCTTATATTTTTATTAGTTCAAAAACTCCATGCAAGTCACTTAATGTATTGAACTTTATCACGGAAGAGTTAGAGAGAAATATGTGCAAAATGTTCTATTTGGTAACTGCGAAGAATATCTATACTCAAGTCTTTCAACGATATTAATTATTCCCTGTATTATTTTTTAAACAGGTTGTTTTCCTTCAGATATTTTATAAGAATGAAATATTAAAAAAAACACCAGGTGCTACATTCATTTCTCAAATAAATGAGTAGATGTTTGCAATATCCAAAGAGAACAGCTTAACAAAGAACAGATTAATTTTATATCAGTTTCATATCATCTTTATATTATCTCTATATTTAAATGCTCTTCTCTTTAAAAATGAACCAAAAATTTGAAAATCAAATGCTAACTTTAATAATTTTTTCGAAATTAACTTTTTTTTAGAATAGCACTTTAAAGACTATCACCACTTTCAATTGCTTTTAAAAAATTTTGAGATATGCAAATGTATGTATTTTGAAATATAAAATATACACACACACACACACACACACACACACACACACACACACACACACACACAAACACACATACACATGCTAAAAAAGTATTTAAAAGAATAAAAAGGATTATATACATATATATAGATATCCCCGAAACAATTCAGTCCACTGCTCATTCCTTTTCTCAGTCCCCTACAGGAATCAGACCATACTCTAAGTTTGTCGGACATAGGATGTAATGAATTGTATCTTGCCATGCTGATCTGAGACATATTTGCAGAAAATATGAATTTAGGGTTGTCCTTCTCCTCGACTGACTGCTTTTCTAAGGCTACAAAACCAAATCTTTTCTATTTCATTCACAGCTGGGGAATGAATAATAGATTTATGTCTTCCCCAAGGCCATTAATCCAAAGAAATTCAAACAACCTCAGTCAGAAAATGAACTAGGCTAGCTGATTCTATGTTTAGTGCCAATAACAATACTACCCAATCAACCCTTGTATGTATATTGTTTGAAGGGGAACAATCTATAACAAAGCAATGGTAAGCTCACCTTGATTTATCTCGATGTGATATTTTCATAAAATCCTGGGTATTACTAATAGAACACCATCTTCACAGCTAGATTAGGGCTGTCACAAAGCAAATTTTTACTGTATATCTCTAATATTCAGTCAGTGCTCCTCCCATGTTGCTGTGATGTGCTTAGGCTGGATAATGTTGTATGTAAGCATCAGTTTCTGATAACTTATGAATCAAAAAGGATCAACCAAAATGACAAAATATGAAGGATCCAGAATGCTGACCAACATGTGGCATTGCTAGACTTGTTATCTTGCATATGTCTTTGAACCAGAGTGTGTATTCACCTCACCCCTCTGTTAGGCCCTTATGTGATGCAGGGTCAATATTTTAAGTGAAGTAAAGCTCATTTATATTATATTACATTTTCCTTCTCCTAGATTGGTTGCCATACGAAGGCTGAAGTGCATGGTCTGCCCAACAATTAACTCACAACTTGGGAAGAAGAGATGGATTCATGCCTTTCCTGAGGACATTAGCATGAAATGCAAACAGCCTTGTCCAGAATTTGAACTGGGCTCAGCAGGAGAGGTAGATAAACATTTTGGGCTACAAAAAAAAATTAAAGTCTTACCTCATGAAATATTTCAACTATTTTTTAACCATTTGGAGGTGCTGATATTCTAAAAATTAATTTTGCCCTGAACATCTGGATATTTTGTAACAGAAAGTCACAATGAATTGAAAAAAAAAGTTCTATTTAGTCAACAGAAAGAAACTCAGATTGAACCTGTTTACAGTAAAACAAAATACAAAGACAAGAAGAATTAACAATTAGTTTTGTGAGAACAAAATAAAGCTACAAATTGGGCCACTGTTTCCATTTCCTGTGATGAAAACTGTGATGCTACTGCAGTATGGGTACATGGCACAGTTTATCTTATTTCTGTGTGAGGCATGTTGGAAGCAGATGTACATATTTACATATATGTATGCATTCTTTTGCAATTTCCATTGCATAATTCGGCCCCAAAATTTATATTTCAATTTAACCTAGGCTACAACAACGGATGATAATTCAAACTATTTAAGTTACTTGTAGACCTTTCAGCTGGGAGGGGAAGATTTGACACAGTCCTGTTGTTGAAGGGTATCTCTACATCGAGCACTTGCCCGGTTCTTTAAAAAGAGAAAAAAATTAGGTTTATTGACCATTACTAGATGTGTGCCCATCAGAAGGAATGCACTTGGGAATTGGATATTGTTTACACCTGTTGCCCAGGAGGCTTACTCTCTTCACATTCCCACCTTAAACAAATCTTGTGGTCACATCCTGCCACTGTGGGTAGTGGTAAATATGAATTCAAGTTGTTACATTAATAAAAAAATATATTACCTTTTGTTTTATTGAGCTATTCAGTTTTTCTTGGTAAATGTCAAGGTTTTTGACTTTACAACTTGAAGATATTTTTCAGAATTTGTATGTGATTAACTACACATTTTTCAAGTTAAAAATTATGGTAAATGTATAAATGTGTATACTGAGAAACATATCATTCTATTGGACTAAAAACATGTATTTTAGACTGAATTGAATATGATGTTTTTGAATTGAAGCCTTGTTCTAAAATATCACAATCTTTTACAATGTAACGTGTATAACACATGTAGACATGTAAAAGTTCTTTGTTTCACTTATTTAAAATGAACTTGGCATTATGTAGAATCAGTATTCTTGGGTTAGTTTTATGACATGTCAACACTCTTTGGGTCAAATGCCAAAGACAATCTTTTCATTTTGCAAGCACTTATATGGTATTAAGTATTCCTATCTTATACAAATAATTTTCACACAGATTCCTATGATTTATAGGTGGGACTATAACTGGTAAAACCACTTGAAGTCAGAGTGGACCAGAAAGTGATGTCAGTGAAGAGATGATTCTACACTCTCAGAGTTCTAGAACTTGAACATCAAAACTAGATGCAGTTTGGTATCCCAGAACATGACTTATTTTAGGGTGATGTGTCAAATGCTTCTGCCAGAGATGCAGTTAGTATTTTTTTATCTTCGTGGACAGGGTGGTTGTGAAGAAGTTAAAAGTGATGGTATATAATTGTTGTGGATTCTACCCCTAAAAGTAAAATTTAGTGGGAAGAAAAGTAAATTAAAATGGAAAGTGGGTATTTCCATTGGATCTGAGATGATAAAATTGATTAGCTTGAGTTGGTCTCCATAGAAATTTTAGGGGGAAATGGACTTCACTCAAGATGACAATAAATGAAATGAATTCATGTTAGTTAAACTGAACTTTCTTGGGTCTCATACCATTTAAAAAATATTTTGACTGCATACAAACGGCATATTTCAGAAAATGCCTTTTCTTGCATTATTATCTTGGATTTTTCCAAAAATCTATGTTTTGTAAAGATCCCGGGGAGTGGATGTACCAGAGAATATCTGAGATGGAAATTATTAATTACAGTTGATTCAAACCAAACTTGATTGGGTGAATACTGCTAGTTTCAACAACATAACTATACTATTTGCCTTAAACCTGAGCATAATATATACAGTCTAAATATAATATTGATATAGCTTTCAAATAGAATGTACAAGCCCCATTATATTTAAGGATTTTTGCTGCTGATGTTTACTTCTGTAGATGAGCAAAATTACTATTTTCATAGCTGAAGTTGCAAGCCCAATGCCCTCTAGTTCTAAATTCAGAATTTTTTCCTTCTCTTAAGTTGTTTTGCCTTCCTACATAATTAGAGAGCTTAGTATGCCCTATTGTTAATAGGAGAAGAGATGGATTCATGTCTTCCCTAAAGAAGTGAAACATAAACAGCCTTGTCCATGGTTTGAACTTGGCTTGCTGAGCTGATTTCCTATGATGATTACCATAATGGTATGTTGTAGTTACAAGATTCAAAAGTCTGATGCCTTGCATCACTGTGTCTTCTGCTTTGTCAGCTGTCATCAAGACATATACAAGTGGAACACATCTTAGTTGGGAAGAATCTAAAATCTGTAGAAATATGTGACCCGTCGTTATTATCAGCTACTGAAAGGCCAAAATGAAAAAGTTATCTCAAAACACAACTGTCAAATACGGACCTTGTTGCCTTGGCCTTGGAGGGAGCATGGCCTAACCTAAACCTAACTATTAACATAATATTTAACAAAAACATATATGTTAAAGACTAATACAGTATTAATCCAATTCATGTGGCAAATTTGGTGACAAATTTAATAGCTGGAATCTACTTTTGACCATAAAATAAATAAACTTGCAAATAAAAAAATTACTGGAGTTTCAAGATTACAATATTATAGTACATTTTGAAAAGCAATTAAAATGTTGAAGAGAAAAAAAAATAGATCCTGTGTGATGGTTGTGGGGTATTTCCCACAAGTGTGTTAATAAGAAATTTTTTATTCAGTGATATTTCTAAAAACAATTGTTTTACTAAATTCTTAGATGTAACAAAGTTTTTTTTCTTTTAAAATTTTTTAGAGCCAGGTTTTTTTACACAAGATTGAGTTGCTCTCTTCACCAAAAATATAATCATGGGTATAGTGAAAATTCTCTGTAAAGATATGGAATTTCTGTGCTCAATCAAGTATTGTTTTTTAATCCTTTATCAAGGTAGGGGACAATTTCTTTTTTGTTATAAAACATTATTTTTTCTGGTATTAATAATTCCTCTATATTTGTGTTATAAAGCATTTCTAAAAAAGATTAAATGTTTTTTTCCTGGAATTTACTTTAAAAAATGATGGTAATAGCAAGACAATCTTGTTTATAATGATGAACCATTGGATATTAATTCAATGAAGAAATTAACGCTTTGAACGTGGGCAGCCAGTATTTTTGCTGCTAAGTAGAACTACATAAATCAAAGTGATGGGAATTCTGGCCTGGGATTACCTACTTCTACATCACTATTGCCAACAAGATATTGCAGTTTTATATTATATCTATAATTTTATTATTTTTAAATATATATCAAATAGCATACAGAATGTTGTAACCTATTATTTAACCATCTGTAAAGCAGTTGAATAACAGATGACAACATTTAACATTTTCAGCTATTTTTCAAGCCAGGAGCCCTGGTGGGAGAGGCTAATGATTATGGGAGGCTCAAGGTTCAAAGGATAAAGAAATTTGTTATAATTATCCTATAAATTGTTGAAATTTAAAAGTCAATAAATATTTATTTTTCATTCAGAATGTTTTTCTTTTTGATTTTTTTAATAAAAATAGTGAACGATACATCAAAAGTTATTACACATACCTCAGAAATAAATTCTATTTTTTGAAAAAAATTCGTAAATATATATTAATTTTATGTATTGTTGTTTAAAATTTTGATCTATATTATGCAGTAATTTTTTGCAGTTGAACTGCTTGTGATAACAGATGTTAATTCTTATCAAAACTAAACTGATGTTTTCTATAATAATAATAATAATAATAGGGAAGAGTTTGTTTTTCTTGTGTCAATAGATGCCCGAATACTTTGGCGTAAGTAAGTTGGCGAGCGTAGTTGGGGGCGACCAGAAGGCTCCCTTTTCAATAGCTACTACACCAAGGTGTAGGGGAGAGCACTACTCCTTTCCCTGGATTGCTCCATTTTACCCTTGATACGTATTTTGCTGAGTGTTAAGCAAGGAGGTATCAAGTACCATTTTTAAAGTCTTTGGTATGACATGACCTGGGATTGAACCCAGGTCTCCTGGACCATTGGCGAACACTCTACGCACTAGGCCAATGAGCTGGTTACTTTGGTGTAGAGCTACCAAATCTACTATGTATTCTTTTTGACACAAGAAAAAGCTTTGAAATAAAGCAAGGAATTTGTAACTCAATGGTGAAATGACAGAGTTATCAAAAGAAAATATATTATTAGCCAGAAATAATGTTGCTTCAAAATATAAGAAATTGTACAGGATTAGAATTTACAATATCTATTGTACTAAAAAAATTACTCATATCTACTAAATTTCTCCAGAACTTATTGATATTTCTTCAAGCTGGAGGTTTTTTAAAAAAATGATTGCATTATGATTTAGTCAGACAAAAAGCAAATGTATCTTAACCAATGAATCCCATGTGTGCACAATACTTAGATCAAGAGACATTTATCTAAAACACCCGGTGAAGTTTTTCCCAGAAAAATATTATTGTTAAATACACATTGTACAGAATAATAGCTTCCAAGGAAAATAATTAGTAAATCTTTTTTTCTGTTACAGTGAGTAATCTTTATTGTAACGATTACTTTTTACATCTTTTAGTGTATATTTTAGATAACCATCAATTCTTTAAAATACAGATTGTTTAAAAAAAAATAAATAAATAAGTTGAAGGAAATCTCTGACATTTTGCTGTTAACCCTGCTTTGTCTACAAATTGTGTTTTGACTTCTTATCTCACTTAAATATTGAATATAAATACAAACGTTAAGAGAAATAAAAAATTCAGTATTTAAATGTTCAATATATTTACAAAATTATTGAATACAGTTATTTTCTATTGACTAGTAAATATATATATATATATATATATATATATATATATATATATATATATATATATATATATATATATATATTTCAAACAGGCACACACATATAAATATCCATATATATTACACACATGGACACACATATATACATATATATTATCTGTATACACATATTTATATTAATATGCAAAATGTATCCATATGCTCATACACATTCATACAAACTGCAACAGATTTATACATATAATGATAAATACATATGTGAATGCACACATAAACAAAAACATGCATTCACACATATAAACACACACACACACACATATATATGTATATATATGCACGTGTATATAGATGTAAGCATACATATATGCACATACACTTGCATGAACACATTCACATGTGCACGCACACATGCACTTATGAAAATTTGGGAAAAAGTGGATCTTACAGTATAAAGATAAAAAAACATAAGTTCTTCAGAAGATGATTTCTTTGAAGAAATATTACCCAAGGTTAAACATTTTGGTTTTAGACCTTCATCAGCACATGTAAGTTATTAAATAAAATGAAAAACATTAGAAAGTTTTAAAACATTCTATTGCCATTGGTAGAGTTCAATTTCAAATTTGTGTGCTATATTTAGCCTTCTAGAATTTATTCTTCAAAAAATCCCTATCACATCTATCTATGTTAAAAGAATCTATACATAAAAAGAATATCTATATATGTTTAAAAAAAATCAATATCATATCAATCAATCAATCGATGTATCTATCAATCTGTCTATCTATTTATATTATTTAGTTCATGTCATATTCATCTTTCCTTATTTATACTTGAAACAAACTACTTCCAATGGAAATAGAATATTCTAAAACTTTCTCATCTTTTTCTTTTCATTTAATAACTTACATGTCCTGATAAAGATCTATAAATCAAAATTTTTATGGCATATCTTTTTAGAAATAAAATCATTTTCTGAAAACCTTGTGTTGTTTTTATCTCTGTACATTTTCATGTAATAATAAACATTAGTCTACACACACATATACACACAAAAGGATACATATATGTGTACATACAACCCTACATTCATATGTAAACACCTCCACACACACACACACACACACACACTGCAATAGAATTGCCATCATATTAATCAATAAATGACATCATACCACAAAAAGTATGACTTCTTGCGCAATATATATTCCCAATATTTTATATTGTTCTATATTTTTGGTTAAAATTTAATGAAGAATTGTGATATTGCTTGTAATTGCCTTACATATATTTCCTGTAATTAAAGCTACTGAAGATATTGTCATATAAGGTGACCAGACTTATAACAAAAAATTCTACTAATTTTTAAGATTTTAATTGTTCGACATCACTAAAAAATGTTATGACCTGAATATGTTCTGTTGAAGTAATGTGAACAGAACTCATCCATGGCTAGCAGTTGTCATGTTTAAAATATAACTTCTCACCTTTTACAAATAATGATGTGATAGATTTTATTATCATTTTATATTGTCAAGGGATTTTTTAGTATTGGGGAAATATTTTAATGTATGAAAACAAAACTGATTTTGAACGTGAAAGTTAAAGGGGCCTCAAAAACAAAAGCAGTTGTCAGCAAAAAGCCATTTCATTGTGAAATGCACCTAATTGTATAGAATTATAATTAGCAAATTTCAATGAAAAGAGTAAAATTATTTGCTGTATTAAATAATTGTTCCCATCTAATTTTACACATACAATCATGTTCTATAAGGCTAAAACCCTTTTATGAGACTTTAGTTATTATCTTATCCTTATATGGATCAATAGTCCAATTGGCTATGGCTGTAAAATGCACTGACTGCATCTCTGCAATGGATTAAGACCCCTGCCAATGAGTATAAGTTAAAAAACAATCTGATGGTGAGGTTCCACTAATCCTGGAGCTATGGGGAATGCTCCCAGGTTCACTCTGGCCATGAATGGTAGCACCTGATAGGATCCTATCTATGGGTTGAATAGAACTGTTTGACATTTAAATTGAGTGTAAAAAAAAAAAAAAAACATAATAAACTGAATTGCATGAAATAGAACTGTGATCATTTCATTGTATATGAACAAATGACTGATGTTTAATTGAATTGCTAGTGATGCATAGCAATACTTGGAACCATTCAACTTTGTTGATTTATGTTAAATTGAGTTGTTAGAAAGGGAACTGTTTTATCCTTTAACTGGGTGTATCTAAAAATGCGTTTACAAATGACATATATAACATATATATAAAAGCAGGATTTGGCACTAAACAACCAACATAATATGCCATAAAACCAAACCAAAGCAAACAGGGGTGTCCTCGAGGAGTAATGATTTAAGCGAATTGTTGTAAGCGAGTTCGAACTCCAGTCGCGCTATTATGTTCACTTTCAGACAAATACCCTTGGGAAAGGTGTGAACCCCCTAATCCTCCCATCTATGGGTTAAATAGTATCACAATGGTTCTTCTAAAAGGATGGCTTTGGCATTAAACAACCTACAAAGGTTGATATGCCATTAAACCAAGAAACCAAACCAAACCAAACCTAATATGGATTAAGGTATTTCAGTTGAAGATAATTTTTTAGTATCTATCAAAGCAATGATCATCCTACTGTCAATTAAAATACCATGCCAATAACTTGACTGATGATGTGGTTCAATGGTGGGTTGATTTTTATTGTATGTCAACTTTTGTTGGGTAAATTCAGTGCCTAAGCTTGTTAGTTCCTTTTTGCAAGCAACTGTATTATTTCAAGTAATTATTTCTATTTAATTATTATCATTAGTAAACAATCAGAGCTTCAAGTAACTATTTTCAATTCATATAATTTGCTTATAGTTTTATGGTTTCAAGTAACTTCCACTTCAATAATGATTTATAAGCAATTACATATATTCAATTAATTATTCCAAACTAATACAAACAATTACAAGCTTTTCTATGACTTTGAGTAATTATTCCTAATAAAAATAATCTGTACATGCTTATGTGATTTCAAGTAAATCTATCTTTTATGAATAATTTGTACATATTTATAATTTAAAGTATTTCTACTTATCAATAACTTACAAGCAAATAAATGTCATTCAAAATCATTTTGAACAGGTAAATACTTTATTGTTAGTTGAAATATGAATAATCTAAGAATTGATGCATTAATGTGCATCAAAATCACTTTGAAGATGATCTCAAAAAGGTCTGTTTGACCTTAACAAGTACTACCTCTCTGGGTTAGAGTGGACCTGGGAATAATGCTCTTGAAGGAATGATTCATTTATAGATGCAGTTTAGAGTCATACCAAAGACACTACATGGCGAGTGGGGAAGGAAGAACAGTGGAATGAAGTTAGCATATTACAAACTCTATTGACCAGAGAGATTAAGGGTTTGATGTTTCCATATTTTATCCAATGTTTAAGATGACCTCTAATTTTTGGATGGAGTTTTTTTTTAAGTCAAAAGGTTACCTTATATGTCAATATATACTGTATGTTTGGTTCTGTTTTTTTCTCTTTTGTTGCTGGATAATATTAATTATATATAATGCATCACTCTCTGATATACAGTATATCAAGTAGAGTTTTATTTTAACACAAGCAGTTAAAGACATTCTTATGTAAAATTACTAATCATGCCTTTTACCCTTTTATATAACAGGAACGTTGATATATGTTGTCTTTCTGGTATATCCAAACAAGATTATATGTTTGCAGCTTCCCCAATATGTAAGCAATAAATTTGGCCTCTTTATCAAGAAATACCTGTTCTCTTTTATTTTAAACTTGTTATGTATTGTATATATTGTATTCAAGCTGATATATATATATATATATATATATATATATATAATAAATCTATATTGTAAAATGCATCTGTTTTACCATCTTATTATTTTGTAAATTGTGAGTTAAATTCTTGACATTTTCTGTGTTTACACTTTTTTTATCCCAAGATATTCATGATAAAATCTGCAGATTTTAGAAAAGTATTTATTAAAAAGATGAATTTGTTGCTTGAATTTTTGAGATGATACTTGATGATTTTTATCATTAAGGGGTTTTTGGACTATTGTCTTCATCTTTATTGTTATTTCGACAACGTTTCAGCTGATATGTCCTCTGGCCTTCTTCAGGTGTTTGTCAAATTGGGAACCTATATGGAACTTCGAACTATGTCTTAATTGAATCCATGGGGATCACCTCTTCTGATTCTGTTGTCAAGATTGAACCTGCAACCACTAGATTATTGTGTCCTTAGAAGCTTAGGGACAGGATACATGGCATAACGATTATAGGCACTGGCTCCCTATGCTTAGTGTAATATCTATATGTAGGGTGTAAATTAAAACATCAATTTGTAATGGGCTTAGTGCAATGTTTATAGCTATTGCAAATGGAGTTGGTGACTTATGTTCAAACCCTGGATGAGGCTGTTTGCATCTCAATTCCTGTAAATGCTCTTGGGAAAAAAATGAATACATCTCATCTTTCCCTACCTGTGGGTAAATAGTGGAGCAAACTGATTTCATTGTCCCTGGTCAATCAACCAGTCTTGAAGATAAAAAAAAAATCTGAAATCAAACAGCGCAGTCGGTTGGGGTTGTAGAATACTGACTGCATCTCTGCAGATGGGTAAGACCCCCACCCACCAAATAGATGTCCTTGGTATGACACTAAGCAATCTGATATTGAAGTTTCACTACTGCAGGAGCTATGAAGAATGCAAAGTGCTCCTTCATTGCCATAGCTCTCAAGTGCAAAGAAATAATTCATGCTAAACTGAATTGCTTTAGATATAACTCTTTGATCATTTAACTGAGTTTTAACAAGTGATTGATGTTTAACTGAACTGTTAGAGATGCATAGCAATAATTGGAATCATTTAACTTTATTGACTTATGTTAAATTGAATTTTAAGAAATAGAAATGTTTTATCATTTTACTGTGTATATGGAAAACATGTTTACAAATTACATATTTGATATATATGTAAAATCAGGATTTGACATTTAATAACCATTAATGGTTGATATGCCATGAAACCAAACCAAATCTGAACTCAAACCAGCTTTGCTCTGCTTAAAAAGTGACCTTGTCTCACATCCTGCAGGTGGCTTAAAGGTTGGGTAAATCACATACATTTAATGATTGGAATTTATATACAAATGTAACAAATATTATGGAATAGAAAAAGATGAACTGAAGCAAAAACAGAATATGTAATATAGGAAAAAACAAACGTGTCCTATTATAGTTTTTATATTTTATGTATGAAATTTATATGCAAATGTAACAAGTAATATGAGTTGTATGGTTTACTTTGGTTTCTTGGTTTTATGGCACATCAACCTTTGTTGGTTATTTAATGCCACATACATCCTCCGAGAAGAACAGTAGAGGTATAATTTAACCCATAGCTGGGAGGATAAGGGGGTTCATAGCTTTCCCAAGGGTATTTGTCCAAAAGTGAACGTAATACCGCAACTGGAGTTTGAACTCGCTTACTATGATTCTGCAGCCCATTGCTTTACCCATTACACCACGAGGACACTCCTAACATGGATTGTAAGAACTTACATTCACAAACTCTATGCAGACACCAGATGCTATCAAGAGAAACTACCAAAAGTAATGACTGTTATGGATAGATGATTGAGAGAGAGTCTAGGGAAGATGTGCTGCCAGCAAGCCTTGATGATGATGATGATGATGATTATGAAGATGATGATTATGATTGTTGTAATTATACTTAATAAAGAATTTATGAAAATGAATTGATACGAATGTGCTATGAAAGAACTAATACTTTGGTCTCATAATAATTGATTCTATATAATTTTCTTCTTATATGAATCTTCGTTTTAAGATACATATAACTCCACTCCCTTTGCTGGGATTGGAGTGTAGTATCTGTTCATTTCTTTCAGCAGAACATAACAAACATGACAAGGTGAGCTTATTCCCAAAGATTCTAAATCCTTACTAATGTGAACCCTTTCATTTATCTGATTGGCCTTTGCATATTGAAAGGATGATGATGTAGTATCAACCATAAATTGGTATATCCATGACAGTTTCTTTCTAAAAATTAATTTTCTTCCAGAGTAAAAATACCAGTATTCTATTTTTTTCTGATAAAACATTTTTAATCAAAATATTAGGTATTATTTATTTACAAACTGTAGAGAATAAAGATTCTAGAACTGTTTCAATACTGTAGAATTCACTAATGAATAATACCAAATAATATCTGTTTTGATTGTATAATTTCTCACAAGAAATTATAAAATACAGTTATCTTTGGTTTAGAAGGAAATCAAGTCCTTTGGGAAAATCTTTTAGGTATGTATTTATTTTTGGTTGATACTATTCTACTACTACCCCAGGTAAAAATTAAGGAATCAACCCACTTAGAGGATATTCACCTAAGATTTTTTATTTAGCAATAAATAAACAAATATATTATTTGTTTATTTAAGATAAGATGCAAACTTTGTTTATTTAAGATAAGATGCTTTATTTAAGATAAGATGCAAAACTCTGTTTTTATGAAATAGCCAAACATTTTTGATTCATAAAATATTCCTTCAATAAACTTGACTGAATTATCTAAATTAATGGTATAATTTTTTCAAAGCCATTCAGAGGAAAATATCATGGAATAACATGATGTTTAGGAAAAATTTATGGAATGATCTTGTAACTTTCATTCCAAAAACAAATACCAGCAAGAATATAGATAGGCAAATGAGTCTATGATTAAATGACAGTTCTTGCAAACAGTTAGGCATACCTAATTGAAAGGAAATGTGGCTCCAAGAGAATAACTATCAAATAAAACAATGGGGAGAATCAGAAAACTCATTCAAGAAGGAAATCTACGATAGAGATTGGTGAAAGACAATGGTTATTTCCAGTTGATCTTTAAGACTAACTCATAACCATTATACCACAAGATGCCCATTAAAGAATAAATTCTTGGGTGAGTTTTGAACTTATATCTTCTCCCTTTTGGGAAGTCAAAAACACATAAGCTACTCAGTGAGCTGCGAATAATCATTTGTGAGAAATATTGCTTGTGGTAGTGATTTATTTGTTTGTATCTTTACAAATATATATATATATATATATATGGTGTCTCAAGATACATTGGACCGATTGCTAATAACTCTACCTAGATTGTGTTCTTTTTTTGTTTCAGATTTGAAAATAGTATACTATAAAATATTAATCCTTGATCACAATGCCCTGGACAAGAGAAGGAAATATATTTTGCATCACAACTTATTCGGAGACAAAACTGTCTCAAAATAGATTCAACCCATTAATATGATTATGATTTATTAGTGACACTAGGAATTCAAAATATTTGCATGTCCTGGAAGCTAATATTTTAACAATTTAAAAAAACATTGATTTGATATCTCAAGCTAAAAGGATGAATTTTTTACAGGAAGTATTCCAAATGACTGCCATGCACTTGTCTCAGTAATAAATCATTATCATATTAATGGGTTGCACCTATTTTGAAAACTCAGTATATATATATATATATATATATATATATATATATATATATATATATATATATATTACACACATGCACACACATATATATACATATATATTATCTGTATGCACATATTTATATTAATATGCAAAAATGTTCACATATGCTCATACACACACATACAAATTGAAGCATATTTATTCATATAATGATACATACAATTGTGTATACACACAAAACAAATGCATGCATTCACACACACACACACACATATATATATATATATATATATATATATATATATATATATATATATATATATATATATAAACATAAACATATGTGCATACATATGCAAGCATACTTATCTGCATATACATTTGTATGCACATGCAAACACACACACACACACACATGTACTTATGAAAATTTGGGAAAACATTGATACAAATCTATATGGAGATGAGAAAACCTAACTTCTTCAGAGGATGATTTCTTTGAAGAAATATTACCCAAGGTAAAACATTTGGTTTTAGACCTTCATTAGGGCATGTAAGTTAATAAATGAAATGAAAACCATTTAAAAATTTTAAAACATTCTCTTACCTTTGGCAAAGTATATTTTCAAATTTGTGTGCTATATTTAGCCTTCTAAAATTTATTCTTGAAAAAATCCATATCACATCAATCTATATTAAAAGAATCTATACATTAAAAGACTATCTATATATGTTTTTAAAAAATCCATATCACATCAGTCTATCAATCTATGCATCTATCACTCTCTCTCTCTCTCTCTCTCTCTCTCTATATATATATATATATATATATATATATATATATATATATATTTAATTATATGTATATATATATATATTTAATTATATATATTTAATTATATATATATTTATATATATATATATATATATATATATATATATATATATTTATGTATATATATATTTAATTATATATATATTTAATTATATATATATTTATATATATATATGTATTTAATTATATATATATTTATATATATATATATATATATATATTTAATTATTTATATATTATATATATATATTTAATTATATATATATTTATATATATATATATATATATATATATATATTTAATTATATATATTTATATATATATATATATATATATATATATATATATATATATATATATATATATATATATTTAATTATATATATATTTATATATATATATATATTTAATTATATATATATTTATATATATATATATATATTTAATTATATATATATTTATATATATAATATATTAATTATATATATATTTATATTTATATATATATTTAATTATATATATAATTATATATATATATATATTTAATTATATATATTTAATTATATATATATTTATATATATATATATATATATATATATATATTTTTGTGTATATATATATTTAATTATATATATATTTAATTATATATATATTTATATATATATATGTATTTAATTATATATATATTTATATATATATATATATATATATATATATATATATATTTAATTATTTTATATTCATATATATATATATTTAATTATATATATATTTATATATATATATATATATATATATATATATATATATTTAATTATATATATATTTATATATATATATATATATATATATATATTTAATTATATATATATTTTATATATATATATATATATATATTTAATTATATATATATTTTATATATATATATATATATATTTAATTATATATATATTTATATATATATATATATTTAATTATATATATATTTATATTATATATATATATTTAATTATATATATAATCTATATATATATATATATTTAATTATATATATATATACATATATATATGTAATAACAATGACGCTGAAAAACTCACAGCCTCAGATGTACAAAAGATTCTCATTGGCAATACAAAAACCCTTAATAAAAATAACAAAAATTGCCTAGAAACCCTTCAATCAATATGCATTAAAAATAAAGAAAGATAACATAAACACAATAGCATCTAATATTGGCACCAATTACTAAACATTTCATAACTTACATCATTAACATTAGCACCCCTCCCACAATAAGCCATCCTAACTAAATTGGCCAACTATTAAAAGAAATATTAAAAACATCCAAATGAATAAAACTCGCATCAAACAAACAATAATTCTTCTGATGATGACAAGGTTGAAAGCGCTCAGGTAAAAATATGGGAGACTTTCTCAATCATCTTGATCCTGATGTACGAAAAAAAAAACAAGAAGTCTTGAATGTCTACACATGAAAATCATAAAGAAAAAATATTCCATCGTCTGTTAAAATAATATATATATATATATATATATATATATATATATATATAGAGAGAGAGAGAGAGAGAGAGAGAGAGAGAGAGAGAGTGAGAGAGAGACGTTGTGAGATTGGTCTGCTTTCTTTGTTTAATATATCGTCTTTCATGGGTTATTTCATACCAAGATTATCCTCGTAAAAGAACAGTAGAAGTACTAGTTAACCATAGATGGTGGTGGGGGAAATATAGACTTTCATACCTTTTCCAAGCGAATTAGATCAAAAGTGAACGTAATAGTGCAACTGGAGTTCAAATTTACAATGTTGCCACAGTCCATAACGTTAGCCACCACACCATGGAAACTCCATAAAGGGAAAGAGAGAGAGGGTGAGTGAAAGGGAGAGTGAGAGAGAAATAGAAATAGAGGGAGAGGGGGGGAGAGAGAGTGTGTGTGTGTTTGTGTGTTCGATCCTTTTGCTTTTGTGGAACATGATGTAGAAACAACAAGAGAAAAAAAAAGAAATATTCAAGTCAAAAAATCCTTAAATAAGTTTTTTTCTCTTGTGAATAACTTACAGAAATTTCTATTTTAAGTTCGAAAATACTTATTAAGAGACAAAAACTCCTTTGAAGCTTAAGAGATCGTAATTTAAAATTTGTGAGCAATACTGCCGCAGAGCAATCGTTTTTTTTTTTGTTTTTTTTTCCACCCTCTTTAAACATACTTATTCTTTACTAACAGGTGTATCACCAAATTGATCTACGGCATCTTACTACAAACACGAAATAGTTTTTGTTCATGGGAAATAACTCTTACATAAACGCAGATAATTATTTCCCTTTAAATTGACGTACTGTACGACTATTTTTAAACATTTTGAATTTCAATAAGATAGATTGAATATTAAAAATGAAAAAAAAAAAAAAAAAAAAAAAAAATTAGTTCTGAAGAGTTCTGCTATTGTCTTTTTCCGTCTGTCCGGATCCAGGATTTTCAAAACTGTACTTACCTTACCAATCATCCACGGTCCTCCTCACACACACGAATGCACGGTGGAAGACAATACTAAAAATACTTGTTCTCCATCTGTTTTCCCCATTCCTTGTGAGGCGGCGCAGGTATAAGACAATGAACAAGACACTTGTCCTTTTAGACAAGGGGAAGGTGCTGCTTTTATGGAGTCCCCTGGAGCCACGCTCTTCAAGGTATCGACAGGAATCAAAGTTCGCGCTTTTTTTTTCTCACATCAAAAAGATTCTAAATAGCCAGTCATATAACTTTCCCCATGAGTTTAGCTAATTTGAATATTTACCTCAAAAATCGCTTATTAAATCAAGAAAAACGACCATGAGAAATGATTAAGAATTTAATTACTATATTTTATGATATCTCAAAAACATGTTTTCTTTACTTATTACACATTATTTCTTTGATAGCTTTCTTAATTATTCTTTTCAGTGATAAGATTGGTATCAATGGTAACATTCCCCCAATCCGGTAACGTAAACCTTGATAGGAAATGGAAACATTTATCTCAAAAAAAAAAAAAAAGAAACTAATTTTTCTCAAAAATAAGAAGTATATTTACCAATAAAACTGAGTTACTTAATTCATAAGACCCAATTTTCAATTTCTACGGACAAGTTTTTATTTTATTTTAAGATCATTTTTTGTTTATTATGGTATGTATATGTTAGGCAATAGTGTCGACGACTGAAACCTATCTTCGTTTGTTCCATCTAGGTACCATAACTTCTGCTGTCATAAAATGAATAAGAGAAAAGTAATTCGGACACTTATAGCATAGGAAATGTAGTACGCTTCAATATTTCTTTGATAAAATAATGCAAGAACTATTCAAAACAAATTAACAACAGCCTTTTATTGCGTAAGTAAACTTTAAAGTATAGGTACAAAATAATAAGAAATATCAAAAGAGTATACAGGGTGCGGAAGCAAAATTAGGAATATTCTAGTATGATAATAAATCAATCGATAATAATAAAAAAGATTGATTTTAATTTTAAAAAAAAGATACAGCAATCTAAGAAGATAGACACAAAACAGAAAATTTACACAATATGGCTGCCATTTCTTTAATTATTGTATCAGCACGCCTTTGAAACGATTTGCATGCCCTCAAAATAAATTCTTCAGACATTTTATTGCATTTCTCCACAATAGCAATCTTAAGTGAACCAATATTTCAATGGGAAGTTGTATTTGTGTTGTTTTCGAAACGTCTCATATAGCGTGATCGAGTGGGTTAAAGTCAGGGTTTGATGGAAG
>OY757905.1:100904292-101003968 GCA_963585895.1 Sepioteuthis lessoniana | reverse complement strand
CAGGGTTTGATGGAAGCAATAAAGAAACTCCAAACATTTCGGATAGTTTTTTGATTTGGTTGCGGCGTTAAGCAAATCATAGATTCTTTTTTTTCTTCTTTTATTGCTTATTCATATTGGGTTGAATTTTAATGAAAAAATACTTTAATAATAGAGTTAATCATTGAAATTTAGATTTATCTCGTATTTTTTGAAAAATTGTAAGAATCAGACGCAAAAAAATGAATTAATCCATATTCTATTTCTGCACCATAAAACGTGCATGTGGGGAAATATCCCTTTGTGGTTGATAGAGCCTTTTCTATGAGTTATAGGGTATTTAATATAAGTACGTATTAGAGATAAATACGTTGAATGTAGACTTACATGTTTAAGAAAGGTGGCCGTTTCGTAATGGTTATCGTTGTTGGAAGTGGGCACGGTGAACCGAGTTCAAATCTTGGACAAGGCTGTTTGCATTTCAAATACCTTAGGGAAAAATATGAATCCAACTATTCTTCTACGAGCTAAGGACAAATAGTATAGCAGACAGGGTTTTTAAACTTGGTACACAACTGGTCTAGGAGAAGGAAAACTTTAAATTCAAACCTGTTAGACTTCACGTAAAAATTGACCTTGTGTCACATTCAGCTTGTGTGGAGGGGTAGGTAAATACATACGTGTTTATGAAATGCCATCGCAGGCCATGCGACGCGAGGTTGTTTGGAGCGAAAACTCAATGTCTGTGCAGACAGGTGTCAAAATGGATTCATGCGCTTCACAAGGGCATTTGTACCAAGGGAAAAGCAAAAATACCTCAGCCCGGATTTGAACACGATTTTTTACGAAATTATTTTCGCTTAGTTCACTTAACTTTTTTTTTTTTTGTGGTATTGTTCTTAATTCATCAAATTTTAAAATAGAAATTGACAACGATTTACCACAAACTGGTGTTTTAATACATACAGTTATTATGCATGGATTTTCTTTTAATACAAAATTTCACACACGGACAGAGAGAGAGAGAGAGAGAGAGAGAGAGACCGTGAAATAATACTCTGCAAATTTTCTTTAAAGATCATCCTGAGGTCAAGATTTGGAGTTGGTAAGCAGATTCTTATTTCAGAATGAAGAGAGGATATATGCAGATTAATATGACTGGTACTTCCGATTTGCCATAGTCCAAACGATAAGATATATATTTTATGATTCAACGAATATGTAGCTCAGAACCGTTGAGAATGATATAAGGCGCACGATTCGTAAATTCATAAAGTCAAAAACAGAAATAATTCAATCAACAAATTAATAAATTAAAAACTGGATTCTAATTTTGAATATGGTGCTTGATTTAAAGCGCCCACAAAACAAAAACGAATCGCCAGAAGCTAATTTCTTGCAACAAGCTGATTTCAAAAGAGCTTCAGAACAGATCGTATGAAAACTAGATCATTACAGAGACAATCGCAATGCACGAGTTCTTTCTTCTTCGTTTTAAATCTAACTTAGAGATGTAAATACAAGAAAAATGGAGACAAAAGTCCAGAGTAAACAGAGATAACAGTTACAATAGATGAGTCAGCAGTAAAGCCACTTAACTCCCATCCAACAAACTATACAAGTAAAACGAACAAGGCACTGCTGGTGAAGTAATATTAACACATAAGCGTAGTTTTCCAAATGACTTTTACTCATAGACACACCAGTGTTTCCAACCTAGCAAAAAATATATACTTATTAACTTCGTACGGACACTGTATATTGTCGAGAGAACTTGCCGATAGAGATGGATTACGAGAAACTTTCAAAGGAATCCGTGCAGTCAGCACACCTTCATTATTATAATTATAATGACGAGGTACGAGGTGCATACGATAAGTTTCCTGACTTTTTTCGTATGGGCACTTTTATTGGTAGTACGCACGTGAAACTCGAATCCCCTTCGAAGTAATTTCCTCCGGCTGCAATGCACTTCTTGTACCGTTCCAACAACTTCTCGAAGGCCCCATGGAAGTTCTTATGTGTGAGCGTGTCAATGACCTTCATCTCCTCAATTGTCTCATAACGACAGCCTCTAAGTTTTTTGTTGAGCTTAGGGAATAACCAAAAGTCACAGGGAGCAAGGTCTGGACTATTGGGAGGGTGAGGAACTGTGTTGATGCCCATCTTGGTAAAAAAATCTGTGACAAGGATGGAGTTGTGGACTGGTGTATTGTCCTATTGAAAATGCCACTGACCCGATTTGAAAAGTGCTGGCCTCTTCCCAAGGATTCTCTTCCTGAACTCCCTTAAAACCTCATCATAGTAACCCTAACCGTAACCCTTTGGTCAATCAATTCTGGTGTATTGACTTCCTTACTCCTCCCACAGCTCTCATCATCCCTCACAGACTCTCTACCTTCCTTGAATCTCTTATGCCACTCAAAAACTGATGCTTGATTCATGCAAGATGGTCGAAAAGCAGTCTGAAGCATTCCATACGTTTCTGTGGCATTTTTTCCAAGTTTAAAACAATTTTATTGCATATCGTTCTTCTAAAGTGTCTTCACGTCTAGATTGCATTTTTGCTGTGACAATCAGGTTTTAGTGGGGTGTATTCCAATTGCTGCTGTAGCTGTTCATTAGAACCTAAAATCATGAAAATTGGTCTGTCATCTCATAAGATGTATAGCAATAACATACTGAATTTTCAAGAGTCTACGACAATTTTAAATACCCATACGAAAAAGGGCTGGAAACATATCGTATGCATCTCGTATTTAAACTCAAAAAGTGAAAATAAATATATCACAAACAAATTATTTAAAAAGATCCTACAATTGATGGGAATTTCTTCTTCCTCTTAAAAAGTAAAAGCTATTTCTCAAATCCCGGTAGGACAAACTTAGGATGATTCTTTTTTTGAAATGTGCGCAAATTATAAAACTCTTGACAGATACTAATATCTAAAATTAAGACATAGTCGTGTGTTAATCCTGCCTAGGCAGTATTTTACCGAATTAAATCAGTATTATTCTCAAGTAGTTGAATTGTTTCAGGCAAAGAATTGAATTTGGCGGTCGATGGATCTTGTATTGGGTTAGGTTCAGTTCTGCGGTAAAAAATCGATTTACCATTGGAAACTAATTCATTTCTTTTCCAAAACCAATTGAGACAGGTTCGGCACCTTCAGACATCAGCTTCACGTGGTTTAATCAACAGCCAGCTTCTATCGACGTTTTTTGTAGAAGGAACTTTCTTCATCCTTACTGGCCAAAACTCGTTACTGAGTGCGTTCTCTCAGTGAAACTATTTACCAACCCCTCCGCTCGGGCAGGATATGACACAAGGTCAATTTTTAAGCGGAGTTTAACAGGTTTTAATTCAGAGTTTTCCTTCTCCTAGACTAGTTGCCTAGACTAGTCCGTCCTACTATTTACCCATAGCTGGAGGGAGAATAAGGGGGTTCATACCTTTCCCAAGGGTATTTGCCCGAAAGTGAACGTAATAGCGCGACTGGAGTACGAACTCGCGTACTACGATTCCGCAGTGCATCGCTTTAACCATTACACCACGAGGACACCCCTAATTTTTTTTGAACAAAATTCCTCATTCGAAGTATACAATGTTAAATAATCCAAGGGAGATAACTTTTTTGAAATTTTATTAATTCAACACAGCATTTATTTGTTGTTTCCTTTTTTTTTCCTTTTTTTTTCTAATGATTGAAAATTCCAAATTGCTTTATCCATCATTGAATTAGATTAAACTAAATTCCAACCTTAGCTATTTTTAATTCGATTGACGTTTGGTTGAGTGAGGGTGGTTTAGTGTTTTATGCCATATCAACCCTGGTTGGTTATTTAATGTCAAATCATGTTTTGTATATGGTTTATAAGCAAATACTTTGTAGGAAAAGATTTTCAACAGGCTGTTAGAACTCATTTGTTTGCTCTCAGTAAAATGGTTCCAAGTATTGCTTTTTATCATTAGTAATTCTATTCATCAAGTGTTCTTGTGTAATATGAATAATTTATGCACTAACACCCTTGGGAAAGGTATGAATCTAATTATTCTCCCTCCAGCTATGGGTAAATAGTAGGATAGACTGGGCTCTTCTGTCTTGGTGAGGCAACTAGTCTAGGAGAAGGAAAACTCTGAATTCAAACCTGTTAAACTCTGCTTTAAATTTGACCTTGTGTCATATCCTGCCCGAGCGGAAGGGTTGGTAAATATGAATATGAATAATTTATACACAGCTGTAAACTTTCAAATAACTGATTATATTTTTGTTTGTTTGTTTAGGGTTTATGGCATGATAACCTTAGTAATTTATTCAATGGCAAATCCGTGTTTATACAAATAAACAGTTCTATTTCAAATAATGCAGTTTAGCATAAATACACAGATTTTTTTTGTCGAAAACATTTTTATTTCAAGCTATTTAGTTTAATCAAATAGTTCTAATTCAAACAATTCAGTTTTGTATGAGTATAGCTTTTGTCAAAGCAGTTCTATTTCAAACTATTCAGTTTAGTATACAAAAACAGTTCCATTTCAAACAATTCAGTTTAGCATAAGTACGTTGTTTAAATGTTAAAACAGCTCTATTTTAAACAATTCAGCTTAGCTTAAGTTTAGCTCTATTTGAGCCATAGATAGGACCCTATCAGGTGCTACCACTCCGAGCCAGAGTGGAGCTGAGAGTGATGGAAATGAAGGGGTACTCCGCATTGCCCAAAGCTCCAGCATTACTGGAACCTCACCATGAGATTGTTTAATGTTATACCCCGGACACTTGTTAGGGGGTGGTTTTACCCTCTGAAAAGATGCGGTCAGTGTATTCTACTGCCCCAGCTGACTGGAGAAGACCAATAATAATTATCTTTAGTGAATGATTGAACAGTTGGTTTTTTTTTTACCCAATGGATCGTAACAAATACAACTCATTAGTATCCGAGTGGGCCCGCGAGTAATGGCAATGAAGGGATACTTGTCGTAACCTAAAGCTACCCCCTATATTTTTTGTTTTATATTTTTTTCGAAAGTCTAGCAAAATTTTGCGTTGTGGTATATTATCTCTATGAATAAGAAAAAAAATATTAAACTTGCCGGTTGGTTGTGCTTACTGAAGAAGAAGCGTGATGGCAATTACACAAAAATGCTGGGAGCAATATTGAACAAATCCTGGAAGCAGCACCCCACAAACCAGCAGCTGTACGGCTACCTACCACCCATCACGAAAACTATCAAAGTAAGACGAACCAAACATGTGGGACACTGCTGGGGAAGTAGGGACGAACTCATAAGGGACGTACTCCTGTGGGCCCCTTCACATGGACGAGCAAAGGCAGGATGTCCAGCTAGAACCAACATACAACAGCTCTGTGCCGATACAGGATGTAGCCCTGAATACCTGCCGGAAGCAATGGACGATAGAGAGAGGTGGCGAGAGAGGATCAGGGATATCCATGCTGATGGTGGGACCTAATGATGATGAAAATATGCCTACTCGTCCGAATACAGTGTATTTATGTGTATTCACTCATGTAATAAACCCTGAAACTTTAATCCGTCTTATTTACAAATAAGTAGTGTCGATATAAAGGGCATTTATGTAAATTTAGATGTAATAATACTTAGCTATAATGGGTTCAATTTGCGAATTGGTTCGTATCTTTTTACTATTGTTACGGACCGGAGGGTTGTTAGAACGGGTGAACTATACTTAATGCAAACATGTGGATAAAATTCTAGTCTTTACATGAGGTTCCTCAATTATTTCTCGACTTCTTATCCTAGATCCTGCCCGCAATTATAATACTGCTCAAATGAGTCTCTAATATTAAGCATAAATATCTCTCACTTCAATATTATCCGTGACACATTAAAAATACAAATGAGTCGGGAATTCCCCAAAACATGTTAGCCGAAGATAATTTAACAAAGTTATCTAACAGGAAATTTTATTCGCCAAAATGCGAATGAAAATTGAAGGATAAAGAAGATTAAACATGAATGTAACAAACAATTTAAATATTTATGTTCTTGGGATGATGCGTACAGAGTGTTTGCATTGTGTGACAATAATATCATCCCGGCAATATAGTCTTTTACTTATCTCGTTGGAGATTTCATAGATGTCTTTCTTTTTTCTTCTTTTTTTTTTATTTCTCACTTATTTTTGAAATGGTCATAGGAGGGTCTTTTCGGTTTCATTTTTTCAAGATGACTGTTCCATGATTATCAGCCCTAAAGACTTAGGTTAAAGGTTATTTCAGGATGTATTTTGGCTTTTTTATCCCTTTCCATTTTTTCTCTCCTGGTTTCTTCATTTGAGAACTAAATCAGATGTCCACGGCGAATGTGTTGGCTATGTCATTTTTTTTTTACCCGGGGCATTTTTACATGCGTCTATTAACGAGTAGCAGTGCCAAACTAAAAATTTCCGCAAGCCTTTTTGCCAAGTTCTCGTTATGTGGAGTGTAGCGTTTTTCATCCGGACGTTGGTTTTCCTGTTCGTACCACAATATCAATTATAGGTCCCCAAAGGACGAATCTAAGTTTCGTCCAGACCCTATGAACTGCTTTCAATGAAGGTCGGCCTTCTAGTTGACCTCAAACAAGAAATCTGTTGCCATGCTCTTGGACGAATACTAAGTCTCGTAACCAGTATCTATTAACTGCTGAGGAAAAATATGAGTGTTTTCTAAGACGATAGTCTGATATTATTTTAATAGAATCTCTTCTCTCGAAGGACCAAAATTATCATTAATCAATCTGCGATATACTAACATTGAAGACAACAGAATGAAAGAGAAAAAAACTCGTACACAAGATCATTTAGCCTTTTATATACACAATACGCGTATATGTGATATTAAAAAGAAAAAAATATAAAAAGGTGACCTGAAAAATAGACCTATACACATATTATTCCATGAATAAGCAATATGTTGAACTTCAACGTGCATAAAGTGGTTGAACAGTGAGCGAATCTTTGTTACATAAGAAGTCCAGGTGAGACGTAGATGTCCCTGAAGTAGCAATATCTATATAGAGGAAATAGTGAGGATAGGGCACGGAACATTAACTTCGATGGAACCTCATTACAAATCGTTTAAAATGACTCAGGAACATTAGTCTATATCCAGTCTGATCATAGTCTGATGGGGACGAATAAGAAAGCAGAGGCGTCTGCTTTTGTGTAAACCACCTCGTGGGTAATGTGTGTGTACGACTGAATACTGAAGATATAATGAAGGCAGTTCCGATGGTAAGCATAACGGTAATGATAAGTTGCCATAGATGTTACCCTCACTCACAGCCTGGAATACTTTCGATGATATTATTTTTGTTTTGTCTTTTTTATTCCTTATTCATCACAAGAACTCGTTTACGCAGATTTCATTGTTTTCAATTATTGACTGTGATTACTTCCGGCTTTGACGAAGCCAGGAAATTTCGTACCTAACTTAGACAAAGTAAAATAGTGGCAACTTTTTTGCTGTTTAAAGAGATTTACTACAAATAGGTGACGCTGATGAGACAACTTTGATCCAACTTTGAACCGCCTTAGCATTGTCCGGTCTTTGACCCTCTTTTAGATGGAAAGTGCCAGACAAATAAAATAATTAACACGGCAATTGTAAAAACTACGTAGAGGTGAACCTAATAAGGTTTGCATTGGTGATACAGAGAAACTACTAGAGAGAAAATTTGCTACCATAAAATCTTTTGTCCTGTTTTTTTTCGGAGTAATAGCAGTATCTTGACATATTTGAAGAAGAAAATTGTAAGACGTCCAAAGTGATATGGAAAATATTTTTAAAAAGGGGTCAAAGAGATTCATTTTATGGTTAGAAGAAAAAGAAGATATATAGGATTTCCAGAACAAGATATATTATTGACAAAAAAGCAATGATAATTTCCAAGTGCTGGTACGAAACAAAATTCATTTTGTGCTATCCTCCTCTAAACTAACATCGAAGTAGTTAAATATCGTTTTTGATACTTTTCAAGTAAATATTCGTAATTACGTAAGTGGGGAATTTTTTAATCGTTAAATCGGCTGATAAGCGTGAAGCTTTGAATGGCGATTAGTTTGTATTTAAAAATATTCCTCTTTTCTTATATAGTAATGGTATCTATTAATATCGACCACTTTTTTTTTACTTTGTACTGCATAGCAACTTTTTCCCCTTTATACATTATAAACTACATAGATATATATATATATATTGACGTAATCCGACGGGAAGTAAATATACAAAATAAATAAAACACAACATTTTCAGAGGAGGATTTTGTTTATATTTGAAATATTTGCTGTGCAAAATGTTGCAGTTTTTACATCAAACCTACAAAAGTGCTTTTATATATATGATGTATCTTCAGAATCTAATTAAAATTTTGAAATTAAATACCTTGTGTTTCTTAATATTTGTACACACACGGTCATATACACAAGCACACGCGCACACCTACCTATATATATGTATATATATATGAATACACAATATCTGCACTGTTCAATAAATCCCATTGTTTGTGTGTGTGTGTGTGTGTTACGTGAATAAACATCATATCATACAATAAATTTCGCACCCCATAAATACGGTTGATTAGGTACTTTTTCTTCTATTTGTGATACACATAAAAACTTAACTAACATACTTTAAGAATATATAGTTTGGATATATTACGTGCTTAGGCTGTTTTTTTAAATAGAACTGACTATTTGCATAAAAATAGATTTGGCGTTAAATAACCTACAAAGGTTGATATGCCATAAAAACCAACCAACCAACCAACCAACGAGAAGACCTACTCTGCCGTAGTAACATGAAGCTCTTTTTAAGTAATTTATCTTATCTTATCTTATATATATATATATATATATATATATATATATTGTGCAAAAAATCTCGAGGCAACACTATGGTTTGTAGATTTTTCCAAAGCATTTGATTCTAATAACAATCGGAAAATGTAGCAGACACTACTAGCGTATGGTTCTGTAATATCCTAACTAACAAAAGGGAAATAACCTCTGATGCCACAGGGGTTACGGCCCCTACCACATCCGGGGGAATTGGTCAATAAAGGAATGTACCAGGCATAGCAGCAGATGTTCGTTCTCGCTCTGTCTTTAATCACCATCCATCCTATCGATTCATCTTGGTAATAGTCCATACCTAGCAAGTATCCATTACCTCAGATATAAAGACTTTACATTGGCGACGAAGAAAGAGTCGTTTACTCATCAATAACAACAAAAAAAAGAAAAGAACAAACCTGCCCACGTGCCGAAAAAAAAAAAATACTAACATGGCCGCTTTACCACATTACCCAGAATTTAACCACGAATCAAAAAACAAAGCCGCAAAATGGACAAAATATGTCAACAGACTGAGAAATTACTTCACTGCATACAACATAGAAGACGATGAACGAAAGAAAGCTATGCTTTTAACTTTTGTTGGCGAAGAAGTAAATGATATTATTGACGAACTACCGTCTGAACAAACCACACCAGAAAAAAATGAAACACACTTCCATAAGCTCGTCCTGGCTGTGCAAAACTACCTCAACCCAGAAAACAACACTGAGTATAACAGATTTATATTCCGAAAAAAAAAAACACCCCAAACATAGAGGACTTTCATCGGGAATTAAAAGAGGCAGCAGCTATGTGCCGTTTCACAGACAGAAATGCGGAAATAAAATCCCAGCTAATAACGGGCTGTTTATCAGAAAAAAGTTCGCCAAAAGGGACTGATGAACCCAAACATGCTCCTAGGCGATCTAATAAGCTATGCCAAAATGACAGAAACCATATCCGAACAAATGGAACAGATGCGCTTAGAAGACGCCAACTCTACTACAAAACCTACCACATCCGTTAATGCAGTAGCCAACAAAGTCACGCATGAACAACAATGGCCAGGCAAATGCCCCCAGCAAAATCGGTGCAGAAATTGCAATGGGAAATACCCACATGAACGGGGACCGACATCCTGCCCTGCATTCCAGAACCAGTGTGCCTATTGCCGGAGATGGGGACACTTTGCCTCTGTCTGTTTCAGAAAACTAAATGACGAGGACAGACGGCGAAGAACAAATCGCCCCCCACGCCCACAAGCTCAAACCAGTCAACGACCGGTAAACTACATTGAGGACCATCAACGAGACTCAAACAGCGGCAGTGACACGGAATATGTATTCCATACAGGTAAAGTGAAAAACCTTCCTTACTTTGACTTATCTTTTGGTGATGGCCATCAAATGTTCAATGTGTTAGCTGACTCTGGCGCCACCATAAACATTTTGTCTGAGGCAGATTACAAATCCCTAAGACCTCCGACCCACAAAAACCGTAATATCTGGATTCGGTGTCAAGGAAGCCACCCCACTCCTAGGTCAATTCAGCACACTTCTAAAGTTTAGAGGCATCTCCTAACAAGCGGACATACATGTTATAAAGAACCCAGAAAAACCCATTATTGGCTGGGAAACATGTAAAAGGCTCAAACTACTGCCAGCAAACACTCATTCAGTCAACCACATCAGTAACTCTGATGCAGAGACCCCACTCCCCACTTTTAAACTTCTAGAGGACTACGCAGACCTATTCAATGGTCTGGGTAAACTAAAAAAAAAAAATTCACCTACACATAGATGAAAACATACCGCCCATCGCTCAAAGATACCGCAGGGTCCCCTTTCACGCAAGGAAGGATATAGAAGAGTTAATAGCCAAAGATGAGAAACTGGGAGTGATTGAAAAGGCAGACGGACCAACCCCATGGGTATCTCCTATTTTTGTAGTACCCAAAAAGGGTCAAAATAAAATCAGGATTTGCATCGACATGAGGGCGGCAAATAAAGCTATCAAAAGGAAAGGACACCCAACCCCCACACTCAATGAACTGAAAACTATTCTGTCAGGAGCTAATATTTTCAGCAAATTGGATCTTAACCAAGGCTACAACCAATTGGAACTAGCTGAAGAATCCCGATATATAACCAGCTTTGCAACACGCCTGGGCCTGTACAGATATAAAAGACTCTTTTTTGGTGTCAACTCCGCAAGTGAGATATTCCAGGAAGAAATTAGTCAAGCACTTACAGGGATCAAGGGAGCCATCAACATCAGTGACGACATCCTTTGCTTCGGATCAGACCAGCAAGACCACGACCAAAACCTCCTCGCGATATTCAGACGACTTCGCGAAAAAGGGCTCACTCTAAATGGCAGCAAATGTGAGTACAACAAGAGGTCACTGGAGTTCCTTGGACACACCTTCGGTAATGAAGGCATCAGCCCAAGCGACCTCAAAATAAAAGCAATCCTTGGATTACCCGACCCTAAAACGCATCAGAAGTCAGAAGCTTGTTGGGGATTACTAACTTCTGCGGGGCAGAATTCATTGCAAACTATGCAACCCTCACCCATGAACTACGTCAACTAACAAAAAAAAAAAAAAACACACAGTGGTCCTGGACTGAACGCCACACTGAATGTCTAAAAAACATTAAGGAGGCACTGAGCAGAGCATGCTCACTTGCCTATTTTGACCCGAACAAACACACTGAAATACATATGGATGCCAGTCCGGTAGGCATTTCTGCCGTGCTGTCACAAAATGGACGGATAGTACAATTTGCAAGTCGTGCACTATCCGCAGTTGAACAGAGATACTCCCAAACAGAACGTGAAGCACTCGCCATCACAGGGGCGTGTGAACACTTTCACATATATATCTTTGGAGCTCCATTCACTGTCTTTACAGACCACAAACCCCTAACATCCATTTTTAACAACACCCGCTCCCAACTATCAGCACGCATTGAACGCTGGGTTTTGAGAACGCAACCATACGACATGACCGTCATATACAGACCAGGCCATGACAACCCAGCTGACTATCTCAGCCGCCATCCAACGCACCTACCATCAAGCGACAGAGAACAAAAAATAGCAGAGGAATATATAAACTAGATCCTCTCAACCTCAACCCCCAAAGCAATGACAATTGATGAAGTTGCAACGGAAACGGCAAAAGACAAGACACTCACCACCGTCATCCAAGCCATCCTTACCAACAAATGGCATGGTGTCGAGGATGGCATAAACAAAGCAACATTCCACACTCTGCACGCCAATCGTGCCGAACTATCACTTGCACACAAGGATAGCATCATCCTCAAAGGGCACCGAATAGCACTGCCTGAAGCACTACAAAACAGAGCTGTCAAAATAGCACATGCTGGACACCAAGGCATTGTGAAAACCATGGCTCTCCTCCGAGAAAAGGTCTGGTTCAAAAACATGCAGCCTCTAGTGGAAGAAAACACCAAGAACTGCCACACCTGTCAGATCAGTACCCATAAACCGACAAGAGAGCCACTGCAAATGTCCCCACTACCAGCAACCCCATGGGCAGAAGTCAGTGCTGACTTTGGACACCTCCAAAATGGAAAGTACCTCCTCGTTGTCACAGACGAATACTCACACTATGTTGTCGACATCCTGGACTCCATCTCAACAACATCAGTCAAACCCCGCCTAGACAAGATATTCGCCGAATTTGGTGTGCCAGTCTCCCTCAAAACGGACAATGGCCCACCATTCAACAGCCACGAATTCAAAACCTATGCCTCCATCATTGGATTCAGACACAGGAGAATAACACCTATGGCCCCAGGCTAACGGGGAAACAGAACGCTTCATGCGCACTGTAAAAAAGTCCATTAAAGCTGCCTTAAATAAAGGTCGAAGCTGGAAGCAGGAATTATTCAAATTCCTGCTGGATTAACGGACGACACCACATTGCACCACCGGCGCACCCCCAGCCACAATCCTATTTGACCGGACCATAAAAAACCGCCTGCCACACCTGATCACACCCATTGCTAAAGACCCCAGCATTAGGGAGCGTGACACCGAAGCCAAGAGAAAAATAAAGCAATACGCTGATAGAAAAGCGTACGTGAAACCCAATGATCTCAGGGTGGGTGATACAGTCATTGTAAAAAGCGACAACACCTCAAAGGCTCTCACACCTTACCAGCTTAACCCAATGACTATTATAAAGAAAAAGGGATCCATGATCACCGCCACACACAAAGGTAGCCAAACTACAAGAAATTCCAGTTTCTTAAAAAAAATCCCTAAGCCAACAACAAACCATGCACATAACCTACTGGATTACCCCTCATCTGAAGATGAAAGCTACACACATACGACAAAACCACTAGAATACAAAGACAACCAAACACAACACACAACTCTAAACCTCAGGCGTTCAAGTAGAACAAAACGGCCACCCAAAAGATTTGACAACTAACAAAAAAAAAAAAAAAAAATAATGATAAACATACCCGTACACAATAGTCTGAATCATCATCATTTTCTTTTCTCTCATTCAGGTTAACAGACATCTCCTCTGACATAGAGTCCGAGCCATCTGTTCAAGCATCCCAATCACTTCACAGACTGAATGAACTCCCTCACCAGATAATTATTACCACCACTGTCATTGTTGTTATCATTATTTAAAAAAAAAAAAAAGAAGAGCATTGTAATATCCGAACTAACAAAAGGGAAATAACCTCTGATGCCACAGGGGTTACGGCCCCTACCACATCCGGGGGATTTGGTCAATAAAGGAATGTACCAGGCATAGCAGCAGATGTTCGTTCTCGCTCTGTCTTTAATCACCATCCATCCTATCAATTCATATTGGTAATAGTCCATACCTAGCAAGTATCCATTACCTCAGATATAAAGACTTTACAGGTTCCACCAAAGTAACTGCTAAAGCTATAATTATGCTTTACAAAATTAGGAAAGCAATGGTTTGCTCACCTGATGGCGATTTGGACTTCTTAGACATTGTCGCTGGAGTTTCGCAAAGAGATACTGTATCGTCCTATTTGTTTATAAACTGCTAAGACCATGTACATGGGTAGGACAAAATAATGGGAATACTTGGAAACTTCAAACAAATTCATTTTAATATGATTTTCTGATTGCTGCTCTTCAGTGAAATCCGGCTTTGTGCAGCTCCCTTCTAACAGTTTTTTAGGAAACTGGCTTCTCGAGATGGTCATTAAGCCCTGCTGCAATTTTTGGAGCTATATTCTTGTGATCCTTCCAAACAATCTTTGAAGAGTTCGACGGTTCCTATCAGAGAGCTTTCGCTTTCTTTCAGAGTTTTGCTTCAGTGAGGAATTTTTCTTTCTTTCTCAAATGCTGTCATTACTTTCGGGGCAGACTCCTTGCCTCACCAAATAATTCAGTGATTTTTGTTACACTAGCGCCAACAACTTGACCTCTTTTAAAGTCCGATAAATCTGCAATTTTAAGAAATTTGGTTAATTTCATCTGAAGATATCTGTAAAAAGAACGACAGATTTAGTAAAAGAAAAATAAAAATAAAAGAGGGAAAAAATAAGGATAAATCGAAAAACATAAAAATAACAAATGTTTGATGGTTTTATAGGAGTTTCAAAATTATGCTACGAAGATTCTAGGTGTTTCCATTATTATGTCCAACCCATGTACTTCGAACATCCATATATCTGAAAGAAAATGGTTTTACACTACAAATAGCAAGAAACAGACGATATCCTGCAGAAATTATAACAGATGCAGACTGCGCAGATTATCTAGAGTTTCTTGCAAATGCCGAATCCCCGCAGCATAGCTAAATGCAATCAGTAGGAGTTTTAAGTCACCATATGAAGGGAAACCAAAGAGAGTTCATGTGTTTTAAGCGAGAAGGGGCCATCTCCACTTTAAGTAGCAGTCCTCTTAAATAAGTAGACAAGTTCATATACCTCAGCAGCAATATCTCATCAACCGAAAGTAATGTCAACATACGCCTGGCGAATGTGTAGATTGCTAACGATAGGTTATTAATCATATGAAGGTCTGATTTCTCCGATAAGACAGAACGAGATTTCTTCCAAACGGTGGCTTTGTCAATACTACAGTATGAATGCACCACAGAGACACAAAGGAAACGCACCGAGAACGAGCTTGATGGAAATTTCACGAGAATCGCAGCTGTACGGCCACTCAAAAAACCATCTCAGTAAGAAGAACAAGACACAGTTGGAGAAGCAAGGACGAGTTCATATATACCATTATTTTATGGACCTCTACACACGGACGCGACCGTGTTGGCCGACTAACAAGAACTTATATCAGTTCTGCGCGAACACTAGATACAGTTGGGAAAACCTGCAAAGAACAAAGGATGAAAGAGACGAAGACAGAGAGAGAGAGAGAGAGAGAGAGAGAGTCAGGGAAATCCGTGCTGTCTGAACACGTTAATGATGATGATTATGATGATAGTTTTATATATATATATATATAGGTTTCTCTTGTGATAGTAGCACATTCTTTTGCTATGATAAAACGAGCAAGCTGCTTTTGTAAAAAAAATAATAATCTGATAGAAATTTTTAAAAATGTCATTTATATTCGACAGCATTAACTAAGTAGACTGACCAGTGTCATACATATATTCCAATTTTAAGTAGAATTGTCTACCTAGAATGAACTTTTACTAAAACAAGTTACTCTGCAGTAACTTTGTGATCTGTATCAGTCCTCAAACCACGTACGTCAGCAAATCTAGAAATAGAAAAAGATCCACGTGTGTCATTATCAAGGAAAATGTTTTCCTATTTTGCCGCAAAGAGCTGCAAGCTCGGAACGCTAACTTTTTCCCAATAGTCAGTAGCAGTTCAGAATTGAAGACAGACATATAGACGTCAAACCTTTCTGGACGAATCAAAAACATCAGTCAGAAAATTTCGCAACCGTAACAAAGTTTTATCGTCTAAGGAAATTCAGGACTAACACGAAAGTAAAACATTTAAACAGAGTACAAAAACATTTACGTCTACTGTACATATAACTAATAAATAAACACTAACAGAACGTGTCATTTATATCAAAATAATAATAACAATAATGATATGCACAACCCAGCAGCTGTCCAGGAAAATGAGACACACAAACTCCTCGGGTATTTTGACATACAACCGGATCACGTAATCTCGGCTAGAAGACCAGACCTTATAATAATCAACAACAAAAAATAAAACTAGAAAAAATTAAAAAAGAGAACTTGCAAAATTATGGGCTTAGATGTCCCGGCTAACCACAGAACAAAACTGAAGGAAAGTGAAACGAAGAATAAGTACTTTGACCTTGCTAGGGAATTGAAAAAACATGAAAGTGATGTTTATACCGATTATAATTGGTGCTCTTGGTACATTCACCGATGGATTATTAAAGAGACTGGAGGACTTGGAAAAAAGAGGACGAGTGGAGACCATCCAAACTACTACACTATGGAGAACGGCCAGAATACTGAGAAGAGTCCTGGAGACTTGAGGAGACTTGCGGTCATTCAAACTTTAGTGAAAGACCATCAGCTAACGCTGATGTGAAAAATTCTCAAGGGGCAAAATAATAATACATAAAAGACTGTTTTATCTCAGCCTTCTGTTATTTGTTTTAATGGTTATTTGTTTTTATTTATTATTGATTTTAGAATTAACTTCTTTATCACGATACATGGAAAAAATTGATAAGATACATTTCGTCATTAATTTGTTGTACAGAATTCACTACAACATTCGCACTACACTTGAAAAAACATTTATAGCTTGATATTTAATTTGGAATTTAAAAAAAGATCGTTATGGACATGCTTTAAACCAAGAATATCACCTAAAACTTTATAAGAATTTAGTCAACGTTTTAAGACTGCTCTTAACAAACAAGAGCTATTTCTGTTAAGGAGGGATAAAAAATGCTTGGTGAAGTTAATCTCAACGGTTAAAAAAGGCATTTACAAAAGATAAAAATGAAGACATCACCCCTAAGTAAACATGGGCATTGAGTTTCTCAAGGATTTACAGCGCTAAAAACAAAATAACCATATAAAACCAAAGAAGATAAAAGTAGAAGACGAAATGTAACCACGTTCTTGTCACTATTTACTTTATTTATTTCCAATTTTTTTACTTAAAATCTTTTAAAGAAAGAAATACCAAAAAGAGAGATCAATTCTAAGAGCTCTTTTTACTGCGCCCTATCAACTGAGAATGGTTGGTTTGCCGGTGTCATGCACCTTTGGCCTGTGGTTCACTAATGTTTGGTGTTAAGCAAGGCACATATGTGTCAATTTACAAACATTGTAGGACGTAGATTTTCATCTATAATGTTTAGGCGTTTACAGTTTAATTAAATGCATTGCCGAAAAGCCGATAAGACCATGTTCAACTCGCGTGTGCCAGGAATAACGACTCCAAAACCGTTCCCAATTTTCAGTTTTTAGTACTATGTTTACAAATATATATATATATATATATATATATATATTTTAAAGAGTTTTTTCTGTTGGGATTTATTTTTAACAGTCAGTCCTTGTTCTTATCTATACAGTCTCAGTCATAAGTTTACAGCATTTTGTTCAAGCAAAAATGCATATGCAAATGTAGATACACATACAGACGCAAGCACACACACACACACACACACACACACACACACACATATATATATATATATATGTATATATATCAGTTTGCTTCCGTTTTTCACAATTGAACTGTTCTCACATTTAAACTACGTGCTTATGCTAAACTGATTTGTTTGAAATGGAACTGTTTTTGATATTGAAACTCTACTTACACAAAATTGAATTGTTTAATATAGAACTGCTTTGACATTTAACTGTACGTAAACAAAATCTGTACTTATACTAAACTGAATTAGCTGAATAAGAGCAGTTCGAATTGTCTGAATAGCTTGAAATAGAAATGTTTTTGACAATCAAACTCCGTACTCATGTTAAACTGAATTATTTGAAATAGAACTATTTGCATAAAAAATGGATTCGGCATTAAATAACCTCCAAAGGTTGATATGCCATAAAACCCAACCAAATAACCAACCAACCAGTTTTGTTCAAAGCTAGCTGACGTTAAAAACGAAATCAGAGAAGTTGAATGGATGTTTTATTGAGTTTCCCTTGCCATTCTTTAAGTCAACGCCATTTCATGATTCGATTTGGTTGATTGATTGATTTTAACGGTTTGTCAACCCATGTAGAATTCTTTTATTGCTTGAGGTTAGAGAATCGCATTCATTGTACATTTATTTATTTTTTTAGTAGAGAGTTTTTTTCAACACGTTTTATTGAATATGAATAATTTTTAGGTAGATCTATTTGATCTATAGATAAAACATAGCAGGTATTAACACTCCAAGTCAGAGTGAACAAGGAAGTAATGGCAATAAACGGATACTCTATACATCCAAGATCTCACAAACTGGAGTCTAACCACCAGATGCGATTTAAAGTCGTAACCGCGACGCTCTTTTTTTGTGGAGTTAGTTAGCTCCAGCCACTCGGCAGATGATTCAATCAGCTCATTCTAACAGGGCATGCTGTTTCAAAGCGTTTTCCCTTGACCTATTTTGAGTCAACGCATTTTCTGTTCTTTGGCCCGGGATTTTGGATCAGAAATGTTTGCCTTTATTTATTTTTAAAAACTGCATCATAAAGAGACTCTAGAAATTATCTTCAATCATTGTTTAATGAATGAGGATGTAATAGATATCATTCCTAATTTGGATTTACACACGCACATATCTATGTCTATGTATACTCTATTTATTAAGCTAAAGTGTTTGAACACGCAAATATCTCATTGCCGAAAATTTCATTGGTCATTGAGGATGTTAAACAGGAGAGGGTGCAAAACAACTTACAAGTTTATCAACTCTTCCAAACAGCAATGTGAGTTAACCTATTCTACCAACTCGATTCTGAACCAGATTTTAAAAAGAGAGAAAAATACATGCTCTTAAATCTGACGAATTAATTCTTATATAAAAACAAAAAAAGGCGGTTATAAGTTAAATAATATCAAACCGTTCTTCTACAATGAGAGCTTTGGCATTAGATAACCAACGAATGATATTTGATTGAATGTCAAACTTCTTGGTTTATTTAATGCCAAATCCATCCTTTTAGCCGAACAGTAGTAATGCTATTTAACTCATTGCTGGGAGGATAAGAGGGTTCGTGCTTTTCCCTAGGGTATTTTTCCTAAAGTGAACGTAATAGAGCGACTGGAGTTCGAACTCGCTTACTACAATTCCCGAGATCAGGAGTTTAACCATTAGACCACGAGGACAAACCCAATGAGTGGTAATATGGCATTGAAGAAAGAAAACAAAGCAAACCGATTTAAAAAAGAAAGTAAATTCTGGAAATTTATTATTCCGAACCAAAGAAATAAAGAATGTCTTTTTACATTAATAGTTGGAAAACCTCGTATGTAATACGTCCCGAGTTTTTTACTCTACAAACTAAGATATTAGAGATCTATTTCTCCAAATTTTAATGACAAAAATTAAATGCATAATGTAACAATGTATAAGCGTTTAAAAAGGATCCAGCCCCAATTCTCATAGCGTAATGGATAATGGGCTGGACTACTATAACATATTAAGCAAATTTGAACTTTAGTCTCGTTATTGCATTCTCTTTTGGACTAAAAATCCTCGGGAAATTTTTGAACCCGCTTATTCTCTCTAGCAATGGGTAAAATAATACCAAAATTGTTAAGTTCAAGTGATGGCTTTTGAATTAAATTACCCAAGAATGATAATATACCATTTAACATAGCAACCAAACCAAAAAGGATCAGGATTATGCCTTTATTTATCAAGAAATAAATGAGATATTAATTTTCTCACATTATTGTCATACGCTACAAAGTCTGGTGAGAATGGAGGGAAGTGCACTAACACAACTGTCTGTTTTGCCAAAAAAAAAAAAAAAAGATTTAAAAAGAATCAAGACTTGCTTCATGATTTATCTCCAAATTGGCACTGACTCATCTAGATGAAATCTAAACTTCCATACCGTTATCTAGACCTCTAGATATCATCATTTTATCATGTCAGTCACTCATTTTATCATATTCTAGGTTACGTCTTATTCACCATTTATATTTCCTTGTCCGGACCTACTGATTCGCTATTCACCGTCAATCGCCTAGTTTCTTTTTTTCATTCCTTCTTAGGTCAATTTTTTTCTGTCGCCTCATGTCTTTCTATTTAGAGTGTAATCTTTGTTCTTGTATATTATTGTGATTATAATTGCTTTCATTTGATTTGTTCTGAGATGCGGAACAACTAAGACACATTCTTATGTGCATATAGAAGACCTTGGGTTCAGCATATATCAATCAAACTAAATGACCCAATGTTTTTTTTTACCCCGTTTAAATCTATTCTTCACTATCTGTCAAATAATAGATTCCGCTATGCTCTTATCAGACAAGTTGAGCAGACATTTGACTTAATATATTTGCATATATTGCTCTGCCATGAGCAGGATGTGGCATAAGGTCACTCTTTAGTGTGGGGTGCTGATGGTTTGAATTCAAAGTGTGCTGGTCACCAAAGAAAGGCTTAAGAAACCATTCTTTCCTGCTATTTACTCATAATCGGGGAAAGAATCGATAAATTCAGACATTTCCCAACAAAGGCATTAACGTAAAGAGAAAAGCAAACGGCCTAGTTTCGGGTTTGAACTCAGATCAACGATTCTACTTCTTTTGCCGATAACAATTACGCTAACCATGCCTCCTAATATTTTGATAGAAATGTTAACTTAGTATTCGAATTTGAGATATATTCATAAATACATATGGGGAGAGAGAGAGGTGGGGAGAGAAAATATTGTCTGGCCTCAAAGCAATTTCGTGGTACACTTTACGGAAAAGGGCCCCCACGCAATAAACTATCCACGATAGAATCTCCCCAGACAGAGATTTTAAGATGCATTAGATTGCGTCAAATTTAGTACAAGACTTTATAAAAAGAAAAACCTGTTGAAGAACGAACACTTTCCGGTGGATAGATCATTGTTGGACTGTGCTAATTTTGACATACCGTAATATTTAGGAAGTTCCTATTGAGAAAAAGACATTCACTATCAATGTTATCTGATATTACACATACACACACGCGCAAACACACACACACACACACACACACACACACACACACACACACACACACGCGCGCATATATACATATATATATATATATATATATACGAGGATCATTAAATAAGTTTCCAGACTTTTTTCGTATGGGCAGTTTCATTGATAATACACGAATGAAACTCTAGTCCCCTTCGAAGTAATCTCCTCCGGCTGCAATGTACTTGTTGTACCGTTCCAACAACTTCTGGAAGGCCTCATGGAAGTCTTCTTGTGTGAGCGTGTCAATGACCTTCGTTACAGCCTCTTTCATCTCCTCAATTGTCACGTAACGACAGCCTCTGAGCTTAGGGAATAAGCAAAAGTCAAAAGGAGCAAGGTATGGACTATAGGGAGGGTGTGGAACTGTGTTGATGCCCATCTTGGTCAAATAGTCTGTGATAAGGATGGAGCTGTGGACTGGAGCATTATCCTGGTGGAAAAGCAACTGACCCGATTTGAAGAGTACTGGCCTCTTCCCAAGGATTCTCTTCCTGAACTCCCTTAAAACTTCAACATAGTAACCCTAACCCTTTGGCCAATCAATTCTGGTGTATCGACTTCCTTACTCCTCCCACACATCTCATCATCCCTCACAGACTCCCTGCCTTTCTTGAATGTCTTATGCCACTCAAAAACGGATGCTCGATTCATGCAAGATGATTGAAAAGCAGTCTGAAGAGTTCCATACGCTTCTGTGGCATTTAAAGCCCAATTTTATTGCATATCGTTCTTCTGGAGTGTCCTCACGTCCAGATTGCATTTTTGAAATTTACCTGCTGTGACAATCAGGCTTTAGTAGGGTGTATTCTAATTGCTGATGTAGCTGTTCATTCGATTTTGAAATCATAAGATGTGTAGCCATAACATACGGAATTTTCAAGAGTCTACGACAATTGTCTGTAAATGTCTGTACAAAAAAGTCTGGAAACTTATTGAAGGCACCACGTATATATATATATATATATATATATATATATATATATATACTCACACACCATGCTCATATATAAATACATTCCAAAGAATTTCTTTTTATAAAAAGTTGATTTTTCTTCAAGCCAATGATATTCACATCGGATAGTTGATACTGATGTTATTTGGGGTTATTTATTGCTCAACTTTACAGGATTGTAACATAATAAAAATACTTTAATACAAATATATAAGAGATGAACTTATTTTTGGATAGCTTCAGATTTTTGTATTCAGAGTTCGCTTGTTGAAGTGATTCGTAATAAGTGATACATTATAATTTCCATTTTCATTCTATAAGGATCTAGAAGATATAGTAGAATCCTGGTAACATTGCTTATATTCTGAAAAATAAATCTATTTTGCTTTTTCAAAAGCATTCACTATGTTTATTGAATGACAATAGGACACACACACACACACGCACACACACACACACATATATATATATATATATATATATATAGTGTAAATAAGGACTGAATATCCAAAGAAAGAGTGCTCAATGCACGACTATTTAATACAAAATATACCTGCTGAGCAGAATATATTTTCTTATTTAAATTCAAGAAAATTAGAAATTGTATTCCATAATGAATTTATTTCTCTTTTTCAAGTGCATCAGATTGATTTCAAATGAAAACCATAGGAAATCAATTTAAGCTTGAAAAAACGAAATAAATTCATAATTGAATACAATTTCAAATTGTCTTGTATTTTAAACAATATATATATATATTGTCATCCACAGACAGAATGTTTCGTTGTATCACAACTCTTCAGTGTGACTAGACAGGCTATATATATATATATATATATATATAGATTGAATGATTGTTAGCAATAGCTATAAAACAAAGAGTGTTTAATATCGCTGATAGAGCATATATACCTAAGTTAGAACAACGATACTTAGAGTCCCATAGGCAAGGAACTGATAGTTAGCAAGTGCCTTTAACTCTGTGTCTTCGCTATCCTTATTATATATATATATATATATTCACGCCCAAGTGTGGGGTCAGAATGTGCATTGAATTTTAAGAATAGCACATTTGCTTTATTTCAAGTTGTAGTCTTCAATCATCAGTTCAATATGTCACACACCCGGACTGTTCATGCCCCACAAACACTTTTCAGTAACAATAGCTCCATTTTTTAAAATCATAATTCGGTGACAAATTCCCCGTTTTTATTTATATTTTTTACCCCTATTCCAATTCTATTTCTTTTCTTTATCTGAACTTTTCCTATTTATTTCTAACCTTCTTCACTTTAACTCGAAAATATCACTATCGAATCGATTGGAACAAACCCAAAACAGAAATATTAAGTTTTTTTCTTTGAAAACCTGTCCTGACATGACTTGACTTCTAATTTGGGACCAAAAAATAAACGTTTTTTTTTTTTTAACTAAAGTACGCGTCAGATTGTTTTTCAGTCTTTTTTCCTTCCTTTCGAATATATATTTTTTCACTGGTTAGATTTTCTGCCGTTATCAATTTTTGGTTTTGTTTAAGTGAGATTTGTTTATCTCGTTTTTCAACGAACGTGGAAAGTTTCTATTTTTATTTGCTTATATAATATACTTATTTATTCATTACCTTTCTTTCCTCTTCCTAAATTCTTGAGTATACGAGGAAAAGATCGAAAGATATTGCCAACGAAAGTGATTCTATGTACTATTATTTTTCCTCATGAAAGTTTTTTACAGCAATTTTAGTTGGTTACTTTTCACTGAAGTCTAAAGGAAAGCAAGTCTTCTCGGATACCAGGGCATTTCTAAATATTACAGCTGATCTTAGTCCTGCTCTAGTGTAAACGGTCTTAATTCACCATCTGATTTTCAGTTCATTCAGACTTTTTTCGAGGTATAGGGTGTCTTAAAAAAGACATCGACACGCGGCTAACGAAGGCATGAACAGCTATCGATAAGCTATCGATCATATGGAAATCAGACCTGACCGATAAAATTAAACGCAGTTTCTTCCTGGCAGCGGTCGTGTCGATACTGCTGTATGGATGCACAACTTGGACGCTAACAAAACGGCTGGAGAAGTAGCTAGACGGCAATTACACAAGAATGTTGCGAGCAATATTGAACAAGTCCTGGCGGCAACACCCCAAAAGGCACCAACTATACGGCCACCTGCATCCCATCATGAAAACTATACAAGTTAGACGAACCAGACATAGAGGACACTGCTGGAGAAGCAGGGACGAGCTCATAAGTGATGTACTCCTATGGACCCCCATATATGGCCGAGCAAAAGCAGGACGACCAGCTCGAACATACATTCAGCAGCTATGTGAGGATACGGGATGTAGCCCTGAAGACCTTCCAGAGGTGATGAACGATAGGGAGAAGTGGCGAGAGAGGGTAAGGGATATCCGTGCTAGCGGCACGACATGATGATGATGAATATACATGGGAACCATGTGACTGCTGATAACTCAACTAATATTAACGTTGTGTTAAGGAGGTGCCTGTGGATCTAATAGTTATTGTAGTAGGAAATGGACACGGTGACGCGAGTTCAAATTCTGGACGAGACTGATAGCATTTCACATAGCACTAATACCCTTGGGAAAGATATGAATCCAATTATTCTCCTCCAGCTATGGGTAAGTAGTGGGGCAGACTGGGCTCTATAACATTGGTGAGGCAAGTAATCTAAGAAAAAGAAAACTCTGAATTCAAACCTGTTAAATTGCGCTTAAAATTGACTTTGTGTCATATCCTGCCTGAGCGGAGAGGTTGGTAAATATGAATATTAACGTTGTGTTGTTTTTTGTTTCAAATTTTACAATAGTATACTAAAACAACTATTAACCCTCGATCACAATAGCTTGGACAAGATATGAATAATATTTTGCGTCACAACATATTTGGAGACAAAATAATTCAAAACTGTCTCAAAATAGATGCAACCTACTAATATGATAATGATTTATTACTGAGCCAAGAAACTCAAAAAAAAGTTTGTATGTCCTAGAAGCTGATATAAATACGATAGAAAAAAAAACAACATTGATTTGATGGCTCTAACTCAAAGGATGCATTTTTTATAGGACGTGTTCCAAATTAGTGCTGTTGCGTTTGCCTCAGTAATAAATTTTGCCCAGTCGGCTTGGGCTGAAGAATACACCGACTGCACCTCTGCTGTGAGTTAAGACCTCCATCCCACCGAGTGTTCCGGATATGACATTTAACAATCTGATGGTGAGGTTCCAGTAATACTGGAGCTTTGGGGAATGTGGAGTACCCCTTCATTCCCACCGATCTCAGGTTCACTCTGGCGCGGAGTGGTAGCACCTGATAGAGCTCAATCTGTGGGTTAAATAGAACTAAGCTATAATTATGCTAAACTGAATTGCTTGAAATAGTGCGCTTTTGACAGTTAAACTGAATTGTTTGAAATGGAACTGTTTTTGACATTGAAATTGTTCTTACCTTAAACTGAATTGTTTGAAATAGAACTGCTTTGACACGTATCTGTGAGTAAACAAAAACTATACTTATACTAAACTGAACTGTTTGAATTAGAACTGTTTGACTAAACTGAATAGCATGAAATAAAAAGTTTTTTGACAATCAAACTGTGTACTTAGGCTTATTTGAAATAGAAGTATTTATTTGTATAACAATGGAATCGGCATTAAATAACCTACAAAGGGTGATATTCAGTAAAACCTAAACAGACAAACAAGTAATAAATCATAATCATATTAATAAGTTGCATCTATTTTGAGACACCCTGTATTTTGGGACTGTTCCAAGGACTCCAACTATAATTGCTTGCATTGTCCTCTTCATGTTACACAATTTCTTCAACTCTCTCACTAGGTATTTGTTTAGTTTTTCACTTTCAGTCTTCCTTTTTATTTTATTTTATTTTACTTCTTGCAATTTTTTCACTCCTTTTTTAACTGGTAGTTTTCACTGGTTTGAGTGAGAGCTTGTCTCCACTGATCTGCAGGACTCTAAGAATTCTATTTAATTTTTATCAGTTCTGTGGCCTATGTAGTCTCGATTATATGCTATCGAGATCCTCTAATCTTTTTTCTTAGGCTTTTGGGCACCGTTCCAAGGTCACCAATTATAGTGGATGACTTTTACCTTTTTATACCTCCTCTTGCATTTCCTTTGCGCCAGTTTGCTGTATTCATTCATAATTTAATTAAGGGTTTCATTCCTGTCACAGCATAACCTACTATTGCTCCTTATCTGAGTTTAATCACTTCTATTTTAACATAATATCTTCTTATGTATTCTTAAGTCGATCAGATTATTTGGACATGTACAATTTCAAGTGGGTTGGATGTCGTATACGGCCTTAAAAAGAAAACGCATTCTCTTTGGGTCCATCTGTTTGATGCCATGCTGTGTAACACATCTTTCTTTGATGTTTTCCTATTAAGTCAATGCACCTAATTTCGATTTTCTAACAGCTGTAGCGAGACGTTTTCTCTCCACGATAAGGCTAATTTCGTCTGTAGCAATATATATTATTCCTCGTCATACTAGGTTGGATTCCGTTGACCACCAACGATGTGAATGGAAGTCCACAAAAGCTCTTTTTTTTTCCACAGTGCTATCACCACCTACATCTCGAGAGATGATTCTACATCTTCTTCAAAATTTTCGACATTTGATTTAAGGCTGCTTATTACGAATGGTTGGACGTTTTAAACTCGTTGCTCTCGAGAGTTGCGCACTATTTAAAAAAAGATCTTCACTAACAAAAGAGACGTTGTTGGTAATCTGAGATTTGATGTCACGCTGGAAAAATGCCAAATTTGTCAAGGAAATAGGCACTCCCAAACATTTTTCCGATACTTACTGATTAAAATATTTATATATATAGAAACTAAAATAATCATTTTCTCACCTTTTTACATTGGGAGCTGACTTGAGTAGGGAAGATTGGTTTCTTTCTGGTTCTTTAGACGAGCAGTCTAAGAAAAGAAATTTTTTAAATTCAAATTCGCAGCAGTCTGCTTAAAAATTGATCCAGTGTTAAATACTACTTATATAGGAAGAGTTTGGTAAATACGTACTCATGTACTTGATGAGGAGGTAGCAACAGAAAAAAAACATTGTCAGAAAGTCTATTCTAGTTCATTTGACATTATAAGCAAATGATACCGTACAAAAATAGATAAGTTATCAAGAAAACCAGCAGTCGGAAGAAAGTCGAGTTGAAAGAGTTCAACATCTCTTCCAGTTGTCTTGGTGTAACAAGATATACTTGATCTAGTACTCCGGACCGGGTCTAGATGCGGTTACAATGTAAATGAGAACGGAAGTGGAGGTTGACTATCTGTGAACTCCAATATAAGACACCAGATTTCATGATTCTGTCTCTCTTTTTCTTTTTTGCGGGGTGGCTGGGGTACGTGGAGACAAACGTTCACGTGAATGGAGTACGAGGAAAAAATAAAAATGCAATAAGAGTGTGTTCCTGGAAGAACGAAAAAGCTTATTCTAAGCGTTGTGTCCATTATCCGTTTCTCCCTGCTTCCTCGGCAATTGAGACTAATCAGAGAGAGAAGGCAACGGTGTGATAGAGCTTGTTGTATTTTGCGATTGGCTATCACCGTCTGAGCAGTCAGCGCTGATTACACTAAATTCATTATAATCAATTTAATCTTAGTTTTGGTTTGGTTTCTGTGTTTAATGGCATATCAACCCTCGTGAGTTATTTAATGCCGAAGCCATACGTGTTGAATAACCGGAGTGTTGCTATTAACCCATAGCTGGAGGAATAACGGGTTTCATGCCTTTTCCAAGAGTCGAAAAGGGAACGTAAGAGCGCGATCGGAGTTCGAATTCGGTTACTACAATATCGGAGCACGTTAACCCCTACTCATCAAGGACACCCCCCCTCCAATTTTGGACAAGAAATAACAAGTTTCATATCACAATGGGGACATTCGAGAGTGCTAAGACCTATGTAATTGTTGGTGTTTTCTTGCTCCGGATTCTATCTGATTTCTTTAATATCCCCAATATTGGTTTGTACCATGACGATGCGTTGAGAGTTATTCAGAATCCTGATTCGTGGCCAGTCGACATAGCAGGGGAGAACCTTCAAAGATTTTTTATGCATCGAGGGCTTTTCTGGTGCAAAAAGCATGGGATTTCTTGGTAATTTTATTCTTTCTGACGCCACATTCAAACCGTTCAGAAAGTCCAATAATAGGCCAGTGTGGTGTTCGCCAATGGTCCGGGAGACCTGGGTTCAATCCCAGCTCGCGTCATACCAAAGACTTTAAAAGTGGCACTTGATACCTCCTTGCTTAACACACAGCAATATAAGGTACGTATCGAGGGTAAAGTGGTGCAATCCAGGGAAAAGAAGTAGCGCCCTCCCCTACACTTCAGTGTAGTAGCTATTGAAAATGGAGCCTTCCGGTTACCCTCGACTTCGGTCGCCAGCTTTAGTTTTACTTTCAGGGCGATAAATTCTAACCATTCTCCTGCAGTTTTGCAGCATATCAACAAGTTTATTTCGAGCAGACTAACAAAAAATTCTATCAGCCAAAATTTTTTTGATAGGACTACACCTGAATATGACTAGATGAGACTGAAATTTAAGATATAATAAAAAAAATAACACAACGAAATATACGAATAATTTTACTTAATCCTCCCTAAAAATGTTAGTGTCCAAACCAACGTGGCAGCTACCTTCCACAAATTTGTTGATGAACGCTTTCATAAGTCTAGTTCTATGCGTAAATTATACTATAGAACTTCTTTAAACCTGGATTAATCTCGCTCCAAAAATATTATAAAATAACCGTTACACACAACACAAAAATCCTAGTCGTTAAAAATAATAGCAATAACAGATTTAACTGCCGAGTCAACGACTATTGCCTCTTAAGCAGGATGTGAGACAAGGCAAGTTTTAAGCGAGGTAGAGACTGGTTACCATACCAAGACTAAATAACCTGGTTTGCTCCCTATTTACGCATAGCTGGAGTATGGGAAAAGATTTGTATTCTTTCCTTTTCTTGGCATTGAGAGTTATTCAGAATCCTGATTCGTGGCCGGTCGACATAGCAGGGGAGAACCTCCAAAGATTTTTTATGCATCGAGGGCTTTTCTAGTGCAAAAAGCATGGGATTTCTTGATAATTTTATTATTTCTGACGTCACAGTCAAACCGTTCAGAAATTCCAATAATAGGCCTGTGTGGTGTTCGCCAATGGTCCAGGAGACCTGGGTTCAATCCCAGCTCGCGTCATACCAAAGACTTTAAAAGAGGTACTTGATACCTCCTTGCTTGACACTCAGCAATATAAGGTACGTATTTGACCAAAATAAAAAGCCCAAAGCCAATTTCAATTACAGGACGAGCCTGTTTGTATTTCACTCGTTGAGTCCATTTCGTACAATTGAAACTGAAACATCAACAGCGTCATCATTTTCATTAATATATTCATATCTTAGTAAATGCTTACGCAGACGTTAGCGCTGCTGCAGAATCTTCCACTTTTCCACTTAAAAGACATGTTTGAGTGGTGTGAAGCCTGTCTGCACTGTTCGCTATGTTCAGATCCACTTTTAACATAGCCCATTTACATTTACGTCATTTAAAAGACAACGTATTGGATATTACAAAGGTATAGATGAAATTGTAGTGTCTGTTCCAGAGCCTCAGCCGTGCTCTCGTCTTTCGAAGGGATGCGGCAATAAACGAAAAGTGTTTGAAGGCGACAGCCATTTGAGACAAAAAGATATTCCAAATACAAGTTACGTGATTAGCGAGTAGTAAATTAGCGTAATGAGTTACTGTGACGAAATGTAGTTTAATATTTTTGCAAATGATTCTTCCATGTATCTCTGATAAAAGATTAATCCTAAAATGAATCCTATATAAAACAATAGAGCGCATCGGGTGATGTAATTAGTAGTAAGCTTAACCAGCAGACCTTCACGAGTGAGTTCGAGTCTCACTGGGTGCCCCAGTCATACTGCTTGGTGCCACATTTAAATAGAATGCTTCGTAAATTACTAAAACAATCAAATAGAAAACAACAAGAGGTTGGGTTGAATAGACATCTTTTTCTGAATATTTTTCGTAACAAGCAATAATTCTAAAATATTTTTCATGTGAAAATTAATTTTGTATGTGCCCAGTGTGCATATTTGTTTTTACTTTTTTTTTTTTTTAAATTGCTTGTTTGTGTGTTAGTCCTGAATTCCTTTGAAGATTAAACTTTGTCAGCATTCGTGAAATTCGGAACTGGTTCAGCAGTTGGAGTAGAAATAAAATATATTAGGTCTATTTTCTTTGCATCCTTGATTTCTACTCACCTATCAGGAAATAGTTGCTCGCAGACCCACAAGATTTTAGCGGCAAAAAAGGGAAATCTTATTTTAAGGACATGATGACACTTGGGTCTTTTTTTAGGACAGGGTAATTGATGAAACACTTTGACTTAGAACTTTATATTCAACTGAAAAATTGAGAATAAGAATTAATCAAATAGAATGAAAACAGTCAATCCCTTGGTGTCGGAGTCCTTTTAAAACCTGGAGCCTGAGAAAGAAGGTAAGTGAGGTGAGGCGAGGCTGAAAATGATTTTTATTTTATATGCCACCCAGCTATTCTCTATCTTCTTGTCTTCTTCCCATTTTTTCCCTTCACTTGCCTATTTTCTCACTGTTAAACGTAGAACAATAAATAAGATTATATAATACTTTTTTAAGTACACCAAAGTTCAGCTTGCCCAAGGCGCCAGGAACCTTACAATCGGCCCTGGTTATCAACGCCTAAACTTGATTTTCCCTGATCCCATTGAATTTATTAACCTTTTTTCAGTTATTTTCTTGTTTACATAAGAGGTGCAGTTATACAAAAACGCAAGAACAATCCCAACATAAATTACTGCACTTGAAAACTTCTTCCAAGTCATGAAAAACATGCTATCCTTACACAACAGGATTTAAAGAAATAAAAACAAACAAAAAACAAGCAAGCAAACAAACAAACAAAATGGATATAAAACGATGTACTGAATAGACTGATGTCATGAGTTCCTTTTCAACTGATTGATAACAAGGAATCTTGTCCGCTTTTGTGGCCTGCAAAAGGGCTTTTTATTATTAGGGGAATTTATGGGAAAATGATTTTTATAATTATAACTGCATTTTTAAAACCGCACCATCTGTTGCAAACCGTTCAGACTATATGAATAAAAGAATATTTTCTTTTATCATTTATTATTTATTATTTTATTTTACAATTCAAAATTCAGTGCATGCTTGAAACATGAAAAAAAGAATTATATCCAAATTCATAAATTCCACGTCAATACTTAGATTTCCTTATAGATATCTTGATTTCAAAGATTACGCAATGAATTTTAAGAATCAGGTTAATCTGAGAATTAATTTTTTTATTTATTGCGGACTTTTTTGTCCTCATCTTTGTAATTTTTTTTGTACTGTTTCTTCCTTCACTACGTTTCGGCCAAATTTCACCTCTGGCCTTCTTCAGGTGATTTACCGCGACCTCGGATAGGAATGCTGAGTCTTGTAAGCGTATCCCCAGTAATTACTGCCTTCCATAGTTGTTGTCTATGCTCACCCGGAACCGTAGAGACTCAACGCCTCTATTCGCTGCGCCACGGGCATTGTCAGAAGATAGCGGTTTCAAATCCTACCCAAGCCGGCCAGAGGTTTACTTGGTCAAAAACGTGGTGCGATAGACAACAACTATGGAAGGCAGTAATTACTGGGGATACGGTTACAAGACTCAGCATTCCTATCCGAGGTCGCGGTAAATCACCTGAAGAAGGCCAGAGGTGAAATTTGGCCGAAATTTAGTGAAGGAAGAAACAACACAAAAAAAAAAAAAAAAATTACAAAGATGAGGACAAAAAAGTCCGCAATAAATAAAAAATTAATTCTCAGATTAAGAAGCCTCATCTCAAAATGATTCCAATTAAAGACAATTACCGGACATTGGCCTTGCGGTTAGAGTGTTCGCCAATCGCCCGGGAGACCTGGGTTCAATCCCAGGTCGAGTCATACCAAAGACTCAAAAAATGGTACTTGATGCCACCTTGCTTAACACTCAGCATTATAAGGTACGGATCAAGGGTAAAGTGGAGCAATCCAGGGAAAGGAGTAGCGCCCACCCCTACACCTTGGTGTAGTAAGCTATCGAAAAGGGAGCCTTCGGGTCACCCTCGACTATGGTCGCCTACTTTACTTATTTACAATCAGGTTAATCTTCTGAAACTCTACGGTTTCTCATTACGTACATAGTTTTTTTTTAAAGTAGCATAGTAGTGCAGGTGATTTATTTAGAGTTTTGTTTGCATGATTATAAACGTTGTATTATTGAATATTGATTTTATTGTTGATGTTCTTAAAAACAAGAAAATACATAATCTTTGATTCGTGTAGAATAGTCATTTATTACTGTTTTTTTTTAAAACGAGAAACTATGCGATTGATTTGGTTCCCCACGAGGTCAAAATGTGACAGAAGTTCGGTTTAGTGTGGGGTGCATCGCAGAAAGCAATACTCCCGAAGAGTGGCTGCAAAAACTGCATATGACCTGTCGGCATTCCCCTTTAAGAATAATTCAGGAATATAGATAACAAGATAGTGCTCCAATCATTACAATTATCTCTGTATAGACTTATAGATCATCAACACAGGTTTATCTTCACTGAGATTTACGTACTTGTATAAAAAACAAACTATATAAATAACTTCTGTTATAAATAAACAATTTATGTTTACACCAGTAAATAGTTTAATAGGCTATGTCATTGATTGCTCCATTTATATGAATGTATCCGGTGAGTCTGATCCTCAACACCCTTTTCCCAGCTATGGGTTAAATAGTACCACTACTGTTCTAGAAGGATGCCTTTGGCATTAAATAACATACAAAGGTTGATATGCCATTAAAAAAAGAACCCAATCAACATCTTTACATGTTTTTGATCTTAGAAAAACCTATGTTAATCCAAAAAAGTTGTTCACTCTGGGGTTAGCCCACTGGTCTTGTAGACCACTGACACTGAGTACTGAGTTTGATCCTCATTGAGTGCTCATGTATGTAACACTACGCCAAACTAAGCTACGTTTAGCAAAAATGTATAGATTACAATAGTATTATTATTGTGTGTGTGTGTGTGTGTGAGAGAGAGAGAGAGAGAGAGAGAGAGAGAGAGAGAGAGAGAGAGAGAGAGAGAGAGAGAAACGTAACGGTACATTAAAGAGTAGATTTTTATTTAGTAATTTTCCTATCCAATCTACGACTGAATAATAATTGTGTAGAGTCTCCGTTAATGCTAAACGTCATGCTTGATCATCCATGTTATTGTTATAAATCTGAGATAACTATGAAATGCTAATTAGAATTCACTCTTTTTCTTATTGGAATTATCATCAACTGCAATTACAACTGGAACCCAAGATGGTTTCTGACTGGACGCCACCCTGTAAGACTCCCACCAACGAGTGTCCTGGGTGTGTCACTAAACTGCATCTGAAGTGGAGTACCCTCTAATTACCATTTCTTCCAGGTCTACTCTGACATCAATTGGCATTAATTATTAGGGTCCCATCTATTGGTCAAATAGAACAGTTCAAAATTTACTAAGGATTATTATAATTAGTTATTTGAAACGAATTATTTATATTATATAGTAATATTTATATCATATAGTATTCACTCGATGAATAAATTGTTTATGTCAAACTGTAATACTTGAAACCATTTAACTGTTTGCCCAGGCGGTTGGGGCTGTAGAATAGACCGCCTGCTCCTCTGCTGAGAGGTAACACCCACCAACGAGTGTCCTTGATATGACATTAAACAATTTGATGGTAAGGTTCCAGTAATGCGGGAGCTTCGGGGAATGCGATGTAACACTACATTGACTTTGGCCAGAAGTCGTAGAACTGGATAGAGTCCTATTTATGTGTCAAATAGAACTAAACTGAACTTTTACTAAACTGAATTGGTTGAGATGGGATTGATTTGATAGTTAAACTGTTTACTTAGGCTAAACTGAATTGTTTGAAAGGGAATTGTTTTTGTATGATAAACGGAATTGTTTCAAATGGAACTATTTTTGACATTGAAAATGTAGCTACGCGAAATTGAATTGTTTGAAATAGAACTGTTTTATTTTTATCATTAAGGGTTTTCGGACAATTATTTTCATCTTTAACGTTGTGGAAATAACAATAAAGATGAAGACAATTGTCCGAAAACCCTTAATGATAAAAATCAACAAGCTTCGTCTCAGAAATTTAGACTATCAATATCCAGTTGGTGGGGACCCGATACAGAATTTCAATGGAAACAATTAGAAAAACTAAATCAAAAATTAGCAAGAATGACGAACCATCTCAAATTCCTATGCAGATGCCGAGACCTCAAGCTAGTTCCACCAGGTTTAACAATAAAACTCCCAGTTCATTTCAAGAGGGCGCGGAAAGTAACCAAAAGATTAGAGCAGGAATTAATCCGAGATCGAATTCATAACAACCGTTGGAAAAAACATCAACTCCGGTTAGAAATCTCGAGCAAACTCACCCCATTCCTGGAAAGAATATCTATGACAGATGACAGAACCCGAATTCAAAAATATCTGGATAAATCGTACGAACAGGAATTCCATATGGTCAAGGCGCGTCAAATTACGAAGTTGAAGAAAAAGAAAACCACCAATACGAAAATCCAATCCCATTACTCACCAGTGGAAGCCATTGTCAACATCAGTAAGCGACAGTTAACAACTCCGGAAAAATTAGTGCTAAACAAAGGTCTCAACTTCGCCACTACCATCAAGCGAATTCCTTACTTAGATCTAATAGCATCAATCGAGGATGCAATTTTTAAAATACCCAAAGCAAGAGCTGATGAAATAAGATGGAAAGTGAGACAAGCACTTGAGAAACCAAAGCCTCCGAAACCTAACATCTCAAAAACAAGAGAAAGGCTTTCAAATCGCTACAGGATGATAACAGAATCATAATACTCCCAGCTGACAAAGGCAATGCTACCGTGGTAATGGATAGGGTGGAATACACCAACAAATTGGCAGACTTGATTAGCAATGGTGGCTATTGTAAAGTAAAGAAGGACCTGACCCTGAAGATGGAAAGGAAGATGTCACTGATCCTGGGTAAGAATAAAGATCTCATACCACAAACAAAATACAAACAGCTAATTCAACATTACAGTAAGGTACCACACATATATGGCCTTCAAAAAATTCATAAGAATGGTATTCCATTGAGACCCATTGTCAGCAACCGAGGTTCAGCATATCACCCATTGAGCGTCTTCCTTGTGGAGATCATCAACCCAATAATTGGTAAGTCCTCATCATATGTTAAGAACTCAGCCCAATTTGTGGAGAGAATCAGTGATGCCCCCATTCATTCTAACCAGATGGTGAGTTTGTATGTAGTGAGTCTGTTCACAAAGGTACCAACTGGTATGGGATAAACTGGCTGCAGACCCCTTGCTGGAAGAACGCACTTGTATCCCGATAGATAATCTAATGGAAATGTTGACTTTCTGTGTGGAGACAACCTACCTCGGGATGGAATCTGATATATACTGACAAGAAGAAGGACTGGCTATGGGTTCGCCATTGACACCAGTTTTGGATGACATATACATAGAATACTTCGAAGAAATGGCATTAGGATCTACATCACTAAAGCCATCGATGTGGCTTAGATACGTAGATGACACATTCATTCTCTGGCCTCATCTTGAAGATGTTCAGATATTACTTGATCACGTGAACTCAATCTGATCATCTATACATTTCACTATGGAAAAAGAGCAAGACAACAAATTACCCTTCCTCGATGTATTAGTAACACGCACAGAGCAAGGATTCAGGTCACCTGTGTACCGTAAGCCCACCTTCACCGGACAGTACCTCAATTTCAACTCCCATCATCCATATACGGTAAAGAAAGGAATAGTCCGTTGCTTACAGCATCGAGCAAAAACCATAAGTAGCGATACTGATGCATATCAAGAAGAAATGATTAGTCTGAGACACTACCTCCATCGTAACAACTACCCAGAGCGCATAACATCGGCTCCAAGAAATGTAGATAGGAGGATAGAGGATAATACCCGAAAACTCACCACGGTATGTCTGCCCTATGTCAAAGGACTAGCCGAAAGGATCCAAAAGATATGTAGTCCATATGACATCAGGACAGTATTCACAAGTGGTTCAACTCTCCGGAAGTATCTCTTCAGGGTCAAGCCACCAACGGAATTCAACATGACCAAGAACTGTGTTTACTCCATCCCTTGCAGTTGGTGTAAAATACTCAAAGGTGAGACAGGTCGCCCACTAAAAGTAAGGCTAGAAGAACATCGGAAGGTAGTAGTACGAGGTGAGATTGAAAAGTCGGGTATGGTGGATCATATATGGAAGGAAAAGGGAAACATCTGCCCTTATGGGATAAAGTTGAAATAATTGATAGGGCTGAACATTGGAGGATTAGACGCCTTAAAGAATCAGCACATATGTTGGGCTACAATGACCTGCTGAGTAGACCAAGTATAGGCTAGATGAAAAAAAAAAACCTGAATATGAGCACGGGTAAAAAATCATACATAACTACAGGCGAGTAATAATACAGGAATACTTAACACTTGTACCCGATTATGGCTAACGGAATCAGAACAGGACGTAGTTCGAAGTTCGACAAATACTTGAAGAAGGCCGGAGGAAATATCGACCGAAACGTTGTGGAAAAAAAAAAGATAAAGACAAAAGTCCGAAAATCCTTAATGATAAAAATCAACAAGCTTTGTCTCAGAAATTTAGACAACTAAGAACTGTTTTGACATTTAACTATGTGTGGACAAAAAACTATACTTATTCTAAACTGAATTGTTTGAATCAGAACTGTTTGTCTAAACTAAATAGAAATGTTTTTGACAATTAAACTGTGCACTTATGCTAAACGGAATTGTTTGTTATAGAATTGTTTATTTGTATTAAAATGGATTTGGCATTACGTAACCTACAAAGGTTTATATGCCATTTACCCAATGAACCAAACAAACATTTAACGGTACGCAAACAAATCTTTAATATTAATTAACTGAGTGTTTGATTGTAATACTTGTAACCATTTAACTGTATAAATAGAATTATTCGTGTTAGATAGCAATACTTGTAACAATTTAATTCTTTTCAAACAAATGCGCTCTCACTACTTGTTTAAAAATGAAGTTATCAACGAACATTTTGTGTACAAATGATTTTTTTATAAACAGGATTTGATATTGAATAACCCACTGAGTCAGAAAACACCAACTAACTAAACAAACAAGCAAAGATCATATTAGACAAAGATATATCACTTAAGACGATTTTTCATGAATCAAAGTTATACCAACAGATTGGATATTAAACAATTCAGCCAGACATCCAGGTAGTTTTTATAGTACTTTTGGCTCAGTTCACTTCTGGGAAACACTTACCCACTTATCCCTGGCAGCACCTACCCCAATACCGTAAAGAGGTAAGGGCTGTGTTGATTGACCAGCGCCAAAAGCTCACCTCAATGGGAATCCTTAAGGAATATGAGTAATTGTGCTCCCAACCTTTGGGAGGCTTCTACCCACCACTTACAAGAAATTGTGTTACAATTTGGCTTCGTGGGCAGCTGAATAAATCGTGTATTTTCTCGTTTGTAAAAACAAGTAATAAATGAATATTTAGCCCGACTAAATATGGATTGGGTACTGTTTAAATTCAGTTTTTACTTCTTCTCGACAGGTTATCTAACACCGGTTAAATGACACTGGCTACCATACTATATACCAAGATGTGTGGGGAACAGATATCTTCATGCCTTTCCTAAGTGAAACACAAACAGCCTCGTTCTGAATTAGAAGTCTGGTCACAAATACTATTTCCTAGGAGGATAAATATTGTGTTAAATAGGCCTTCGCAAATTGGGAATTCAGGGACACCATTGAATAGTGGAGTTTTCGACTTTAAAACGCACAGTAACCACTTTTGACAATGAATTTTTACCAGCAATGAATAATACCATGCATTCTACAATCGCCCCCCTCTCTCTCTCTCTCTCACACACACACACACACACACATACACAAATAGATACACACAAAAGCTCAAACATTAAAACAAATTGAAATAACACAGACTGTTACAATCAATTACATGTACAAAAATGATTTTCAAGTTATAATTATGGACTGAAAATCACCTTCAAGCATGAAATTGATTTATGTGTGAGAGTGTTTATCAAATAAAATTCTATCGACTGATATCGAGCACTCCGTTACTGTAAAACGCTGCTGAATTACAATTTGACTTTAATTTGAACCTTAACCCTCTCCCCCCACTCTCTCTGTGTCTATATATATACGGGAGTGTGTGTGAGTACTTACGTGGCTTGAGGCGTGGAACATTTAATGAAGGGTACATTTACTATAAGGTAAATTGAATGACCATTTTTTAGCATTCGTTTGGCCACTAGACTAAGACCAGGAAAACATTGAATTAAAAACAACTTTAACCCCTAACCGCTAAAATCATTGATTTTATGTGGCCTCCTCCCCATGGCGAAGGGGTTCATTCGTACTGTACAATTGCGTGTGAGACTAGCTTGCTTACATTTGCCCCACGTTTAGAGGATCTCATTGATTGATTATTCTAAAACTCGGATAGATAGATAGATACATAGATAGAGATTATTCAGCTAAGGATATATTTTCTAGATTTTAGTAGTTAACATATCTAACCTCATTTCTGTTTCTGTAAGCAATATCAAAAATTAAATTCATATGTCATAAAATAATATTTACAATCACTATAAATTAAATTTTTATTCCTTATTGCTTTCCATTACACAAAAATAGAAAAACTGGAAGGTATTAAGTTTATAAAATCAATTTAAACCACTCACAGGCTGTCAGCAACTCCTGTTTATTCATTAACTCCTTGTTAAAGTTTATGAATATTTCTGATGACTGCTTTGATCCCATCAGAGCCGTTAATCGAGGTCCTTTTTTATTTAGATAAGACCCGCAAAGGGACATCATTATTATCAACCGGAATAAAAATAGGGTACCGCTAAGCAAGCAGCTCTCTCAAAACTATTAACGCTGAGTTGTAAGTTCTGTCTTCACTTGGGGTTCTCTTCCTCTGACCTTGTTCTAAAATCTAAAATAACCAGAAAAAATAAAAAATAAAGCAAAAACAATTATAAACATATTAGACTTACAGTCAAATCTCAATGAAAGCACCGCTTCTCGTCAAATCACCAAAGTTAAGCAGTGAGGATCCTGTTCAGTGCTTTTATGGGTGACGACGAAGTAATATGGAATAGTGTAACGGTTAAAAGAATGGGCTGAAGGATCATAGTAAGCGAGTTCGAACTCCAGTCGTGCTATTACGTTCCCTTTTGAACAAATACCCTTGGGAAAAGTATGATTCCCTCTTATCCTTCTAGCTATGGATGACTTTGGCTTAGATAACCTACTAATGTTGATATGCCTTTAACAAACCAAACAAAACCATACCAAACCAATTCATATGAACAACATGCGTGCCAGACTAACTAACTCTCAGTAAATGCTTTAACAACGGTTAGCTAATGTAGAAATTTGAAGTTCACAGTAAATGCTAAAGTCTGTGTTTTTTGGCGAACAACATGGATTTGCCACTCTTACAAAATGTTTCTTCTCTTCTTTTTAATAAATGAAAAAAAAACTTGGCAAAAATCTTAAACAAAAGCTATTTATTCAATAACCAAATTTTCTGGCTTCATGGAACATACCTCAAATTAAGTAAAATGATTTATTTTAATCAATAATCGAGACATTTTCATCTTAGAGGAAGAAATGAAGGAATCACTCAATTTTCTCAAGTGAACTCCTGAAACGAGAGTAAACTGCGTAGAAATAGTAGCGAGTTTAAAGGAGAGACCAGGGAAGAAACTATGACCTTGAAAGTAAATATATGAGTAGTATACTAGGTGTTAGAAAGTCCATATTTTAATTTCCTATATGTTGCTTGATTTCGTCTTTTCGCTGCTTCTGCGTCAAGTCGGAATTGTTGGCGTGAGTAACGAAGATGGTTGGATGAAGGGTAACGGAAACACGTCCAAAGCAAATGTGTTGAAAAATAACATTTTATCGACCCAAAAGGAAAATGAACATAGGTGGAATGATCAAAAAGTATCGAGACAGATGTTATTTTCATTTTTAATTTTGAAAATTAAAATTTGCTCATCAGAGCAACTTATATGACAGAATTGTTATGTTAAAAATCTAAACGAAATCTAGACGAAATCGAGAAGAATCAGTGTCAATAAGAAAAAATAACTTTGTCTATATGCTTTTTATGTTAACGAAAGACAGGATTATACAAGCGTAGCATCTTACTAGACCTTATATCAGAGTTTCCTAAACCTTTCAGTCCGTAGCCTACAAAGCAATCTGGGACTGCGATCTTAAAAGAACAGAAAAAAGCAGCTAAATTCACAAGGTAACAAAATATAAAACCATATTTATCCGCATGAAACCTTTTCTGGTTTGCCAAACTGAAAATACATTTGAGGATGGGGAGCGCTTTAAGATATATAAAAACCTAAACTATGTTAAAAGGCGAGTTCAGATCTCTTTCCGATAATTCGTTTATTAAGTTTAGTTTAGATGAGGAGGCCAGTGAGAATCACACGCGTTAAAAATGGCCTACTAATCTTGTCGGCATGGTTGACAGCGTCCCCTTTAGAGGAGTAAGCGCCAACACTCCGGCAAAAAAAGCGTATGACACTAAATTGCATGTGGTAGTCGGGCTCAAGTTCTGGAAATTTGGAAAGTGTTTTTTATTGCTTTTTTTCTCAGGTCCATTCTACCTGTTGGGGTATTTTCAATGGTTTGAATAGACAATATAGCTGTAACTATTTTCAAATCATCAGCCATATTTGTTCCAAACGATACAATTACTTGTAAAAAAAAAGTAAGATTAACTTTGGCTCTTGAAAACTTTATAGCGGTCGACATACACCGTAAAATCAACCAACCGACTAACGAAATAACTAACGTTACTTCGGTTTATGTCGTAGAAAACTATAAGTATAAATTTAAAAAAATATAAATGAAATTTGGTTCCTCTTAAACTGATAATACTCTATTTACAAACGAATAGTTATTAAATTTTTGTTATCAAATTTAAAGATGGTTTGGTTGGTTTCTTTGTTTAATGGCATATCAACCTTCGTAGGTTATTTAATGCCAAAGCCATTCTCCTAGAAGAACAGTAGTGGTACTATTTAACCCATTGCTGGGATGATATGGGGTTTCATACCTTTCCTAAGGGTATTTGCCCGAAAGTGAACGTTATAGCGCGACTGGAGTACGAACTCGCTTACTACGATTCCGCATTTCGCTTTGACCATTACACCACGAGGACACCCCCTCAAATTTAAAGAGGAAATCCTTGTGATGTGACTAACGAGCTGGACAGTGACTTCGTAGAAAGCGAATTTAATCAGAAATTTGTGTGTCCAATGGCACGAGGGCCATTTTGAGGAAGATTAGTATTTTTATTAATTTCTTATTCATTTATTATGACATTTTATTTGTTTTAGTGAATACAGCTTTATTCGCGATACTTTTTGAACATGCACCGTAAGTCATGTATATCATTTTATTCTGCGTACAGTTGACAAAAAAACTTGGGATTTCTTGTCAGATCTTTATCCTCGATGCCTACTTAACAGTTATCCTCATATTTCACATTTGTTTTGCCCAAGTATTTATTTTTTCAGTTTTCCAAAAAAGATCTTGTAAATTTGTTTCTTCAGTTAAACCTGTTTTCATACATCGCACGCTCAACGAGCATTTTGATTATGAAATTTATTACTTAATTAGTGGAATTGATAGAGACATGTTTATTCAAGACTTAAGTAATTATGACACTTTCATCAATCAATTGCGAATCCCTCTTTATTATTCTTGTGAGAGATAGCAAAGTGGTTTTTCTTAAGCTTCTCCTTAATTCAAGTTCAAAGCTGTTCTTCTCCTAGACTCGCTGTCCACTTAATAGCCTAATCGGTTTTAATGGTTTTTTTTTCCGCAGCTGGAGACCAATGTACATTCATATATTTCCTAATATAATTACGGGAAATTAAACAGCCTCTGTTGGATTTGAAAATGGCTTACCGTTTTCAGTTTCCGTGACGTCCAAACCAAAGATAACAGGATTTTATTATTTCTTGTGGAACCATTTACAATGAAAACAGAAATTATTAGGTATTATCTGAATCGATAATCTACATCATATAACCTCAGTCCACCCCCAAAAAATGTAAAAATAAATTGTAACCTTATATATATATATATATATATATATATCTGTGCAATTTACATTTTGGTTACAGGGATATTGCAGTTTTTTATAATTGCAGATTTTTAAAGCTATAGAGTTTGGTTATAAATAATACTTAATATTATCTATTTTGATTACATAATATTAAAGTAAGTCTTAATATCTCTTGTTAAGAAGAAAATTTAAAAATAGATTAATTATAAATGATATTTATGGGTGATATTGTACCTGCCTCTTAAAAAAAGTTTATAATGATGTCTTTCTACTTGTTGGTAAGTTCATATATATTTTTTTAAAGAAAGCAAATCGATTTACCTTTTAGTGAACCCTCTAGAACATTGCCATTAACCTTTTTCTTCTTACTCTCAAATTTTGTAATTTTGGTGATGGCAGACATTTGTGTACTGCTCGTCAAACATTTAAATTGCAGAAGAATTAGAACAAATATTTAAATGCCCTGCATAAAACAATAAAATCAAATGAAATTAACTTTAATTTACTGGGAATTTTGATCCGATCGCAAAGCAACTAAATGTTCGATGTCTGTTTTGATATTTGTAAGGAACTGTTTCAATTTTCCTGCTTGTTGTCAATATGTTTTTGTGGATGTGTGTATTATCTACCTCCTAAAAGCTTAAATTGACCACTAGAGGGCAACACAATTGATGTTGAATACGGCTGAACTAGATTTGGTTTCTTTATTTTTATGACGTATTAACTTTCGTTGGTTATCTAATGCCAAAGCTATCCTTGGAGAAGAACTGCAATGATACTATCTAATATATAGCTTGGTGGATATATGCCAGATAGTGTAGAGTCAACACTATCAACTCTAGAAATAGAATCAGTGAGAGAGAAATCGTAGCATGTATTGACTTATCTATCACTGGCAACCATTTTTAGTCATTTGATTAGGATTAGTTTCTTTGTTAAATTGCATAGCAACCTTCGTCAACGATATAATACCAAATCCATCTTTTTAGAAGAACAGTAATGGTAATATTTAACCCATAGTATGAAAAGGCAATCCGAAGGCTCCCTTTTCGATTGCTACTACACCGAGTTGTTGCGGAGGGGGTTACTCCTTTCCTTCTATTGCTCCACTTACTCTTGATTGATCCGTACGTGATAATTCTGAGTGTTAAGTAAGTAGGTATCGAGTACCATCTTTTTAGTCTTTGGTATGACTCAATCTGGGATATAACCCTGGTCTCACGGGCCAATGGAGAACACTCTTGCCATTATACCAATATCAATCCCAAAGGGAACGTTAAAGTGCGAGTGGGGTTCGAGCTTGCTGACTACAATGTTTCAGTCTCGTACGTTATGCACAACACCATGAGGAAGGGTTCCTCACGGTGTTGTGGCTAACGTACGAGTCTTTGGTGGTTACTTTTTGTTTTGAAGCATATCTCGAAAAAAAAATGGACTAGGTCAACCAAGTTCCCGTCCTGGACCGAGCTGTTTGCTTTTCCCTTCGTACTAATGAGCTTGGAAAATAAGAGCAAAGAATTGTTAGCACACAGGTTTCGGTAAGTAAAGTAAAGTAAGCGACCGTAGTTGAGGGTGACCAGAAGGCTACGTTTTCAATAGCTACTACACCGAGGTGTAGGGGAGGGCGCTACTCCTTTCCCTGGATTGCTGCATTTTACCCTTGATACGTACCTCATATTGCTGAGTGTTAAGCAAGGAGGTATCAAGTACCATTTTTAAAATCTTTGGTATGACGTTACTTAGGATTGAAATCAGGTCTCCCGGATCATTGGCGAACACTCTACCCACTAGGCCAATGAAATCGGTTTTCTGACAAAGTTGTTTTCGTGAGTGATAGTAGTAAGGTGCTAAGAACTTTTGAATTTTCCTAGTTGGGACATTCTAAAATTAGCTCGGTTAACTTCAGCTGGTTGGTTGAGTTTTATGGCATATCAACTCTTGTTCGCTATGTAACACCGATTTATAGATGTGAGTGTGAACGTGCATGTGTGCATGCACACATATGTGTGCGTGTGTGAATGACACAGAGAGAGAGAGAGAGAGAGAGAGAGAGAGAGAGAGAGAGAGAGAGAGAGAGAGCGTGCGTGTGTGTGTGTTATTTGCAAATAAACGGCAGATAGGTAACATTTTTAAACGAATCAGAGCTAATTTGTTTGCGCAAAGATAGTTTCAAATATTGCTGTCCAACATCAATAATTTCACTTAACATCGATCATTCATTTGCACTCGATTAAAATTTTCCAAGTATATCTCTTTACTGTTTGCTCACTGGAAAATAGTTTCAAGTATAGCTATTTAACACTAATTACTCTATTTAATATTTATAATTATCCCTAGTGAAAGATTTCAAGTATTGCAATCTAACTTTAATAATTCTATTCAACATTATTCATTCACTTGTTCACAGGTAAATGCGTTCATGAACTGCTACGTAATATTTTATTTCAATTTAACATTAATCATTTGTTAGCACACAGTTAAATGGTTTCAAGTATAGTAAATGATTAGTTCTATTTGACCCAAAGATGGGACCCTAAGGGGGTATTACCACTCACGGTCAGAGTTATGTTAATGTAGGTGTATTTCACGTTCCCTAAAACTTCATAACTGAAGCCTCACCATCATATTGTTCTAAGCTAGAGATCAGTGGATTTGCAGTAAAGTCAATGATTGCTATTGAATTTTTTTTTCAAATCTTGATAATGCATACCGGGTTCAAATTCATTCAATGTGATATCCATTGTTCTCTTTTTCTACTAGTAATAAAAATCAGAGGAGCAAATGAAAGTTTTGACGTTGTTTGCTTTAAAAAAATCCTTGCTTTGATGTCACAAATTACGATTGAAGTATTAAAACGTTAGATTGATTGAATGGCAAATTCTAACGGCATTTCAACCAACCTAGAGTTATTTTATGCCAAAAGGTTAGGGAATCATGTTCATTGTATGTTCATATTTACATTTTTGTGCAGTTGCTGTTGAAAAGATGTTTTTTGCTCAAGATCCAACCGAATGAGAATAATTTTGAATTAGATTTATTTGGCCCTTAGATGGGTCCCTAACAAGAACTACCACATAGTGGATCTGGGAGTAATGATAAGAATGAGTAATGTATTATCCCCAGAGATCCAGAATCGGAGCTCTACAACCATATGCCATTTACAGTCATAACAGGATCCATGTACCAGCTTTGGCGGTACATATACTAAAAGGATCCATTTCTCAGAGAGTTCTGTTCTCGAGAATCAATACATTTAACCTATTCTTAAGAATAATAATCAGTTAATGTTCCATCGCTATTGCAAATTTTTCGATTAAGTATAATAATAATAAGAAGGATGTGATTGGCATTGGTCTTGTTGGTTGCTTGAGGTGGCTTTTAAGCGAGCTCCTCTATAAAGCCTAAAAAATTTCATCAAAAAATATTATGCACTGAAATTAATCCACCGTATTGCTGTGTGGCTTTAGGTAATAAAATAATTAAGGTTAGCCATATCAGATGTTCAAATCTGAATATCTAAATTAACCTCCACTAAATTTTCAAGCAACCTAATTAATATATATTTTCGAAAAAGGAAAAAAAGATGGTAAGATTAAACGTTATTGAGAAATTTAGTGTCAGCATCTTGAAAAACTATTTTAATATTTGACACAGTCTCCTGATAATATTCAAACATTCTTAATATATGTGAGTGAAGTAACATGGAAATAAATCATCTTAAATTAGCCTCGACGTATTCCCCATAAATTTTGCTTTCGCAAACTATTTTTTATTTAATGTGAAAATATATGAGAATTAAATTATATAATTTTAAATTATGAAATTTTATACCTAATAACTTTTTAAAAAATGTTGTAATCAATCCAAAAATTGGAGTTAAGTTCATTTTCGGCATTTATCATTAACCTTTGGAAGTTAATTTAATGTCTTAAAATTTAATTTAAAAAGACGAGAATGAAAAGGTAACGGATACATTAAATACGAGGTGTGTCCAAAATGAAAACGACTCTATCAGAAATGGATTTATTACTTTACGTACAACTTAATGAGAGTTGTCAGCTTGGAAATATAGTTGATACACCGTTCCCAGGGGTTCTTCCAGTTGTGGAATGCGCCCTGGGAGTCATTTTGAAGGATTATGTAGAGATTTCGTAGAGTATGTTCTTCAATCTCTTCTGTCGTCTGAAATAGACGATCTTCCAGCGAAGATTCCAGTTTTGGAAAGGAAGAAATGTGTACAAGAACCAAATATGAAGAGTAGGGCAAGAGTTAACTCATGCTTTGCATGACTTTTAAAAAAAATTGCAATCATCGTTCGTTATCAATTGAAGCTCATCCAAATTCAGAACAGTTCCTTGATAGATGTTTTCAATTTTGAAATGCAAATACCAGTTTTAATATGTTGCACTTCTTAAACCATTTTCTGCCCATAAATTTTGAAAGACTGGAAAAGTTTCAAAAAGGTTTTTCCTAATGAGAAACTATTTCAAAAAGAAAAGGACAAGTACAATGCACTTACGATAACTTCCGTTTAGGTATGTTGGTTGGTTGGTTTAACGAAACATCAAACCTTGTTGGGTAATTTAATACTGAAGTCAGACATTTCTTTCAAGTAATTATATGGTTTCAAGTAACTAATATCTGTTCATTTGTAAGCAATTATTGATTCAAGTAAATATTATTAATACAAATAATTTCTGCACATTTCTATAGTTTCAAGTTTTCCTATTGAATACTAGTAATTTGCTAACAGGTATATTTTATATCTGAGTGATAATAATGATGGAGTGTCTCCATATATCCCAAAAATTCAGAATTGGTGCCTCCCTGTAGGATCCAGTTTAATAGTACATCAAGAACATCCTTCTTTTTTTTTTTGTTTTTGTTTTTTTTAGCACGAGTGTTTATTTCTTAACAACACATTTTTTGAGGGTTTGAATTGTTGCAACGGCTTATCGAATTAAAAAATATATTGATAATAGATATTTTCCTATTTTTTAATTCATTATAGGTAGTCTCTATTTTTCTATATTAATTAATGTCTCTGTTTTCAAAGTTGGTAGATTTTCTAGGAGAACGGTTAAAATTCAAATTCAAATGATTTCTCTCAATATGTTATAGTATATCCAGTATCACCCATAAAGACGTATACGTCAAACAATTTGTGGTCAAAATGTTTTCTCCTAAATCAAAGATAACTGTATTTTATTATTTCTAATCCATATTTACCAACCCCTCCACGGAGCAGAGTTTAATAGGTTTGAATTCGAAGTTTTCCTTCTCCTAGACTAATTACCTCACCAAGGCTGAAGAACCTAGTCTGTCCTACAATTTACCCATAGCTGGTGGGAGAATAATTGGATTCATACCTTTCACAAGGGTATTAGTGCTATGTAAAATCCAATCAGCCTCGTCCAGGATTTGAACTTGTGTCATCGTGTCCATTTCCTACGACGATAACCATTACACCACGGGCACCTCCTTTTATTATTTCTAATGGAATATCAAACATGTGTTACAAGAAATAATTAATCACCAAACTGTACGGTATTGGAACTCTGGAGTCCCCATGGCATCCGGGTTAACGTACTAGGTTGTAAGAAAGTCCAAACTCTAGTTGCGCTATTCCATTCACTTTTGGACTAATACCCTTGAGAGAAGTATCAACACCCTTATTACCCAAGCTATGGGTTAGATAGAATCACTTCTGTCCTTCGATTAGGACGGCTTTAGCAATTGATAACTCATGAAAGTTGATTTGCCATTAAACAAAGAAATCCAACCTGAGGCTAGAAATAGAATTACTATGTCAAAATAACCAGAAGTAAAATTGAAAAAAAAAAAATGTATAAAGGGTATAATTGAGATGGGACTGTTGCTTATTCATCTCTTTAGTTATAGAATTTCACTGTAGTAGATTTCGGTAATAAAAATATTTAACAATATTCGTTTTGATTGCATAATGTTCTACTAGAAACCCTGGCATTCTTGTTTAGAAAACAATAAACTTTTTTTTAATAAAAATTAGATGTTTCGGGTGTTCTTACTCATGTGCGATGCTGTATTTTTGTCTCGATCAGCAATGTTATTCCTTTAGGATCTTAATTTATGTAGTTATTAGCAAAAATTAAGTCATTCAAATTTAAATTTGAAAAAGATGTCATGCATTTCTGTTTGCCAAATTTAGTAAACTAATCCATCTTATTTATTTGTTTTAAAACAAGTAAAAGGGGCCTTGAAAAGTTTTCAGCCTGATCAAAAAGGGAATGACGAAAAGCTATGCCATGTACTTTTTATTCCACATATTCATATTGCAGTTGAAATGATTTGATGATGGGCCAAATTTCTTCAAACTTTAAAGAAAAAAAAATTAATATAGGAAAGTCGTTTTCTCTTTAGTTATACAGAGAAACTTTTAAATTACCCAACTACTTGACAAATAGAAAAGGACAAGAAAGAAATTCACCAGAAAGTAACTGAAAAAATGAAAATAAGATAAGATATAAATGAGGTTTTAATAAGCGAAAAAGAAATGGAAGAAGAGAAATGTTGAATAGTGAAACGAGAGTGATAGAGAGAGAGAGAGAGAGAGAGAGAGAGAGAGAGAGAGAGAGAGTTATGACAAGAAAACGTTAAAAAGAAAAATTACAGTAAAAGGGGCGGTAGAATTCTTTTTTAAATTCGAGGTGAATGACAAAAAGGAAAAATGAAATGAAGAAATTCAAAAATCGGTAAATAAACCTAAAAAGTCGATAAGCCAAAAAGTCGATGAATAGGAGAGATAGAAAAGAATAGATAACAAAAGGAAGGAAGGAAGAAAGGATGAGCAAAAGAAAGAAAGAAAAAGATGCATGAAAATGTGTAAGACATAAAGAAAATGAAAAAGAATGACACAGAATAACAGGAAAACGATGAAAAGAAAAACTGCCGCAAAATGAAGCACAATGGGAAATAAAGAATAAAAAAATGAAAATTCAAAATGAAAGTTAAAAACGAAAGTTGAAATGAAGAAATACGGTAAATTGCGAGAAAAAGCAAGAGAGAACAGATTGACAGAAGAGACAGAAAAGAAAGAAAGAAAGGAAGAAAGAAATAAAGATGACAAAAGAAAGGAATAAAGAGTGTAAGAAAAAGGAAAAAAAAAAAAAACAGAAAGAAAGAGACCAAGAATAAGAAAAGAAAGAATGCATTAAAAATTGCAGAACAAAAAAAAAATGAGGAGAGAAGATAAAAAAAAAAACATTAGAAAAGAAAGACAAACAGAAAAAAAAGAAAGGAAAGGAAAGAAAAGGAAAGGAAAGGAAAGGAAAAGAACCATTGCGCATAATGATTAAGGTGCGAACTGTGTTTATCAGGGTCAGAGAGTGGTTACTTGGAAATTCGGTCGTATGGACAGTGACAACACCAACAACAATTGCAACAAAAAAATACCCTTACACAAGTAGAAAGAGTAGAAGCTGGAGCCTCACCTTGCCAAACCTGAATCATGTCTATCATAATTATAATTATTGTCGCTATAATTATTATTAATTAAAACTGGAGCCCTTTAAACGGTCTCCAGGGTTCTCAAAAAAAAAATAAATAAATAGGGTGAACTGGTGATCAGAGAATGAATCGGGGCTATCCAGACTAAAGCACTATAAAAGTAAGATAGAATATTTAGAGGAGCCCTGGAGACCGGAGGCCAGTTGCTGCCATATAGACTTCAGTAACCACCACTTAAAACTGGCGGGAAAAAATAGAAAAGTGTAAAATAATAATAATCAAATAAAATAAAGGAAAGTAGGAAGAGACTTGCTGTCACTCAAACTCCAATGAAAGACCATCAGCTAATGCTGATATGAAAAAATATCAAAAGTAAAATAATAATTATAAAAAGAGAACCTGACGAATTGTGGACTTTGCTGTCCCAGCAGATACCCGAGTAAAATTGAAAGAAAGCAAAAAGAAAGATAAGTACATGGACCTTGTTAGGGAACTGAAAAAGCTGTGGAACATGAAAATGACAGTGATACTAATTGTAAATGGTGCTCTCAGTACAGTCACAAAAGGATAAGAGGGCTTCGGTTTGAGGACGAGTGGAGACCATCAGAACTACAGCATTATTAAGATCGGCCAGAATACAGAGAATAATCCTGGAAAATTGATGAGACTTGCTGTCAGTCAAACTCCAGTGAGACGATCAATCACATAATAAGCGAAAGCAGCAAATTATCACAGAAAGAGTATAAAACTAGACACGATTGGGTGGGCAAGGTGATCCACTGGGAATTGCGCAAGTAATAGAAGTCTGACCATACGAACTAATGGTATATGCAAAACCCAGAATCTGTCCTGGAGAATGAGACGCACAAACTCCACTGGGATTTTGAGATACAAACGGGTCACCTAATCTTGGCCAGACCACCAGACCTGGCAGTAATCAACAATATATATATATATATAGTCATCCACAAACAGACTGTTTCGTTCTATCAGAACTCTTCCGTGTGGCTAGACACGCAGGACGCTCGAAGCCGGGATCGAAACCCGTCCAACTTTACGTTAGACTATGTTTCAGACCACTCGTCCACCAAGCGGGCCACGTTGGCTAAGGGAATTTTAAGGTATTTTTATTTTTAGAAACAGCAGCTTTGTTTACATTTTTTTTATACCCTATCGGCTACCAGAGTGCTCAATTCTTTCGAAGAGCTTTCCATTACGCTAGCGGCGGCCGGCAATTCCTTCGCCAGAGAGCTCAACCCCCATGGGGGAGCCCATAATTCGGAAAGTTCTGTTATATATATATATAACAGAACTTTCCAAATTATGGGCTTTGCTGTCCCGGCGGACCACAGAGTGAAATTGAATGCAAGCAAAAAGAAAGATAATACCTGGACCTTGCTAGAGAATTCAAAAACCAATGGAACATGAAAGTGACTGTAATACCAGTTGTAATTGGCACTCTTTGTACAGTCACCAAAGGATTGATACAGGAGGACATTGAAATAAGAGGAACAGTGCATACCATGAAAACTACAACTACAAGATCGGCCAGAATACTGAGAAGATTCCTGGAGACTTGAGGACTCTAGCTATCACTCAAACTCTAGTGGGAAACCTTCAGCTAACGCTGGTGGAAAAAATTCTCAATAGAGTAATTATAAAAACAGCAACAACTCCAATCGAGAGGCGGACAGGTAGACTAATAGAGACGAGAAATCGACGGATAAAGAGAAAGAGAGAAGAGAGAGTGAGAGATAAATCCAGTTCTTTGAGATAAAGACGATATGAGTAACTGTCAGAGTAGGAGTAAGACTCTGAAAAATAGGTAGAGGCTGAGATGAATTGATTTCTTAGAGATAGGTCGGAAAGTAGATGAAGGTGAGGGAACGGAGAAATTGGTCTTTTATTTGAATTTTTTATATGGCATTGTTGAAAATATTCTGCAAGAATCACATTGACAATTGCTGTCATTGTGATTCATGTAGAACTTTTTCTTTATAGTTCATAAGTGGACAAAAGGGAAGTTTAGTTTTTCTCTTTCTTTCTTTCTTTTTTTTTTCAATTTTACCTTTTTTTTTCTGAGCCTTTAATTGTGATATATTTTTTTTACACATTCACGCACTCATAGATGCATACACATGTATGTCTGTATGTATGTACACATGTGTATCTATTTACATGAATTGTCAGCTTGCTCAAAACACAACTGGTACTATCATACGTAATACTACTTCTATCATAGTAAGTTCATCGGTGACTAAACTGATACGTTCACTGAGTTTGTCTGGTTAGGCGGATAACTAGACTCTCTGCAGGATGAAAAATAGCACCTGTCAAAGGACGGAAGAAGTTTTTATTGAAAAGCCATCAAGCACAATTTTTCTAGAAGTATTTGACCCCTTATTCTTTTCCAAGTTATTCAACTAGTAGAAAGACAACTTTGATATAACATCTACGGTTGACGTGATTACTTGTTATATTTCTTCGGCTTGCTACTGGATGATAATCATGAAGACTTATAGAGTAATATTCATGTACAAAAGTTGGTCACAATAATACCGTGATGTACAAATGCTCCCTTACAATCTTTTCATTTACCAATATCTTTCTCGAAAAGTTTCCTTGGCGATGGAGGTATGGCGACGAATACAAACTTAACCAGTTGGAAGCGTATAGTTACATACCTACACATGCATGTTAGGAGTCTTATGTGTCCTTCCGTGACAGTGATTGATCCCATTTAAGATTTTGTGTCTAAGCAGTCATATTTAGGAGAGCACTGTTCACCCAGAACAAGGAGTATTGATAGTGGGGTTTGAGAGATTATGCGGGACTGCAATAATATTTGAAAGATTATACATTTATTATTTACACAATCCCTCCGCCACTAGCTAAATGCAACACAAGGTCAATTTTTAAGCGGAGTACAATTAGTTTGAATTCAAAGTTTCTCCATTTAGTTGTCTTTCTAATTCTAATGAACCTTGTCTGCCTAACTACTTATTCAAAGCTGGAGGGAAAATAAATTGATTCATGCCTTTCCCAATGGTTCTAGCGCCAAGTGAAATACAAACAACTGCCATATAATGGAAGAATTATTTTTTTATCTTAATCATTTTTCGTTAATTATATTATATCATTCAGTTTGGTAGGGCTTTGAACTATTCGATTCTCTTAGTTCAGGTGCATAGTCATTGGGTACAGGTTTACGCTCACACGCAAAGGATATGACAATAACCATTTGTCATAATAAACCCAAGACAGGAAATATGGCTGGAGTGTGGATGACGTCTTGCCCGGATTTTGGGGATTTTGAAAAGACGGCAGACCGTTTTAAAGTTGGGTTTTTCGGATCTCTACCGACAGAGATCTTAAACATGACAAGATGCGCTGCGTGTTGGGTCAGCATAGTATGGTTTGCAAAGATTTTAAGAATAGTTTCTCTGAATTAATTAATAAACCCTTTCGTGTCTGAAACAACATTCGTATTGTAGTGACTGACATCACAAATCATACAATACAACTTCATTCGGCACATCATTTACATTTTTCGGACTATTGTCCTCATCTTTTTCGCCATATTTTCGGTTTTCTTCAGGTGGTTGGAACTTAACCCTTTCGCTTGTTTTAGTTCTACGAGTTATGTTTAATGGATGTCCGTTATCTCCTCTTAATTTCCCCCTCTGAAATTTCTCTACTGCCTTCACTAGGTATTGAACTCACACTTTTTGGGTATGTTACTAGATCTAACCAACGTCTTTATCCACTGTGCCATTTGTCCTTGAGCACATCTGCGTATGAATTTCTCGGTATTATAAACCTAATATCTTCAGCAACCATTTTTACCAGGGCCCATATTGCAATTTTGCTGTTATCATTGCATGATTTTTTTTAACTGATTTCATTTCCCAAGAAAATAACAGTTAAGGTAAGTGCGCCTTCCATATGTATGTATCTATGTATCTATGTATGAGTGTAGTTTGTGATTGATTATACAAAGAAGCTTATTGGACAATTTTCAAGTTGGATAAAACCAGAGAGTTGGTCGGGTTTGTAGAATTAATAGGGTAATAGCTTCTTCAGTATCCTCTGTTCCATATATATTTCTTAAAACCCACTCACATTAACTCTTACTACAACATTTCGCGGTTTCGGCTGGTATGTTTCTTCTTCTATTTCTCCTTGAACTTGATTCCTGTAACTGTGTAACTGTTTTCAACAAATTCCTATTCTGACCTACCTAAAATCCAGGATTTCAAAACCTGAATATTCTTGTAAGTTGATTCTTTCCATTTGAAAATCTGAATCAATAAAACCTGTCCATTAAGCCATCAGAGGATTCACATAGTTGAAAAATTCTCGGTGTTTGTAAAATTTACGCTAATATTCTTTTTATGTAGAAAAAATTGTATATACAGCAATGCAATACTTCCATTCCTTAACCAGATAAGATATTTTTTAATAAATGATTAAGCAACAAAAATAGGTTTTTCACTAGCTACAATTCTATTTTCAGCCACGGGACATATTTATTTCTTCTTTCCTTCCTAATAAACTCTTCGGTACTTGTAAGATATTTGCTAATTTGTTTTAACGTAAAAAATCATATATACATAAATATTTTACCTACTTTCAACATCATCCAGGTAAAGTAATGACTAACATCTGTTTAATTTCAAATTTATTCTTATTGCATGGTTAAATAACTAATTACGTCTTCAGCAAGTAACGATTCAATTTTCACCAATCGGACTTCTTTTGTCTTTTCTTCCACTAACTACTAAGAAAGTATAGAGTTAAGAGGAATTGCCAATGTATTATTTTCGGGATTTAACTTTGACTTTTCGTCTAGAAAGGAAGTTAATCACTGAATGTTATCCGGATTGTGAATGCCTATTAGATTTCTATATAATTTTTGTTACTTAACGCAACTGAAATAAATTTTCTTAGGTGGTCATCCAGTACGATAGCAAATCTTCTGTGCACATAAAGAGTTCTGATGGGAAATGACCATGAAAACGCCCTGAATGACGATACTGATTTTGACCAGGTTTTTTTTTATGTACATGCTAGGGCATTGTAGATGTTCATGAAAATAACTTTCGTCAATCTTATTGTTCTCACATGGTGAAATTCCTCATTAATACGATCGTATGCACACTCAAAGTAAATAGACTGTGCATCAATATGAAGCATGAATATTGATATTAGACTACATATTTTGGAACATATGCACGCATTTATCAGCATATGTAATCATTGACAGTAATTATTGCGTCAATAACCATATGTTGAATCTTGAAAAAATGGAAAGATATTCCATTGTTCGCTAATGGTCCGAGAAACCGGGGTTCAATCCCAGGCAGAGTCATACCAAAGACTCAAAAAATGGTACTTGTTGCCGATCGATTTAATACTTAGCATTATGAGGTACGGATCAAGAGTAAAGTGGAGCAATCCAGGGAATGGTGTAGCGCCCTCCCCTACACTTCGGTGCAGTAGCTATTGAAAAGGGAGCCTTCGGGTCAGCCTCGACTAAGGTCACCAACTTATACCAACACGCTCATGTACTCAAGCAAGAATAAAATGCGAACCCACACAATTTATTGGAGAGACGTTGAAAACGTTCTACGCTTCAGCCAGACATTAGATTTGTCGCATATCTCTCAAATTTGTATGGGTCTCAACGTTATAGAAATTAAGATAGAAATCTAAATTAGTTCTAGTTTTATAGGTGTTCCCACGACAAAAATGTTCGGGTATAGTTCTTTTTTCCCGGTAAGGCTTAGAATCTTTTAAACGACCCTCATGTAATCTATCTATCTATCTATCCGAGTAGTCACATCTACCTATCTATCTATGATTATAAACAAATATGAACTTACTATAGATATGAGTGGTGTGCTAAAAGTACCAAAACTAGAGTTGTATTTAAAAAGAAAAAAAGAAAGCAAATGTCTTTTAAAGAACGCATTTCCATTAGTCTGAACTCGTCTGAAACTATGTTTTCATATGATGTGAAACTGTATTGTTGCGTTTCTTTTAATGTCCTCAATGTCCTCAAATCTTACCGTTGAGATAGATTTTCAGTTTAGTGAATGCGAAAAAAGTCGCATGAATTTAAGTCTGCCGATCATGCACCGTACTTTTGTATCAAAATACTGTTTTTTACCAAACATATTTATTCAGAAAGGATCAGGTCTGGTTTCATTTTTTTTTTTTTTTAATTTGACTCAAATTCAGTCAGATTGGATCACTTTAGATTGTACACCTTTGCACGACTCTTCAGGTAAATGTTAAATTCTAAAAAAAGGAATTGTTTTTCAAAACTCGTATATGATAATCATATATATATATATATATATATATATATATATATGATATTCATATATGATTATATATATATATATATATATATATATATATATGTGTGTGTGTGTGTGTGTGTGTGTGTGTGTGTGAGAGAGAGAGAGAGCCTAGTTTTAAGCTGATTGGGCAGATTTGATGGAATTGGGCCACTCGCACACGTGAAAGAAGTTTCTCAAAACTAAAACTGATGAAAATATATTTATGGCCAAAAATTTCACCGGAGAGACTAAATAATTTGGTGAGTTATAGAAAATTATATTACAAAATATTATATTACAAAATATATATTATATTATATTATATATTATATTACAAATAAATTATATTACAAAATATTATATTACAAAATATTATATTACAAATAAATTATATTACAAATAAAATATATTACAAAATATTATATTACAAAATATTATATTACAAATAAATTAGAAATAAATTATATTACAAAATATTATATTACAAATAAATTATATTACAAAATATTATATTACAAATAAATTATATTACAAATAAAATATATTACAAAATATTATATTACAAAATATTATATTACAAAATATATTTTCCTTATAGAAAATTATATTACAAAAAGCTGCGAGTTTTAAAATTTAGGGCCTTACTAATGATTTTCTAATTTGGCCTTGCACTTGTAGGATAGAAAGACCCATTTACAATTTTCCAACTGGGTCACGCATATCCTTGTGCCGGACAATATATATATATATATATATATATATATATATATATATATATATATATATATATATATGTGTGTGTGTGTGTATATTTATATATATATGTATATATGCTAGTGTGTGTGTGCTTGTGTGTGTGTCTGTGTGGGTGTGGTGTGCTGGAGAAGTTAGTTGTCGCAGTTATTGTTGTCCAATATAGTTTGATCGTCTGAAAATCATGAACTTATCAAATAACATAGGCTTTTGAGAGTTTGAAATAATTTTCAGATATCGGATTTAATCTCAGTTTAAATAAGTGGCACTATATAGTATTAACATATATACATATTGTATTCCTAATCCCTCAGTTCACCAAGGGTAAATAACAAGTTAGATTGGCTTCTTTAGCCTTGGTTAGGCAACCAATCAAATAGAACGAAAACTCTGCATTCAAACCACCTTTACTCCACTTAAAGGTTGAACCTGTGTCACATCTTATCCGTGGGGGAAATGTTGGTAATATATGCGTGTACATCCGTGTTTGTGTGTGTGTGTGTGTGTGTGTGTGTGTGTGTGTGTGTGTGTGTGTGTGTGTGTGTGTGTGTGTGTGCCCACACGTTGTTTCAAAAAGGATGAAGAGAGTAGAATTTTCACACTTATGTTTTTTTGCTGCCATATAACTCAGATGGCAATTCTGTAATAAAAGATAAACACTAGATTCATTCGAATGCCTTTTTTTTCTGGGTTGTGTCAACTGTTTCCAAGGACAGATAAATGATAATCGTTAATATTTATTTCACTTAATAATCTGGCAAAACTTTATGAGATGAATTTAATTTTTAGATTGACAATCACTATAAATGTAAAAAAGAAAAAAACATAACAAAACAAAAAACAAACAAAAAAACAAAAAGTAAAAACCAACAAGTAATGACAACAATAGTTGCGACAAAGAAGAAATTAAAATTTTAAAAAATTTTAAAGAAAATACTGGACAAAATTAAAATTTACGAGGTTTCATCAAAAAATAATCTAAAAAACAAAAGAATTATTTCAGTGATACTATTTGTAACAAATTATAAAGTATTCCCATTTAAAACAAACAATTAGCACAGATTTCTCTTTTACCCATAGATGGGTTTCTAATATGTCCTATTTCTTTCTTTCTTTTTTGTCTACATCGTTTTTAAGGACATATCAAATTTCCTGGGTTATTTAATGCCAAAGCCATCCTTGTAGAAGAATTGTATTGGTTCTTTCTAGCCCCTAACTGGTGGGGATAAATGGATTCATACATTTCCTAAGAGTCTTAGTCCTAAACAGAACATAATAGCGCAGGTGGAGTTCGAACTCGCCGAATAAGACACTAAAATCTCTTTCTTTCTCTCTATCTCACTTTCTCTTCAACTAAAATGTGCATGTATATGGATATGAGTGTTCCTATTTCTCCTCTACGAGTATATGTATGTGTGATTATTCGTGCCCACACACAGCAAATAATTATTTTTGTATCTGGAGTCACACAGGAATACCATTACATTATTACACACAAACAAACATACTCACGCACATGTAAATCCTTACACTGAAGCAAAGATATGTACAGAAAGATAAGCAAAAAGAGACTTGTGTACTCACAATCTCCCGCGTCACTAGAGCCGCCAGAAAAGTCAGATGTCAGTGGGACAATCTCGTTTCTGTGGCTACCAGATATCGTTCTACGTGAGATTTGCTGAGTTGAGTCTCACTTCTGTGAAACAAGAACTCAGATAAACAGAAAATATTTGGGGAAAAAAGAATATAAGCTGAATTTGAAAATAGAAAAGAAAGGAAAAAACAGAAAAATAGAGAATTTGAATACTGTAGATACTTGAGTATAGGTCGACCTTGTGTACTACCCATTCAAAAGAAAATTATGGAATTAGTACTCTAAGTGAATGCTCATTTATCTTTTTTTTTTATTTAGCCGTAAATAAACTAATAACAGATACGACGCAACCCATTTTCGCATTTATAGCTGAACATTCTGGCTTAAAAAATGTTCCTTAAAGAAACTAACCAAAATTATTTAAATTAAAGGTATAATTTTTTATCTTGCCAAGCAAAGGAAGATATGGAATAACCCAAGATATTGAATGATCTATTGATTTTACATTCTTGGAAAAATAACCAATAAGATCTAGATATCCAAATCGCTCTTCATTTAAAATACTTTTCTTGCAAACCTCTGAAAGCAGTTAGGTATACTTTATTGAAAGTAAATATTACTCCGGCAAAATAAAAGTCAATTGAAACAATGTAAGGGATCGTAAAACTTATTGAATAAGGCAATCCACAGTAAAGTTTGGAAAAGAAATGTTAGCTCTTCCCAGTCTAAAATTTGAGGCAAATATAAGAGAAATAGGGCAGTTGAAAAGGAAAACATGCAGGTTGACCACGGAAGACATCAAAATTTCAGTGTAGAAAACTCAAAATTAAAATTGGAAATAACAAAATATACAACAAAACCAAATAGGTCCAAACAGGGGTTTCTGCTTGTGACAGGACAGTAAGTAATCGACTGAATAAAATTTGATTTACAAGAGAAAAAACAAAAGAAAGCCAAAACTAAAACTCCAACAGAAGAAAATGAGGTTAAAGTTGGTTAAAGAGAAGCAATCCTTTCGTGTGGACATATCTAGTGATGTATCAAGTATATAAAGATGATTTCCTGAAGAAAGCAATCAAATTTCCCACGCCAAAGATTTGTTCTTGCGTCTTTGAAAGGTCCAATTGAGATAGCAACTTTAAACAGATAATGCTCATATGTACATTGAAAACATTCTGTTGATAGAAAATTTGTTTGGTGATCGAACCGATTATGCATCTTGTCACAGAGCGAAGGCGGTTGCAACTTTTCGTTAGGAGGGGTACATAAAATCTATGAGATGTTCTGTTAATAGCTCGGATGTAAATCTAATTAATTTTTATGATGGAAACTGTAAAAAATGTTCCATATGAAGGCTCCATACATCAAAGAAAATCTATAAACTGCCTTTGGGAAAGGTTGAAACCACTTTGAAACAGAATACTGCCTTAAATTAGTGAGATCCATGCCTGAAAGTATTTAGCCTGGATTAAAAGCCTGTGGAAGAAGAACTAAGTATTAATTTTGATTTTTTGGTCAATGAATTCTATAATTTTTTCTCAATTCTGTGTTTTTCCACGATATTTTCCTTTGCATGACTTGGGAAAACATTTTACCATTTATTTCAATAAATGTTAAGGCGTATTTTAGGAAATCAGAATTCGGATATTAAATAAATGGTTGGAATCTTATTTGTTATTCATATTTACCAACCCCTCCGATCGGGCAGGATATGACACAAGGTCAATTTTTAAGCGGAGTTTAGCAGGTTTGAATTCAGAGTTTCCCTTCTCCTAGACTAGTTGCCACACCAAGGCTGAAGAACTCAGTCTGCCCTACTATTTACCCATAGCTGGAGGGAGAATAATTGGATTCATACCTTTCCCAAGGGTATTAGTGCTATGTGAAATTCTATCAGACTCGTCCAGGATTTAAACACGTGTCGCCATGTCCTTTTCCTACGACGATAACCATTACACCACGAGCACCTCCAAAAATCTTATTTGTTATTAGCTTGTTTACTGCTAAACAAACGTCGTCAGTGACTATCCTCTAAATGTGCCAATTGTAGAAATTTTAAATAGCATAACACGAAAATTATAACAAACTAGATAGATAGAATATTGGTCGAATCCATAATCAATTTATACCTAGAGATCTCTCCCAGTACTTTTTCTTATAAAAAATCATTTTCTATGTCTTATTTCAACATTTTGTTTGTTACACAATTTTAACTTCTTTTTTATATTGGAGTTTTTTCTGATAAAAATGTTTGCTTCGAAACAAAATCAATAAAAAATGATTCCTTTAATTGTAATTAGATGTTAGACCTTATTTATTATCTTTTATTTATTAAGATTCAAAATGACAAATGCAAATGCAGTTCAGTAAATATTGAAATCGTTTGACTCTTACTGGTATTTACGAATTTTTTTTTTAAATGCCATATTTAACAGTTTATTCAGGTGGAGTGAAATAATTCCGATTATATTTCTTACGACGGTGATCATTTAAGTAATCCTGTCTCCTGGACTCGTAAAAAGTGTTCAATGTTTTATAATCACAGGATTATAATAAGTATTAAAAATGAAATCTCAAGAAAATTTTCTAATAGATTTTCACGATTGTGAGACTTAATATATAATTTGTATTTTACGTGGCAAGGAAAACTTGAATTTAGTATAATGAATAAAAGTTGTGCTTAACTTGTTTTAGGATGAGAAATATAAAGTTATGAGAGTGGGCAAATACTTTTAACTGCAAGTATATATATATATATATATATATATATATATATACTAATTTACAATCTACCAGCATTCACGGTGACAAAGAAAAAGAAAAAAAACGCCAAAATTCAGAGATAACAATATCTCGAATCACTGCCTGGGGAAAAAAGAAAAAGATTATCGGGAGAAAAAAAGAAAAAGGCCAGCTTCGTCTCACCAGTTGAAAATAATCAAGAGATATGCAATCAGTTGGTCAAAAGAACAAAAACCCACCGCAAAATGCTGCAATACTACATTTACAAAGAGTGCTCAATACTAAGTAGAGCCAATTACAAAAATCAAATCGCGAGTCGGGTCTATCGGTGCTAGGTACCCTGAGGAGGCGGTTTAGGCGAAACTGTAGTAGGATAGTCCCGACATGCGATTTAATTTATATATATATATATATATATATATATATATATATACAAATATCTGAAAAAGACTCTCCAAAATCATGGACAATAATACATCTCTCTCTCTCTCTCTCTCTCTCTCTCTCTCTCCCTCTCTGTATATCTTTGACTCCGTTGCGTTATCGCCGTTGCCCTAATTAGAGTATAACACTACAATTGTACTCTATATGTTGCATACTATGAATACATAAACATACATAACTATAAATGTAATACAATTTTAAATGTTTTTAATGATATCACAAAAGAGACGGAATTAACAAAAGCGTCACTTTTTATGGATAAATACTAATCAGCTTTAATTCATTATTTAAAAAAAATTAATTTACTTAATTTTTTATTTATTTCTCCCGACGTTTTTCTATAATACTGCCATTTATTTACGATATTGCTTCACAAGATAATTTCATTACTGTATTTATTTTTGCATTTAAAATTGTTTGTTTTTGTTTTTGTAGAAAAAAACAGCGACGAATTTATATTGAGTGAAAACTTTTCTGTTTAGTTTAGTAATTTTAGATTATTTTACAAAAGAATGTATATATATATATATATATATATTGTTTAAAACAAAAGTATATATTATTTTGATCTGCAGCTTTATTTTGTATTAAATATCCGTACATTGAGCAGTCTTTCTTTGGATATTCAGTCATTATTTATTCTGTATATATATATATATATATATATATACAACTAAAAGAGACAGAAAATATCTAACCAGGTTTCACCTATCGGATCTTCAGGATAATTCTGACTAAAGCTTACAGTAATTTACGAAGCTCTTTGCTTCGATGTGGCACAAGGCCGATTGATTGGGGCACCCAATGAGACTCGAACTCACTCTTGCATGTTTGCTAGTCAATAAAGCTTACATCATAAAGATTATTGTGTACAAGATTAAAGATATCTTAATATTTTGTCTTGTTTAATTTATTTCTTTTGCGGCATTCTAGTTTTAGTCTACTTGATGTATTGAGCACTTTTATGTTTTAGCTTAGATAACACTGTCGGTGTTGTTTTTTTTTTTGTTTTTTCTTTGGCTCGTCATTGTGGTACTAGTTGATTAATTTCTTGCAATACGGATGTTTGTGGTCATTTCATTTTTATTTAATTTTTTGAGGTCGGTAATATATTCATTTAATTTACTAATTGCGTCATCTGTTTTTTCACGCCCCCAGAGTTATAGAAATAATAATAAGAATAATATATATATATATATATATTGGCCAGGTGTGTAGGGTGTTCACCAATGATCCAGGAGACCTGAGTTCAATCCTAGGTAGCGTCATACCAAATGGTACTTGATACCTCCTTGTTTAACACTCAGCAATATAAAGTACGTATCAAGAGTAAAGTGGAGCAACCCAGAGAAAGGAGTAATGCCCTCCCCTACATCTTGGTGTAGTAGCTATTGAAAAGGAAGCCTTTGGGTCACCCCCGACATTGGTTGCCAACTTTTAACTTTTGTGGGTTGAAGGTATCTTTCTCATCCACTGGGGATATAATCAGAGCATTCTTAGCCAAGCTGGAGAGAGAATAGGTCAAGAAGACGAAAAACACTGGCATATATCGAAGTCAGTAGATAAAGCTGATTTGAATAAAAGGAGAAAAAAAGAATAAAAGCAACAATAGAGAAACTGTAAAAGGATTAAAGATTGATAAGCGGTCAGCTTCTCTCTATATATTTGCGGTTATATCTAAACATAGCGCTCATTGCTTACATCATAAAAATTTCATTCGACAAGATTAAGAATATCTTTATTTATTGTTTTATTTAATTTATTTGTTTAGCGGCGTATCAACTTTTAATGCCGAAATTTTATTTAGTTTTATATATTTGATTGTGATCATAACTATATTTTTTAACATCTTATTGCATTTTTAAATTAATTTTTTTATTTGTTTGCACACAGGAATATGATATCAAGTATTCTAATCTACTTTGCATGATTTTCAAAAAGATCAATTTTACCCATTGATCGAACTCTAACCGGCACTCGGGGTTATAGTGGACCGGGAGTTATGGCAATGAAATGGTGACTTTACATTCCCTAAAGCTCCGGAACTGGAACCTCACTATCAGATGCAGTTTAGTGTCATACTCTGCACACTACTTGAAAGATATCTTAGAACTCCTCACAAGATGCAATTTACCTATTCTAAGTACCTCTGACAGGTTAACACATTTTTGGGATAAACCACTTCGCAAATCTGATATTTTAGAAAGAAACAATTTATTTGCAACCACAAATGATTAACTTTATTTGATTTAATTTACATGGATTCATTAAAATACCCTCTCAGTGACTGGCATGAAGCAACACAAGGTAAATTTTAAAGCTGATTTTAATTTAAAGTTGTCTTTCTCTAAGACTAGTAGCCGAACGAAGTCTAAAAAGCTCTGCCAGCCATATCCTTTACCCATATCTTGTGGATGAGGAGAAGAGATCTATAGATTATTTTCTCAAGGGAATCAGCACGAAGTGAAAGGCCGATAGCCATGTCTAGGGATTGAACTCGGGTCACTGATTCCATTTCCTGTAACGATAACCATTACGTTAAGTATGCCTTCTTTTCAGCTGCTTTGAATCTAAACTGGCAGCATAAACAAATCTAAAGATTCCTGTTTGCTCTATAATTTACCAGCACGAGAACAGATGGATTCATGCCTTTTTAAGGCATTACGCCGTATGTTTGTGCGTGTGTTCTAAATTTCCAACCACTATACTCGTTGATCTCATATATTTGTCTATGAATTAGTCTTGTTTAAAAGGTATCAAGAGTCAAGACGAAATGAGTTCAAATTTAGAACTAAGTTTATTTTTAGCCCGGTCGGCAGGGGCTGCAGAATACACCAACTACATTTTTACTGAGAGGTAAAACTCCCCTAATGAGTGTCCTGTTATGACACTAAACAATATGATGGTAAGACTTCAGTAATACAAGAGCTTTAGGAAATACGGAGAATGCAAAATGACCCTTCATTGCCATCGCTCTCAGGTCTGCTCTGGCTCGGAGCTGTAGTAGCTGATAGGTCCTATTGATGGGTAAATAGAACTAAACTATGTAACCTCGTTAAACTGAATTGTTTGAATTTACTGTTTTTACATTTAACTGTGTGTTTAAGCTGTGCACTTTTGCTAAATTAATTTGTTCAAAATAGAACCGTTTGACAAAACTTAATAGCTTGAAATAGAAATGTTTTTGATAATTAAACGGTGTACTTATGCGAAACTGAATTGTTTGAAATAGAACTGTTTATTTGTATAAAAATCGATTTGGTATTAAAAAACCTACAATGGTTGATAAGTCATGAACCAAATCAAACCAAACCAAAGAGCTTTGTCTTCTTTCTTTCTTTCTTTCTTTCTTTCTTTCTTTCTTTCTTTCATCAAATATTCTTTAGGAGTTTGGGGAGGTGAATAATCTAATAAAAAACAAAACAAAACAACTTAAAATTGCTGACTGCAACTCTCACAACAAATCGGGCGCTTTTCTCTGTGGCCTTCTTCAGGCGCATTTTGTCATACCCGTTAACCTTCCTGGAATTCCGAACTTGACCCTTTCTTAAACCATGGGGTAAACTGTTCTCATTTCGCCGTCCATACTTTGAGGGTATCTAGCATCAGAGAGAGAGTACTGCAGTCGCAGCTTTCTGAGTATAACAACTACGATGAATGTAGCAGTCTGCAATGTTTAAATAACAATAAAAAAAAGGCTTCATCTTAGAAATATAGACAGACAAAAACAACTTCAACAAAACATTGTTGAGAATTTGGTTGACACATGCTAAATAGAAGTAGCACAAACATAGGCTTTCGGAGTCTCGTACAAAAATAAATATCTTGTAATACACAGACGAGGAAAGTCGTGTCTGGGTGATGGGCAAGCAGAGAAATGTAGCAGGATGTCTGTGAATGTACGAAAAAATGTCCAAGAAGAAATTGCAATTTATTTTAAATATTTAAAAAAATCCTTTTTCTTACTTCACACTAACTTACTGCTTTTCGCTTTATTCTGGGCCCCTTGGCACTTAACGGTGTTTGCAACTGTTTTAAACTTGCAAGAATACTTGTTCATAAAAATATATATTGACGGACACCTATAAAGTGATGTTAGCAAATTCATCTTGCGGTCCCTTTCTCTTGCATAATGAATTTATTTTGCATTCATATGATTAAAACCCGTTAAAAGTTTATTGTGCTTTTTTTAATTTCACAGTAATTAATTAAATCAAATAATAACGTCTAGTCCAAACAAAGATTTCGTAAGATTATCATTCAGTTGCCAACTGCAATATATTTGTCCGAATCGGGTCGACTAAAGATGGACTACTCATACAACATAATGTCCAGAAAAATATAGTCATCGCTTCTGTGAGAGAATGGGTTGACTTTATAGATGCAGATTTTACGAGTGCTGAATGCTGGCAAATTTTCATCGCTGGAAAAAATGCATTGCTAATGGGAAGTACTTTTTTTGGAAATATGAAGATTTTTGGCTGAAAACTTGCTCTATCAAACGGTGTTATTTGACTACTTTTGTTGTATTTCGACCTTCGACCCGGCCTAAAATGCCATTCAAGGTGATGCACCGGAAGGAAGTGACACATTCCAATGGCAGTTAGGAGAGGAAATCGCGTGGGCGGAAATTGGCTAACAAAATGGGACGAACTAAAAAATCCTATGATACTCTCATAGAGCGACGCACCAGAAGAGAGTGACTTCTGAACTGCATGACAATTATTTCCGCTTGATGACGATTAAACATGCGATTTCAAAGATCGAGTGGGCGATCGAGTGGGCTTTGAACTATTATATAACTCAGTCAAGACAGAAGTCAAGACAGTTGAGTTCCAGTTCCAGTTGGAGAGGGAGTTATAGACGAAGTGTGGTAGGGAAAGCCACATCAGGCCTTAGGGGCCTTAGGGCCCTGATGAGTTGAGGTCCGGAGAAGTTGCTGATAAGATGCAGTAAAGAAAGCCATCACCCAGCATAGTGGGCCTCTGGGCTTCTGGTTGAGCATCAGGAGAACGAGAAAGACACAATGTTGACGGCCATAAGAGTGGGGGTCAAAATATTGCAGTTTCTGTTCGGTCTTACCTCTCCCTCTCACACGCAAACCTTGAATAACCTTTTTGAACCCTTGCAATAAAGTGAGAGGTAAATATTTTGTTAAGGAAGTCTTCCTGCGTCTTTATTATTGTGTCGTTATGATGCTGTAGATGACAATATAACACTTTTATCTTCTGTAATTTACCTAATAAATAGGTGTTATTTTCGGTGTTTTTCCTTTGTTTTATTTATAGTGAAGTAAATGAAATGATTCCAATACTCCAATCCTCAGTCCTTATAATACATACCTTGCATTAAATTTGACGGGAGCTAAAGGACAGAAACATTAAGATGATTTCAAGTAACTTAAAGTAATAATCCTTAGTAACCAATCATGGCTTCAAGTGACTATTCTTATATGAAACCATTCTGTTCATTCTTATATTGTTCCAAGAATTCATATCGGATACGAACAGATTTCAAACGGATCTGATTGGCTCATAAATTGGACTCTAGCAGTTACCAACACGCTGGGTCAGAGTGGACTTGGAAATAATTTCAATGAAGATGTAACTCCTCATTCCCAATTTCTCCAGAACCTACATCTCACCACTGGATGCAGCTTAGCATCTTACACAAGACATTTTGTTGAAGATCGTGGAGGTTAACACTCTGCATGGGACACATTCAGCGTACACAAGGACATACGCACCAAGCAACCGGTGAAGATCTATTATACTTGATTAATAATGACCTATTAATGATTTTTACAAAATTAACACTGGGTCCTCAATGTGAGGTTTTGGTTAAAACAGTAATCTAGGTGTACCTTGACAGTTTGGGGAATTCGGTCATTACTGGGTAACGAATATTCGTATTCAGGGGTAAAGACTGTCAGTACCTCTGGTTTTGTGTTAGATCATGGGATGTTTTAAACGCCAACGCGCATGGTTTATAGTTCTAATTTCCAGTATACTCTCGGACACATTCCTCGAATAAAAGTGGGGAGATCTTAGAGTAGGCAAGGTTGTCGAGGTGAATTTTCCAGTTTTGTAACCAAGATACTTATTCTCGGTCAGGTGGGCTGTAATCTTCGCAGTTCTGCAGATGCAGCTGATTCAATCTTGAACATCAGATGCACAGGATGAACAAAGCATAGGAGGCAATAACAAGGAGAGATGACGGAGTTGAACGGGGTAGCCACGTTGAGTCAAGTCCTATGGGTTGAATCGAGAGCGTCGACATCCCGAAGACAGCTGAGAGACACCAACCTGGCGAAATAATTGCTGGGCTTTGAGTCAAGCATGACGGCTTGGTTGTTGAGTCAGATTGGTTTATTTTGATTGTGTCTTATGGCATATCAAACTTTCTGGGTTATTTAATGTCTAACCCTGTTTACACCCACACATATATATAATTAATAAAAAACAAAGTTTATAGATGATATTATTTTAAAGCGAACCAGAGGTAATTTCTTTGTATAGTTAAATGGTTTCAAATGTATCCAACACAAACAAGTTTTGCCCAGTCGGCTGGGGCTGAAGAATACACCGATTGCTTCTCTGCAGAGGGGTAAGACCCCACAAACGAGTGCCCTGGGTATGGTACTAAACAATCTAATGGTGAGGTTCCAGTAATGCCGGAGCTTTGGGGAATGCAGAGCACCCCTCCATGGCCATTGCTCCCTGGTCTACTCTGGCACGGAATGGTAGCACCTGATGGGACCCTATGGGTTAAATAGAACTAAATGCATACTTATGCTAAACTGAATTCTTTGAATTAGAACTGTTTGACTAAACTGAATAGCTTGAAATAGAAATATTTTTGACAATTCAACTGTACTTACATTTAAACTGCGTGCTTAGGCTAAACTGAATAATTTGAAATTGTACAGTTTTTGGCATTGAAACTGTACTTACACTAAACTGAATTGTTTAATATAGAACTGTTTTGACATTTAACTATGTGTAAACAAAATCTGTACTTAAACTAAACTGAATTAGCTGAATTAGAATTGCTTGAATAAAGCGAATAGGTTGAAATATAAATGTTTTTGACAATTAAACAGCGTATTCATGCTAAACTGAATTGTTTGAAATAGAACCGAATATTTGCATAAAAATGGATTTGGCGTTAAATAACCTACAAAGGTTGATATGCCGTAAAACCTAAACAACCAACCATCAAATAAGTCTATTCAACATTTATCATTTGTTTTCGCACAGCTAAATGGTTTCAAATATTCCTATTTGACACAAATCTTTTAAAGATCAATCATTTGTTTGCACACAGTTAAATGGTTTCAAGTATTGTTATTTATTGTTTGCAAACAATTAAGGTTTTCAACTATCACAATTCAACACTAATAATTATATCTTATATTTATAATGATCCCTTATAAAATATCCCAGAACACGAGTTCTACTTGCCCCACAGATGGGACCCTAAGAGTTACGACCAATCAAAATCAGAGTGAACCTGGAAGTAATGATAATTAAGAAGTATGCCACAAAGCTCCAGGACTGAAGCCTCGCTATCAGATTAGTTTCATATCTAGGACATTCATTGGATGGCGTGACTCCGCAGATGTGTAGTGGACATATTCTTCAGCCTCAGCTCACAGCTCAATGGGCCTTCACTACCGACAAAGAGGATGATGAATGATAGAATATTTGCTTTTCTTTCATCGACGAAGAAAAACACTCCACATTGTTCAATATATCCTTTTCACCAGTTTGAAGAACTTCTTACATCCGAAATAAACACGAGTGGGAATTTTTTTGTAACCTCTGGTTTGTCGGTTACTTTCTCGTTGGGAACCCGTGAAAAATTTTTTCGGTCTCCTTAACCTTTTTTGAGAACCATCAAGGTATATAAAAGAACATAGAGGTCAAAAATACTGTTTGCTTAAACAAGGTATAGGTAAATTTTCTTGAGAAGCGCACCGCATAAGACTTTACTCACCATTGGGCGAGCTGCACTACTAAAAAATCATGGTACTTTTACATTGAAGATGAAACCAGAAGACCATCCACCTAAACATCTGACATGAATTAGAAAAGGTAGTTTTTTTTTCTTTTCGTTTAAAAGATCTTTTTGATTCGAAAGAATTCAAATCTTAGGTGGGCCATTCAGAAAGCATTGTTGGCTCACAATTTTCCCATGACTGACTTGAGCTTTCCTTTCCTGATATGAAGAATATCTGTTTATTTGCTACTATTAAAAAAAAAAACAAATGGATATCACATAAGAGTACTAATTCCATAGCTATTGGTTCGGTTTAGTTTTTTCTTAGGTTATATTTTAATGCCAAAGCCATCGTTGTTTAACAGTATAAACATTAGCTGGTGGTAAAAGGAGGTTCATCCCTTTTCTAAGGGCTTATTCCATAGTTCTTGGTTTGGTTTGGTTTCTTTCTAGTTTATATTTTAATGCCAAAACCATCGATGTTTAACAGTATATCATTAACTGGTGGTAAAAGGAGGTTCATTTTTTTCTGAGTGTTAATTCCATAGCTCTTGGTTTCTTCATAGGTTATATTTTAATCCCAAAACCATCGTTGTATAACAGTATAACCATTATCTGGTTGCAAAAGGGCGTTTATTCCTTTCTTAAGTGAGTAAGTCCGAAAATGAACATAATTGCGCGAGTGGATTTCGAATTCACTCACTACGATGTCGCAATCAAGCACGTTAGCCATTCGACAACGGTGACAACTCCCATAGTTTTTACTTGAGGTAGAATTAATTGGTTTTAACATTCTAAATATATATTTTTTAAAGTAGGCTTGATCTCAACATAAAAAGGAAAATCTTATGATGACATAAGTGACATAGGGTACGCAGTGACAATCGGATTCCAGTAATAGTCGGTTCAATCGACTTGTAAACTCAATACTTCGGTTTGTTAGACTCTATGTAATTTTGTGAATGGTGTGTGTGTTCATTAAATATTTAATTAACTACACATGAAACTCAAATTGTGTCTTGCAGACAAAAAATAAATATACAAGAACGCTATATCATATGACATTTCATAGTTCGTTCTCAATTATTTAATACCTCCTCTCTCGTACCTGTTATTTTGCCTTATCAATCTTTAATCCTTTTATTGTAGCTTTTATTCTTTTTTTCTCCTTTCATTCAAATCACCTTATCTACTCACTTCGGTATAGGTCAGTGTTTTTTGTCTTCTTGACCTATTCTCTCTAGCGTGGCTAAGAATGCTCTGATTATATCCCCAGTGGATGAGAAAGATATATTCAACCCGCAAAAGTTAAAAGTTGGCAACCAAAGTCGAGGGTGACCCAAAGGCTCCCTTTTCGATAGCTACTACACAAAGATGTAGCGGAAGGCACTACTCCTTTCCCTGGATGTTATATTTTGACCTTCGGCCCGAGCAAGATGCCATTCAAGGTGATGCAACGGATGGAAGCGAAACATTCCAATAGCAGTTATGTGAGGAAATCGCGTGGGCGGAAATTGGCTGATGAAATGGGACGAGCTAAAAAATTTCCATGGTACACTCATAGACTGATGCACCGGGAGAGAGTGACCTCTGAACTGCATGACAGTTATTTCCGCTTGATGACGATTAAACATTCGATTTCAAAGATCGAGTGGGCGTTGAACGTTTATATAATTCAGTTTTTTAAAAGTACGATCACCGGATGGAGACACAGAATACTTTGACATTGTAGCAGGAGTACTACAAGGGGACACACTGGCCCCGTACCTCTTTATCATTTGTCTAGACTACGTACTTAGAACATCGATTGACAAAATCAAAGAGAATGGCTTCGAACTGACGAAGAGAAGAAGCAGAAGATACCCCGCAACAACAATTACCGACGCCGACTACGCCGATGACATAGCGATACTGGCAAATACACCTGACCAAGCCGAAACCCTTCTGCATAGTTTGGAAAGAGCAGCAGCAAGCATAGGCCTCTATGTTAATGCACACAAAACGGAATATAAGTGCTATAAACAAACGGGGGAACCCCACTTAAACTAGTAGACAAATTCACGTACCTAGGAAGCAGCGTCGAATCAACCGAAAAGGACATCGAAACGAGGTTAACGAAAGCATGGACAGCTATCAATAGGCTATCGATTATATGGAAATCAGACCTAACCGATAAAATGAAACGCAGTTTCTTCCAGGCAGCGGTCACATCGATACTGCTATATGGATGCACTACATGGACGCTAACAAAACGGCTGGAGAAGAAACTAGATGGCAATTACACAAGAATGCTGCGTGCAATCCTGAACAAGTCCTGGCAGCAACACCCCACAAGACACCAACTGTACGGCCACCTGCCCCCTATCACGAAAACTATTCAAGTTAGACGAACCAGACATGCAGGACACTGCTGGAGAAGCAGAGATGAACTCATAAGAGATGTACTCTTATGGATCCCCACACATGGCCGCGCGAAAGCAGGACGACCAGCACGAACGTACATTCAGCAGCTATGTGAGGATACAGGTTGTTGTCCTGAAGACCTACCTAGGGCGATGAACGATAGGGAGGAGTGGCGAGAGAGGGTCAGGGATATCCGTGCTGCCAGCACGATATGATGATGATGATGATAATTCAGTTGAGTTCGAGTCCGAGAGAGTTGCCAGTAGAGTTCCAGACAGTTGGAGACGAGGTGTGGTAAGGAAAGCCACATCAGGCCGAAGGGGCCTTTGGGCCCTGATGAGTTGAGGTCCGGAGAAGATGCTGATAAGATGCCGGTTGAGCATCAAAGAACAAGAAAGACGCAACGTGACGGTCATAACAGTGGGGTCAAAATATTTCAGTTATGTTCGATCTCCCGCTCCCTCTCACAGTAAAACCCTACACAACCTTTTCGAGCCCTTGCAATAAAGTGAGAGGTAAATATTGTTAAAGAAGTCTTCCTGCGTCGTTTATTACTGCATCTTTCTGTGTGCGTCTTTGTCACTTCCTAGCGTCTGATTAATTTATTGCGTCAGTATGTATCTTGCATGAACATGTATATGTGTATATAAGCATATTTATTATGTGAGTATATAACATGGATTTTTCTACTTTACTCTTGATCCTTACCTTATATTGCAGAGTGTTAAGCAAGGAGGGATCAAGTACCATTTTTTGAGTCTTTGATATTACTCGACCTGTATTGAACCCAGGTGTCCTGGGCCATTGGCGAACACTCTAACCATTAATTCTGGAACTCACCTGTGAGTATCGTGATACTCCTTGTTATTACTTTCAGTTTCATACTGACCGGACTGTTAGTACCCACTATGGCCCCACCTATAAGCTAAATAGATCGGTTTAAAAATTATTAGTATAAGATTGGAATATCTGAAAACATATAACTCTGTGCAAACAAACTATTATTATTATTATCATTATTATTTACTCCTTTTCGAGTTTTTCTCATCATCATTTACTGATGGTCTTTCACTGAAGTTTTAATCGCAGCAAATATCCCCAAGTCTCTAGGACTTTCTTCAGTATTCTGGCCAATCTCAATAACGTGATAGTTTCGATAGTTTCAACTCGTCCTCTTATTTTCAAGTCCTCCAGTCCCTTTAATCCTTTGGTGACTGTACCAAGAGCACCAATTATAATTAGTATAAACGTCACTTTTATATTCCACAGTTTTTTCAATTCCCTAGCAAGATCAATGTATTTATCCTTCATTTCATTTTGTTTCAATTTTACTCTGTGGTCAGCCGGGACTGCACGATTTTGACGGTTTTTTTTATTTTGTTGATTATTATAAGGTCTGATCGTCTGGCCGAGATTAGATGATCCATTTGTAAATCAAAATACAATAGGAATTTGCGAGGGTCCTTTTCTAGGACAGATGCTGGGTTGTGCATATACCATTTTTTTTGCATGTTCAAATTTCAATTTCTTGCACAATTCCCAGTGGATCGACTTGCCCACCCAGTCGTGTCTAATCTTATACTTTTTCTGAGCTAATTTGTTGCATTCGCTTATTATATGATTGATCGTTTCGTCTCTATTACCACATAACCTACATTAGTTGTTTTTGTTGAGTCTTATCTGTTCTTGCTTTGATTTAATTGGTTCTTATGGCGTTGTTTTGTGCTGCCATTTGGATAGATTCAATTTCTCTTATAGGGTTTCCCTTTCTTAGCCATGTCCATGTTATTATTATTATTATTATTATTTCCTTTTCGAGTTTTCACATAAGCGTTAGCTGATGATCTTTCAATGAAGTTTCGCTGCTATCATGGGAGTTTCATTTTCTCTCTTAGCGTTTCCCTTTCTAAGCCGAGTCCATGTTTTTTCCTATGAGATGTTGCTTATTCGTCGCTTAAAACGTCCATAGCATTGTTTTTTCTTCCAGTTTTTGTTTTCTGGCTATTGTCGTTCTGTTAGTTCTCGTATTGTCAGTAATGTTTTTGGTGGGTGTAATTTGGCTTTTTCCGCGCTTTTATATGTAGTCTTCAAGTCGTTGTATTGACGCGTCAACACAACTTCTTGACATATATAGTCTGTCAACGTCATCTTTGGGATGTAATGCCTTAATCATGGTCATTAGTTTTCTTATTCTCTCGTACATTTGTTTATGCTCTTCTCTTGTCCACTTTATGAAAGGTCCCGAATATCTTACGAGATCAGCCCAGGTGTTTATTCCTTTGATAAAGTTTCTGTCATATAGTTTTGTCTTGAGTAGTTAGCTTGTTCTCCTGAGATATTCTTTCTTAATTTTCTCTTTCATCTTCACTTGTTTGGTGGAGTCAGCCTCCAAGATGCCCAAGTATTTGTAGGTCTCCTTTTCTCCAAACGTTCTAATTTTATCTTGGTTTGCTAGTTCCCTTCCATCAGTCAGATGTCGTTTGCCACTTTTCTTTATTAGCATGGCACATCTTTCTATGCCAAATTCCATTCCTATGTCCTGCCTGAATATTCTAACTTCGTGTATTAGAGTTTCCGATTACTTTTCATTTTTGTGCAAACAATTTGATGTCATCCATGATCATTAGGTGATTGATCTTTTCCTGGGATCTACTGAGTCTGTATTCGGCAGTTCATTTTCTGAGTATGTAGTTGAGTGGCATCATCACAATTATAAATAGTAATTGTGATAGGGCATATCCTAGAAACTTAACGCTTTGTGGAGGTGCCCGTGGTGTAGTCGTTATTGTCGTAGGAAATGGACACAGCGACACGAGTTCAAATCCTGGACGAGACTGGTTGCATTTCACATAGCACTCATACCCTTGGAAAAGGTATAAATCCAAATATTCTCCCTCCAGCTATGGGTAAATAGAAGGACAGACTAGGTTCTTCAGCCTCGGTGAGGTACCTAGTCTAGGAGAAGGAAAACTCGGAATTCAAACCTGTTAAACTCCGCTTAAAAATTGACGTTGTGTCATATCTTGCCCGAGCGGAGGGGTTGGTAAACAGTATCCTTGAAACATAACTCTATAGATCTTCACTTCAGCTAAACTTTTCCCTCCTGCTTTACATTCCTCTCACCAGTTTTACATGGTTTTCTCGATAAAGTTTATTACTTCATCTGATATTTTGTACTTTTTGAAGCAGTTTATTATCCAGCTTTGCGGGTCAATATCATATGTCTTTTTTGTTGTCAATCCTGGCAATAGGTAGATTTTTCCGTCTGGTCTTGCTCTCGTTAAGGATATACTGATCCATGTAGAGTAGCTTTCCTGTACCTCTGGATTCTTTGCGGCATCCTATCTGTTCCTTAAGGAAACAATCCTCGGTTTTTTTAGCTTGTAATACATCTCTTCCCTTATTTGTGTCGCAAGTATTTTCCACATCATAGATGGACACATTATGGGTCTGTAATTGTTTGGGGCGGTTCGTTTGAGGGGATCTTTTTGGATTAAAGTGGTCTTTCTTTTGGTCATCCATTTGGGTACGTGTGCTTCTTGTAGACATCTGTTCATTTCGAGCGCTAGTCAGTCATGAATGGGGGTGAATTTCTTGAACCAGAATCCATGTATTCCATCGTGGCCAGGTGCTTTCCAATTTGACATTTTTGGTGTTTTTCTTAGTAAATCTATGTGTATTTCCGCTTTCAGTCCTTTGAGTCCTAGATCATTTGCCATGTTACTTATCCATTCAGTTTTTTGTTATGTTCCCCTGATTTCCATATTTTACTCTAAAATTGTTCAACTTCTCTTGCATCCGGATGTTGGTATATTTTCGCATCATCTCCCCCCAATTTGTTGGTAGAATTTTCTTTGGTTGTTTTGGAATGTCCTGTTTTACCTTTTGCCGATACCTTTTCACCAATGCTTTTTGGTTTATTTCCAAGTGTTGTGTTGTCATTTTTTCTTGTGTTATTTTTTCCCTTTTGTTCCCAGATGTTCCAGCGTTTTTCCTTTTTTTTATTATTTTGGCCTGTTTTCGTAGATTTCTTATCGGCGTTTCCAGTCGGATTTCCCAGCCAGGTTTTGATTTTTCGTTAGTGCTCTTTAGGGAATTCCGATTTTCTCACAAACTAATTTTGCTCCTGCATAAATTACTTCATTTTATTTGCGTTTTTTTTAAATATATGTTAGTAATTGATTTTTTTTTCTGTTTCCATCTTAACAATTCTCCATTCTATGTTTCTCAGTTATGATGAGGTAGTATTTTTCCCATTCATCATCATCATCATCTCGCGCTGGTAGCACGGATATCCCTGACCCTCTCTCGCCACTCCTCCCTATCGTTCATCGCCCTAGGTAGGTCTTCAGGACAACATCCCGTATCCTCACATAGCTGCTGAATGTATGTTCGTGCTGGTCGTCCTGCTTTTGCACAGCCATGTGTGGGGGTCCATAAGAGTACATCTCTTATGAGTTCGTCCCTGCTTCTCCAGCAGTGTCCTGCATGTCTGGTTCGTCTAACGTGAATAGTTTTCGCGATAGGAGGCAGGTGGCCGTACAGTTGGTGTCTTGTGGGGTGTTGCCGCCAGGACTAGTTCAAGATTGCACGCAGCATTCTTGTGTAATTGCCGTCTAGCTTCTTCTCCAGCCATTTTGTTAGCATCCATGTAGTGCACCCGTATAGCAGTATCGATGTGACCGTTGCCTGGAAGAAACTGCGTTTCATTTTATCGGTTACGTCTGATTTCCATATAATCGATAGCCTATTGATAGCTGTCCATGCTTTCGTTAACCTCGTTTCGATGTCCTTTTCGGTTGATTCGACGCTGCTTCTTAGGTAACTCTACGAGTTTAAGAGAGGTTCCCTCTAGAGTGGAGATGTCCCCCGTTTGATTATAGCACATATATTCCGTTTTGTGTGCATTAACATAGAGGCCTATGCCTGCGGTTGCTCGTTCCAAACTATGCAGTAGTGTTTCGGCTTGGTCGGGTGTATTTGCCAGTATCGCTATGTCATCGGCGTAGTCGGCGTCGGTAATTGTTTTTGCGGGGTACCTTCTGCTTCTTTTCTTCGTCAGCTCAAAACCATTCTCTCTGATTTTGTCAATCGATGTTCTAATTACGTAGTCTAGACAAATGATATAGAGGTACGGGGCCAGCGTGTCCCCTTGTTGTACTCCTGCTACAATGTCGAAGTATTCTGTGTTTCCATCTGGTGATCGTACTTTTACTTTGGTGTTTCTATAGAGAATCGTTATTGCTGCTACGGTTTCTTTAGGTATGCCGTACGCTAGTAGGATTTGTTCTATCTTTCCTCTGTGAATGGAATCGAAGGCCTTGGTAAAGTCGACAAATATTAATGTCGTTTGTAGGTTTTTTGCCCGTACACCTTCAAGGATTTTATGGATGGTTAATATTTGTGAGGTCGTGGATCTATTTCTTCGGAAGCCATTTTGGTTTTTCCTAAGTATGTTGTCGATTTTGGGTTCTATGCGGTTTCGTAGTAGGGCATTGTAGATTTTGGCTGCTATGGATGTAAGTGTTATGCCTCGGTAGTTTTTGGCTAATCCGAGGTCACCCTTTTTAGGGAAGGGGAGTATGCATCCCTTCATCCATCCATCTATCGGATTTTGATTGTATACTGCGTTGCAGTGGCGGAGCAGTATGTCGTCGAATTGTCTGGTCTTCCATACTTCTGGGGGAATCTCGTCCAGCCATGCAGCTTTCATATTTTTAATTTTTCTGAGAACCGAGTCGAGTTCTTCTTGTATGAACGGTCCTAGTTTAATATCTAATTGTTTGCTAATTATTCTGGTGATTGGTTCATGTGTTTCGGTGGGTTTCCTCGTAGGTTTTCGAAATGCTGTTTCCACAGTTTTATTCTTTCTTGTTAGTTTGCTGCTTTCAGTTTTGCTTTGGCTGTGTTCTTTCTTCTACTCACTTCGTTTATTGTTTTGCCTGGCTATCCTAGATTGTCTATCTTCCACCGAGTCTCTAATCTTATCTATCTGATTTTGAATGTATTCTGTCTGTTCCTAAATGATTTTGAATGAATTTTGTCTGCTATCTGATTTTGAATGTATTCTGTCTGCTAATTGATATTGTGCCGTTTTTAGTTTTAAGGCATTTATGTTGTGTTTTTTCGATAGTTTTTGGGGGCTGTTTTCACTAGTGCACGTTTTTCTCTCACCGCTAAAGTTTCCCACGGGACTCTATAATTCATAATTCTCTTTAAATTTTCTTGATTAATTTATTTTTCTTGTGTTAGTGGTTGCTCTGTGTTGTTTGGGTGTGTGGTGTTTCTATATGCCTCAGTAGGCGGGTCATTTCTATTAGACTATTCTTGTTTGTCAATATTTGGTGTGTCTTGTTCATTATTTGCTTTCTGGCGTATTTCTAGTATTTCAAGGTCAGAAAACCAACTTTTCTTTATTATTATTCCAACTTGGTCTGCTTGTTGTCTTTAAACTTTCGAATTCTTGCCAGATCTCTATGATTCTTCTTCTATATCCTCGTAGTTTAAAGTTGCTCCTAAAGTAACAGTGCAATGCAAATAAGTTGTCTTCCCTAGTCTATGTTTTCTGTTTACGTCTCTGATATGTGTAGTTCCTTGGATCGTCGTTCGTGTACGTTAAAATAAGAACAGCCAACATTCGCAGGATGACGATGGGTCTCCTATGAGGGCTATCAGGAGGGCACATGCCAATCATAACACCCACGCCTGTTGCCTTGGTCCTTCGTTGCGTTATATTGTAATTATGTATATTTCCTAGAAACGCTACGACGAAACACGACAGAACACACCCCCAGGGAATCCCGAGAGGGGGGGAGCATGAGATTCCCATTTGGACGGACCATACCATACCGACCCCTAATTACGATCAAAGGATTACGAGAATGATTTGCGACTGTGGCAAAGAATGCAAGAATCTGCGTGGCCTTAAAATACACCAGGCCAAGATGAAATGCATGGATGAGAGAGGTCAGATGCCACGCGCAGGCTTACGCCCTGGTGAGACGAAGGAGGTGCACGGCCAGGATTCACACCTCAGTGTCCAGTCCCTCCACGCAATAGACCGAACAACTCCAAGCAGAGTAAATTTTAAGCAGATTAAGTGGCATTCAGCAAAATGCAATAATGAGTGGATTCAGTTCGACGAAGACGTAAGCGAAATTATCCAAACAACATCAAAAGGCAACGCTGATAGGCGGTTAAACGTACAATCAGCAATTATTGTCAGCTATGCCAAGGAAAGATTTGGCTTTCGAGAGGGTAATCAAGAAAAAACCTACTGTATGAACCGGAGGGCTAAGAAGGTGCAGGACCTGAGACGTGAATTAAGGACACTCAAGAAAAAATACAAACAGGCCAGTGAGGCAGAACGCCAGTCATTAACAGAGCTCAGAGATATATTGAGGGCAAAACTAAGAACAATACGGAAAGCAGAGTGGCATAGAAGGCGTCGGAAAGAAAGAGCGAGGAAGAGAACATCGTTCCTCACAGATCCCTTCGGCTTCGCTAAGAAACTACTCGGTGACAAGCGAAGCGGCCAGCTAAATTGCCCGACTGAAGAGTTGAACACCTACCTTAGGGAGAATCTGAGTGATCCAGAAAGGGACAAGGAACTAGGCAATCTGGAAGCCGTCATTAGGCCGCACCAGCCAACAACTAAATTTGATTTAGAAGAACCTAGCTGGAAGGAAGTGAGAGAAGTAGTGAAGGCAGCTCGTTCAGCCTCAGCTCCGGGCCCTAGCGGGGTCCCATACGGCGTTTATAAACGCTGCCCTAGCCTCCTCCTGCTTCTTTGGAAGATAATAAAGGTGATATGGCGAAGGGGAAGGGTTGCAGACCAGTGGAGATTCGCAGATGGAGTGTGGATCCCCAAAGAAGAAAACTCCAAGGAGATAGAACAATTTAGGAGTATTTTTTTGCTGAGTACTGAAAGTAAAATCTTTTTAAGCATTTTATCGCGGCGTCTGAGCAAGTATCTGTTGAATAATAATTATATAGACACTTCAGTACAGAAAGGCGGGATTCCCGGTTTTCCGGGATGTCTCGAGCATACTGGAGTAGTTACCCAGATATTGAGGGAGGCCAGAGAAGGTAAAGGTGACCTCGCCGTTTTGTGGTTGGACCTCGCGAATGCATACGGTTCCATCCCGCATAAATTGGTAGAGGAAGCCTTAAAGAGACATCATGTACCTGGAAAAATCAGCGAATTAATCCTGGGCTATTATGACAACTTTCAGGTGAGAATCTCATCCAAGAGATTAATTTCCGATTGGCATAGACTCGAGAGGGGTATCATTACTGGCTGCACGCTGTCAGCTACCCTCTTTACCCTGGCTATAAAGATGATTGTGAAATCGGCTGAGATCGAGTGTCGAGGTCCAATGATAAAGACAGGAGTGCTCCAACCCCCGATAAGAGCATACATGGATGACCTGACTGTAACTACAACATCAGTCATGGGGAGCAGGTGGATCCTACGCAGCCTTGAAAAACTGATAGCGTGGGCGAGGATGAAGTTCAAGCCTGCTAAATCGAGGTCATTCGTCATGAAGAAAGGGAGAACGGTGGTCAAATTCCGTTTTTCAATAGAGGGAACAATGATACCCACCTTGTCAGAATGCCCCGTAAAGAGCCTAGGAAAGATTTTCGATACCGTGCCGCGGTAGGTGACCTGGAATTGTGGCTGACCAGAGTGGACAAGTCCGGCCTTCCGGGCCGTTTCAAGGCGTGGATATATCAGCACGCAGTACTCCCCAGGATTCTGTGGCCGTTATTTGTGTATAACTCCCCAATGACAATCGTGGAAGCCATGGAAAGGAAGATTAACAACTACCTCCGAAGATGGCTTGGCTTCCCTAGAAGCTTGAGTAGTGCCGCATTATATGGCTCCTCAAACGCACTACAACTCCCCTTTAAAAGCTTGATGGAAGAATTTGTAGTCTCTCGAACGAGAGAAGTAATGCTGTATAGGGATTCGAAAGACCCTAAAGTTGCGACAGCTGGCATTGAAGTTCGCACAGGAAAGAAATGGTGTGCAAAGAAAGAACTGAGGAATGCCGAGGAACGATTAAGGATGAAGGCTCTCGTTGGGACGGTAGCGATAGGTCGAGCTGGCCTGGGCTACTTCCCCAGCATTCAAATTCATAAAGCCAAAGGGAAGCAAAGACGGAACCTAATTCAAGAAGAGGTTCGCGCTAGCGTTGAGGAAAAAAGAAGAAGCAAAATGGTGGGGCTATGTCGGCAAGGAGCATGGACACTATGGGAGAATTCTGTGGAAAGAAAGATAAGATGGGCAGACATTTGGCACGCCGATGCTAGCCGGTTGAAATTTCTAGTACAATCTGTTTATGATGTACTACCAAGTCCGGCGAATTTATTAACTTGGGGGAAAAGCGGAATACCATCGTGTCCACTGTGTGCCGGAAAAGGCACATTAAGGCACATTATGAGTGCCTGTCCAAAGGCATTAGGCGATGGGAGGTACCGTTGGAGACACGACCAGGTACTGAGGACGGTTGCTGATACGGTGGACGCTGCAATCCGTACGAACAATTACAAGCCTGAAGCGAAGCCGATTTACTTCGTCCAAGCCGGTGAATGCCCCCCCCTCGGCGTGTAAAATCAACTCTTGCTTACTATCTATCGCTCAAGACTGGCAGTGGAGGGTAGATATCGAGAATCGTTTGAAAGTTCCAGAGCAAATAGCAACAACAACACTGCGACCGGATTTAATTCTTTGGTCAACTGAAACAAAGCAGGTGCTGCTGATAGAACTGACAGTCCCGTGGGAGGAAAACATCGAGGTGGCCTGCGAAAGAAAACTCGAAAAATATCAGGAGCTTGTGGAGCAATGTAAATCTAACAAATGGCGGGGAGCATGTTATCCAATAGAAGTTGGCTGCCGCGGTTTTGCTGGAAGATCAGTATGCAGAGTTCTAAGTCGTTTAGGGATGATAGGAGAAAAAAAGAGAAAGGCCATCAGAGCGATTTCAGAGTCTGCAGAAAAAGCATCGAGATGGTTATGGATTAAAAGAGCAGAACCATGGAGTACAACAGACTAACGAGTGTGGAGGTATGCAATAGTAAATTGAAGGGTTACGAAAAGAGGATTTGTATAGGTAGTATAGTTTTCCCTAGTGTACATATGTATATAATCGAACGTAAATTTGTACTAAAAAAAAGGGGAAAAAAAAAGAAAAAAGGAGAGAAAAATAAATAAAAGTAAGAGTGGAAAAGGGAAAAAAAAAGAAAAAAAAGTAAAAAAGGAAGGGGGAATAGGACAAATTTCATTGCATACAGTATCAAGAACATGTCCCCTCTAAGATTAATCTACTCGTATTATGACTGACAGCGTCCCACTTCGGACGTCTGGCAAAGCAATTCCTCAATTTTTATTTATTTATTTTTTTCAATAGATTTCCTTTTATTAATATATATTTTTTATTTTATTTAATTTTTTTTGTATATATATATATATATGTATGTGTGTGTGTGTGTATATATCTGTAATTATTTAACTTATTTTATTTATATTTTATTATTTTGTGTGTATATTTATTATTTATTCATTTATTATTTTATGTATTTATTTATTTCGTTTTTTTTTATTAGCTTATTTATTTATTTATTTATATGTGCGTGCGTGTGTGCGTATGTACATGTGTATGTATATATGTGTGTAAGTATATATATATATATATATATATATGTATATGTGATTATTTATTTATTTACTTATTTATTTTATTTTATTTTTTTCCAAGTCTCGCTTGTCAGAAGGATATTACCTGTTACCTAAATCAAAACCTGGCTCAGTGCAAGTGAGTGTACTCATACAAGATATACAATAAAGACAGTTTGCAGTATGTTTACCTTTATAATTCGCCGTGACTCCGAGGGAAGTGACGTAGGTCGTTTCTCATTGGCCAATACCATTTTAAAAACTCATTAGCAGTAGCATTTAAAATTTTTTCTTTTGTGTGTACTGTGTGTTTTTGCACGCTGGGCGTATTTTTACAGCAGGATCGCCGGCTGGAACAAAAGTTCCGGTAGGGTCACTTGGGAGAGTAAGTATGATGTTGGAAGACCCGAAACTTGTAAGGACCCCAAGAACATCACTGACGAGGCGTTTCTGTGCACTTTTTTAAATGTTTGACAACAATGTTTTTATCATGGGTGGTATATTGTGGCTATACCAGACACAGGGGTTGTTTAAAATCTGCGCGCCTGACACAGACGTGACCTGGTTTTCTTCAATAAGAGAACTCTCAAGCAGGTCACACAAAGAAAAACAAAACAATAAAAAACGTGATGGCTCGATAAATCTCATCAATCGTCACCACTCTTATGGATGAGTAGAAATAGTTTCCTGACTGAACTGTTTGATCCTAGCCGTTGCCCGGTGGGGTTCATTAAAAATGACCTCACACAGACATTGGATAAGTTTTCAGTATAAGTCTGCGGTTAATCTATGTTGGAACTACATTCGATTATTGTAACTAATAGTCTTTTTACTATTATTTCAAGGCAGTTTATTATGATTAAGGTACCTATCAAGGGTAAAGTGGGGGCAATCCTGGAAAAGGAGTAGTGCCCTCCCTTACACCTCGGTGTAGTAGCTATTGAAAAAGGAGCCTTTTGGTCACCCTCGACTACGGTCGCCAACTTTACTTTAAGAGTTTTTTACACCAGCGACTACTGATGTTTTCACTCGGGATTTCGAGTTTTACTATTTTCCTTAAGTCTCCAGGACTCTTCTAAGTCGATCTTAACTGTTGAAGTTTGCGTTTTCTGTATAGTTTCTGGTCACTGTAAATAATCTTCCTCCGCACTTTTCATGTCGTATTCGTCTTTTTTGTCACATACAGTCTATGTCATCTCTTGAATGTAAAGCCTGATGTATCGTCATGAGTTTTCTTGTTCAGTGGACCATTTGTTTAAGTTCTTCCCTCGTCCACTTCAAGAATGATATCGAGTTTCTTAAAAGGGAGACGGTCAATGCATTTATCCCTTTAATGAGATTTCTGCTGTATAGTTTAGTTTTGAGTAGCTTCATCGTTCTCCTGAGAAACACTTTTAAGTTTTTTCTAACATTTGCATTTGTTTCATGGTGTCTGCTTCCAATGTTCCTAAGTATTTATAGGCTTCCTTTTCTCCAGAGTAATATGTTTTTTTCTATTTGGTATTTCTATTTCTTCGGTCAAGTGTCGATTTCCGCTTTCCATTATTAGCATAGCGCATTTTCTATGCCAAATTCCCTCCCTATGTCCTGATTGTGTATTCCCACTGACTATTTTAGGGTTTTTCATACTTTTCCATTTTTGGCAAACAGTTTGATGTCGTCCATGAATATTAGGTGATTGGTCTTTTCTTGCGATTAAGCAAGTTTATATGCCTTTCCTAAGTATTGAGTAGCATCATCGCAATTACAAAGAGTAATGGTGATTGTGCATCTCCCCGGAAGATACCTCTCTGGATTTTCACCTCGGCTAAGCTTTTCCCTCCTGCTTTACATTCTACTGTCTAGTTTTCCGTGTTTTTTTTTGATAAATTTTATTACTACTTCGGATGTCTTATACATTTTGAGACATTCTATTATCCGGCTTTACGGAACTATATCGTATGCCTTTTTTGTTATCAATCCATGCTATAATAACATTTTTCTGTCTCTTTTTGCTTTCCTTGTGGGTGGGTTGATCTATATAGAGTAGCTCTCTAGTTCCACTGGTTTCCTTGCGGCATCCTTTCTCTTCCTCCGAGGACAGTCCGCAGTTTATTATCGAGTTGTAAATGACCTCCTTATTTTGTACTGTTAGTATTGCCACGTCATAGACTACCACGCGATGGGTCTCTAATTATTTGTGGTAGATTCTTTGTTGGGTCTTTCTGAATCAAGGTGGTCATTCCTTTGGTCATCTATTCATGTATGTTTGCTTCTTCTTGCCATCTATTCATTTCGATCGACAGTCTGTCATGGATGGAAGTGAATTTTTAAAAACCAGCATCCATGGTGGTTTGGAGTTTTCCAATTCATTTTTTCCTTTAGTGTTGCCTTAAGTGAATTGAGGTACATTTTCACCTTTGAGCCTTCTTCGAGTCCTTGCAAGTCTTTTCGTATTGTTTGATCCAATGTAGGCATCGTTTTAGTCTTCATTTTTTCGCCATTACCTTCTGATTTATCTCTTCGAATTTGGTCGTTTGTTATTTTTGTGCGACTTTTCTCTTTTAGTCCCAACATATTCTTGCATTTTTCCTCAGTCTTAGCATTTTTGATTGTTGTCTCAGTTTTCTTATTTGCGTTTCCACACTAATTTTCCAACCAGGCATCGAATTTCTGTTCGTGTTTGTTATCAGACTAATTTCGCTCTAGAATAGACTTGTTAGTTTAATTATGTGACACTATTCGTTGAGACATGTTTTAATAATTCGTTTGTTTTTTCTGTTTCTAACTGGACTTTTTTCAAGAGAGGTGGTAAAGTAGTCTTCTTTACAGACATAATTCTCTTCAAAATCTCTACATTGCTTTTTTTCTAGTGTTAGTGTTTTTTTCCTTTATGTTTCGGCATCTGTTACTTGGTGCTTCGATTCAGTTGGAGGGTTTTGTTTTTCTGAATTTCGGTCAGAACAATCTTGCTTTATTATCATCATAGCTTGGTCAGCTTGCCTTAAATCTAGCAAATTCTTCACAAGTCAGTCATTCTTTTTCTATAATCCCTTTGCCTTGGACTCCTACTAGAATAGTTTTGAAGCGCAAGTTTGTGGTTCATTTTCTGCGTTGAAGTCTCTAATTTGTGATTTTACTTTGGTTGTCATTTGTGCACCAAGAAAAAAATCAGCCAATATTCGCTGGATGCCGATATGCTATTTCATGTTGGCTATCAAGGGAGCACCTATCGATCATGACACGCAGACCTGATGTCCGGGTCCTACGTTGAATTATGTTTCAGTCTGTAATGTTTTTCATGGTAGTGTATTGTGGTTGTACCAGACCCAGGGACGGCAAAGTCCACTGAACGGCAAGTTGCTTTTTTGTTGATCACTAGCTCTGGTCTTCTGGCCGGGATTAATGTATATTGTTTATACTTCAAAATTACAAAGAATCTTATACAATATTCCCAAATACCGTGTGCCTCAATATACATGGGACCAATGTGACAACTAATAACTACTAATAATAGTAATGTTGTGTTCTTTTTTGTTTCTGATTTGAAAATAGTATTCTATACAAATAATTAGTTCTCGATAACAATGCCTAGAACGAGAGGAAAAGTATTTTGCGTCACTACTTATTTGAAGACAAAATCATTCAAAACTGCCTAAAAATAAATGTAACCCATTATTATGATGAATAATTATTAAGATGAGAAACTAAAAAAAAAATGCATATCTGAGAAGCTGATATGATAACAATTTAAGAAAAATATTGATTTGATTTCTCAATCTCAAAGGATGCATTTTTACTTGACGAGTTCCAAATGACAGCTATTGCGTTTATCTCGGTAATAAATCATTATCATATTCATAGGTTACATTTATTTTGAGACACCCTGTACATGTAATTCTTTTTTTTTTTTCAAGCGTTCTGATGATTTCTTTATTTGACAGTTCTATTTCTTTTTTCACTTTTCCTTATGAACATTTTCTCATGCCAATTTCCCTCTATATTTCCTGGAAATATATCCTTATTGTTTGTATCAGTTTCCAATTAATTATTTTTGCAAACAACTCGGGGAGCTTAATGTAGTCCGTGTCCAAAAGGTGTATTTCACTCCAAGCGGGTTTTGCACACCTGAGATTTCTGTTGGAGATCTTTCCCATAAATCTGTGTGAAAGCAAATCTCTTCAGGTCTCCAGGATACTTCTCAGTATTCTAGCCAATCTTAATCTGGGTGGTTTCGATTCTTTCTCTGATTTCCAGTTCCTCCAGTCTCTTCTCCATGCCTTTAGATACCCGACCAAGTTTACCAGTTACTATTGGTATCACTGTCATCCTCATATTCCACAGTTTTGTTTTTAGTTCTTTGGCAAGGTCCAGGAATTTGTATGTCTTTTGGCTTGGTTTTATTTCTTCGGATTCTGTATTGAACTTTTACCCTTTGTAAATCGTTTTCACAATTTATAGTCGATCACCTTTCCCTAATCAGTTATGCCTAGTTTTGTACTTCATTTGTGCTAGCTTGGTGCATTCGCTTATAATGTGATTAAGCTTTACATATCACCTACATTTGCTATTCTGTTGTGTATTGTTAATTTTTGCTTTAATATAATTGGTGACATCTCCACACAAAAGGTTGGTCGTTTAAAACTAGTGGATAAGTTCACCTACCTCGGAAGCAGCGGATAATAATTATTAGCTTACCATACAAACCATATAAATGCTCGAAATACTTGAAAAAACACATTTTTGTGAAATAATAGTTGTAGGTAGGAATATTTGAGGCAATATGATTTTATTAAAAGCATAAATATACTGAATCTTCTACTTTGTTTAAACTATAGATTAATTTGAATTAATTTTTCGACATTAAATAATCCACAATGGCTTGAAATGCTTCAAAACAGATAAAACCAATCAAACTCAATCTTATTCTTTCTCACTTTCTTTATTTCCTACTTTCTTCTTTTTTTTTTTTCTCCGACTTTTTTCTTTTTATCTTTTATTTATCTGTCTGGCTTTCTATTTATACAAGCCAAAAGTATTTAGCGGCCTTAATTCTATCTCCCGTCGTCTCTGTGCTTATAAGCGTTGGGAGACGTGCTGAAATATTTAGGGGCAGTTTGCATTTTTTTAACAGACGTTTGTGCAAGCGTGGGTTTGACATATATGAAGAAAAGCTATATGTTTTATGTGAGTCTGTGTCACTACACAAAAAGACTTAGTGTATAATGACGTATATATTCGTTTACAAGCGTATCAGTGTGTATGTGGAAACATGTAAGTCAAAAGAACTGTTAGCTTGTGTATATGTATGTGGGTGACTTTTAATAATTTTTCTACTTTCAGTTTTCATTTCTTCTTCTTCTTCTTCTTCTTCTTCTTCTTCTTCTTCTTCTTCTTCTTCTTCTTCTTCTTCTTCTTCTTCTTCTTCTTCTTCTTCTTCTATTATTCGTTTTCAGTCTCTTTTCTTAGTTTTTCTTTTGTTTCATCGTTGGTTTGTTTTTAATCTTATTCAATTTCTATCATCCTTTTTATATTACTTTCCGAATTAAAAAAAATATCGTTGATATTTGTATCTTTTTTTTATTATCATTTCTAAGAATCTTCCTTCATTCATTTTTTCATTCTTCTTCTTCTTCTTCTTCTTCTTCTTCTTCTTCTTCTTCTTCTTCTTCTTCTTCTTCTTCTTCTTCTTCTTCTTCTTCTTCTTCTATTATTCGGTTTTAGTCTCTTTTTCTATTTTTTCTTTTGCTTCATCGTTGGTTTGATTTTAATCTTATTTAATTTCTATTATCCTTTTTATATTACTTTTCGAATTCAAAAAATATATCGTTAATATTTGTATCTTTTTATTATTATTATTACTAAGTTACTTCCTTCCTTCCTTCTTTCCTTCCCTTCTTCTTCTTCTTCTTCTTCTTCTTCTTCTTCTTCTTCTTCTTCTTCTTCTTCTTCGTTTTTTATTTTATTTTTAAGTCTCATTTTCATCCATTCGATCATTTTTATTTTTGTTCGTTTTTCTTCTTTTACTTTTTCTTTTTTCTTTTTATATTTCACCTTCATTCATTCATTCTTGTTTTTCTTGTTCGTTAATCTTTTTGCATTATCTTTTTTTATAACTATCGTTCTTCTTCTTCTTCTTCTTCTTCTTCTTCTTCTTCTTCTTCTTCTTCTTCTTCTTCTTCTTCTTCTTCTTCTTCTTCTTCTTCTAATTTTATTTTTGTCGTTGTCATATCACATTGTTCGATACGGGGAAGATACATAACACAAATACTGTGGGTTGATGAGTGACTGACTTAAGAATGAAAAGGAGTAAACACCAAATATTTTTGGTAAAAATATATGGCTTTTCTTAATTACTTTCCCCATCATTTTCTTTTTTCCTTATCACGTGATACTATATACATAACGTTCAGTTTCCGAGTGGGGAACACCTGGTCATTTTACAAATCTTTTGCAATGACACTCAACACCCTACAATATTGGAGTCATTTCCAGATTATCTCACCACACAGCTGCATGAATATAATGACACCACGGTCAGGTGACATAAGACTCCTGTTGTAAGCTATTTTTATTCTACTTTCTCCCTTTTCTTGGTAAAAATTAAAAGTAGACGAGCTGCTGGTGTCGATGAAATACCTCCTGATGTATTGATTGGTTGTTCGTTGGTTGTTTGTAGGTTATTTAACGCCAAATCCATTTTTATGCAAATTGTCAGTTCTATTTCAAACAATTCAGTTTAGCATGAATACATAGTTTAATTGTCAAAAGATTTTCTATTTCAAGCTATTCGCTTTAATCAAACAGTTCTAATTCAGCTAATTCAGTTTAGAATAAGTACATATTTTCTTTACACGCAGTTAAATGTCAAAAGAGTTCTATATTAAACAATTTTACTAAAGTTTAGTGTAAGTAGAGTTTCAATGTCAAAAACAGTTCCATTTCAGACAATTCAGTTTAGCATAAACACGCAGTTTAAATGTAAGTACACAGATTTTTTGTCAAAAACATTTCAAGCTATTCAGTTTAGTCAAACAGTTCTAATTCAAACAATTCAGTTTAACACAACTATGCATTTAGTTCAATTTAAACTATAGATAGGGCCCTATCAGGTGCTACTATTCCTGGCCAGAGTGAACCTGGGAGCGATGGCAGTGAATGGTGTACTCCGCATTCCCCAAAGCACGCACATCACTGGAACCTCACGATCAGATTATTTAGTGTCGTACACAGGACTCTCATTAGGGGGTCTTGCACCTCTGAAGAGGTGGAGTTGGTGTATTCTACAGCCCCAGCCGACTGGGCGATGCTATATTGAATATAAGAGGATTTGATAACATACTTCTTAGTAAGTTATGCATTAGGAAAATATTGAAGCGTTTATTTTTAAATTTAGTTCAACAAATGGCAGCAATAAACGCTACCATTCATCAGTACAAATAATAAACGTTTAATACTAACAAATTAGTAATGTACTTGCAAAGGTGTTGTGGGAGCCTTGCCGATCTCACCATAATGGACTCTTCTCACCGTTATTAGTACGGAGATATTTCGCTGCCAGAGAGGCAGATCAATATTGGTGTTATCCGAACAGCACGAGACTTCTTACCTTTTCTATGTAACTCTATCTTTCTTGTGTGATATAATCTGTTATCCGTGTTTGCGTTTTCATTAGTGACCATTTCCGGGGCCACAACATACTGGCGACGAGGAACTCGAACGAAAAAGGGACTCTCCAACAAGCAAAAGGGATTAATCGCAGAATGTACTGGCGAAGATACATCGCAACAACAAGGAGATACCCAACTACGAGTTGTTAAAGAATCTACAACAAATTTCCAGCATACAACGAACCGAACAACACGGTTAAACAACAACACGGTATCAAATTGTACAAACGACGGAGTGTGTCAGATAGCGGATATTTAAAAAAAATCTGTAAGTAAGATTGTCACGTAATCAAAAAGTGATTTTCATATTTTTCTTTCCTCCGCCCACTTCAGAGAGAAACATTTAATTCGGCGCTTACAGTTTTGTGTTGTACAAAACACACACACACACACACACACACACACACACACACACACACACACACACACACACACACACACACACACACACACACAGAGTAATTATTCTTGATTTCTGGGGATATTTACGGGAGAAAAAAACTACCCCACCTCCAGAAAAAGAAAGATTTTTTTGAATAGAAATGTTTTTTTTAGTCTGAAAATAAAATGGTAGACTTTAAAGAACTGTTTGTACAAAAATGATGAAGTTCTTAATGGAGTCTCAACAAAAAAACGAGGAAAAACAACAACGGTTCTTCCTTGAATTGCAAAAACAACAAGAAGCACTTTTTAAAAGTCTAAGTAATAACAAGCCTACGTATCATCATCATCATCATATCGTGCTGGCAGCACGGATATCCCTGACCCTCTCTCGCCACTCCTCCCTATCGTTCATCGCCCTAGGCAGGTCTTCAGGACAACATCCTGTATCCTCACACAGCTGCTGAATGTACGTTCGTGCTGGTCGTCCTGCTTTTGCGCGGCCGTGTGTGGGGATCCATAAGAGTACATCTCTTATGAGTTCATCTCTGCTTCTCCAGCAATGTCCAGCATGTCTGGTTCGCCTAACTTGAATAGATTTCGTGATAGGGGGCAGGTGGCCGTACAGTTGGTGTCTCAGTACTACTATTTTCCCTCAAAATGCAGTGTGGAACGCACTCGAAACATTTTCCTACGCATCAGATGAGGATAAGATTTGAGGCATATTACAGAAGATATGAAGACATCTATATTACCGAGTGTACCGATTGGACTGATGTAAAAAAAAGTCCAGCTACTCCTACAAAAGCTAGGAACTGTGGAGCAAAAAAAAACTTGCCAACTTGACTTTTTAGAAACAGTTAAATTACTGTCAGAATTATTCAGCTCCAAACCGTCTCTATTCCACAAAAGATGGAAATGTCTCAAGTTAACAAAAGGAGACAGTGACGATTATTTAGGGTTTGCCTCGGTCGTCAATAAAAACTGCGACGATTTTAAACAAGGTGAATTGTCAGCGGATAACTTCAAATTTCTAATATTCGCACAAGGCCTAGTGTCGGCAAAAGACGCGAAAATCAGGCGCAGTGTTTTGTCGAAATAAAAGAACGAACCCGATCTCACACTTCAAAACTGGCTGAAGACTGTCAGAGGATAATGAGGGTCAGAAAAGACTCAAAAAATATCGAGGAGTCTGGTGTTGTTAACGTAAGGAAAGTCAAGCATAGATCTCAATCTCTGGTAAAAGAGAGAAAAAAACATGATTACCCAAAATTTCAATGCAGGCAGACTAGTGACAACCAAAAAAAAAAAAAAACAAACAAAAAAAAAAAAACACCCAGCGCTTGCTACCGCTGTGGAAAAGTATATTGGGCCAAGGATTGTCCCTATCGTACAAAAAGAATGTCAAAACTGCGATAAATTCGGACAGTGTAGATACAGAAAAATAATTAAAAACAGAGTCAGACATACAAAAAGCGAGGACGAGTCAAACAAAGTCGTTCGTAAATACATAACTGTCAAAGTATTAATAAGTCGGTTAGATTTCAGCTAGACTCTGGCTCTGATCTATCAATAATAAACTTACAAAATTGGAGAAAATTAAATAGGCCAATAATAAATCTGACAAGCAAGACGGCGCGAACGGTATCAGGAGACAAAATAAAATTCGAAGGCGAAATAATTATCCCAGTATTACTAAATGGTATAACCAAAAAATTAAAAGTCTTCGTACTGAAGAACACAGAAAATTTGTTTGGGTAAGACTAGTTTCAGAAATTTAATCTCTGGGATAAATCAATTTATACGTTTTGCCAAAAAGTAGAAAGTATTACGGCCGAAGCTGAAAAAATTAAAATGGAACTAAAAGGTAGTTTTCCCGCAGTATTTTCAGCTGGTATTGGTTAATGTACTAAAATTAAGGCAAAATTTGAACTGAAGGAAAATACACGCCTCATTTTTAGAAAGAAGCGAAACGTACCGTTCGCTGCGACCAAAGAAATAAATAAAGAGCTGGACCGATTAGTGAATATGGGCATATTATTGAAAGTAGAATTCAGTGAATGGGCTGCTCCAACGGTATATATAAGAAAAAAATCAAAGGAAATCCGGGAATGCGCAGATTTTTCTCCAGGATTGAACGCTGCACTCAAGGATTACTACTATCCACTCCCAGCCCACAAGATGTTTTTGATAAATCAAATGGAGGAAATTTTCTTCCAAAAATTGACTTAAGCGAGACCTACCTCCATATTCCAATAGAAGAAAATAGCTCTAAACTACACTGTATTAACACACACAGAGGGCTGTAAAAAATTGACAGCCTAGTTTTTGGAATAAAAGTCTCACCGGCTATCTTCCAACAAGAGATGGACACTATGCTGGGCGGCTTTGACTTCATTTTCGCTTATCTTGATGATATTGCAATTCGTAGTAAAACGGAGGAGCTACACAGAGAAAATCTGAACAAGGTTTTCGCACAAATACGGGAATTTGGGTTCAAGGTAAAGGAAGCAAAATGCGATTTCTGTATGAACAAAATCAAATATCTGGGACGTATCATTAACAAAGACGGGAGACGTCCCGACCCCGAAAGGGCTACAGCTATCAAGGATATGCTTACCCCTGATAATGTTACGACATTACAGAGCTTACTTGGACTTGCAAACTACTACCAAAGTTTCATAAAAATTTGCATGATGTCTGCGCCCCGCTAAACGAACAACTGAAAAAAGATTAAAAGTGGAGATGGACGCCCGAATGTCAAACAACATTTGACCAAATTAAAAAGGCATTAACATCTGATCTTTTTCTCACGCACTAAGACCCAAAACTGGAGATTATTGTCGCTAGCAATGCCAGCTCATATGGGGTTGGTTCATGTATCCTACATAAAATGCCCGATGGGACAAAAAAGCCAATAGCCCACGCATCTAGAACCCTTCTTCCGACCGAAAAGCATTATTGCCAGATTGAAAAAGAGGCCTTGGGAATATTTGCAGTGACAAAATTTCACTGATACTTGCATGGCAGATTCTTTACTCTACCGAAGTATAGTGAACCCTTCGAGGACACAATAATAGCAGCCTTACGAACAGACTGTGAAATTAAAAACAAGATAGCCAACACTATCAAAGAACTGCCTGTGACGCTACTCGAGATAAAAAGCGAAGCAATGACCGACGACTTTATTACAAATATTAAACAGAAAATCACAGCAAAAAACAAAAAATACCAGAAGTATTTTCACTGAATGACAACGTCCTCCTATATAGTGAAAGGGTCGTAATACCAAAGAAATTGAAAAACAGAATTTTAAGATATTTCCACACGGGACACCCGGGAATAAATAGAAGGAAGAGTCTCATGAGAAGCTATGTTTATTGGCCGAAGATGGATAACGACATTATGGATATGATCGAAAAATATAAAGGCTGTGCCTTAGCGGCAAAAGCACCCCCACTACTTTCAAACCTTGGCCAAAAATAGAACAACCTTGGTCGAGGATACATGTTGATTTTGCGGGTTTCCTAGAAAATTTCTACTACCTAATTGTAGTGGATAGTTACTCAAAATAGCCTGAGGTTTTCAGATGCTGAAGACCTACTACGGAGACAACTATTGGGTTCCTACATGAACTGTTTGCGCGGTGTAGTAGATTGTGTGGTCAGCGACAACGGAAGTCAATTGACATCAGTCGAATCAGAGGAGTTCTGCGAAATCTTCCAAATAAAGCACATAACAACACCGCAATATCACCCAAGATCAAACGGCCAGACTGAAAGTTTTGTAGACACGTTAAAGTAAGCACTCAAAAAAGCATCAGGTACTCCGACAGACAAAGCACTACAGCAATTTCTGCAGGTATACAGAATCACACCCAACCCATTACACCACTGGCAGTCTCACCAGCCCAAGCGATGTTTGCCAGAAACATAAGATCCGTCTTCGATAAGCTACAACCAAAACAAAATAAGCTACGAAAGACCACATTAGCGCCTAAAAATAGGTTCAAACCGGGAGAAAAAAATTACTTTAAAAAACATCAAAATAACACGTCCTATTGGGAACATGGAATAATTAAAAAAAGAATTGGTGATATGGTGTTCATTGTAGAAGGACCGAAATACACACATAAGAGACACCAGAACCAGTTACAGAAACGTCGTTTGAACGAATCCAACGACGTACCACAAACAGAAGAAGAGCCAATGGACACCATTTTCGACATGTTCGATTTATATCTTCCCCAGTCAAAACCTAAAATACGTCGGTCAGAGAGAAAAAGGAAATTCACCGACCCGTTGATGATCGACCCAAAAAGAAAAAAATATTAACAGCACTTTTATGAAGTAAAAGGCTTGGGGAAGGGGTGTTGTTCGAGCCTCACCCATCTCACCATAATGGACTCTTCTCACCGTTATTAGTGCTGAGAGATTTCACTGCCAGAGAGGCAGATCAATATCGGTCAGTACCTTTCCAGTTGCCGGGTAGCACTTCGACCGGCCGTGTTATCTGCGGCACAGATCTGGCCGAGTGTGTCGGTACCTGGAGATTTCCTTCGGCCTCAGGGAGCCTTTCCCCCAGGCTTTTACTCCCTTCGGGGGAGGTTGGGTTCATCGTCCGGTGCCTGAGGCGCCCCTAATATGGGGAATGCAGACGGGGCCGTAGGCATTTTTGAGAATGCCGGGCACGTGTGGGCTCAGGTTCTGCGCTCGGACCCACCTAAAAAAAGGCCTTGTGCCACACTTGCCTGTTAGGTGGGGCGAGCAACAAATACCGCAGATCAATATCGGTGTTATCCGATCAGTACGAGACTTCTTACCATTTCTATGTAATTCTATCTTTCTTGTGTAATATAATCTGTTATCTAATATCCGTGTTTGCATTTTAATTAGTGACCCTTTCCGGGGCCATAATAAAAGTTCATATCGCTTTTGCAATATACACAACCCTGATGATGGCCCAAGATTGGACAGAAAGTCCTTGGAAACTAATTAATCATGGGAGGCTTATAAATCAATTCTAGCCGAATACCATAAAATCGATGCGGTGACTCGAAAGAATAAATTCAAAAATGTGTTGACAAGGGATGTCTATAACGTTTAATGAAAAATTTATTAACGAAGAAATGATGGCCAAGCACACACGCACACGCACTCGTGTACTATAGCCACAATTATCGCCATGTGTGAAATAGACGTATAATTTTCATAACGATAGAACATATAAAGAACATAGGAATCTCGAAATTCGAAAACACGTAACGACTTCTTGTTCGGGTACGAAACCTTTTTATTAACTTCGAGTTAAAGGTTTCGACATAAGGAGGAGAGACTCAATCTTCTATGCTGTCTTATTCATTTGGCCCCCATCTCGAGCGGCCCCCATAGGGCGCAAGTTGGCCTCGCGTCTGCGAGCTCCAAAAGTCGATCCTCCTCGTTTGGCGTCTAGTATTCAACTCTCTAACTTTCTTCAAATCTCCCACAAACCTCCGTGCGCTTCCGGTGCGTGACGTCACCCGCACCCTGTCACCCCGTTCTGTCATCTCGGGCTATTGTGACATCTCTGAGTGTCACGTCCGCCCCGCTCGCGCGTTACCACCTACATCAAGGTTTGCACCTAAGAACCCATGTACTGAGCTGAAAGGTTCTCAGCCTAACTAAACTCAAAGAGATGAACCGAAATCCCCACGCCATTACGTTACACACGCACACACACACACACACATATATATATATATATATATTTTATTACATGATGCATGTATACAAATTAGGCACTAGAATTCCCCTGTGTACAGATAGTAGATATTACTTTTAGATCTTTGCATTCAAAGCAGGAAGAGTGGTTACAGAGTGGGTGAGAGTTTGAGTATTTCGAAAAGAAACCTGGGAAGATCTAATGCACAAGGCAAACCACATTAAGTTTGATTGTCAATCCAAATTCGAAAATGACAGGATTTTTATTCCACCTTTATTGAGTTTAGCTGAAGAAAATGATGAATAAATAAATGAATAAATAAATAAACTCGTTTGTCCCTATGAGATATTAGAGAAACCACATTTCTAATGCACTCTCTTCTCTCTGTCTTGGTCTCTGTCTCTGTCTCTTTCTTCTTTTCACTTCTTTTGCCCGAGTTCAGAATAAGAAATATTATCTTAATGAAATATCAGATCTATGCAAAATGTGTTTTTCGAAATGTTTACCTGGCCACGTTCAGCATATCTCCTTTCCCCACTCTCTCTCTCTCTCTCTCTCTCTCTCTCTTTCTCTGTCTGTCTGTCTCTCTTTATCAACACACCCACATACACACAAACACACACACAAACACATACACTCTCACTCGCATATATATATATATATATATATTGTGTGTGTGTGAGAGTGAGAGAGAGTGTGTTGAGTGTGTTTGCGTATGTATGTAGAAGAATGTGGATGTTTTTAAAGTATTTTCAAAAAAAAAAAAAAAAAAAAGAAAATGATGATAAGAAATATTGTCATTATTTTCAAGGACAGAAAAACACGAGAGTCCTTGGAAATAACCGAGTAGATATAAGATGGAAACCAGAAAATAACATGGGGACATATATCTGAAGGCTGTGCAAGATTAAATGTGGGCGTCTATTCTATCCATGATAAAGTTGGGAAAAAGCCCAGATTTATGAAGATATTAAAAAACAAAATAGTTACAACGACAATATTGCTGTAATATTTCAGCAAAAGCCTGAGAGGGCATTCGAGAATAAGTGGCGGAGACCTGTTTGCTTGCCGAAGTCGTCATGGAAAGAGCTGGTGTGCTATGAAATTATCTGGTAACCTACTTCGCCAGCTGACCTGTTTCGTAAAACCACATATGCCGTTTGTGATTGTCTAGTTTTCTCTTAGCTTGGTTTTCCTGTCATGTCACTACTTAGCATTACCTAAGTCAAATTACTTAAGCGATATCTGCTCAGGAGAGGTCTCAAACCTTAGGACTCAAAAGAGACACTACATCCTGGGGAGTACAGCAGGCTAAAAGTGAGATGAAGGGGCGTAGTTTCTCCCAGTTTTTATGCTAGTGTTCAAGACAACCGAAAAGCTGATTTTTTTCTTATCAAAATGTGAGATATGTGAATTAGTACAAAGTTTAGGGGGACAAATATTCCGTTTCAAATTTTCTGTTTTCCCTTTTGATAATTTTTTTTTTTTCTCATTTTGTTTTATTTCATAGATAAATTGCAATGACTCGTAATATAAATATAATTAAAACAGAAAACCAACCTCACTGTCAGCTGTGGGGGTGTAGAATAGGCGGACTACTTCTCTGCAGAGGGGTAAGACCTCATCCAACGTGTATCCTGAATATGACGCTAAACAATCTGATATTGAGGCTCTAATCTTGGATTGTAAAATACACCGACTGCTTCTCTACAGAGGGGTAAGACACCACCAACAAGAGTCCTGGATATGACACTAAACAATCTGATGGTGAGGTTCCAGCAGTGCTGGAGCTTTGGGGAATGCGGAGTACCCCTTCATTGCCATCGCTCCCAGGTCCACTCTGGCCCGGAGTGGCAGAACATGATAGGGTCCTATCTATGGGTTAAATAGAACTAACAGCATAATTATGCTTAACTGAATTGTTTGATTAAACTGAATAGCTTGAAATAGAAATGTTCTTGACAATTAAACCGTACTTCGACATTAAAACTGTATTTACACTTAACTGAACTGTTACATATAACTGCTTGAATAGTTTGAAATAGAAATGTTTTTGACAAACACTCTACTTATGCTAAACTGAATCGTTTTAAATTGAACAGATTATTTACATAAAACTGGGTTTGGCGTTAAAAAACCGACAAAGGTTGATATGCCATAAAACCAAACCAAACCATCTAATCTTGGAGATTTGGGGAATGTGAAGTATCGCTTTATTACCATTGCTTCCAGATCCACTCTGACCCAGAGTGGTAGCACCTGGTAGAGTCCTATCTATGGGTCAAATAAAATAAAACTATGTGTGCAAATGACTGATGATAAATTGTGATTTATATAACAATACCTGTAACCATTTATCTGTGTGCAAAAAACAAGCTCAGACTCATTTATAAACAGGATTTTGTATTGAATAACCTACAAAAGTTGATATGCGATAAAAATAAACCAAACCAAACCAAATGTTCGAAAACCAAAGCAAAATTCATAATTTTATCACATTTAAAGAAATAGCAGATATAATTTCACTCTATTTAATAACACGCTCCCACATATATTCAATGATTTTCAGTAGATGTATCGTCTTTCATCTCAAGTATCCCTTTACCGTATGAGTTAACAAATCTATGTCTTATACGTTATAAAACCAAATAAATTTTCTTCATGTTGACAACTCATTTTGGCTTTGTAGATGAATTAGAGATGATTGACAATTATAACACTCAACAGAAGACGAGCATTTTTTTTTTGTTTAATAACATTAGAAGAAATATTTGTCAACTCCTTGGAGCTTGAGAAACGTGTACCTGAGATGACAATTAACACACTGAAATATAAAAATCATTGAAAGTGTTTGAGAGCTGATAGTTTAATAAACCACGTCCTTTGTTTAATCCCGTTGACCTGTTGAGAAGACCAAGAATAGAAGATGAATACAATATGGGAACCAATAATCAAAACGGTTAGATAAAAGAAACCATCGTATTATAAGCTCAGTTAAAAAAAAACTTTACATAATAGTAGTAATTCATAGTGATATAAAAACATGAAGTTTAAAGTCCCCAAAATTCACTGAGCAGGACACA
>OY757905.1:100846792-100899292 GCA_963585895.1 Sepioteuthis lessoniana | reverse complement strand
TAAGAATTTTGAAGAAAATGAACATTTCATACATTGTTTCTTTCTACAGCGATGAATCATGCATTCCTATGAAAGTTTTTGAACATTCCTCGTATATAGATACGAGGAATGTTCAAAAACTCTGAATTTACTGTTAAATTACCATTCAATTCTTCATATGCAGCAACTTTTATATCGGACCAAACATGAATTATTACATTTTACTCTTGTAATCCTGGTTTTGGTACATGCACAATCCTTTACTTTGGTAGAAACAAATTTCTCTTTCATTGGATTTGGTTAAACGAGAGAAAACTTTCATTTTTAGTGCCATTCCTTTTCAAAAATTGTTTGGTTGTATTTTATTAGATGTGTGATTAATTTCGGAACTGGTCAAATCATGTGAGAGAGATTAACCGAGTTTCGTTATTTAAATAAGTTAATGAAAGTGGGTTACTAAAGAACGATTGTACGATTTCTCATGATGTCGTATCAGGATTTTCTTCAGTAAAGCTTGCAAGATATTGATTATCGATTGAAATCGCCAGTCCAGAAATAAGAAATTCTTTGTGGGTAAGATTTTCCTGACGTAACTCATTATATTTCCATAAACCGAGCAAATACTTATATCCCATTCTGAAGCTGATGAACACCTTTTGAACTCGAAACAAACTGTTTCATACTCAGTAATTATATTAAAACTTATATATATATATATATATATATACTCGAAATATATTAAAGTTATACATAATTTTTTGTATGGTTTCAAGTATTCCTATATAATACCAATAATCCATACACAATTTTATGGTTTCAAGTTACTATTTTTATATAATAACTATTTATTAGTACATAGTTACATTTTCATGTAACTCTTCCTCCTCCGCACCCTCCTCCCTCTACTTCTACTACTATTACTAATAACAATGCATAGTAAATAATTGTAGCTTTAAGTAACAATTCATGATATGAATAATTTGCACAGTTATATGGTATCAATTATTTCTCTCAAATAAAAATAACTTTCACATTGATCTGGTTGAGCAATTGATAGAATCCTAAAAGAAACACCACTCCGGGTCAAAGTGGACCAGAGAGTAATTACAATGAAGGGGTACCCAACATTCCTTAGAGCTCAAGAATTGGAGCTTTTCCATCAGATTCAGTTTAATATCAAACTCAAGACGCACCTTTTTTTTCTCCTTTCAGCAGGAATACAGCTTGTATATTCTAAGCTTCGTTGAGTGAGCTTTTCTTATTTGTATTCAGACAAATAATTTCTGGCGTCGAATAGAAAATATCTACACAGTGTTTTGTTCATAATGGTTCCTGCTCCAACAACCAATGAGTTCGTCGACACTTTACACTGTTTCATCTAATCTTACTTATCTATAGAAGTTAAATAAGAATTAATTGCACATAGATGAACAAGAGAGATTACTCTATAGTTAACTTTTAATAATGATTTCCATTAAGAAATTATAATGGTCAGAGTTAGCCCGAAAGTAGAGACCACATTGTTATTACTATTTTAGTTCTTTGACAGTTTTTATACTAACGTTAGCTGATGGTTTTCGACTGGAGTTTGAGTGACAGCACATCTTTCAAGTCTCCAGGACTCTTCTCAGTATTCTGGCCGATCATAAAAAGGATGTTATCTGAATGGTCTCGACGTGTTCTTTTATTTCCAAGCCTTCCAATCCCTTTACCAATCCTTTAGAGATTTTTACCAGTGCACCATTTACAATTGGTATTCATGCCACCTTCATGTTTCATGGTTTTTTAGTTCTTCTTCTACTTCTTGTTATTATTATTATTATTATTATTATTAGGAACAACAACAACATTAATCATAATGATAACAATCTGAGAGACAAACAGATCACCCAATCTCGGCTAGACGACCAGACCTAGTGATAGTCAGCGGAAAAAAAAGAGAATCTGCCGAATAATGCTTTTCTGGCTGACCACACGGTAAAACTGAAGGAAAGCGAAAAGAGAGATGAATACATCGACCTTGTTAGAGAACTGAAAAAACAATGCCCCTTTTTATTATGAGTTGGTAAATTGTGCAAAAATGGAATAATTCTAACATAGACAACAAGACCGGGAACCCGTTGGGATCCTATGGTTATAATCGGCCTTATGATAATGTTGATCTTGTTTTAAGAGAAATGAACAATTCTTATTTGTATTTCATCATTATTTCTTTTATATCGATCGAAAATTTAGATGATAAAAGAATGGCATTCAGCAAGAATACAGACCCCACAAAATTATCATCAGTGGCAAATTCGACTGGCAAACACTTTGTTAAATCATTTTTGGTATATTGTTCAAGTGAAAATCACCCAGCGTCTTACAAAGTCAAGAGTCAGCTTTGCTTTACTGGCTGGTGGAATTCATGCGCCGTAATGGCGCTTAAACCATAAACATTCCTGTAAATGTAAACAAAGTCTGAATTCATATAAAACTTTTGAAATGACCTGATAGTTTGGAAGGCAACTAATATCTGGTGAATTTTTTTAGATACCTTTCTAAATTCAAATGCATTTTACAAGTCCGAGCGTAAAAAACGCTATGTATGTTTACCTTATAAGTAAGTAAAGTTGGTGACCGTAGTCGAGGGTGACCCGAAAGCTCCCCTTTCTATAGCTACTACACCGAGGTGTAGGGGAGGGCACTACTCCTTTCCCTGGATTGCTCCACTTTACCCTTGATCCTTACCTTATAGTGCTGAGTGATAAGCGTGGCGGCATCAAGTATCATTTTTTGAGTCTTTGGTATGACTCGACCGGGGATTGAACCAGGACCATTGGCGAACACTCTAACCATCATGCCGATGGCCCGACAGTTGAAGTATTGTCGAAGGAGTGTAGGATAACGAATATTATGGAAGAAAATTACTTGACAGCCCAGTTCAAATCATGGGCAAGGCTGTTTGCTTTTCACTTTTGTGCTGATGACCTTTTTATGAATAAATAATCGAGTCGACTAAACTCTTAAGCAAAGGTAAAGTGACCATTCTTGGAGAAGGAAAAAATTTAAGAAAAAACAGGTGGCGTAGAGCTAACTATTTATTTCACCCTATAAAAACCTATTGTCTACGAAACAGCTGCCCCATCACAGACATGATATTGATGCTGTCCTATACACTCTAGGGTGCAGCATACTCCTTCGGGTAGTATATATTTGACTGCCCACGCAGCCAGAATATGACACAATATGGAGTGCCATGTAAAAAGCATTGCTCCCGTGGTATGGGTGCAATGATTACTTAGTGTCCGTCGGCATTTTTCTTCCGAATCCTCGGCCAATAAACCCAGCTTTTATCTGCCTAAGGGCAGGTGCTACCTAAGTGGGTAAGCTGCTTGGAAATAACCCCTAAAATTTCCCTCCCTATTAGAGTGACTGCACTGAGAAACCGTCCAAGACTTACATCTAAGCTTGTTATTTTTAGATGTAATTTCTGACAAAGTTAAGTTATTCTTGACAGCTGTGTATATATAGTCCCGAAAACACTTAAAATTTTGGAGAAAAGTTATCTTATATATTGTAAGCGTCTTCAAACCAGGTATGGTACTATGTTGTCAATTAAAATGTTCACTGAACGTTTGAGATCGGTAATTGTTACGATAAAAAAGAAATTAGCCAGGTATATTTGATAAACCGTGTGTTTTTAAAAAAAAGGTTAACATTTCTGCAGGAGTTAGTTTAAAACAATAATTATGTTCAAATCTCCGCTTACGCATCATACACATTCTTGGAATTTTCCGCAAGTGGTCACTATCATATCAAATCTGCTTTTTTTATAAAGATACTCCAATTTCAATCATACATTTTAGATGCATCAAGTAGGTCTTCAGTGATGCAACTGTCTTCATTGCCGATTTCGGGTTATTTCTGCGTCATATCGGCTCCGACAGTAACCCCGGCATGACTCTGGAAGACCTAAGCCGCCTCCGTGATCGCAACGTGCTACGCTCGTGCCTCAACCAAAGCAAAGAGAAATATTGACATTTCTAATACTGTTGGAGATTCCAAAAATGTGTTGACAAGGATAGTGAATAGGATGCTGTTTGAAATTATATCATAAAGGTATTCCCATAAGATTGATGACATTTATTTAATCATTATAATGACGTTAAAATTGTCCAGTGGAAAATTTAACGGATTCGTGTTGAGAAACAGTATTTAAAAAAACGAAAAAAACAAATGAGTGAAGCATAGGTTTGATTTGGTTTGGGTCAGTTGTGTGTTTCAGTTGGTTGGTTGGTTGGTTTGGTTTTATGGCATATCAACCCTGTTCGGTTTATTGAACGACCAACAAATTATTCAATCAGGTATAAGTATAGTTTTTGTTTCCAAACTGTTAAATATCAAAACGGTTCTATTTCAAACAATACAGTTTAGCATAAGTATACAGCCTTAATGTCAAAAACAATCCTATTTTAAGCAATTCAGTTTCGCTAAAGTTCAAACAATTCTATCTTAAACAATTTAGTTTTGTACACTGTTTCAATGTTAACAACAGTTCTTTTTAAAACAGACAAGTTTGGCAAGTACACAGTTTAGTTCTATATATCCCATAGATCGGAACCTATCACATGCTACCATTCCGGGCCAGAGTCTACCTGGGAGCGATGGCAATGAAGGAGTACTCATCATTCCCAAGGCCCAGCATTACTGAAGCCTCACCATCAGATTATTTAGTGTCATATACAGGATACTCATTTTGAGGAGGTCTCACCCCTCTGTAAAGTTGTAATAAGTGTATTCTACAGCCCCAGCTGACTGGACAATATATATTTTGACATATAGTTTGTAAGTAGAATTACTTTTGAACGAGTCAGAGCTCATTTTTTGCGAGCCCAGTCGACTGGTGTTGTAGAATACACCAATTGCGTCTTCCTGACAAGTGTCGTCGATATGACACAAAACCTTCTAATGCTGAAGCTTTAGTCTTGGAGTTCAATAGAGAATGTGGAGTACGTAATTATTTCCATGCTCTCAGGTCGACACTGACCCGGAGCCGTAGTTCTTGATTGGGTCAAATAGACCTGTTTGACATTTAAACTGTGGGCAAACAAATGACTTACACTAAGTTGAATGGTCAGAAATAGAATTTTTGAATCGTTTCACTGTATGCGAACAAATGATGGATGATTAATTGAATTGTCAGTGATTCATAGCAATACTTGGAACCATTTAACTGTATGCAAATGAATGAGGATTGTTGAATCGAATTATTAGTGTTGAACAGCAATACTTGTAACCACTTCACAGTCTGCAAACAGATGATTAATATTGAGTCAAGTTAATAATGTTAGATAGCAGTAATTAAAATTATTTAACCGTATAGAAACAATAGCAATACTAATGTGCAATTAAGTTAGTTCTAATTCATTTCAAAAGGAAATTGCCTACAAACTGGGTGCAAATAAATAACTGATGTTAAATTGTAAGTGTTACAGAGCAATACTTGAAGCCATTTAACTGTGTGCAAAAAAAAGAGGTCAAGCTTGTTTGAAAATGTTATATAAAAAATGTGCTTACAAATCTTATATACTTAATATATATGTATAAACAGGATTTGGCATTAAATTACATACAAAGGTCGATATGCCATAAAACCAAACTAAGTCAAACCAAATAATTTGTTTGCACATTGTTAAATGGTTTCAGGTATTGCTATTTAATATCAATATTTCTGCTTGAATATCAATCCCTATAAAATGATTAAATATTTGTATTTGACCTAGTGATGGTACTCTAATAGGTATACCACTCCAGGTCAGTATGAACTTGAAAGCAATTGGAATGGAGTACTCCATATTCCATAAAGCTCCAGAACTGAAGTCTCACCATCAGATGCAGTTCAGATTTATACCCAGGGTACTCGTTGGGGAGAAGGTCTTAACTCTCTTTAGAGGTACAGTCGCCGAAATGTACTGCCCCAGCTGATTGGGCTGAAAAGCGTAGGCTATTTATTGATTTAAGCTTTTTTATTGTTAACAAATTCGGAAGCCAAATTATGTAATTCTCCCCCATAATTCTTTACCATTTTTACAATGACAAACTACTTATGAATTCATGTTTAATCAACTATGAATACTTTTTCGTCCGTTTGGAAATTGGAATTCATTACAATTAGCCTTGTCGTCCTGCAATATGGCTTCTGGTTGTTTATTTACGTATCTATTGTTATTATATTTACTTTCTCGATAAAAATGATTTGATCCTTCATAGGAGCGAAAATATATATTCACTTCAAAACTTTATGCTGTTTTCAATAAATTTGGTAGATATACACTAAACCTTTTTTCCATTTATAAAATACGCACAAACAAGCTTTTTACAATTAGTAATTATTATTCTGTAAACTATATATTCCATATTTCGTTCTTCTTTGATATTTATAAAGCATTCGAATTTAATTTTTTTTCGATTGACAAAGTGGAACGGAGGTTTTTGCTATCTTAAAGTTTTGATGTTTACAAGATCAGGTTTTCTAGACTGGTCAGGCTAATTCTTTTAAATTTCAGAATCTCAAAAATACTTTATTCTATGATTTTTCAAATAAAATATTTTACTTGCTTTCTTTTACAAACTTGTTTTTACAGTTTGATGTCATTATGTTACATAGCCATACATAAATATGTGAAATGTACATATAATGTCCATAACTCATATATAGATAACATAGGGATCCCGAAACACGAAAACACTTACGACTTCTTAGTTCAGGTACGAAAATTTTTTATTACCTTTGATTTTATAGGTTTTTCGACATAAGGAGAGAGATACCATCTTTCTATACTGACTTTTCCATCTGCCCCCCACCCAAACTCGCGCGGCGCCCGTAGCGCACAAATTCGTCTGGCCCCACCCAGGTCTCAATCTCAACTAACTGACTTTTCTCAAAGCCCACGCTTCCGGTGCGTGACGTCACCCACATCCCTGCTTACATCCTCTATCTGGGATTTTTATTGGGACATCTCCTCCCCGCACGCGCGTCAACACCTGCACTCAAGTTTGCACCTAACTAACCCATGCACTAAGCAAAAGGTTCTCAGCCTAACTAAACCCAAAGGCAGGATATATAAAACGAAATCCCTGGGCCATTATATTACAATTAGTGTGTTATGCTTAATGGTGGGGAAATATTTTAGTTGAGTTTTCAACATCCTAGGAATGATATAGGCATTAGTATATCCGTAATATACTAACACCTAATACAATGGAAGTTAAGACAAAATAAATTTATTTGTCCATAACAAGAACATTCAATATTGTATACGCACAATATATTAAGAAAAGAATTTAAAAAGAAAAGAATATACAAACATGTCTAAAGAGCTAGAACTACACACTTAATTTTCCATCAACAAATTGAATGTAGAAGAGGTACAAAATAGCAAAAGGTAATCTTGATAAGAGTAGAAAAAAAAAAACAGCCATATATTTCGAAAAAGATTTTAAAAGAAAAGAAAAAACCAACGTGTCCTAACTGATAGAACTATACACATAATTTTCTATCAACAAATAGAACGTAGAAGAGGCACAAAATAGCAAAAGGTAATCTTGATAAGAGTAGAAAAAAAAAAAACAGCCATATATTTCGAAAAAGATTTTAAAAGAAAAGAATAAACCAACGTGTCCTAACTGATAAAACTATACACATATTTTTCCATCAACAAATAGAACGTAGAAGAGGCACAAATTATTAAAAGGTAATCTTGATAAGAGTAGATAAAAAACAGCTATATATTTAGAAAAAAATTTAAAAAGAAAAGAATAAACAAACGTGTCCAAACAGCTAGAACTATACATATATTTTTCTATCAACAAGTAGAAGATTGAAGAAGTACAAAGTTGCAAAAGGCGATCTTGATAAGTGTAGATAAAAGATAGCCATCAGGCTTTACCGTTTTCTGGTAGGTAATCAGCAGTCAAGTTTACATATATGAGAGTGGTTCTGAGTGAGTGTTCGTAGATGAGTAGCCAAAGAAGGGATCTTATCTTCGGCATTTTTTACCTGTGTCAGACTGTCTATAGGGATCCCCTTTTTCTATTTTGGCGAGAAGACCACGTAAAGAACTGTGCCCGCGTGAACCTGCGAGACTAGAAAAAAGGACGAAGGATGTTGGTGAGTCTGATGTGAGACTCAAAAGCAGAGAGTTAGAAATTAAAGCCCAGGACTCGGGGTTGGTCAGTCAGCTCTAAGACGTGGATCCAGAGCAGTCGGGGAGTGGTATGGAGTTAAGAACGAAAACACAATAGTGAAGACGATGACCTGATGAGTATGCATCTTAGGTTGCAGTTTGGATCTTCGCTGAGTTCTCGCGATAGCTACACATAACAAATATACACAAAATGCGAAAAAGTGCCAAACTTCTCCTTCTTACGTTTTGCAGTTCTGAATCCATGTTTGTCTTTTCTTTCTTCCATCCTCTATTGTTTTTATTATTGATGTTCTTTTTTTTTTTTTTCGTTCAACATGTGAAATGCCTACTTGGCTGGGTGTGAGAAGAGACAACAAAATCCACACCATTTGACGAACGGCCAAACCAACAAACCGGCCGTGTGGGAGTCAGAGACATCGTCTCTGCCGTCAAAGACCAGAGTTAAAAAGTGTTCATGTCATGTAACTTCCTACGTGGCCCTTTCTGGAATGGAAAATTATCAAAGGGAGATAAATATTAACAGTGTCTCAATAGCATGCTTAAATCCAGTCCCAGGTTTAAACTCGGCGAATCTGCAAGCTACATGAAGACTAGAGTCTCCAAAATAAAAATAATTTCGTCAAGTCGCTTGTATAGGAAAATCATATTAAAGCCCTTGCAGATTGAGTGTCTGTGCAACAGTTTGTTTAATGATTAACACGGGCCTAAATCCGATCGGGGTCAAATCCAGTTTGTACAATACCTGAAAAGTCATAGTTCATACTCTTTCATGAATTTTTTAATCGTTGTCATTGTTCATTTAAGGAGGATGTTCTTCCTCTTATTATATAGTTTAACAATAACAACTAACTTATTTTATTAGTTTTAGTCTATGTATACTTTTGGGTAAAATCAATATAAAATATTTATATACCATGAATTTAAGGTCAATTTTCATTATAAAGTTATTATTCAACCAGTTCTTCTGTATTATGTAAACAACAGATACATTATAAGGATTATTTTTCTTATTGCATACATTTTGTACATGTAAAATCCTTTTTACTATAATGGAGTCAATAGTTTTAGTATCGTTGTCCAGAATAATGAAACAATTCCAAAGATATACGTAATAATAATAATAATAATAATAATAATAATAATAATAATAATAATAATAATAATAATAATAATAATAATAAGAAGAAGAAGAAGAAGAAGAAGAAAAGAAGAAGAAAGAAAGAAAGAAAGAAAGAAAGAAAGAAAGAAAGAAAGCAGGAATGCTCCTTGTGCTTGTCTGGTCGGTGGGTAAATAGGTGGGATGGGGTAGGTAAGTAAAATATACGGAATTTCGTAGACAAAAATGTCGGTCAAACCTTCCTATCCCACCCATTCCAGTGCCCCACACATCTTTACACTCCCGCCCCAAACGCCAATTTACCCCACCACACCGCACATTACCCTCCATAGTGTTTTGTTAAAATCCCGAGTGGTATATGCCTCCCTGCTGGGTCGGGATTTTGGGCTATGGCTCTGATTATTTTCATTTGTGCGTATGTGTGAGTATGTGCGTGTTTGAGAGAGATAGAGAATAACAGATAGGCAGACACACGTACAAAAACAAGAAAGAAAGAAAGAAAGAAATATATCAGTGGATGGGAAGGGAGTCCAACTAAAAAAGAATGAAAATCTCTACAAGAAAGACACAATCCTAGAGAATGTAAAATAAGAGGAATACAAATGGTTTATAAAGATAGACAACTTGCAAGGAAAAAAAAATAATGAAAGCATACAGGTATACACAAACAGAATTATTGTATGACAATTATAGCATGAAAAACAGCAAATTTTATCTTGCATACACTATATTCCATTGAAAAATTCAAAACAGATCAGAACTGTATAATGGGAGCTTGATGGGAAGAATACTGTTTATACGAAAAAGTATTTGCCCAGTCGGCTGAGGCTGTAGAATACGCTTACTACACCTTTATAGAGGAGTAAGACCTCCCCCAACAAGTGTCCTGGATATGACACTAAACAATCTGATGGTGAGGTTCCATTGATGTTGAAGCTTTGGGGGATGTGGTGTATCCCTTCATAGCCATCGCTCCCATGTCCACTCTGGCCAGGAGTAGAAGCACTTGATAGGGCCCTATCTATGGATCAAATAGAACTTAACTGTGGTTTCGAGAGTTTACTGTTTTTGCATTTAAAATACGTATTCATGCTAAACTGAATTGTTTAAAATAGAGCTGCTTTTAACAATGAAACTGTACTACGCTAATTTGAATTATTCGAAATGGAATTGTTTTGACATTTAACTGTGTGTAAACAAAAACTATACTAACTTTAAACTAAATTGTTTGAATTAGAACTGTTTGACTAAACTGAATAGCTTGAAATAGAAATGTTTTTGACTATTAAACAGCGTTCTTATGCTAAATTGAATTATTTGCAATAGAACTGTTTATTTATATTAAATACCGGACATTGGCATATTGATTAGAGTGTTCGCCAATGGCCCGGGAGATCTGGGTTTTATATAAAAATGAATTTGGCATTAAATAACATACAAAGATTGATGTGCCATAAAACTCAAATAAACAAACAAACATACGAGTAAGTATATTCGGATTGAAACCACTTGAAGATAAAATATCGTTACTATTTGAGTATAACGCATACTCATATGTAATACACACCCCTAACTTTGAAGTGGAAAAAATCTCGTGTATAATAAAGTAAGAAAAGTTAGCGACCTAATTCGAGGGTGACCCGAAAGCTCCCTTTTCAATAGCTACTACACCGAGGTGTAGGGGAAGACGCTACTCCTTTCCCTGGATTGCTCCACTTTATCCTTGATCCTTACCTTTTAAAGCTGAGTGTCAAGCAAGGCAGAATCAAGTACCATTTTTTGAGACTTCGGTATGACTCAACCTGGGATTGAACCCCTGTCTCCCGGACCATTGGCAAACACTCTAATCAATATGCCAATGTCCGGTATTTAATATAAATAAACAGACCCCCCCACCAATGACACTTTTGGATATGACACTAAACAATCCGATGGTGAGGTTTCAGTAATGCAGTAGCTTTGGGGAATGTGGAGTACCCCTTCATTGCCATTACTCCCAGGTTCACTCTAGAAGTGGTAGCACCTGATCTATAGGTCAAATATAATTAAACTGTGAACTTTTGCAAAACTGAATTGCTTGAAATAGAACTGTTTCGACATCTAAACTGCGTACTTATGCTAAACTGAATTGTTTGAAATAGGACTGTTTTTGACATTGGATCTGTGTACTTATGTTTAACTAAATTATTTAAACATATAACTGTTTTTGTAAGCTAAACTGATTTGTTTAAAATTGGACTGTTTTTGACATTGAACCAATGTACTTATGCTCAACTAAATTGCTTGAAATAGAACTGTTTTGACATGTAACTGTGTAAACAAAAAACAATACTTATACTAAACTGAATTGTTTGAGAAAAAAAACTTCTCGCGTATAATTCCCACAACCTACTTTTGGGCTGAAAAAACCAGCAAAATTAGTGCGTATTATACACAAATAATTGCAGTAAAGTTCTAAAGAACCAAATGTTCTCAGCGGATGTTTGCAAGATTTCGTATGACGCTCGATGTACTAACTCCGGCAAAAATTGTGGATGAATTGCTTAATTCTTTCCTCAAAATTGGGCTATTATGAATATTTTCCGTTGCATGGTTGTGGAAACAATTATACCATTGATTAAGTTAATCTAATTGAGTTTTTCAAAGAATATTTTATGAAGCCAAAATGGTTAGATATTTAAGAAAGTTTTGTTTTTCGTCTTCTCTGTTATTAGGTTATTTAGTGCTAAATAAAAACTTAAGCGAACGTCTTCTAACTGTTATTATTCTGCTATTTTTGCCAAATTACCATTGACTAAACAGGGGTTCAATCCCAGATCGAGTCATACCAAAAACTCAAAAAATGGTACTTGATGCAGCCTTGCTTAGCACTCAGCACCATAAGGTAAGAATCAAGGATAAAGTGGAGCAATCCAGGGATTGCAGTAGCGCCCTCCCCAACACCTCGGTATAGTATCTATTGAAAAAAGAGCCTTTGGGTCACCCTCGACTAAAGGCCGCCAAATTTACTTTACTTTTTAAGACAATTAATAAAACAATTGGCAAATTTCGATTAGAATAGATTTTATACTTTTATTTTTCACTGTGTAATTACCATCTTCATCAAGAAAAGTGGTGTCTTAATAGTAAATCTTTGAAATACTTATAATGTATGTGTATAAATGCAATTCATTGGCGTCTGAACAGAAATGCGTTGCTCTCTGCGAGGGAATCTCTTAACTCGACAAAAAAATAGAATAACTGAGAGAAGTGTTTTCCAAAGAGGATTCTTAGAAAAATGTTTAAAAGAATTCATTCATCATTTTAGGAAAATCTTAGAATAGGCAAAATGTTGTCTTCAATAGAGTGAGTGAACATCAGTGTAACACTTGCCGAATAAAAACACTCAGTAAATTCACTATTATTTCATTTTTACTTTCAATTAGGGAAATCATTGCCGGAAAGAATTAAGGATATCTTAAAATCTCCCAGAAGGGCAACTAAGTAATCATCATCATATCGTGCCACTAGCACGGATTTCCCTGACGCTCTCTGGCAATCGCCTCTGTCATCCATTGCTTCTGACTGGTCTTACAAGCTATATGCTGTATCAGTACATAATTGTTGTAGATTGGTTCTAGCTGGTCGTCCAACTTTTGCTCGTGCGTGTGAAGGGGTCCACAGGAGTACATCACTCGTGAGTTCGTCGTTACTTCTCCAGCAATGTCCAGTATGTCTAGTTTGAATAATTTGGATGCTTTCGTGATGGGTGGTAGGTGGCCGCACAGATGCTGTTTTGTGGGATGTTGTCTCTCGGACTAGTTCAGTTCACCTCGTAGAATTCCTCTGTAATTGCCTTCAAGGTTTTTCTCTGTACATTTTGTCATCGTCCACGTGGTGCATCCATATACTAGTATTGACACGACCGCTCGCTCATATGGAAGTCAGACCGGTCCGACAAAATAAAACGAATTTTTTTCAAACTTAGTAATAATATTTTTGGTTAATGAATTCCATGGTGTATGCTTCAATATTGGATTATTCTTTAAGATTTTGCTCTGAATACCTAGGAAAAATATACCATTAATATAAATTGTTTAATTTACTTTGTTTAAAGTAGATTAAAGTAGAGATGAAGCCAGCTATCAGATACAAAAAATGTTTCTGTCTTCTTTGTTACTAGTTTTTACACTGCTAAATGAAATGAATAAATGAATAAAAAGAAAACATTAGTAAACATCTTGTAAATGTTTTAATTCCATAGTATCTGCCAAGGGTAGTACACGTAAAAATAACATTTAAAAATGACTCCAGTTAGTAGGAGTTAATGACAAATTAGGATTAAAACAGGTTTTATTTATTTTTTTTTTTCATTGTAGGATTACCTTGCTCCTCTGCAAAAAGACTTTTCAAATGACGGCTAGGTGCTGACACGTTTGCAATTGGGCCTAGTATAAAAGAAATAGACGTGAAGAACTGATTCTCTTTACTTTCAGTATGGTCTAGACGCAATTACCTATTTCTCTACAAATTAATACCTTATACTTAGTGACTTAGATAAAGCATTCTCAATCGCTATAAACATATTCATCCTTAAAACTTTTTTACTGGTGCATAGAAGCCACAATTGAACAACAGTATTTTGTATAGAAACAAGTGAGATAAACACAGAATAGTTGGTTTCGTTTGGTTGAGTTTTACGGCATATCAACCATTGTAGATTACTTAATGCTACATTATCTATATAAAATATCTATTAAATATATATTTGATTTTTTTAACATATTTTGTTGATAAGATTTTAAAATTTTTGCACTTAGTTAAATTGTTTGAAGTATTTCCAATTTGATCCAGAGGTAGGATTCTTTCAGTTGTTACCATTCCGGGTCAGAGTGAACCTGAGAGCAATAGTAAAGAAAGAGTACTCCATATTTCCCTTGCCGAGTCAGCTGAGGCTGTAGAATACACCGACTGCTTCTCTGCAGAGGGGTAAGACCTCCCTACGAGTGTCCTGTTAATGACACAAAACAGTCTGATGGTGGGGTTCCAGCAATGCTGGAGTTTTGGAGAATGTGAAGTACCCCTTCATTGCCATTGTTCCCAGGCCCACTCTGGCCAAGTGTAGAACCTGATATGACCCTATCTATGAGTTAAATAGAATTAACAGCATACTTTTGCTAAACTGAATTGTTGGATTAAACTAAATTGCTTAAAATAGAAATGCTTTTGGCAATTAAACCGTACTTACATTTAAACTGCGTGCTTATGCTAAACTGTATTATTCGAAATAAAACTGTTTTTTGACATTGAAACTATATTTACACTTAACTGAATTGTTATATATATATATATATATATATAACTATTTTGACAAAAATAAATAAAAATGGATTTGGCGTTAAATAACCTGCAAAGGTTGAATTGCCATAAAACCCAATCAACCAATCCTCATTTCCCAAATCTCTAAGGCTGGAGCCTCGCCTTCAGGTGGGTTATTGTGATATCCAGGACACTTGTTGGGGGTCTTCCCCACTCTGCAAAAAGGCATTTGGTATATTCTTCAGCCGTGGCTGACTGGACAAGAGAACAGTGATCGAATGAATAAAGAATACTGCCATATAGCTTACTTAAGCGAGGCGTACCGTTAATATCTTAATATCCAAATTGGTGAGAGGCACAGTTAAGGGATACAAGTTCAAATCTTTCTTTCATTTTGAAAAAAAATTAGCAATTCACGAAATCAGTGTTATATTGTTTTGCAGAAACCTTTTGCGAGAAGTATTCTGTAAAATTACTATATACAAACACAGAGGCATTTCTGCATCGGAGCCGACAGAGAGTATGTATTTATCAAGCACCTCGACCACGGTAAAAATATGTTGCAAGCCCAATTTTACGCGAAGTAAAAAGGATTCAAATTTATAGCTGTCTTTCGCCTCGACTGATTGTCTAAGTAAGGCTAAAGAACTCAGTTTGCTCCACTACTTGACCAAAGCAGGGTGAGAAGAGATGGAGTCATGCCTTTCCCTAGGGCATTAATGCAAAGTGAAACGCAAACTGTCACGTACTGGGAGTGGGTTACGATGTAAAGAACTAAAGAATCCTTCCCACACTAAAAACTATACCACTTCTCGTCTCCCTATTTTTGGGGCCAGCTAGGAGGGAGACTGAAGCCCCTTGAAAAAATAAGTGATCCTATTTACCAACTCCTCCGCTCGGGCAGGATGTCACACAAGGTCAATTTTTACGCGAAGTCTAACAGGTTTGAATTCAGAGTTTTCCTTCTCCTAGATTAGTTGCCTCACCAAAGCTGAAGAACCCAGTCTGCCCTACTATTTACCCATAGCTGGATGGAGAATAATTGGATTCATACCTTTCCCAAGGGTATTAGTGCAATGTGAAATGCAATTAGTCTCAGCCAGGATTTGAACTCGTGTCGCCGTGTCCATTTCCTAGGACGGTAACCATTACACCACTGGCACTTAAAAAATAAGTGATAGACTTCTACCCTCATGGGTCTACGCATTTTTTTTCTGATGTGAACTTGTTACATTTTCGTCTCGTCTTTGACTCCATCAACTTTCTTCGACTCAGCAATCAAACATATAACCAAATAGCAAAATAACATCGTAGAAAAGCTAATTGTTGTCATAGCAGTCTCTGGTCAACATGAAAACATTATGTGAAGTTCTGAAGGCGATGGAATAGGCGTAGAACAGGTAAAGGGGAGAAAACGTTTATAAACGTCGTTTGGTGAAGGACAAGTGAAGTAGAGAAAACTTTCATTAACGTCGTTTGACGCTGAACAGAGACAGAAAAGAAAACGTTAATTGACGTCATTTGGCAGAGATCATGAAAAGTTGATAAAATACTAATAAATGCCGTTTGGCGTTGAACCGGAAAAGTAGACAAAACTTTAATTAACGTCGTTTGCCGGTGAGTAGGTTAAAGAGGAAAAACCTTAGTTAACATCGTTTGATGAAGAACAGATAAAGTAAAGAAAAAGTTAATCAACGTCTTTTGGTGGAGGACAGGTGAAGTAGGGAAAATGTTGATGAAGGACGGGGAAAGTAGAGAAAAAGCTAATTAACGTCGTCTGGTGGAGGAGCGGAACAGTATAGAAAACGTTGATTACTGTCGTCTGGCGTTGAACGGGAAAACAGAGGAAAACGATAATTAACGTCGTTTGGTGGAGGACAGGGAAAGTAGAGAAAAAGTTTATTAACGTCGTTTGTCGGAGGGCAAATAAAGTAGAGAAGAAGTTGATTAATGTCTTTTGGCGTTGAACGGGAAAACGGGAAAAACGTTGATTAACGTCGTTTGGTGGAGGACAGGTGAAGTAGAGAAAATTCTAAGGCAAGTCGTTTTTTAGAAGAAGATGTAAAGAAGAGAAAACGTTTGTTAATATCGTTTGACGCATAATAGAAGAAGTAGAGAAAACGTGAAGGTCGTTCTGCTTTGAACCGGAAAAGAAGAGAAGGCGTTAATTAACCTCGTTTGACGCTGAAGAAGTAAAGAGGAGAAAGCGTTAGTTAACGTCATAACAGAACAGGAAAATGAAAGAAAACTTTAATTAGTGTCCATTGGCATAGAACCGGGAAAAGAGAAAACGTTAATTACCGTTTTTTGACACTGAACAGTTAACGTGGAGAAAACGTTGATTAACATCGTTTGGTGGAGAACAGGTAAAGCAGAGAAAATCTAAGTCGACGTCGTTTGACGTAGAACGTTGATTACCGTCGTTTGGCAGAGAACAGGTGAAGCATAGACAACTTATATTAACGTCGTTTGTTGGGGGTTGGGAGAATAGGTAAAGCAAAGAAAACGTTAATTAACATCGTTTGAAACAGAACAAGAAAAGTGGAGAAAACGTTAGTTAATTTGATTGATCGTCATTCTATGACCGTTAAGTGATAATAACAAACTGAAAGATAAGGTAGAAAGCAAGATGAATTAAATGCGAATCAAAAAGAGACAGAAAGAAGCTAAACTAGATAATTATGTACATAAAAGGATATAAAATAGGCGGACCCTTCTCATTACCTATATGATTGTCAAAGTGTTACGTCAAGTAATTCTTTGTAATGATATCTCCCTGAGAAAATATGAATTGCTTTGCTATGTTCCTCTTTTATCCTTGCAAAATGCAGCAGGTTTTAATGGGTTTAATAGCAGCAAGGAAAAATTCCTGACTTCAACTATTATAGAACGCCAAAAACAGGCTGCCATAACATGACAAAGTATCAAAAAAGAGAAAGAATAAATAAAATGGGATTAAAAAATATGCAGAATGAGAGAAAATACGAGATTTGCTCAAAAAATATGGTAGACTTATTTTGAAGTTTAAGATCTAAATAAAAGCGTCTGTTTTGCTGTGTAAATTGAATTCAAAATGTGTTATGTTGACGTCTAAACGAAGTATAGACGAAGTATAGACCAATTTAAAAAATAAATCCATTTTCCCAAAGTTTTTGGTCAAACATCGGGTTGTGCAAGTACAGAACTCTCATACTCACTAGTTGTAGCTGTGTAAAGAGTAACATTTGAGGACATGGAGAACAATAAAATAAGTGTTACAGGGTAGTTTTCCGCTCAGTTAAAAGAGGGGTTTCAGCGATCCTTCGACTAACAGAAAACCAGAACATATGCTAAATGTAAATGTGACTATTTAAAAGAAAAATAATATTTCATAGATAGCAGATTCCTTTTTGGTAAATACAGCGTCACTCTCGGTTCTGTTTGAACGTACATCGTATGTATCAGAAAAAAACTGCGAAAAAGTGACAAAATACAGGAGTGAGTATAAGAGAGAGAATGTAGAGAGAAAGATTAATAGAGAGAGAGAGAGAAAGGGGGAGATAGAGACAGAGACAGAGAGAGAGAGACAGACAGACAGACAGAAAGAAACAATTCAATATAAAGTTGTGTACTTGTATGAACATAAGGTAACAAAAGAGATTCAGACATAAGTTGTTTAAATAACGATTTATCATTCACAGAGAATAAGATGAAGATAGTGTGTCTTGGGAAAGTATGCAAGTCATTCTGAGGCATACAGTATTTTTAGTTGTGCCTTCGTCGTGGTTAAAAGCTTATGTAAGAGACAAAGTCAGCCAAGAAAATACTAAGACTACTTTTATTTTCATTTTTTTCAGACTGGCAACCCTGAAAGAAAATAAAATGATTAATGTTGAATTTATTTACATGTAAAGAAATTGTGGTTGTCTCTCCGAATTTGTTTTCAGTCATGTTCACTTTTGCCTTTAAAATATAAGCTTTTGTATTTCGTTGTAAGGGGTTGATTGATTGATTTAACATGTCAGTTCGCCAAGAGTTAATTAATGCCCAGAGGTTAGGGAAATCGCCTTCATTGTACGTTCATATTTACAATTTTTTTTGTGTGGCTGCTGCATGAGAGTTTTTTTTTAATGGTCCTGTGATATTACCGTATTTGACGGCATATAAGACGCATGGTTATATAAGACGCACCCGAATTTCAGCTGGGTAAATCAGGAAAAAATCAAAGTGAAATTAATATAAAGAATATTATCTATGATAACTCTTTTAATCGGCATAATAGCTTTTAAATAATGACAGTAGGTATATAAAAGTTACTCAAAAGTCTAATCTAACAGGAGTTGCCAGGTAGCTAATTTCGGTCGACTATAACGAATTTTAAACCTACATATCACATATAAGACGCAGGGAAATTTCAAAAGATATTCTTTGTAAAAAAAAAAATGTGCTTTATATGACGTCAAATATGGTAAGTATTCCTATGTAAAGAAAAAATACAAACTTGAATAGTTTGAAGAAACTGGTCATAATAATTCTTAGAAAATGTTTGAACAGTTCTATCTGATCCATAGATTAAACTCGGTTACAGTGAGAAAGAAGTTTGATCATCTTCAGAAGATATCTGAAAGACAAACTCCAAATGAAGAATACGAAAACTCTGTTACGTCCCACATAGTAGCATCAGCCTGGTGTATACCAACAAAACCAAGAGCTAAATGTAGGTTTCCCCGGGTGTTAATAGCAGTTACGAAAAATTAAGATAATGTCAGAAACATTCGTATGTTATTAAAGAAAACAATAAAGGCTAATGCAGAGAAACTTAGAAAGCCAGAAGATAATCAACTATAATATACCATAACGAACCACTAGAATACATTCAAAGACAAATCAATTACATCAGAAATTCCATATTAGTGAGAAAATTGAGATTGGCGTGGCAGAAATAAGGGGAAGCAAAACACCTCGACAGCAAAATTAAGAAGAAAGACTTTAGAAGTGGAAAGAACACTTTAAGAATCTGCATAGATGCTCACAGGAAATGACTGAGAAACCTATAGAAGAAATAATTAATAACCAACAAAACATCAAACTTTGACATTTTACGGAGGAAGGACTAGACGTAGTACTGACAAATGACAGAAAAGCTACAGGACTCGATGGAATATAAAAGACATAAAATTTGACGACATACTCCTTCGATTATGCAACACTGTGTATCAACAAAACACGATAGAGAAATGAGTAAAAAGCTGTATTCTTCTGCTCCATGAGAAAGGTAACCTCGGTATCATCATTACTACAGAGGCATAACTCTTACTGTGATAGAATATAATGTTTATTATACACTGCCTGTCAATAATATCCGGCCTGAAGTCAAGAAAATTCTTTAGAAAATTAGAACGGCTTTCAAAGAAATCGATACGTAGAATTTATAGAATCATCGGAGTACATGCAAAGGTTCTTGAATCAACAGTATTGTTCATTAATTTCCCCGAAGCAATTATTACCGCTATAATGATACTTTACAAAAACAAGGAAGCAATGGTTCGTTCACGGGATAGCGACACAGACTTCATTGTCATTAGAATCTTGCAAGGAGATCCATTAGTACCATATATGTTCATAATCTATGAAGATTACCTTCTACAAATATTAATAAATTTAATAAAAGAAAATGGTTTCGCATAAAAAAAAATTAAAAAAAGAAGATATCCCTCAAAACCTATGACAGACGTAGACTACGATGATGATTTGGTGCATCTCGCAAATACACTAGCCCAAGTTGAATCTCTGCTCTATAGGCACGAGCAAGTATCAGGGACATTGACATCTCTGTAAACGCAAATAAACCAGAGTTCATATGTTTTAAACGAGAGGGAGCTATCTCTACTTTCTGTGGTTAGCCGCTGAAATGAGCTGACCAATTCACTTAACTTGCTAGCTATATTTCATCTTCTGAAAGCGATGTCAAGATATGCATAAGGAAGATATGAAATAGGTTGCCTATCATAAGGAAATCGGATCTCTCAGAAAAAATAAAACTGGATTTCTTCCAATCTGTTCATATGTCTATACAACCATATGAATGCACCAATTGGACTCTTGCAAAAAGCATGGGAAAAAGGCTAGATGGGAACTACACAAGAATGCTAAGAGATTTTTTGAATAGATAATGGAAGCAGCACCTCACAGAATAGCTGCTGTGCGGCTTCTTGCTTCCTATTTCGCAAACCACAAGAATAAGTCGAAGATTTGCTGACCACTGCTGGTGAAGCAAGGACTAAATCATAAGCGACCTTCTCTTATGGACTTCAATACATATACGTGCTTGTGTTTGAAAAAGGAAATATAAATTACCGATTGATTAAACATAATTGAGAAGCTAATCACAACTTTATTTTAGAAATGCTAGTTTATATACATAATAAAAAAAAAACACCGAAAAAGTGTTGCATCAAATACCATATCAGACCACAATACTATAAAACAGTGACAGGGTTCATTCAATTTATCTCTTAATTTAAGCCGATTAGACTGATAGATCAAACAGACTGAAAGAGATGAAGAAAGCAGAGAGGCATTAATAGAGATAGATGTATCATGGAATGTATTGATAGGGAAATAAGTGCAAAATAAGATAAATTTGAACATAGATAGATGAATACGTAGACTGACGTGATATGATTTTTTCAAGGAAATACGTTACGATTTTAAAATGAATTTTTCAAACACTACATCAAACAAATGTGAAAAAGAGCGCTACCAACAAAAGTATAATGATTAATAATTTATTTTTTTCGTTACATTTAAAAATTCACCCAACCTGATGAAGATTTAATGTTTTTACGTTTAAAAACTGAAACGTTCAACTTTGGGAAAAAATAAAATCATCCTCTGAAGACTTTGTTTTTTTTTTCATACATGTACACTTTCATACTGCCTGATAACTTCCAGTTTTCCTATATATATATATATATATATATATATATATATATATATATATATATATATATATATATATATATATATCCTCTCCTCGAGCTGAATACAATACAAGTTCAATTAATAAACTGAGTTTAACAGGCGTGAATTCATTATTTTCCATCTCTTAGAGCAGTCTCTCTCTCTCTCTCTCTCTCTCTCTCTCTCTCTTTCTCTCTCTCTCTCTCAATATATATATATATAGAGAGAGAGAGAGAGAGTGAGAGAGAGGACGAGAGAAAATGGAGATCGGAGGTCGCTATAGAGTGACCTAAAATATTATGTTCTGTTCATAGGCTAGTTTTGTGGTTAATTATATGCAGAAATATAGAGTCTTTACGAACTAATTCATCCCAAGTAGTAATTATTGAAGCAGGAGTTCGTAAAGCGAGATATAAACGTTTATAGAAAATAGCGTAGTGAATTGTATTACGTTCTGATATTCGATTCGGAATTTATCAAAACAGATGGAATAACAAAACATTGCTAAAAATCATTTTAATGATTAAAAAAATACAAAAAAACAAACAAACAAGTCGCTTAGAAATAAAAAGAAAACAGAAAAGTTTACAGTTTCGACGATGATGCTATGTTCTTTTCTAGGATCGAATTGAGTTTAGAATATTCTTAATTAGAAAAAAATATATTCTATCTTAAAAAAGATAAATTCGTAATTCTGTGGTACATAAAGCGTAAAAATTTGATTTTAAAATCAATTTAATTCCTATTTTCTTCATAATTCAGACGTTTTGTAAAGAAAGTAAGTTTGTAAATTGGGGTACACGCGCGGATGGTTTGTAGCAATAAAAATTGTATTATTAGATGTCATAATATATATATATATATATATATATAATAAATATATATTTGTTATATATATTTAATTCATGGAATTTAGACTGCAACCCCTGGGTTTCATGGAGTTTTTTGCAAAACCACAAGAAAATGAAATGAATCGAAAATCGGAAAAATACTGACCGAAACCGGTGGGATTTCGTATGAAAGTTTATGTGTGGTTGTAAGTGTGTGAGTCTGTGTGGGTGTTGTGCGTATGCGTGTATTTGTAATAGTTACGTATGAATGCTTGTTTTATGAGTAGAGTGTACTTGGTAGATCAGATAAATGTAGAGCGTTGGAGCCTATTCTTAATTCTCGTAAAAGAGTAAAATTAACAGATAGTAGAGGCGTGTGGATAAAAGTATGGGGGTTAATAGAAAAATATGGTACATATATTGTGTGGTGGGTTTGATGGTTGGAGGGGGGAAATGGTATTTACGGTGCTTCAGTTTTTTTTAATATACTTGAGGTGTTAGATGGGTTATGTGTGTGGATCGAAGTGTGAAAGAAGGTTTTTTGTTCTCATGCCTACATTTTGAAAGGATTTCAGATTTTTTATTTAATAGGGTGTTTTTTGATGGGTATCTTATGATGGCTAATTTTTTGAGGCGACAAAGAAGGCACTTTTTGGATGTTTTGTTGTAGGCAGATATTTGTTTTAGTGTGTCCAAGGTGATTGTAGGATATATGTTTGTGTCTTTTAGCTGCCATATGTACGAGGATAAGGAGGTATTAGATGCGTAGTTTCTGTTTTTGAAAGAAGTTTTATGATTGTAGAATCTTTGTTTTATGGTGCCCTCCGTTGCACCGATGTAATGTTTGACGGAGTTGATGGTTTTTACCGTGGCTTTGTATACGACGTTTTTATACAGACATTTATCTGGTAGGAGGCATGTGCTTTTGATCCTACTATTGCATTGGTTGGAGGGATGTGATGTACTACTGGTGGATGCGATTTTTTTGTTCTGTTTTTTATCATCTGTTATATGTTTTTTTGTTAAAGATTTTGGCTAGGGGGCTATTATTGGGGAAGTGCTTTGAGATTAAGTTTAGGAAGTCCCTACCTATAGTGGACGTTATGCATTTATTGTAAGGTGGGTTAAACCAAAAAATATTCCTACTTCTATGCTTAGATTTGTCTTTTGGAGGTATGAATTCTAGTTCTTGCCTATAACTGCTGTGTCTTAATGCTTTGTCGTATATGTGTTTGTGTTTGTTAAAAATATTGATGTTAGAGAAGTTGCTGCATAATCTACGGCTGATGGATTTTGGAATTTGTTTAGAAATTAAGGGTGGCTGGTTTGAAGAAGTGTGTATGTAAATTGGTGTGTCGTTATCTGTTTTGTATGGTTCGTATGAGTCTTTACCAAAGTTTAGTGTTACGTCCAAGAAATTTACTATTTTTAGGTGAGTGTATATGGTGATCTTAAATCCCAGCGGTTTCCTTGCGTCGGATATCTTTTTCCTGTAGTTGTCTGGTTTGGGTCCGTTTGGGTTCCTAATGATGATAAAACCGTCGTCTCTGTATATTCCCATAACAGTGTTGTTCATTATGCTTGATAGTTGGGATATGATTAGGGCACCGACCAGCTCGCACACGTCAACTCCATCAAAGCTACCCATGGTTACGTCGAACAGATAGTTATTGAGTTTTTTGATCCATTATTTGCCGTCATGGAAGAGGGGCGATTTGTGGCAGTGCTTGATGATCGTGATGTCATATTGAGAGACGGGTACATGCTGGGCTGCTAATTCTAGGGTTCTGTCAAATGTGTGTTTGGTGATAGAGGGATAGAAATCTGTGATATTGAATAGGATGAAGGCTGTGTTGTTCTTGTTGGGTATAGCTGTGAACCTGTTGTTTTGCAAAAAACTCCATGAAACTCAGGGGTCGCAGTCTAAATTCCATTAAATAAATATATATATATATATCTAATATATATTCATTTATTATTATTATTATTATTATTATTATTATTATTATTATATAATAGCTCTATCCTAGATATTGATCACTCTCCATATTATATTGCACTTGATTCGACACATACCCCCAAAGTGATTTAGAGATAACCAACACTGTTATAATATAATATTTTATATATATATATATATATATATATATATAATTGATATATTTTAATATATATTTGTGAGCCTACTCATTTTAATATATATATATATATATATATATATGAAAAAAAATAGTGACAGCAAGTGAACTTGAGTGACAGCAAATCTCCTCAAGTCCCCATAACTCTTCTCAGTATTTAGGCCGTTCTCAATAATGTTGTAGCTTGAACAGTCTCCAATCGTCCTCCTCCAACTCCTTTCATAATCCTTTGTCGACAGTATCAAAAGTACCATTCATGATTGGTATAATTGTCACCTTCATGTTCCATAATTTTTTTAATTCCCAAGCTAAGTCGAGGTATCCTTCTTTTCACTTTTCGTCAGTTTTTTTCTGTGGTCAGCTGGGCCAGTAGAGTCCACAATTTTGCAAGTTCTCTTTTTTTGTTGATTATTTTTAGGTCTGGTCTTCTGGCCAAGATTAGGTGATCCGTTTGTATGTCAAAGTCCCATATGAGTTACTTCTGAGCCAACTTTTATGACCACTTTAGACGATTTGAAAGTCCTAATCCAGCCGTTTCTTTTGTTGTAAATATTGTTTTGATTGGTTGTTTTGATTTTTAATTACAAACTTTGTGTCTGCGAATCTCCCACTTGTATCAAATGTTCATGAAGACTTCTATTCTATGTTAATGATACTTTTTTCTTTTTTTTCTATAAATATGTATTTTATCTTAGACTTTTTCCTTTGTTCTTTCCCTTTCTTTTACCCCTTGTCTATGTAATTATTTTCACACGCATAAACATACACACACACACACACACACACACACACACACACACACACACACACACACACACACACACACATATGTATGTGTATAAACTGGCCGAGCGTTGTCAAGCGCGATGCGAAGGCTCTCTGTTCAATAGCTTCCACATAGAGATGTAGTGGAAGGTGCTATTCCTTTCTCTGGATTGCTCCGTTTTACCCTTCATCCGGACCTTATAGTGATGAGTATTAAGCAAGGAGACATCAAGTACCATTTTTTGAGTCTTTGGTATGACGACCCCTGTCACCCACACCATTGACAAACACTCTAAGCATTCTGACAATGGACAGTGTGTGCACATGTATCTACATATATGTATACATACACATATATAATTTAAAAAGCATGGGGTAGATTTAATATTTGAGAATACATTTGATTCCATTCATAGATGTGTGTAGTCGGCGAGTAAATGTGTATGTGCGTTTGCGCATGTGCGCGTGCGCAAACGCATGTGTTTGCTAGCTGAAGTTAGCCTTTGCTTACTGTTAGCTTAAATCAATCATTGAAGTTTCCCTTTCTCTATTCAGAAAGAAGTTTTAGCACAAAAGATTTTTTACTTTCTGGTAATTTTTGTTGCTTTTATGTAAAGAGACTCAGTTTTTTTAGTGTGTGATTTTAACCTTTGCATATAACGCGGCAGATTGTTCATTTGGTTATGAAGACCACATTTTTTTGAATTGCAGCGGAAACTTCTATTTATTACGAATGTTGTTTTGGGGTTTTCGAAACTGTAAGATTTCCCTTCTATAATTAAGATACATACTCCGCATATATGTTTGTATTTCGAGAATCCATGCATGCTAAAATATTGATGATGAGAGTATATGTTTCAAGTTCTTTGGTTGTTCGTTTTAAATGCTTTTTGTTGAGTCTAATATTTTAAAAAAATTATCAATGCTTTTAAGTTGATCTAGATATTTTGATATTTCTGTATATCGCTCTCGTTTGTATTTGTTGTATGTTGAGACGTTAACTAAAAATTGTTTGTTGCAATCCTTTTTTGAGTTTGTAGTTTTTCTCACGGTTTTTTTTTTCGGCTAATTCGGTTGGTTGGTTGGTTGGTTTGTTGGGTTTTATGGGATATCAACCTTGGTAGGTTATTTAACGCCAAATCCATTTTTATGTAAATAATCAGTTCTATTTAGAACAATACAGTTTAGCATGAGTATACAGTTTAATTGTCAAAAACATTTCTATTTCAAACTATTCAAGCAGTTATATAAAACAATTCAGTTTAGTGTAAGTACAGTTTCAATGTCAAAAATAGTTCAATTTAAAACAATTCATCGGCTAATTCAAATTTCATATCCCTTAGTATTGCGAGATACCCTCTCAGGTGGATGGTTACGCGTATTTTTTCTAGTTTAGGGTTTCAGAGGTTTTTGTTAGTGACTATTGTGCGTACCATATGTTCTAGGGTGTAAAGGATAGATTTATTTATAATTTTTGTGGTGATAGCGCTTGAAATAGAGGTATCGTTGCGTGTCTCAAGGTTTGTAGTAAACATTTCTGATAATTTGATGAAAACGTCTAAAAATAGTAGTTTTTTAAAATTGTGTCCTTCAGAGAATTTTTTTTTAGTATGTAGATTATGGAGTAAGTTATAAAAGAGTTGTGATACAACGAAACAGTCTCAGTAGATGACAATATACATGCTCCTCACTGCGGGTTGAGCGCTGGAGTAGGGAATTACTGGCTGCCTCATACGCGTAAATGCAAAGCTCATCACTTGAATTGAGCACTCTTGTAGCTGATAAGCGAATATGAAAAGATACATATACGTAAAAAAATTCCTTCGCTTACGCTGTGAATGACGATAGCTCTGGGTTAAGATATTCGACCGATGTAAAGTAAGCCGCGTGTTTCGTCTCACTATAGTGTTGTGATACAACAAATCAGTCTGTCTGTGGATGGCTATATATATATATATATATAAGAACAAACTATACATATATATTAAAAACCAACTGTTAGGCACTTTTTTGTTTTGTTTTTCAATTCATTAAATGTTTTATTAATTTTTCGTGCTTGTTCTTAGCATAATAACCGGCTCATTGGCCAAGTGGGTAGAGTATTCGCCAATGGTCCGGGAGACCGGGGTTCAATCCCAGGTCGAGTCTTACCAAAGAATTAAAAAATGGTACTTGATACCTCCTTGCTTAACACTCATTATAAGGTTCACATCAAGGGTAAAGTGAAGCAATCCAGGGAAAGGAATAGTGCCCTCCCCTACACCTCAGTGTAGTAGCTATTGAAAAGGGAGCCTTCTGGTCGCCCTCAACTACAGTCGCCAACTTTATTTGCTTGCTCTTAGCATAACAGTTATCATGATAAGAAATGAAATCAGTGTTCAAACCTGGAAGGAGCTGTTTGCGTTTCAATTCTCGCTAATGCTCTGGGAAAAGGGATAAATAAATCTACTCTCACCCATTCTGGGGTAAATATTAGAACAGACTGGATTATTTAGTGATGATGTGGCAACCAGTCAAGAAGAAGGAAAAATCTGTATTATGCTTAAAGTTGACTTTTTAATTTCTCGTTTCATTTTTTTTTTTTTTCAGTCTTTGCTATGTGATAAATTTCGTTTAATCTAATCCAATGTCTTCCAGTTTCTTACATGGTTACCCATTTTATTTATCAAACTCACGTTTGCTTAACTTCGGTGATCTCAGCGAAAACATTTTTCAGCGTGGCTTGACCGTATGTCCCTTGCTTTTTCTTTTTTCGTTTCTTCTTTTTAGATTTGTGATTTCACTCTTTCTTTTTTTCTTTCTTTATTTCTTCATTTATTTCTACACACACTCTTGTCTTTTCTTTTGACTAATTCTCATCTCTTATCTTGTTTTTCCTCATCATCTTCTACCATATTGTATTCTCTTTCTGTTGCATCATCGTTTTTTATTTATTTTCTCATTTCTTTTTCATCCAGATACTCCCAACACCCAGCGTTCTTTACCGAAACCGATTACCCCAGCCAGGAAGAACAAATATAAAAGAATAAAAAGAAAAACGAAAACAAAAAAAACTTCCTTAGAAGTTTACAGGGTTCCACATATACCGTAACCCCAGGAAAAAAAATGATGAGTACAAAAAAACAAAACCAGAAAAAAATGAGAACCCACCCACATTTCTTCTGACTTCAATTCATCCTATTGCTCTCACAATTCGCTACATTCTATCCAAGAACTGTAAAGTCCATCAACAGACGGGTTTTTAGCAAAAAGGGGCTGCCCCCTTAAAGATCCCTCCTGCCAAAAAAAGATAAAGGGGGTCTGTCTACCGAGGATTAACATAAAGAGACCAAAGGTGGCCAGTCGAGATGGCTCATCGCCTCTGTACGCCTAATAGAAATGGAAAGCGCAGAAACATCAGATATTTGTGGCACTCTATACTGCACTTTTGCGACGGAGGCTTCTGGGAGTAGTGGCCTGCTCTTACCACACACACACACATACACACTCACACACACATACACACATGCATACTCACACACACATACACACTTTCTATCTCTTCCTCACGCTATCTCTATGTCTTTCTATCACGTTTTTTTTAAAAACACGCACAAATATAAAAACACAAAGATATATTCATGCAACGACATGAATATGCACATATACATGCACTCACACATACAGATGCACATACATTAGACGATGTACGCACATATACATAAAAAATATTCGAACATTCACATACAAACTCAAATATACAGACTAAATGACACCTTTTCTTTCAGTCCCTGTTCCGGACAGATCTATCTATCTATCTATCTATCTATCTATCTATCTATCTATCTATCTCAAGTCTGTTCAATCCAACCCATCATTTCAATCATATATATATATATATATATATATATATATATATATATATATATCAGTTTGCGCATATCCATCTATCTATCTGCAGTAATTTTGTTTTCTATGTTCATATATCCCTATTCTTTTTTAAACGCAATTTATTCCACCTGTCTCTGTCTCTTTCTTTGTCTGACAGGGATTGTGTCTGTGTGTGAGTGTGTTTCTCTGTATATATATATATAAATATACACGTGTACAAATACACACACACACACCCACGCTCACACACACGTACGCACGCACGTACACAAACACACACACACACATACACACATGTGTGTGTGTGTGTGTGTGTGTGTATTCTTTGACATATTTCATAGTCAAACTTTAGCCAATACGATATGTCAGTTTACACACAGAGGTTATTCTTACCCGGCTAAAAGAAGATAACATGGGTTGTGGATGAGGCAATTGCAACTCCTCCCACCTCCTTCACACAAAAAAAAATTAAAAAAAACAAACCCTACAACATTAGACTCGATTACATTGAAGACAAGAATGATGATGAATGCTTTTGGTGGTGATAGAAATGTTCGTGGAGGCGCATGAAGTCTTTGGTGGTCGTAAACAGGATCTTTTATCAGTTAAAATGATGACGAAGTTTGTATCAATACTTGCTTGATTAATACCATGACAGTTTTCGAAATTAATTAGATTGTGTTTAACTAATTCGGGTGTTGGATAGTTTCTTGACGATTGCTTGAAAATATATGTATTGCAGGGAGAGCATAATATTATAATTGCTTTGGAATAATTTTTATGTGTTTGATACTTAGCAATAGTTATGATTTTCTGTCAGGAAAAAAAATATTGTGTCTAACATTTAAAAGATAAACGGAAAACCTGCTATTCAAGAGGAATTTAAAACTAATAGCGCAGATCTATGTGTTTTTGTGATAATAATGTTTACAGCCAAGTGTTGGTTAATGCAAGAACCATAAATGTAAATACTACACAATTAAAAAAGATTTTGGCTTTCAGTTAGTAGGAGAAATGTCATAGGTTACGTTAGTCTTGTTTGATTATCTTTTTAATGACATAACTATCCTTGATAGGTATTTAATGACAAATTCATTTTATACATATTTCCAAATGAATAGTTTGTAAGTAACATTTTTAAACGAGCCTGAAATGATTTGTCTGCACATTTAAATGGTTTCAAATATTAATATTTAACGTTAGTAACTCTACTTACGAAGTATTCCTACCTTATTTAATATTATTCATTTGTTTGCATTCGGTTAATTTCTTCTATGTATTGCGATTTAACACTAATAAATCTACTTAAAAGTAATAGATTGAGCAGTTCTAATTAACTAATAGATAGGACCCTAACGGGTACTACCACCCCGGGAAGGGACTTGAGAGTAATGGTAAGAAAGGGGTACTCGAAATTATCATCACCATCAAATGTAGTTCAATGTCGCCCCAGGAACAAAAAGGTTAGAGAAAAAAGTCATAAATAAGGCTTTACGTGTGTCTTTGCTTGATGATGTTGTTGTTGTTGTTGGTTTTTGTTTTGTTTTGGTTATAAGGTTTTTAGTAGTAAGCATTCCTTATACACATCATCATCATCATGTCACGCCACCAGCACAGATCTCCTTGACCCTCACTTGCCACCCGTCTCTATTGTCCATCACTCCCGAAAGGTCTTCAAGGTTACATCCTGTATCGGTACAGAGGTGGTGTATATAGTTTCTCGCTAGTCCATGTGAAGGGGACCACTGGAGTATGTCGTATATGAGATCACCCCACTTCTCCAGCAGTGTCCTGCATGTCTGGCTCGTCTAACTTGGATAGTTTTTGTGACGTGAAGGACGTGGCCGTACAGCTGCTGCTTTGTAGGGTGTTGCCTCCAGGACTTGTTGAATATTCCTCGCAGCTTTCTTTTAAGATTGCCGTCAAGCTTTTTCTCCATACGTTTAGTTAGCGTCCATGTGGTGCATCCATATAGCAGTATCGACACGACTACTGCTTGGAAAAAACTGCGTTTTATTTTATCGGTCGGGTCTGACTTCTATACGACCGATAGGATATCGATAGTTGTCCATGCCTTTGCTAGTCACGTGTTGATGCCTGTCCTGGTTGATGAGACATTGCTTCCTAGGCAGGTGAACTTGTCCACTAGTTTCAGAGAACTACAATTTAGTGTGGTGATGTTGCCTCTTTGATTAAAGCACGCGTATCCCGTCTTGTCAACGTTGATATGGAGGCCTATGCCAGCAGCTGCTCGTTTCAGTTTATGTAGCAGGGTTTAGGTTTGGGCGGGTGTATTTGCCAGAAATCTCAAGTCATTGGTGTCGTCCGCATTCGTAATTGTTTGTGCTGGGTATCTTCTACTTCTTTCCTTTGCTAGCTTGAAAACGTTATCTTTCATTATATCAATAGTCGTTCTAAGCACGTAGTCTAGGCAGATGATTAACAGGTAAGTAGCTAATGTGTCTCCTTTCAGTACACCTGCTACAATGTCGAAGTAGTCTGTGTCTCCATCCGGGGAACGGACTTTTACTTTCGTGTTTTATAAAGCATAATTATGGCTGCGACGGTTTCTTTGGGTAAATCGTAAGTGAGTAGTATCTGCTCCATCTTCCTTCTGTGTATGTAGTCAAAGGCTTTGGAGAAGTCAACAAATAAAATTGTTGCCTCTAGGTTTTTTTCCACGTACACCTTCGAGAATTCGACGGATTGACAACATTTGTGATGTCGCAGTTCGATTTTTCTTGAAGGTATTTTGGTTCTTCCTAAGTATCTTCTCAATTTTGGGTTCTATGCGGTTGCGTAGTAGAACATTGTTAGGTAAGTCCACTCCACCTTTGGCAGAAATAAACGAACGGTTAGATATATATTCTCTTTTACTCTGTTGTTATTTTAAAATGTTTGAATGTTTTTGTAAAATCACTGCTGTATATTATCTGTGCTTTAAATGCAAAAAGGCAAATACAGTAATTCCAAGCTTGTCAAGAGAAGCTAATACGATTGGACTTTATTAGAAATTGAAAAATTAAGTTAGCGTAAAAAGAGAATGCTTATAAGGATGCATAAAACCATAAATAAGGACTCTGATGAAATTAAAAAAAAAGTAATTGTGGACTTTAACTAAGTTAAAACATAATACAGGCAGAAGGTGGAAGGATTTTTTTCGAAAGCCACGGGAATCAGCATGGTTGACGTAAAGGCGAGTGGACAAACCCTATGACTGTTCAACGCCATGCATAACCAGGTCCTTGGCGTTCAATTTCAATGGTTCAGCAGCCAGGATCAAATAGTTCGATCGGGAAACTACTGCTGCTCGTCTATGGGAGGGGGACTTCTATTGATGAGAATAAAAACAAAGCCATCGAAAGATTCCCATGACTAACACTCAAACCAAAAAATTCTTTATACTAATAAGCAACCCCCCCCCAAAAAAAAACAAGAAACATAATAAATAAAAAATTCTGTTAAAGTAACCTGCCAGACACATAGTAATAGATCACTTTAGCATCATACACCATACATCGCTAAAAACGAAAAAAAAAAAACTGATTTGGAAAAAAAATTATTAAAGCTTGCTCAAAAATGTCATTAGCAACTACAGAAAAAAAGAGAAGAGTTCACCACTCATTCTCTGTTGACGTTACACGTTGACAAACAGACTGAGAAAAAATTATGTAGTCATACAGTATTTATTAAGACTCGTTGGTTAGTTGATTGGTGTAATGGCATATCTATCCATACTGGGTTTTTCCGAGCCGAAATTAAGTTGCGATAAGCCTATTCAGTTTAGGAACTGCAATCAACCATAATCAACATAAAGCCTGTGTGCCAGACTAAGCGAAGATTAGTAAATAATAATCAACTGTCTTACTAAATTATGTCATCACCTTTTTCCCTATTGTAGGAGCTGTTTTTTGTTGTTTAGTTAGTTTATTTTATGTCATGTCAATCCTCGTTGGGCCAGTCAATACCGAAGTCAGAATTGTTCTTAGCAGTTTTTTTGTTAAAATAATTAATGATAGCAATTATTTTCACTACAGTTATACGTTTTCAAGTAAATGTTCTTATTTAATAAAAGTGGTAATAATCATTTGTTTTTGCTAACACTTATATGGCTTTGAACATTTCAATCCAATGCAAATAATTTTTCTATAGATCTATAAGGTGGCCCAGACGGCTGGGCAGCAAAATACACCAACTGCATCTCTTGAGAGGAGAGAAATGTCCTGCATGTGACACTAAGCAATTTGATGGTGAGGCTTCAGTAATGCTGAAGCTTTGGGGAATGTTTAGTACCCCTTCTTTGCCATCGCACTCAGGTCCACTCTAGCACGGAGTGGTAGCACCTGATAGGGTCCTTTCTATGGGTCGAATAGAACTATTGCACACTTAAACAATGTATTTATACTAAACTGAATTTTTTGGGTTAAAAATGTTTTTACATTTAACTGTGTGTAAACAAAAAAATGTGTACTTATGCTACACTGAAATGTTTGAAAAAGAACTGTTTTATCATTTAAATCAGAATTAAAAATGACTGATGTTTAATTGAATTGTATGTGATATATAGCTATAATTGGAACCAATTAACTTGGTTGACGAGCTAAACTGAACTGATTGAAATAGAACTGTTTGGTCTTTTAATTGTATGTAAACAAAAACCTGAGACTTACGCTAAAAAGAATTGTTTGAAATAGATCTGTTTTTACATTTTACTGTGTATTCTTATTAGATAGAAATAAGTGCAACCATTTAACTGTGTGAAAAAAAATGAGCTCAGCTATGTTTTAGAATATTAATCATATATTTGATAAATATGTATAAAAAGAATTTGTCATTAAATGGCATATCAACCATTGTAGGTCACTACAATGGTTGATATGCCATAAAACCCAACCAAACCAAATCATATATATTAAATAGATAAGTATAAAAAAGAGTTAGTATTAAATGACCAACAATGGTTGATATGCCATAAAACCCAAACAAACCAAATCATATATATTTTATGTATATGTATAAAATAGATTTGACCTTAAATGACCAACCATAGATGATATGCCATAAAACCTAATCAAACCAAATCATATATCCTAATATATATGTATAAAAAAAGGTTTGATTTAAATAACCAACAATGGTTGATATGCCATAAATCCAAACAAATCGAATCATATTTGAATTAAATATATAATTATAAAAAAGTTTTGACATTAATACATGTATAAAAATTGGCATTAAATGACCTACAATGGTTGATATGCCATAAAACCAAACTGAACCAAACCAAATCATATATATTTGGTGTTTAAAAAGGATTTGGCCTTAAATTACCAACAATGGTTAATATGCGATTAACCCAAACAAATCAAATCATATTTAAATTAAATATATAATTATAAAAAAAGTTTGACAATTATACATGTATAAAAATTGGCTTTAAATGTCCTATAATGGTTAATATGCCATAAAACCAAGCTAAACCAAATCATATGTGTTTGATATGTATGTTTAAAAAGGATTTGACCTTAATTGACGTATGTATAAAAGGATTTAGCTTTAAATGACCTACAATTGTTGATATGCCATAAAACCAAACCAAAACAAACCAAACCAAATTCTATATGTTTAATATATATGTGTAAAAAGGATTTGACCGTAAATGACCAATCATGCTTGATATGACATAAAACCCAACCCAAGCAAACTAACTGAATAGGACCTTAACACGTATTAGAACTCTATTTTAGAGTGGTCATGGGATTTATGAAGATTTGCAACACTCTCCCTTCTGTCCCAGCACTGGAGACTCACCATCAGGTGGATTTTTGTGTTATACTCAGGACACCCCTTGGGAGGGAGGTTCTTACCCCTCTGCATGGAATGCAGTCGACGTATTCAGAATCTAACCAACAGGCTGAATGAGCATAACATTTTAAATGTTTCTATATTCGTGTGGATGGTATGATTGCATTGCTTGTGATGATATAACGTCGGCCAACGAATTATATTGTGGTGTGAAATATGTTAGTGCAACCAAGAATGGTAGTTATGCTGAAGGGTATTTTGTTATGTTGAGGTCTATTTGTTGGCAATGCTGGTCTTGGAAGAGCTTCGTAAATAGTAACTGTAAAAGAAAAATAGACAGATAGTTTCACAGCAATGATGGTGGTACTTATTATATTCGACATCTTTGGTGATCTTGTTGATTGTGGGAAAGAGAAGAGTGACAAAAGGTGGTTGAAATAGAAAGAAAAAAGAGAGATGGTGGTAGGTACGTTCCCTCTGAACACCATGTAACCTCTTTTTCTTTATTTTTTGCCGCTGGGGTGTGGCAAAAAACGAGCTAGACGGGAGACCGTGGATAAGAGATAATTTGGGAGGTTTAAAGAAGAAGAAGAAGAAGAAGAAGAAGAAGAAGAAGAAGAAGAAGAAAATCGGTTAGGGTTGAAAAGGTTAGAAAGGACTAAAGAAAAGTAGGTGGTGGGGTTTGGAATCAGACGAGTAGTGGTAGGGGTGTCGTTAGAGTGTTGGATGGTTCTGTTCCCGTTGTTAGTCAAGGTTTTGAGGTTTTGGAGAAGCTGAATGCAGGGCAGTGGGTGTTGGGAAATTTTGGTGGGTAAGTTTGGTTTTTTGAGAAGGAAATGACATTTTTATTTCATTTGCTTACTTTTACATGCCTTATATTTGGTGTTGATAATTTCAGGGAAATAGAAATAAACTGTTAATAGGAAAACAGTCTTTGTGCATATTGCAGAGTTCACAAAAAAACAAACACTTAATAAAAAGGGGGTTCGTAAAATAGAAAGATACACTGAAAGAAAAACTAATTTATTCCAATGAAAACTACAACAAATCAGGGACCTAAAAAAAACTTTTATTGGATTGAGCCTGTTTTCAGCTACTAAACGCTATTTTTTCATATTGTCGAAAGCAATATCTCCGCATTTTCGCCTCCATGCTGCATTTGCAGGACGGTCGCTCCAAAAGTAATGCAACTTGTATGATTTAAACCCACGTAGTCTGAGAATGACGTTGGTAATATTGTAGTAAAGCTTGAATCATTTCGCCAATAAAATTGTTTGAACAATTAAAGATAGCCCTTGAGAAGTAATATAAAGCGTATACTAAGTAGAAATGTATCAATTTATTCTTCAAAGGGGAAAAATTATTATTGGCTATAAAGCAATTGAGGTTGAACTTACATCTCAGCAAGCCTTATTTTGTTTTAATTTATTTGAATTAATCATTTTTCCCGTGTTACAGATAGCCGTTGATCGGTAGTTAAATTACGAAGGAAGCTGAATCCTTACATGAGAAAAAAATTATATCACTGATATTCATCGACACGTGTTAGAGTGTTGGATGGTTCCGTAACAATTTTCTGAGAAGGTTTTGATGTTTTGAAGAAGCTGAATGCAGCACAGTGGGCGTTGGGCGACTTTGGCGGTAACATTTATTTTTTTTAGAAGGATATGACAATTAATGGTTTGGAAACTAGCTGTAAGCATATTCACATGGTGGTTCATGTAATTCAGTCGTGGTGACAACGATGTGAGTAAAAGCCAATGAATAAAAATTACATTTTTTCCCACAGAATCTCTTTCGAAGTATAATAGTTAGCATGCTATAATTATTAGCAAGCTAAGCTGACTGAGATTAGTAGTGAGTTTGATTCTCACTGGGTGAACCATACTACATGCAGCAACGCAAACTAAGTTAAACTTGGCAAAGGACTGTCGTTTAAACCTGGTCATCTCGACTACAATAATATCTAGTAAGCTAAGTTTGAAGACAATTTGTTGTGAGTTCAGTTTTTGATCGGTGACCCATACTTCTGGCCTTGAACCCGATTTAAATGAGATAAACTTAGTAAATGATTTTAATTGAAACCTGAGCGCCTCCAGTGGAAAAATTATCAACAAGCTATGCTTACACGCCATTGTTAGAGGATTCAATTCTTACTGAATCCCCTATAATTCCGGTCATGTGTAAGTCTATGCTAAGCTTAGTAAATGACGACACTGTTGTTTGAACGATAGCTCCATTTAAGTCATGCTTAAAACAATTATTTTTGTCAGCTCAATACGTAGATGGGTGTCTACTTCATAACAGTAAATCATCATCATCATATCGCGCTGGTAGCACGGATATCCCTGACCCTCTCTCGCCACTCCTCCCTATCGTTCATCGCCCTAGGTAGGTCTTCAGGACAACATCCTGTATCCTCACATAGCTGCTGAATGTACGTTCGAGCTGGTCGCCCTGCTTTTGCGCGGCCATGTGTGGGGATCCATAAGAGTACATCTCTTATGAGTTCATCTCTGCTTCTCCAGCAGTGTCCTGCATGTCTGGTTCGTCTAAATTGAATAGTTTTCGTGATAGGGGGCAGGTGGCCGTACAGTTGGTGTCTTGTGGGATGCTGCTGCCAGGACTTGTTCAGGATTGCACGCAGCATTCTTGTTTAATTACCATCCAGTTTCTTCTCCAGCCGTTTTGTTAGCGTCCATGTAGTGCATCCATATAGCAGTATCGATGTGACCGCTGCCTGGAAGAAACTGCGTTTCATTTTATCGGTTGCAATCTCATTACTTTCATTTGGTCTATATGTTTTAACAGCATATAAATTTATTACTTAATACTGAAATTTGATTTGTAACTACGAGGATCATTAAATAAGTTTCCAGACTTTTTTCGTATTGGCACTTTTATTGATAGTACACACATGAAACTAGTCCCCTTCGAAGTAATCTCTTCTGGCTGCAATGCACTTGTACCGTTCCAACTTCTGCAAGGCCTTTTGGAAGTCCTCTTGTGTGAGCATGTCAGTGACCTTCGTCAAAGCCTCTTTCATCTCCTCAATTATCTCATAACGACAGCCTGTGAGCTTAGGGAATAACCATAAGTCACCGGGAGCAAGGTCTGGACTATCGGAAGGCTCAGGAACTGTCTTGAAAGACCGTCTTGGTCAAATAGTCTGTGACAAGGATGGAGTTGTGGACTGCTGCATTGTGCTGCTGGAAATGCCACTGACCCGATTTGAAGAGTGCTGACCTCTTCCCAAGGAGTCTCTTCCAGAACTGCCTTTAAACCTCAACATAGTAACCCTAACCCTAACCCTTTGGCCAATCAACTCTGGTCTATTGCCTTCCTTACTCTTCCCACACCTCTCGTCATCCCTTACAGACTCGCTGCCTTCCTTAATCTCTTACGCCAATCAAGAACTGATGCTCGATTAATGCAAGGTGGTAGAAAAGCAGTCTGAAGCATTCCATACGTTTCTGTGGAATTTTTTTCTAAGTTTAAAACGCAATTTTATTGCATATAGTTCTTCTAAAGTGTCCTTACATCCAGATTGCATTTTTGAAATTCACCAGCTGTGACAATCAGGACTTAGTAGGGTGTATTCCAATTGCTGCTGTAGTTGTTCATTTGAACCTGAAACCATAAAAATTGATCAGTTATCTTATAAGATGTATAGCAATAACATAGTGAATTTTCAAGTCTACACCAATTTTAAATACCTGTACAAAAGGAATCTGGAATCTTATTGAAGGCCGCACGTATTTTCAATATTTTATTGCATTTTTATCTTTTACTTTTTGTTTACTAGTATCTGTTTGCCCACAGCTACATGATATAAAGTACAACTATCAAATACTAATAATTTATACAAAATCATACGGTTTCTTTGTTTAATGACATACCATTCTTCGTGGTTTATTCACTGGCTAAGTCATTTCTGCTGAAGAAAATAATTTTTATCATTTAGAGTTTTCGGATTATAGTCTTCATATTAACAACGTTTCGGCTGAAGCGACCTTTTTCAAGCGTTTCTTGTTATACTCGGGAGCCCAAACAGAACTTTGAACTGAACCATTTATTTAACACATAGGGGTAGATTGTTCTAATTCAGTTTACTGGGTAGAAGTGTTAAGCAACAGAAAGTATGTTATTTTCACTAGTAGTCAGGATTGAACCTGCAACATCTATTTGATTTCATTTAGAAGATAATCAGCCCAATGCCGATATGCGTTATACTACGTGTCCTGCTGGACAATTCTGGGTAAAACTTTTGGAAGTATAAACCGATTGTTTTTGTCAACGACGGCAATTACACAAGAATGCTGCGAGCAATATTAAACAAGTCCTGGATGCAACATCCAACAAAGCAGCAGCTGTACCGCCACTTACCATCCATCACGAAAACTATCTAATTTAGATGAAACAGACATGTGCGACACTGCTGGAGAAGTAGGGACGAACTCATAAGTGACGTCCTCCTGTGGATCTTCTCACATGGACGAGCAAAGGCAGGATGACCAGCTATAATCTACAATAGGTCTGCCGATACAGGATATAGCCTTGAAGACCTACCGGAAGCGATGGACGATAGAGAAGGGTGGCGGGAAAGGGTCAGGGTGATCCGTGCTGATGGCACGATATGATGATGATGATGATTCTACCTTAGCTCATATTGCTTTTTTTTTCATGAATTCGATATGGGGACAAATGATCTTTGATCATTTGTCCCCATATCGAATTCATCTCTATACTTGGCCTGCTTAGTAGGTCACTAAAGCCCAAAATACGTTCTATTTTTTATTACGTCTATTTCTCCCATGTTCTTCCCTATCTATTATTTTGACTTCATCTCATAAGGGCAGATAGTTTCCCTTTTCTTTCCATATATGATCAGCCATACTCAATTTTTCGATTTCACCGCGTACTACGGTTTTTTGATGTTCTTGCCTTACTTTTGGTGGGTTGCATGTTACTATATCAGTTATGCCTCGTGTCTTGCAAGAAATAATCTGAAGATTGAAGGTTCAGTCCAGACAACAGGTAAAATAACAAGGAATATACTGTGTGCAAAAACTGTCTTCAAATAAAACTCATAGTATGGAATATTTGAAACTGTGAACAGAAATTGAATTGTTCGTATTACCTAGCAATGTTCGGAACCATTTGACTATGTGCAAATAAATGAATAGTGTTGAAGAGAATTATTAATGTTAAATGGCATTACGTGCAGCCACTTCATTGAATGCAAACAAATGATTAATCTTAAATAGAATTATATGTGTTTGATAGCAGTACTTGAAACCAGTTGACTGTGTTCAAGTAATAGCTGTTCTTAATTGTGTGCAAACAAATTATCCCTAACTTTTTAAAGCATAAAATTGCCTACTATCTATTCACTCAAAAAGTCTATCTATCTATCTATCTAAGTATGTGTAAATAAATGACTGGTGTTAACTTATTAATGTTATGTAGCAGTGCTTGAAACCATTTAACTGTGTGCGAGTAAATTCTTAACAGTAAATAGAATTATTCGTGTTTGATAAAAATACTTGAAATCAATTAAGTGTGTGATGTTATCTACGAACTATGCGTTTACAAGTCCTATATATATGTCTCTGTGTGTGTTTGTTTACCGGATTTGGCATTAAATAGCCTACAATGGTTGATATGTCATAAAACACCCGACCTATTCTAAGGCTCGCCGACAGAGACAAGTAAGCAACTTGAGTATTAAGTGGAAAGCTTAGCAAAGCTTAGTCAATAACAACAGCTATACAATTGGAACTTGTAGTTAGCGATTTCGTCTTGTAAGACAAGGATAAGGAAGTCAATCCTTACTAAATGCTCCAGACGAAAACAAACACAGTGAATATCTGTCTATTTCTATGGCATCATTTTACATCAGATAGTTATCTTAATCGGCTTTTAAATGTCTTGTTTCGTTGGCATTCTTAAAATTACTTTGGTCCCTTTTATTTTCTTTCTCCTCTTTTTATTTATTTGTTTATTTATTTATTCACGTTTCTATTTCATGCGTTTCCCCACCGAATTCTTGTCCTGATTTTTTTCCCTTTAGTTCTTCCTTTTAACCTAAACAGTATCCTGTACTTTTTGTTCTTGATCTTCTCTTTGTATTTTATTTTATTCTTTAGATATTTCAACGCACCCGATGGTTCCTTTGCCGTCTTTTTTCGAATTTTTTTTTTCAATTACCATCAGACCAATTAAATTATACGCTGATCTATATATGTCAGATACACTGCTTTCTTGTCTATATGACTACGTAAAGCTTGGCACAATGAAGTCATTTACAATGCTTCAGCTCAGTTTTACATAAGTATGGGGCTTGCTGTGAGAATCGAACTCACTAGTAATGGTATGCTTGCTGAGTTCGTTAATCATTATTCAATGTGAGGGGCTCACTAGTATTTCTTTCTGTCAACTTATCGTCAATCAGTATCATAGTTCACCGACACATATCTATCTATCTATCTATCTATCTATCTATCTATCTATCTATCTATCTATCTCACTCTTTCTTTCTAGCTAGCTACATGCCATATTTCTGTCGGTCTCTGTAGATGTATGTACGTATGTATGTATGTAACCCTCTAACACAGGCAGGATGTGATAGGAGGTCAATTTTCTAGCTGGGTCAAGCTTGGTTTGGAATTTTCCTTCTCCTTGCTTGGTTGCCAAACTAAAGCTAAAAAACTTAGACTGTGCCGCTATTTATCCATAGTTGGTGAGGGTGAGACAGATGGAATCACGTCTTTCCAAGTGCATTAGCGCGAAGTAAGACGCAAAAGGCCGAGTACATGATTAGAACTCAGGTTACCAAAAGCATTTCTTACGAAAATAACTGTTACACTAAGCGCGCAAACACAGCAACTATAAGTATATTTACTAGGATAAGTCAAATATTTTGCAATATTTTTGTAGGTGCTAATTTACGGCACTCCAACACCCCACGAGACGCCAACTGTACGGCCACTTGCCTCCCATCACGAAAACTATACAGGTTAGACGAGCCAGACACGCCGGACACTGCTGGAGAAGCAAAGACGAGCTCGTAAGTGACGTACTCTTATGGACCCCCACATATGGCCAAGTAAAAGCAGGACGACCAGCCCGAACTTACATACAGCAGCTATGTGAGGACACAGGATGTAACCCAGAAGACCTGCTGGAGGCGATGATTGATAGGGAGAAGTGGCGAGAGATGGTCAAGGATATCCGTGCCGGCGGCACGACATGATGATGATGATGATATCACATTACGGAAGCAGTTCAAAGGCGGGGTAGATCCCCGCAATGGTTAATAGTATCATTGTACTTAATAGTGGTATATCGCTTCACTCTGTATGGGATTTGAAAGCCACATCTACTGTTCTTCTAGGAGAAAGGCTTTGGCATTAAATAACCTACTAAGGTTGATATGCCATTAAACAAACAGAGAAAGCCACACACACGAACATGCAAAGTCATACAATTTGATAATTTATGCGTAATGAGTTCAAACTGGGCTATGATGTGGCGGAAATGACACAAATAGATTTTTGAAGAAATATCGTTCTTGTAGTATAAACCTCGACAACCAGGCTAGATGAGGTCGGCATAAGATCGGGGAATCCTCCGAAGCCATACAAGCAAACCTGCCGACTAAGTGTCGCATATCGCACCGCTGGACAAATAACGAATGACTCGTAGATATATAAAAACATAATTTATATTTTTATTCTTTGACGACGACGATTGTGTGTAGTAGTAATACAGTCAGAGAGAGTTCGCACATATATTTCTTCTGTGGCGGGGACCCTTATTGTGAAGTAGTGCAACGGTCGAAGAACACACAAGAGGAGCTGACAGGTCTGCTTGAGTGACCAGCGGGACTCTCCTCTTCGTTTGAGAGACCAGCAGTATCCCTTCCCCTCGCTTGAGCGACCAGAAGATCTCTACCTTCAGACCAAAATTACAGACCTTATATTTTCTTTCAAGTTCCATGAACACGTCTCTTCGTCCACGTATTTTTCTGTTTGTGGTTGGTTATCGGAACTAACGTACTTCCGTTTTTTTTTCGGTAATTAGTTGATCTTATCTGCGAACGGAAATATCTGTCACTCAATCCAGAGGCAATAAATTATATTCCCTTTCTTGTGACCCACTTTGTTGATGTTATCTTGTGACCGCATTGAATCTGCTACGTTCATCGTCACCAGCTAATCTAGTATATTACATAAGACTGAGCGAGTATCAGGTGAACTTGCATGAATGTCTTCGTCTTTGATTAACATAGCTGTCACTTACCGTAAACGTTTCATAAGTAACACAACAATTAGGTTATGAGATAGGTGACAATGGCAACAGGCCTCCCTAAAATTAAACATCCTTTGGAAAATCTTTCCTAAAATCCAACAGTGATTTTAAAATCATGAAAATGGTGAAAAAATCAAATCAATGTGAAATTATTTTAATTCAAAATACAACAATTACATGGAAAATAATTGATCGTTCGGCATCTTTTTGAAGATGATTTCTGATCGATTGGTATCTCTTCGAATTTGCTGTTACCAGGATCCTTTTGCTTTGACAGCTGGGTCAAATTAGGTCTTCTAATGTACTCTCAAAATGGATTAATTGGCTCAGAAATTGACTTTGCTGAAAGTCGTGCAACTGTTTCTGATTAGTCCGAAAATATTCTTAATGACCCTTCATTATTTTCTTGCGTTCATTCCAGAACCGGTTTGAATTTTAGTTCGTCTTTGCTATATAAGCGATGGCTGTTTCGGTGAATATTTCCGGTTGGGTTATTAAAAGACAATTTGATACAGATGGAAAGTTTGCCTACTGGTATGTATGTGTGAGAAAAACTTTTAAAGTAGTGATTTGTAATACAAATGCATTATTGTTAGAGATCCAAAATTTATAATGTCCAGAATAAGAGATTACTGAATGTGTGGAAGGTTTTAGCAATTTTATACATTGCCAAGCAGTATTTAGTATAGTATTGTAAAAAAATAACAAACACCTGGAAACAGGTTTCCATGGATCAGAAAGAGAGCAGCTCTTGCTTCTAAGGTATCCTAAATGAAAAATGGAAATACCCCTTGTCTCCTTTTCTGTTATATCAGTTTGTAATTTTCTACAGCTGGTGTGAAGAGTATTAAAGATAATGGAGTAATTTCAACACAATCAGATTCAATATTTTCGACTTTTTGCCGAGTGTAAGCTCTCAAAATTTGTCATTATATCCATTTCTCACGCGTTTTTGTTCTATACGCGAAATATGTTAGCACTTATAAAAAAAAAACTTAGCTGACACGACACCAAGGAATGGATGCTGGAATTAGACTACTGTAATACGGAGTGATTTCAACTGTTCATATTGATGTCCATGAGTACATTGCTGCCATGTGACTGGTATTATTGCCTAAAACTTACGAACGTGGAAATTCTACTCTCTTATTCTAATGGTTTCGTCATTACTGAAACACTCTCGAAATGAAAAAAAGAAGATTGTGTTGTATTTTCGCATTAAAAAAAAAATTAACGTTCTTGAAAGAGAAAACAGAAAGGTTAAAGACATTTGAGATAATAAAAAGTAGTGTGTTTTCAAAAGTCGGATATTAGTCTGCGTGTTGCGTATCAAATTTTGTCAAATCAAATACACCTTGTGGTTTTAATCCTCATGGATTTGTGTATATAAATTGGCTGTCATTATAACATGGCCTGCGTTAAAAAAACAGCAAAGTACAGATGAATATCCTATTCAGCTCTTGCAGGTTTGGTTTCCCGTCTATTGGGAACCGATTGCCGGAAAGTTCTCGTAAGTTCAACGGTAAGTCATATGCCTATACGTACCGAATTTCCTTTTACAGCCGTGGTCTGTGGAAAAAAAGTATTAAACTTTTTTTCAATATCACGAGAACAGGTCGTTGGTAAGTCATTAGAAAGAAACTTACTGCTCATGTGAGAACATACATCAGTAATGGTTATTAGAAATATGGTTTGATTTTATGGCATATCAACCATTGTAGGTTGTTTTATGGCAAATAACTTTTTTAAACATATATTTTAAATATTTGATTTCTAAACGCATTTTGTAGATACGTGGAGACTTCAATAAGATTCCAGAATCTTTCTGTATAGGCATTTAAAATTGTCGTAAATTCTTGAAAATTCACTATGTTATTACTATACGTCTTATGAGATGACTGACCAATTTTTTTGATTTCAAGTTCAAAGGAACAGCTACAGCAGCAACTGGAATACACCCTACTAAAGCCTGATTATCACAGCTGGTGAATTTCAAAAATGCAATCTGGACGTGGAGACACTTTAGAAGAACGATATGCAAATAAAATTGTGTCTTAAACTTGGAAAAAATGCCACAGAAACGTATGGAATGCTTCAGACTGCTTTTCTACCATCTTGAATGAACCGAGCATCAGTTTTTGAGGGGCATAAGAGATTCAAGGGAGGCAGGGAGTTTGTGAGGGATGATGATGAGTGTTGTAGGAGTACGGAAGTCTATAGACCAGAGTTGATTGGCCAAAGGGTTAGGGTTACTATGTTGAGGTTTTAAGGGCATTCAGGAAGAGATTCCTTCGGAAGAAGCCACTACTCTTCAAATTGGGTCAGTGGCATTTCCACCAGGACAATGCAGCAGTCCACAACTCCATCCTTGTGACAGATTATTTGACCAAAATGTGCATCAAGACTGTTCCTCACCCTCCCTATAGTCCAGACCTTGATCCCTGTGACTTTTGCTTATTCCCTAAGCTCAGAGGCTGTCGTTATGAGACAATTGAGGAGATGAAAGAGGCTGTGACGAAGGTCATTGACACGCTCACACCAGAGGACTTCCATGGTGCCTTGCAGAAGTTGTTGGAACGGTACAACAAGTGCATTGCAGCAGGAGGAGATTACTTCGAAGGGGACTAGAGTCTCATGTGTGTACTATCGATAAAAGTGCCCATATGAAAAAAGTCTGGAAACTTATTTAATGATCCTCGTAACATTTTTTAACGAGACTGAGCTCAGTTTTTCACACATTTAAATGGTTCTACCTATTTGTTACATGAATAATTCTATTTACTATTAATCAGTTGTTTACACACTGTTAGATATTTTCAAGTGTTGCTAATTAACACTAATAATTCAATTAAACATCAGTATTAAATGATCAAACAGTTCTATTTCAAACAATTCAGCTTAGCATGTTAACAAAATTAAATGGTTCCAACTATTGATAAATATCACTAGCAGTTCAATTAAACATCAGTCACTTGCTTACACACAGTTTAATGATCAATCAATTCTATTTCAAATAAATCAGTTTAGCATGTCAACAAAGATAAATGGTTCCAACTATTGCAATGTATCATTCGCAATTTAATTAAACATCAATCATATGTTTACATATAGTTAAATGATGAACACTTCTATTTCAAGCAGTTCAGTTTAGCGTAAGTCATTTGTGTGCACTCAGTTTAAATGTCGTAGTATTTATGGATTCTATATCCATACAAATTTATTATACACATAAAAATGCATTTGTAAATTATTGTATATTACCAAGAATATGCATAAAAGTCAACGTCTATTCAAATCAACTTCCCGTTATTTGTTTTTTTTTTTTGTATGTTTCATTTATAACTCATTTCAGCGATAACCTTTATCAAAGTTACCCAGAAAACTTCTCTGTGTGTTTACTCGTGTGTGCGTTTGTGTGTGTGTGTGTGTGTGTATTTGTGTGTATAATTTTTGTTTACAATTATTCAAAATTAGCTATTTACAGAAATGTGTTTATATTTCATTTATAATATCAATCTTCTAGTTTTTTTCCAGATGTTTTCTACATTGGTACTAATTCCAAATAAATTTCAAAAACTTAAACTGTCCCAAGAATTGCTATATATATAGTCATTCCTTTTTTTATAGAATTTATTTCCAGATGTCTGTTTGTATAATCTTTATTTGCAAATTGTATCATCTGTTTTTTTCTCATTATCAGAATCTTACAGGCTATATATATATATATATGTTTTGTACTTTGGTATGTCTTTAAATTAAGAGTGCTCATACCAAAGACTAAAAAAATGTTACTTGATAGCTCCTTGCTAAACACACAGCATTATAAGCTATGGATTAAAAGCAACTTCCCCTACACCTTGGAGTCGTAGCTATTGAAAAGGAAGCTTTCGAGTCTCTCTCGATTATATATATATATATATACATCATTAAGTCGCACAGGCAGTACTGAGTTCCCTGACTCTGTGTCTCTCTCTGTCTCTCTGTCTCTCTCCTTCCGAATTGTCCATTGCTTCCGTAGATCTTTTCAAGTGCCCCAGTGTCTTCACAAGCCTTAACTGTAACTATGTGAAGGAGTCCATGAGTAGTTACTTCTGACATCGTCCTTCCTTCTCGAGCAGTCTTGTTTGACTTACTTTGTGAGATGAAGGAGGCCCTACAATTGGTGAGTTGTTTTGACCAGGATTTGTTGAAAACATTACGGTAGATTTCTTGGGTAGTTTCTATCAATATTTTTCTCTATGCGCTTCGTTAGCATCCAGGGGGTGCATCTATACAGTAGTATTGACACAACAACAGCTTGGAAGAAATCTCGTGTTATTTTATCGGATAGATCCGATTTTCATCAGATCGATAACCTGTCAATAGCATTCTACGCCTTTGTTAAGCATGTGTTGTCATTCCTTTCAGTAGATAAGATAGTATTACCGAGATATGGGAACTTGTCTACTAATTTTAGAAGCTTGCCGGTTGGAGTGGGAATGGTTCATGAACGAAACTGTATCTAAAATACAAGAACTTTGTTTTATTTATGTTCCCTAAGAAGCCACTGCCTCCTGCTATTTTCTTTTGTCTATTCAGGGGGGGGGGATTCAGTTTGAGCCAGTGTACGCGGGCTCGGCTTCATCATCATTCCAAGTGCCACTGAAAGCTCACATTTCTTTGACTTTCTCACTCCACCTGTCCCAATCATACATCACTTCCGGCAAGTCTTCTGAACTACATGCAGTGTCCGTACATAGTTGATGTTGATAAGTTCTTGCTGATCGGCTAATTGTGGCACGTCCATGTGAAGGGTTCCATTGAAGAACGTCACTTAGGAGTTCATCCTTGCTTCTCTAGCTGTGTTCAGCATGTCTTGCTCGTCTTGCTTGGTTTTAGTGAAGGGAGGTAAATGGTCGTAAAGCTGTTGTTTTGTGGAGTGTTGCTTACAGGATTCATTCAAAATAGCAAGTAGAATTCTTGCGAAGTTCCCATCAAGCTTTTTCTTGACACATTTTGTTAATGCCCATGTGATGTATCCATACAGAAGTATTGACAGCCACAGTTTTACTTTATCGGATAGATGAGACTTCAATATAATCGGTAGCCTATCGACAGCAGTCCACGCCTTTGCAAGTTGTATGTTAATATTACACTCGGTAGATGAGATATTGCTGCCGAGGTATGAGAACTTGTCGACTTTTTCTTAGAGTTTTGCCACTTGGCCTGTTTTCGTTTCAAAAGTATGTGCTTTGTTTTATTTGCTTTCTCGTGGAGAACAATGCTTCCTCATGCTTAGTCAAGTCTATGCTGTAGGGATTCGGTTTGTACTGGTGCTTTTGCAGGAAGCGCTAGGTCAGCTGATTGGCTGTGTCTGTTACAGTTTCTGAAGGATTTCGTCGGTGTGCTATCTTTTTTTTAACGTAAATCAATTTTCTTTTATTGGATCTATCGACGTTTGAAGTACATAGTTCTGGCAGATTATAAACAAATATAGTGCTAATTTATCTCTTTGCAAACCTCCCGCGACAATGTCGAAGAAGTCTGTGTCTCGATCAGGTGAGCTAACCTATACAATATCACCCAGTCGACTGGGGGTGTAGAATACGCTGACTGCACAACCGTAGAAGGGTAAAACCCTTTAAAATCAGTGTCCTGAATATAACAGGGAGTATCTATAAAGCATCATTATAGCTGTAACAGTTTCTTTGAGGAGATCATATTCTAGTTGAATTTGCTCCATTTTCCCTGTATGTATGGAATCTAAAGCCATGGAGAAATATAGAATAATAGAACAATCTACAAACACAACGTTCATCGGTGGGGACATGTAAACACAAATAGGCAAAGGCGAAAATAACAAATGCTGCTGACACAACTCGTCAAAGAGAAAAGATGAATATCTGGTAGACTTTTCACTTGAGAATAGGCTTCCATGCTTTAATTCTAAATCTTAATAAAAAGTGTTGGGAGGGGAAAATATGCACTTACACTTACCGAAGTAACTCAAAAGCACCGCTTAACAATAAGTCTAGGTATATCATTAATAAATAAAGTGCCAGTGTATCTCGTAAATCTTCAGTAATAAGTTCAAAGAAGTCCTTGTCGCTAAATGGTCAATGTCATGCATCGTTAGTTTAAGTTTTTCCAAATTATTCCTAAGATCCTTAAGTGTAATATTTGTATTATTTCTCACATATCAAAGACAGTTACACTCTGATCTAACAGAAAAATTCTTAATAATTCAACACTCAGTTAAAATTCACGTCGTCTCTTGAATTTTTGAACGATGTTCTGAAGAGCTGATTTTAAACTAGAAAATTGTAAGAAATGATGTCCTGCTTATTTCTAACCTATGCTCCGAAATATCTATCATTATCCAAATATGGACAGTTCCCACAGCCAAAACCCTCAGTACTTTATGAATAAATACCGTGCGATTGAAATCAGCCCTCTCTATTTTTCTGAATATCAAGAAGTATTGATATATCAATATATTCATATTCAATAATTATCATTCATATTTGACAATTAGGCTTTTACTTTTTCGTACCATTAATTTTGTAGATATTATTCTTTAATTTAAAAAAAATGTTTCTTGTTAAAAATACATATACTTACCATACTTACCATAGATTTTCTTGATAAAAATGTAATATATATTTACGGCACAAAATGGAAAAAAAGGTATTTTCGTATATCCATCCGCCAATCACTGAGAACTGTTTTCGTCTACCCAAAAAAAGTTAACCGATACAATATTTAAAAATTTATTCTCTGTAGACTAAAGAAACTAAGATAGTGTCAATAATTTCACACACACACACACACACACACACACACACACACACACACACACACACACGTGTGTGTGTGTGTGTGCGTGTGTGTGTGTGTGTGTGTGTGGCTATTAATATTCTATCAGTAAACGAACATAAAACGTCAAATATAAGTATGAAAGTAAATTAAAGGCTGATAGAGCGGCTAGCCAGGAAGTAAATTATCACACCTCTGATATGTATATGTATATGCTTATATATATATGGGTGTACGCGTATATTTTGTGAATGCACTTATATATATATATATATATATATATATATATATATATATATTGTCTGCTGTACCTATAAATGAAGCGTAATCTTTATCAGAGCGAGAGCATATATATCTAAGTTGTAATAGCATAGGCATAGATTCAACGGCGCCTCATAACTCATTTACACACCTATACAATATCACCCAGTCGACTGGGGGTGTAGAATACGCTGACTGCGCATCTGTAGAAGGCTAAGACCCTTTAAAATGAGTGTCCTGAATATAACAGGGAATCTGAAGGTCAGGCTCCAGTCTTGCAGCTTTGGGGAACGTGGAGTGGCCCTTCGTTGCCATTATTCCCAAGTCCACACTGACCAGGAGTGGTAGGACTTGTTAAGGTTCCACCAATGGTTCAAATTGAACTGTGCAATCAATTACTAAGTATTATTATTATTAGTTCTTTGAAGCCTTGTTATTATGTGCCAATTATTTATATTAAATAGGAGTGCTTGATAAATAGAATTACTAATGTTAAGTAGCAATACTTGAAACCATTTTACTGTGTGCAAACAAATGATTTATATTGAATAATTTTTTTGCATGTATATATAAAATGATGAACAAAATCATAAGAAAATTGGAATACTTATTCTATATCTGTTTTTTTTACCATTCTCAAAAAAAAAGATTCCACCTTAGGTCATCATCAGAAAAGTTTTTGTGAAAAGTAAATTTGAGAAATTTAAAAAAAATGGTTTTCAGGGGGTTGATATGCGATCAAATAAACCGGTGACGTAAGAAATTCATTTTTTGAATGCAAATCTTTGCAGACAACATTCTTCGGGCAAATGGATATGCTACACTAACAGTATATTTTATATCGCTTTTCATATAGCATGTCACCTCCTTCATATAGCATGTTACCTCTTTCATATTGTATGTTACCTTCGTCATATAGCATGTTACCTCCTTTATATAGCATGTTATCTTCTTCAAAAACATTCTTTCAAAAGATATTTGTAAATTTTTTAACAAACACTAAAAACATTGTAGAATTGCTTGCTTTTTGTCACGAAACTTTTTCTCCTGATGTTGACCTTACGTTGTTCCGTGGTTAGGCTGGATTAGTTTTATAGCATATCAACTACTGTAGGTTATTTAATGCCAAGTCTTTTTTATACATATATATTAAATGTAAGATTGCTAAACACGCTTTGTTGATAACATTTTTAAACGAACCTGAGCTCATTTTTTTCACCCAGTGAAATGGTTTCACTTATGATTCTATTTTTTTTATTAATCATTTGTGTACTCAGAATTTGATAGTTTCAAGTATTGCTATGTATCACTAACAATTAAATTAAGCATCATTCATTTATTTATACACAGTAAAATCTAAAAAAAAAAAAAATAGTTCGATTTCAAACAATTCAATTTAGCTTAAGTTCACAGTTTAAATATCAAACAGTTCTATTTGACCCATAGTTAAGAAAGTATCAAGTGCTACCACTCCAGGCTTGTAGGGCACCTCGGTTAGTGTAATGGTTAGCAAGCTTGACTAGCAAACCTGCAAGAGTGAGTTCGAGTCTCATTGGGTGCCCCAATCAATAGGCCTTGTGCCATATCGAAGCAAAGAGCTTTGTAAAATACCACTCCAGGCTTGAATAGACCTAGGTGTGATAGCATTGAAGAATACTGCTCATTCCCGAAATCCCTGGCATTACTGAAGCCTCACTATTGGATTGTTTAGTGTCATAAACAGGACACTCGTTGAGAAGTCTTGCCGCTCTACAGAGATGTATTCTGCAGCACCAGCCGACTGGGCTAAGGTCGAAATTAGTTGAGAATCATCAAAAAAGGATCTACATAAAATAGTATTCTTATGTGCCATATCATTTTGTTCTACATTAATATATATATATATATATATATATATATATATATATATATATGTACGAATAAGGAATATATATATATGAATGATACATTTGTGAGATATACAGCGTATGACAGATATATCCCTGATATTCTAAATTGTCACCTAGATAGTGACAGTAGCTAAATCTGTCAGGGGATCTTGAAAAAATTTCTGGTGCAATCGATTATGACTATAGTTTGGAGTGGGGCACACCGTGAGATTGCAGTTGAAACATTTTTAAGACTCTTGAAGCAGAAATTGGTACACAGAAATCTTTTCCGTCTAGTTAATGTTAAGATGTACAGATTATGTTTTGGAT
>OY757905.1:100694292-100844292 GCA_963585895.1 Sepioteuthis lessoniana | reverse complement strand
GAAATGTATTGCAGATAATGTCATTTTTTTATACAAGGAAGAGCAATACATTGAAAATCAATTGATTTCCATACAAAACAAAAGTGTTCATTTTTTGACAAAAGAGTTTCCCGAAAGCTTTACATTTTTGAATATGTACTTTAACATTTATTGACCAATCATTTAAGTTGCCGATATCATTTAAAAAATTTCTTTGAGAGGGCAGTAAGATTTTTTCATATTAAATTATTTTCATGTAATGGTGGGTCCGGTAGAATGATCTCGCCAGTTTTGAAAGTAAATAAAAACGGAAACATAGATCCTACTCATTGTGAATTATACAATATTCTACACTTGGAGAACGCCGAGTTGTCTTCTTACCCCATGTGTATATATATATATATATATATATATATATATATATATATGTGTGTGTGTGTGTGTGTGTGTGTGTGTGTGTGTTGGTAAATACCAGTAACCACTGAAGATTTCGAAGAAACAGAATTTTCTAAGTATTAGCAGAGTAAAAAATTTAATACCTCTATATTTATTCGTTACCTCGCTGGCTGAGTTTAAAATATGCTGACTGTATCCCTTGGTGAGAAAAAAAATTCTGGGTATTGAGGCTCCAGTTATTTAGATCTTGGGAGTGTAGATTATTCCTTGACTGCCATTACTCCCAGGTCCATTTTGAACCGAAGGGGTTGGACCTGTTAAGGTTCTATCTTGGTCAAATAGATATGTTTGGAGATTATTAGTATTTGATAGAAATACTTGATATCTTATAACCATGGGCAAAACTCTTAGGAAAAAACTAACCAAAAATTGTAAATATAAACGTAGAATATAAGTAGTTGCCATACTTGTCGGAATAAAATAAGGCAAGAACGGTCGACATGCCGTTAAATCAATAAATCAACCAATTAATTTGTATATATTCAGTCTCTTATTAAAAAAATGAGAAAAAGAATAGAGAGCAAAAGGTTAATTGTCGCTAACAACTTTTTGAAGAAAAAAACTTGACCACAGATTTTTTGTTTCAATGAATATGATTTTAAATGCCTGTAATAATGAATTAATTGAAAAACACGTAAGGGTTTCACATTCTTAATGAAAAAGCGATTCGTACGTTTGAATCGTTAACTACTACTAAGAGCATTATTTTAAGTTAAACATTTTACTTAAGTGAAATAATATGGTTTTAATATAGTTTTGTAAAATCCAAGGCCAATTAGATAAAACGATATTTGCGCGTGAGAGAGATAAAAATCTTATTCGAAACAACGTACATGGAGAAATCTCTGCAGAACTCAATTATATCAGGTAAGTGGTTGAATATTTGGATCTCAAACGCACTGATACTATCAGACAAACGTAAAAATCCTTTTCACTGCATTTCACAGGACAGTGCCGATTGTCAATTGAAAAAATGCATCTTGCGATTAAAGTTTTTATAGAACGACATGTAAATTACAGAAAAGAGATTTTCCAATCGTTTTTTCTAATTATCTTATGAAATCGTAATCATCTTTTAATGAATTTCCAGACAACAGGTTGGGTATGATTGAGAAGCAATGCATTATAAACGTTCGCATTTATTGCAGAAAGTGTTATGTGTCTGTAGTTCTTAGCGATTCTGAAGTCGCCCATCTGTGTGAAAGAGGAGATTCAGCCTTTCGTCCATTTCTCTATCATGCTTTTTATACACAGCATTACATATTCAAAGAAGCATGTCATCATATCTTCTTGTTTTCTTTCCTGTAGGTAGTGTTTCGTCGAATTGGCTATTAATAATTTTTTTCGGTAGGTTTATCAGTGATTTAAGGAGGATTTCCAAGCAGATTCTTAAAATGATCTTTCCGCTTCTGAAGTCATTTTTCTTAGTTGACAGCTTTTAATTCTGCTCTCACGGTGCATTTCCTTCTGTTTACTTCATTTCTGTCTACCATAATTGTATATGCTTATCTTCTACCGTATCTCTAATGTTATCAATTTAGCTTTGAATATATTCAAGTACTTTTTGCCTTGTTTTTAGAGATATCTCTCTGGGTTTTCTAAAGTTTCTGCGCATTGGTATTTGTTGGGTTTCTTTTAATAATTAAGGATGCTTTTTCATATTATCTAGTTTTATCAAATCGCTATTGACTCCCAGGGAACTCTACGTTTAGCTCTTGGTTTGGCTGCTGCTTCTGTAAGGGTGGTTAGTTTTTATATCTATTATTTAGATTCTGTCTTTCAGATATTTTCTAAAAAGTATCAAACTTGCTTCATACATTTACCGTATATTTATTGCTTACATAGCTACTGGCAAGTGAAGATCAGTCATGTATATATATATATATATATAACTGCAAGAATACTTGGCGTCGCCAGGTGGAAAAATTCTTTCATATATGACAATACTAATAGTACAAATTATATTTGATGAAATTAGATTTCATAGAAATTTAGAAATGTGTTTTCTTATATGTTTAAAAGTCCATGTTCAAGCATAATTTAATATATGTAATAAATGATAAAATTGATTGGGGTGGGGTTAAACCTTATAATCACTTCTTTTTTCTACACAATTTGAAATAGCAAAAACCTTTCGAAAAAAAATAGTCCTCCGTCACCAAAAAAGAAAAACACTCCTTTTCTTTATTTATCAATTACGGGACATTTTTTTTAAATTCGTTAATTAGTTGATTCTTGGCAATTAAGAAAAAGATGCCTTTTACACGAAAGCATTTGCTTTGCTTATTTTAATGCCTTAATATCTTTTAAACAAATTATTTATAGTTCTATCTTGTTTTTTTAAATAAACATTATATCAGAATTTTCTCCAACTTTTCTTCGTAATCCTGACGCAAAGAATTCGTCGATAAAAATGAAATTCACAAAAGTTTGCAAATGTTTTTAATTTTAGAGCAAACTTTGCAATTAGAAAGAAAAATTAGCATAAAAATGAAACTGATTAACAGTTAGGTTGCCTAAAAAAAAGAAAATAATACTGTATACAATTTTAACTCTAAAAAATGACCAGCATCATTTGATTTTTACTTGTCACAAGCGCTGGTAAAATCTCTCAGATTGAAAAAGTATTTTTAAGAAATATCCAAATTCAAGTGTGAAGTCAGCATGAAATATCACGTGTGAGTTTAGAATGTTTGGTCTGTGCATGCATTTACTTTTTTACATGAAAATTTGACAACCAAAAATTTGCACTTATAACTTTAACTTTTTATTTTCCTTTATGAAAAGAAATCAAATAACCAAAAGTAAGCAAGAAAAGTTTTTCTTTTTGTGTAGAAAAATGTCTAAAATTTCAACAGTTTCAAATTCATCCAAAGAGAAATCGATATTTCTTAGTGAAAAAGACGAAGAGTTGGCGTCCAGTTAGAGGGTAGGGTAGAATTGAATTAAGAATACAATTAACTGTTAACTTTTATTATTATTGCTGTTTTAGTCCTTGAATAAACGAAACTAGTCAGGAGGCTAAAATTTAGCTATAAAAACCTAAAGTAAAGTTGGCGATCTTAGACGAAGGTGACCCGAAGGCTCACTTTTCAATTGCTACTACACCGAGGGGTAGGAGAAAGAGCTAATCCTTTCTTTGGATTGCTCCACTTTACTCTTGACACTTACCTTATAATGCTGAGTGTTAAGTACCTTTTTTTTTTAGTCTTTGGTATGACTCGACTAGGGATTGAACTCGGGACTACCAGAGCATTGGCGAACACTCTACTCATTAGACCAATTACATTTAATAAATGATGAAAGAAAATCAACAACAAAAGTTTCATGAAAATTAAAAACAGTAAACATGAATTGGTGTTACAAATCTATACATTACATAATTTCTGTTGATGAGTACGTTTCTCATGGAGTACACCATACTTCTAATCTGATACCACAGCTAAGCTTAGCTTAGGGAATAACTATAATTATTATTGATTTTTTTCATATATAATATCATTTGTATAAAAGTATAAAAGATTTATAAAACGCTTCAAAAACAAAACAACATTAATCATTTTATATATCTATCCATTATTTTTCACAGAATAGGAGTAAAAATGTTTATAAAGATATTAATGAATCAGAAAGCTGCATACATTAATATACGTTACATTAATATGATTGTATTGAGTTTTAACTTTATATCTTAGAGATTTTTGTGCGTAAAATTTCTTAGCACGGCTGAAATTTTAGAGTTGGATTTATTTGTGGCTGAAACGTCCGCACCGATAATCCTTGCAACAACTTGTTACTCGGGTAGGATAAATTTAGAAAATTACGCGTAATGAGCCTGCAATAAAGTGTAGCTTAATATTGTACCAGAGGAATCTTCCGCTTACTGGGATAAATTTTAATTCTGAAATAAATTATAAATAAAAAAGCCATAAGGGAAAACAAAAAACAGAAAGTTAAACTGAGCAGAAGTTATCTTTTTATGTATCATTTTGCCAAAAAGCAAAATCTTACCAAAATTGATTTTATGTGGCTAAGAATTTTTGTATGAGTACGTGAATATATTTAGTGTCTAATTGTTTTTAATAGCAAGTCATTCCTGGTTTCCTTTAAGAATAACACATAGTTATCATCGTGAATTTTGGGACTGATATTTCTAGTTCAGTGACTGGATTATTTATGGTCTGTTTCAGTCTACTTTGACGATTGGACTGAAGCTGAATTCAATAGGTATTCAGATCCGCTAGGTTTTGGCGGCAAAATAGGGGAAGTCATTTTTCAAAAATTATGATATGATCCTTTTTTGTATTTTTAGGTTTGATACTATCCTGAGTTAGTAAGACAGGAAATGAAGATGAAAGGCTACGAATAACACTATAATTTATACATGGCACAGTGGATAAGACGTTTGGTTGGAAAGGCATTTGGAATGAAATCATCTGGAGGTTCAATCCCAACTACAGGTAAGAATAGCAAGGAATGCTTACTATGACTTAACACTTGTACCCGGTCATGAATTGGAGTAGTCTACTCCCGTGGATTGAATAAATGATTCAGTTCGGGGTTCTTTGTGGGCTCCCGAGATCAACATGAAACACATGAAGAAGGCCGAATGATATATTAGCCGAAACGTTGTGAGTATAACAATTAAGATTAAGTCAATAGTCCGATTATTCAAATGGGAACTGTCATTTTATTTACCTAATAGATTGTGACACAAAAAAATTATGGTTAAGAAACGAACACTCAGTGCAGAGACTGAGAGTAGTCTGTCATTCCATTGGCTAAGTTGCTGGTACTCTAGCTAATATCCTAACATCCAAAGAAAACTTCCACGGTTGCTGCTACTCTAATTAACATACTATCCCCCAAAGAAAACATCCTAAGTTGCTGGTACTCTAGCTAACATCCTAACATCCAAAGAAAACATCCACGGTTGCTGGTACTCTTATTAACATCCTATCCTCCAAAGAAAACATCCTAAGTTGCTGGTACTCTAGCTAACATCCTATCATCCCAAAACATCTTACGTTGCTGTTACTCTAGCTAACATTCTAACATTCTAAGTTGCTGGTACTTTCGCTAACATCTTAACATCCAAAGATATCATCCTAAGTTGCTGGTACTCTAGCTACTGTCATTTACATCAAAAGAAAACGAAATTAACCATGTGAATCTAATTGTCTTCAATCTTCCGAGAAATTGTTAAAGTATGGTTCAATGTAAACCAACCGTGAATAAAAGTAACTTATAATTATAGGATACAGACATTTTCATTTCTTTCATGCTGCTGAAAAGACCCGATCACTTTATTTAAATTTCTCCTGGATGAAACCAGTCAAATCTTTTAGCGTTTTGATCATATTTACCAACCCCCTCCGCTCGGGCAGGATATGACACAAGGTCAATTTTTTAGCGGAGTTTAACAGGTTTCAATTCAGAGTTTTCCTTCTCCTAGACTAGTTGCCTCACCAAGGCTGAAGAACCTAGTCTGCCCTACTATTTACCCATAGCTGGAGGGAGAGGATAATTGGATTCATACCTTTCCCAAGGGTATTAGTGCTATATGAAATGCAATCAGCCAGGTCCAGGATTTGAACTCGTGTCATCGTGTCCTTATCCTGCGACGATAACCATTACACCACGGGCACCTCCATACACCACGGGTTTGATAAACAGCTACGAGCCATTTTCTTGTCAAAAAAAAACAAACGCAAAGTGAAGAAACTTAGTGTTAATCTTTACAGAGACATATCTGATGGTGATGTCACAAATTCATCAGAACAAAGTAATACCGTTTGGTTGTTTAATGGCATATCAACCTTCATGAGATATTTAATGCCAAAGCCACCCTTCAAAAAGAACAGTAGTGATACTATTTAACCCAGAGCTGGGAGGATAAGGGAGCCCATACGTTCACCGAGGGTATATGTCCGCATGTTAACGTAATAGTGTGACAGGAATTCGAACTCGCACTCAACAATTCTGCAGGCCAGCACTTTTACTACAACACGACGAGGACACCTCCACAAAAGCGTTTGAATAATAACTCTAATTATGCATTTTAATACATATTGTCTCTTTGAATCTCTTCTTCCTTCATCCTTTCGTTCCTCCGCCCCACCATTTCTTTTTTCATCCTTTTCTCCACCCCAGCTTTCTCCACCCATCATCCTTCTTTATTTTTCCCTACCTACCCCCCTTGCTTTTATATCCTATGCTATCTTATTAACTCTGCAAATATTTTCGCTACAGCCTTTATTTTTCTCTACCTCTCTCAAGACCTCTCTCTCTCTCTCTCTCTCTCTCTCTCTCTTTCTCTGGGTCTTTCTGTCTCTTTTCTTCCTCCTTCTTCCTTCTTAGATAAAATAGTGTATATTTTTTATTTAGAAAGCTTAGATAGGTTTGGTACAAGGCTAAAAGTATAGGACACCAGTGAGAATCGTACTCACTCACCATGATCAGCTAGCCTAGCTTTATTTCAACAGGAAAAAATCCCAAACTCCTTCGATGTGGTTGTAAGTTATTAATCTTTGCTTAGTTTAGAACAAGGACAGAAGCATGAGACACCCAGTGAGAATCAAAATCACTTACGATGATCTGATTGTCCAGCTTTCCGTTTGACGGGGCATCCTGTTAAAATGATATATGAAAAACAACCGAAACCACAAGTGCATTTTTAACTGAGTGAGTGACCTACACGAAAGATAGAGAGGTCATTACAAACGAGCATGGTAATATATAGATACCATCGCTCCTTGCTATTTATTTTAAGTAAATAACACTTATTGTAAGGGGAAAAAAAGAAGTCGCATGTGAAACTTATTGCGCCGAGATTTCACTTTTTTTCTTCATCGAAATATACATTATATATATATATATATATGTGTGTGTGTGTGTGTGTGTGTGTAATTAAATGGATACATAAGCTTTCAGAACTTCCTTTCCCTGGAGAACTGAATCGACATTTCCTCAAAAAATAAAAAGTAAGTAATCCTTAAATTTTGCCGGTTGGAGTGATTATAACATTTGCAGTGTCGATCGTGTTTCATTCGAGAAATTTCGCATTCTAACATTCTCAGCGTTAATTATTGTAGATCAGAAATCAAGTCGCAAGTAACTTGCATTTATTCAATTTGTTTTGTTTTGTTTTCCACGTTTGTATCTGTGCTGAGTTGAATCTACACAAGTATGCTGCGTGGAGACCAAGCATCTATATTAACGACCACGCATAGGCATCGATTTATGCGTAGCCCCCACTACAAGACGATTTTATGTCAATTCTGTAACAGTGGCAAATCGTAAAAATTAGACAACATAACTAAGATATTCTCAGCTACAATTTAAATCTGGTTTGCCAATTTTGTTTCCACCGTTGATTAAAGTTACCTAACTTGATGATATAAACAAAAAGTATATAGTTAGCAAATTCTTTATTATTTACAAGTTTTTCAAATCAGTGTTAGCCGATGGTTTTTCATTGGAGTCTGAGCGACAGCAAGTCTCCTCGGGTCTCCAGGATTCGTCTCAGGATTCTGGCCGTTGTCAGCAATGCTGTCATTTGGATAGTCTCAACCCGTCCGCCAACTTCCAAGTCCTCTAGGACTTTTAATAATCCTTTTATTATTGTGCCTAAAGTACCAATCACAATTGGCACAATCGTTAATTTCATGTTCCACAGATTTTTCAATTCTCTAGCAAGGTCGAGGTACTTATCCTTCTTTTCACATTCCTTCATATTTATTCTGTGGTCCGCCTGAACAGCAAAGTCGACAATTTTGCAAATTCTCATTTTTTTGTTGATTACTATTAGGTCTGGTCTTCTGACCGGGATCAGGTGATCCGTTTGAAAGTTAAAGTCCTATAGGAGTTTATGCGTGTCATTTTCTAGGACAGGTGCTGGGTTGTGCATATACCATTTGTTAGTATGGTCAAATTTAAATTTCTTTCACATTTCCAAGTAGATCACCGTGCCGCCCCAGTCGTGTCTCGCCTAATACTCCTTCTGTGCTAATGTGCTGCATTCGCCTATTATATGATTGATCGTTTCCTCTGTCACTACATGGCCAACATTTACTGTTTTGCTGCGTCTTATCTATTCTCGCTTAGATATGATTGGTTCTTATGCCGTTGTCCCGTGCTGCTATTAGGAGAGATTCTGTTTCTCTCTTAAGGTTTTCTTTTCTTATCCAGGTCCAGGTTTTCTGGTGCGAGATGTTGTTTATTAGTCGTTTAAAGCGGCCATAGAGTTGTTTTTCTCCCATTTTTGTTTCCTAGTTGTTGTCATTCTATATTATTATTATTATTATTATTATTATTATTTACTCCTTTAGAGTTTTTCACATTAGTGTTAGATGATGGTCTTTCATTGGGGTTTGAGTGAAAACAAGTCTCCTCCAGTCTCCAGACTCTTCTCAGTATTCTGGCCATTCTCAACAATACTGTAGTTTGGATGGTCAACACTCGTCCTCCAACTTCCAAGTCCTCCAATCCCTTTAATAGTACTTTAGTTTCCGTACCAAAAGCACCAATCACAATTGGTATAATTGTTACCTTCATGTTCCTTTTTTTTTCAATTCCCTAGCAAGGTCGAGGTACTTAACCTTCTTTTCACTTTCTTTCAGTTTTATTCTGTGGTCAGCCGGGACAGAAAAGTCTACAATTTTGCAAGTTCTTTTTTTCTTTTTCTTTTTTTTTTGATTACTATAAGGTCTGGTCTTCTGGCCGAGATTAGGTGATCTGTCTGTATGTCAAAGTCGCATAGGAGTTTATGTGTGTTATTTTCTAGGACAGCTGCTGGGTTGTGCATATACCATTTGCTCATATGAACAAATTTAAATTTCTTGCACATCTCCCAGTGGATCACCTTGCCCACCCAGTCGTGTCTAGTCTTATACTTCTTCTATGCTAATGTGCTGCATTCGCTTATAATGTGATTGATGGTTGTATTTCTATCACCACATAACCTACATTTGCTATTATTACTACTATCTTAATATTTTAAGAGTTTTTCACTCTAGCGATAGCTGATGGATTCTCACAAGACAGCAAGTCTTCTCAAATTTACAGGAATTTTTTCAGTATTCTAGCTGATCTTAATAATGCTGCAGTTTGGTGACCACAACTCGTCCTCTTATTTCCAAGACCAGTAGTCCTTTTATCAATCCTTTGGTGGCTGTATGGAGCTCTCGAATTATAATTGGCATCGCCGTCACTTTCCTGTTTAGTAGTTTCTTCAGTTCTCTCGCAAGGTCTATGGATTTATCTATCTTTTTACCTACCTTTCAATTTGGGGGGGGCACCAACTATACGGCCACCTGCCTCCCATCACGAAAACTATCCAAGTCAGACGAACCAGACATGCAGGACACTGCTGGAGAAGCAGAGACGAGCTCATAAGTGATGTACTCCTATGGACCCCTACATATGGCCGGGCAAAAACAGGACGACTAGTTCGAACATACATTCAGCAGCTATGTGAGGATACGGGATGTGGCCCTGAAGACCTATCAGAAACGATCAACGATAGGGAGAAGTGGTGAGAGAGGGTCAGGGATATCCGTGGCTGCGGTGCGACATGATGATGATGATGATGATGATCACTAGATCTGGTCAGCCGGGCGAAATTTGGTGATTTCACTTTCTTATACCATTCCTAATGGATCACCTTCCCCAACAAGTCGTGTCTAGTTTTAGAGCCTTTTCGCGCTAGTTTGCAGCATTCACTTATGTGATCGATCGTTTCATCTTTATCACCACATAATCTACACCTGCTATTTTGTTGCATCTTGTGTATTTTTGCTTCGAGATAGTTGGCCCTTATGGAGTTGTTTTCAGCAGCAATCAGAAGATTCAGTTTCTCTTTTAAGCTTTCCCTTTCTAAGCCATATTCACGTTTTCTCGTGTGAGATTTCTCTTCTTTTTCGCTCGAAATATCCATACAATTCATTTTTTTTTCTATTTCTTTTTTCAGGTTATTTTGTTCAATTGATGCTTTATTATTATTTTACTCCTTGAGAGTTTTTCACTTCAGTGTTAGCCGATGGTCTTTCACGGGAGTGTGAGTGACAAGTCTCTTCAAGTCTCCAGAGGTTTTCTCCGTATTCTGGTCGATTTCAATTGAATCACCTTCCCACCTAGTCGTGTCTAGACTTATAATCTTTCTGTGCTTGTTTGCTGCATTCGTTTATTATGTGATTGATCGTTTCGTCTCTATCACCACATAACCTACATCTGCCGTTTTGTCACGTCTTATTTATTCTTGCTTTAATATGGTTGGTCCTTATGGCGTTGTTTTTTGCTGCTATTTGGAGAGATTGATTCTTTTTCTTAAAGTTTGCGCTTCTTAGCCACGTCCACGTTTTCTCGTGAGAGATGTTGCTTGTTAGTCGCTTTAAACGTCCATAGAGTTGTTTTTCTCCCCATTTTTGTTTTCTGGTTAATACTCGTGTCGTCAGTATTGCTTCTGGTGACTCTAACCAGTCTGCTTCTGCGCTTTTCTATGTAGTCGTCAAGTTGTTGTATCGATGCGTCAATGCGAAAAGTCCCCTTCCTTATTCTTCTTTAGAAACATATAGTCTGTGAACAGCATCCCTGGAATGCAAGGCCTTTTGCATGGTCATTAGTTTTCTTGTCCTCTGGTCCATTTGTTTAAGATCTTCTCGGGACCTCTTCAAGAATGGTTTTTGAGTATCTTACGAGGGGGATTGCCAAGGTATTTATCCTTTTTATTATTATTATTTACTCATTAGAGTTTTTCACATTAGCGTAAGCTGATGGTCTTACTATGGATTTTGAGTGACAGCAAGTCTCCCCAAGTCTCCAGGATTCTTCTCAGTATTCTGGCCGTTCTCAATAATGCTGTAGTTTGGGTTGTCTCCACTCATCCACCAATTTCCAAGTCCTCCAGTCCCTTTAATAATCCTTTAGTTACTGTACTGAAAGCACCAATCACAATTGGTATAATTGTCACATTCGTGTTCTATAGTTTTTTTCGATTCCCTAGCAAGATCGAGGTACTTAACCTTCTTTTCCCTTTCTTTCAGTTTTATTCTGTGGTCAGCCGGGACAGCAAAGTCTACAATTTTGCAAATTCTCTCTTTTTCTTTCTTGATTATGATTAGGTCTGGTCTTCTGGCCAAGATTAGGTGATCCGTCTGTATGTCTACGTCCCATAGGAGTTTATGTGTGTAATTTTCTAGGACAGCTGCTGGATTGTGCATTTACTATTTGTTCTTATGGTTAAATCTAAATTTCTTGCATATATCCCAGTGGATCTCTTTTTCCACCCAGTCGTACTATTATAGTTATTATTGCCATTTTTTATTTATGAACCATTTTGGTGTTGGGTTTCCAATTTTTCATTCCCCTCGGAAGTATTTTCCAGTTAAAAACAACTTATTAAAAAAGACAACAATTGTTATTTTTGATAAAATTATTTAATAATGGGTTATTTAACTAGAGATATAAAAGTTAAAATATTTTCAAAATGAATTCTGTAAATTACCAGCTTTTTTAGAATATTTTACCTAATTAGTATAAGAAAGAGAGATGACGGGAAATCTGCGTGTAGTATTTATTTAATAGAATGTTTCTCTCATTCACGAGCTTCAGAAGATAAGGATTTTAAAAAATTATTAAGTATTATTTATTTTGAAAAACTACTCCATTAAATCTCTATGACAGAAAAATCTGTATATGTAGCAGTCCAAAGTGCAGGTAATATGAGCCAAATGTGTTGAGTAGGTACGGTTATTTTCAAACGCTTGCAATATTCGAGACCTAACATCCGGCTCAAAGTGTCCTTCTCATTGGGCAATTAAAACATTAGAAAAATCTGTGTAAAAGAATTTCTTAATTTGAAACCGAATTTTATCCTAAAATTCTTACATATATTCATCTATCTATTTATCTATCTATCTATCTATCTATCTATCTATATATATATATATATATATATATATATACATAAAAATTGAAGTTTATTATATTTTATAATATAATAGAATGTTATCTATATAATACAATATTATATAATACAGTACGCTGAATTGCAGTTCTATCCCGTAATGAGCAGTATGAAAAATACAAAATTAAAAATCTTGAATATATATATATATATATATATAATATATATATATATATTATATATATATATATATATATATTCACGCTTTTTATTTTCATGTATTTTATGTGTGTTTCATCTATCTATCTATCTATTTGTATATATATATATATATATATATATAAATATATATATATATATATATATATATATATATATATATATATATATATATATATATATATATAAGGAGAATTTTAGTAAATATATTGATAGTTATTTCCTTCACGTCCCAAAGACCAGATTAACTTGTAGGAAATGTTAAAAGTAACGTTTTTCCATTTAGCATTTTTTTCGTATATATATATATATATATATATATATATATATATATATATATATATATATATATATATATATATATCATAAAATTTTACAGCACTGTTTCTAAAATCTTATAAAATTTTCCGTTTAATCTTATAGATTCTTTGGATTTTGCACCTGAGCTTTGATGTATTTTAATCTGAAATTAATTATACATCCGATTTTATACATATATATATATATATATATATATATATATATATATATATATATATAGAGAGAGAGAGAGAGAGAGAGAGAGAGAGAGAGAGAGAGAATACTTAGTCCAGTTAAACCGGAGTTAGGAGTAATTCCATCAGGACAAGAAATTATTCGTGAATGAATATTTAAATCTTCCTGGTAAAGAGCTCAATGTACCAATTATACAGAGCAATAATTTCATTAAGAAAAAACAACGAAACCAATCACAAAGGATTATAAATTTATTTCCATCCTGTTACGCATTTTTGAAATTTTCAAAAACACGAAAAAAATTAACAGGACTTCATCAGATCAATTAGATAAAAAAACTAGAGTAGACACATGAGAGTGGGAGGGGATAGAAGAGAGGGAGGGGATAGAAGAGGGGTGAAGAGTTATCTCTTCATTGAGCCCACTTCCGTTTTAAATTTAAATTTACGGTTGGCAATGTAGTACATTTATTTTAAAACAATTTTTTTTTTTAAATTTTACATATAGACTAAAATTACAGATATTTCTAATTAGATTTAAATTTTAATTAATAATCTCACGTAAAGATGCAGTAATAGATATATTAAAACAAAAACAAATATTTAATTTACTTAAATATTTTAAAATTTCAAAAATTTCAAAATATCAGTTACATTTTTTATGCGTAGTACATATATATTATATGCTTTTTCATAATTTTCTATCTAATAATTTATTATATTTATTCTCAAAATTAACTCTAATTCTCAAATAAATTTATGCTTTATAAAAAAAATTTTTTACATGTTTAATTATTTATAGTTTAAATTTGGCCCTATGTCTACACCTGGCTATTAGTTCATTTCTCTTATTTAGTAAAATTTTTGGCTCAGGAAAAAGCAAAATGTGGATCTTTTCTTCAAGACATAGATAGCACCTACTATCGAAAGATTTTGGGGTACTAGATCTTTTCAATATGGACCATTGAATGTCAGGGGTTAACCCTTTATTTTTTAATCCCCAATAATGTTTTGATAGAGCAGTTTGATTTTTTTGATGCACATGGGAAAAGGAATATTTATGATTTCCGTACCTAATCTTGAAATTAGTAGAAGAAACGCCAACATAATATTTCTTATCACTTATGTCCTCTTTTGGATAAATAATAGCTTGATATACTACGTTATCTAAACTACACAAACCATTCATTGGACAATCACTTTGAGATTTACAATTACATTCTATTTTTTTACTATTAATATTATTATTATTTACTCGGTTATGAAATTTATTAATTAATTCATTATTATGGCTATTTATTATTTGAGAAATATTATTAGTGCAAGAATAACTTATTTTCAAGGTTTTCCTATTAAATATTTTATGCAATATATTATCTTGTTTAAAATGTTTATCTATCAGTCTCAAAAAATATTTACCTACATCTATATTGGCTAGTTTACAAAAAGTGGGGTTAAACCATATAATTTTCCTTTTTCTATTTTTATTTTTTTGAACGTAATTATTATTTTCTTTAGTAAATTCAGTTGTTATATTTTGTTTTAAATACCTCAATTCTTCCTTAAAACCACTATTTTTAAGGGCTTCTATATATCTTTTACTACTCTCTTTGAAAATCTTTTCATTTGCAGATAGCTTACCTATTCTTACATTTACTGCTTTTGGGATTTGCTTGATTATATTTTTAGGGTGATTTGAATTAACATTAATGTACGATGGGTTCTGATTGGGTTTTATGAAAGGTTTATAGGAATTATTAGATAGATCTAAAGTCACATCCAAGAAATTGGCTATTTTAATATTAGATGAGATTTCTATTTTAAATCCCAAAAACTTAAAGGCCCTTATAATCCTCTTTTGTATGCTAGAGCTAAGAGGGCCATTACTATTTGGGATATATAATAACCCATCATCTCGGTAAAGACCTACTTGTTGAGGACTAATGATTCTAGTGAGCATATCTAATATATATAATCCTACAAGGTCTGCTATTTGGGAGGAATCATACCCCCCCATTTGAACGTCATTTTAAAAAAAAATTGTTTTAAAATAAATGTACTACATTGCCAACCGTAAATTTAAATTTAAAACGGAAGTGGGCTCAATGAAGAGATAACTCTTCACCCCTCTTCTATCCCCTCCCACTCTTCTATCCCCTCCCACTCTCATGTGTCTACTCTAGTTTTTTTTATCTAATTGATCTGATGAAGTCCTGTTAATTTTTTTCGTGTTTTTGAAAATTTCAAAAATGCGTAACAGGATGGAAATAAATTTATAATCCTTTGTGATTGGTTTCGTTGTTTTTTCTTAATGAAATGTATATATATATATATATATATATATATATGTGTGTGTGTGTGTGTGTGTGTGTGTATATATATTTATTTTATAACTAGTGAATATAAATATATATATATATATATATATATATATATATATATATATATTAATTTGTTATAAAATAAATTCTGTACATTGATAACTTTTTAATTCATCAGAGCTTTTCTCTTTCATTACGATTTACACATGCAGAAAGGTTTAATATATTCATAATGTACATACAAGTAGTATTGAAACGAGTACATAAATGTGTCCTGACAAATGATATATACACATATTCTTCAATGAACAAGGAGTAGGTAGAAGGGATACAAAAAATGGAAAAAGTCTTCTTGATAAAGAGGAACGGTAAAATACGATGAAAGATATTAGTTACTTTTTGGTTTGCTTTGCTTTCTTCTTTAAATGATATATCAACCTTCGGAGGTTATTTAATGCCCAAACCATCATTGCAGAATGATTATAACAGTAATAACGAAGCCATAGCTAGATGATTGGTAGGTTGCTTTGGTTTTATGGCACATCAAACTTTGTCTGTTATTTGACGCCATATCCATTTTATTCAAATAATCACTTCTCTTTCAAACAATTCAGTTTAGCACGAGTACACATTTTAATTGTCAAAAGCATTTTTATTTCAAGCTATTCAGTTTAGTCAAACAACTCTAATTCAAGCAATTCCGTTTAGTATAAGTATATATTTTGTTTACACAGAGTTAAATGTCAAAACAATTTTATTTTAAACAACCCAGTTTAACGTAAGTATATTTTCAATGTCAAAAACAATTCCTTTTCAAACAATTCATTTTAGCATAAATACGCATATTAGTTTTATTTAAACCATATATAGGATCCTATCAGTTGCTACCACTCCGAGTCAGAGTGGATCTGGGAGCGATGGAAATGAAGGGGTACTCCGCATTCCCCAAAGCTGCAGTATAATTGGGACTTCACCATCAGATCGTTTAATGTCATATCCAGGGCACTCGTTGGTGCAATTGGTATTCGACAGCTCCAGCCGACTGGGCAAGCCATAGACAGGGTGATATTTACAAATCAAAAGAAAATTTCATTTGTTTCCTTTCAAGTATATTTACATAGTTTAATAGAGAAATATACTGATATTCGATTTAAACAGGCCACAAAACCCATAGCAAATATTTGGGCTGAGAACATTCGCCTAACTGGAACGAATAACTGAATATAAGGAAAAAAAAATAGAAAAAGCATTTACCTAATTTTTTTAGTAAGAGAAGGAAGACCTTTTCATATATGCACATTATATAATTGATAATCAAAAATTGTCCCTTCTTTAACTCGTTGCAAATCAAAATAAATATACAACCCTTAGCTTAAGTGAACTGCAATCTATTCTGTCCGTTATTACTAACTGCGTCTGGTAAAATGTATTTCATTAGCATAGAAGGGCACTAACCTTACTAGAAAGAAATATTAGAGACTTGCAATGTAAATTGATATTTCAAAGCCGGATATTTGTCGCTGCCTCCCACCAGACACGACTTGACACAAGGTCAAAAGCCCGAAGGCCGATTAAAGTGGGGATAAAGGGGAGGGGAGGTCGGGAACGAGCCGAGACTCGAACCCTGCTTGTCTGTGCTGCTCATCGGCTCACTTAGTGCAATGTGAGCCTGATGAGGCAAGCAGTTTTACGAACCCAAATGTGGGTCCGGGCACGTATGCCAGTTTGCGGCTTAAACTAGACGCATGGTCTAGTGCCGTCCAAGGGGGACAAAGGAGACAAAAATGCAGCTCGCCCACCCGAAGGTAGCCTAGTCGAAACTAGGTGCCTAATTAAAGGCCCCAAGTCTGCCATTGTTCCTTTTCCAGGGCCACGCTCCGGACCGAAGTCCAGAACAGGCCCCGGGGCGCTCGTCGGGACCGACGTGAAACTGTTGTCATTAATGGGTTGCTTGGAGTTAGGGAAGACAATTAATCGACAACAAGGACCAATATTAGCATATTTGCGATATACTAACACTGAATAAACAGAAGGAAGTACTGAATATACTCATTTACACATGCAGAAAGGTTTAATATATTCATAATGTACATACAAGTAGTATTGAAACGAGTACATAAATGTGTCCTGACAAATGATATATACACATATTCTTCAATGAACAAGGAGTAGGTAGAAGGGATACAAAAAATGGAAAAAGTCTTCTTGATAAAGAGGAACGGTAAAATACTCATAGCCATATGGGTCCTTACTGTTCAATGGGAAAATTTTTCTACTATTCAAAGTAAAGAGACAAATTTGCGCGCGAATGGTTTTCCGAGACTCATGTTCAGGAGCCACCAAAAGATCAAGTTCATTTTTCTATGGATTTAATAAATAATTGTCTCCTTAGATCATTTACTAAGCTTAACTTAATTTTTTAAATATCATAAGGTTTCCAGTGAGAATCGAGTGTACGCAAAATGATCTAAGAAACATCCCATAATGACCTTGTACTTAGCTATGCCTTATTTAAACGTATGGAGTATTTAACAAGGATCGAACTCATTATCAATGAACCGTAAAAAAAAGCTTGCTAACCACTGCAACACGAGAAGCGTCCATCCGTATCTGATTGTTATTCTCTCCGAAAACTCGATGGAAGCAATATATCATTTTGATATTAGATTTACGTACGTCTCCGTTATTTGCACGATTTAAAATGACGATCGGGGCAAATTCAGCGCTTACAAGATTATTACTTTGTTGAAAATCATATTAAAATTTGATTTATTCTACAAGAACTTCTGTAGCTCTAATAAAAATATCGCTATGATGTTTTTTCTTCTACGTTACAGTTGTAAATTGACAAATTTGAGAATTGTAGTAATATACTGTTAAATAAAATTTGAAGGTAAAATTAGACTTGATAAAAGAATGTTAAAAAAAAAAAGTTGCCAATACTGACTCATGAACCATCTGCTGTGAATTTACCTACTCAAATAAATGAATCAAGTCCTATTTTTACGTCATCGTTTAGGGAACGACGATCTAACGAGACGTCCGCGTCACATTTCTTTGTCCAATGTTATTCTTTTTTTTTATTTAAGAAAACGAAAAGAGAGACAGATAGAAAGAATCTCAAGTAGACCAGAACTAACACATTAGATACATTCATGCCTTTCATGGTTTATTGTGTGTAACTGGAGAAACTAAAAATTCACCGACATGCGCACATTTTCAACTTTTTTTTGTTTAATCATTTTGTTTATGCTTTTATTAAAGAAAAGCAAAACAAAACAAAAATACCGACACGTTTATTATTAAGCTCCCTCTTTATGGTTGTTTTTTGTTTGGAATTTTAAAAAAATAGATTCTTTCCTATTTATTAACTTTCAGTATTATTCTTTCTTTCTTTCTTTCTTTCTTTCTTTCTTTCTTTCTTTCTTAAACTTATTTTTTGATATACAAATAAGTTTGCGTTCTAAATTTTTTTTTGTGTTCCTTCAATTTATTTATTCATCCTTTTTTTTTTTCTATCTCCTTTTTTTTATTTCTAATTTCTTTTCTTTTATATAATCTTTCCTTCTTTTTATTTTCTTTACCCGACTTTAGGTTCTTCAATATCTATCTCCAACGTCTTTTCTTTTTTTTTACTTCGGTTCATATACCCCATTCTTTCTTTCTTTCTTTCTTTCTTTCTTTTCCATTTTAATTTATGATTTTTATGGATTTTTTTCCATTTTACTCTATTTATTCTTTTTTTATTCTTTCTTCCTTTTTTTTTTTCAGGTCATCCTGCCATTTTTTATTAAATGTATTTCAGTGGGTTTTTTTTCCATTTTTATTTACGTTCCTACACTCCTCCAGTTATTCTTTCATATCTTCTTTCTTTAATTCCTCATCTTGGTATTATTTTCATTTCGTGAGTTTTTTCTAATGATTTATCTTTCATTTTTTTTTTGAGGTTTTTTTTTCATTTATTTAATGTTTTTGTTATTTTTCTTTCTTTTTATTTTTTCGTTCATACGTTTTTCTTTTTAAACCTCTATCTTCCGTTTACTTTCTTTTTTTTCTTTCTTTCTTTCTTTCTTTCTTTCTTTCTTTCTTTTAAGCATGCCATTTTTCAAATATCTTTAAATCTCTCTTTTATTTTTATTTTTATTTACTTTCCTACACCCCACCATTTTGTTCTTTTGACATAATTTTTATTTCTCGTATATTTTCTATCATTTTCTCTCACTGTTTTGCTGTTTTTAATCCTACATCAGACATCAGATTTTTCTTTTCTTTCTTAAATTCCTATCACTCTTCGTTTCCTTATTTCTTACCTTTGCTTTTTTTCTTTCTTTTCTTTCTTTTCAATTCTTCATTCTGACATCTTTCTTTCTTTCTTTCTTTCTTTCTTTCACTTTTTAAAACTTTTTCTTTCTTTGCTTTCTTTCGTATATCTTTTCCCTCCTGTTTTTTTTTCCTTCTTTGTTACTTGTTGCTTCTTTCGTTATGACTCTCAGTCAATAACTCCAACCTCTCACCAAACCTGGTCTTTCAGTTCTAAATCATTTATATTTGTAGAGACTGGAGAATATTGGTTAATGGGCCAAAAGAACTCACACATACAAATGGACATGTGATAACAAAGCATTTAAAGTACACATATGTATGTTCACATAATATTTATGAAACATCTGTATGCTTATATATATATATATATATATATATATATATATATATATATATAATGTATTCATATGAATATATGTAAGTATTTAAGTAAACATAATATATTCACATGGATTTATATATATTACTCTCTTTTTCTCTTTCTTTTTATCTATTTATCTACAAAGCAGTAGAGCCAAGAGAATATTTTTATAATGACACAAATTTTGTACATTCGCTGTTATTTAAGCTTCAAAGGTGAATTCATGAAGGTATTTCATAAAATTCCGTTTGAGGTCTGCTATATTTCTTTAGCTGTACCAGTTCAAAGTTTATGTTTAAAAAATGTTATCAGAATGTTAAGTATGTTGTGAAAAAAAAAATGGTAAAATGTCTTTTCTAGATATTTCTTTGTTGTAAACTTTTGTATTTTAATGTATAAAATTTACTGTCGTAGGAAATGGACTTGGCAACCTGCGTTCAAATCCTGTTTGAAATTATTTGCATTTCCCCGAGCGCTAATACCCTTGGGAAAGTGATGAATTCTCTCATTCTCTCTCTCTCTCTCTCTCTCTCTCTCTCTCTCTCTCTCTCTCTCCATCTAAGGGTTAAACAGATGTGTAATCTGGATTCTTAAGGTCTGGGATAGCAACTGGTTTTGGAGAATGAAAATTCTGAACGCAAACTGGTTTAAATGCCACTAAAAGTTGACCAGTTGTCACACCCTTCTCGTACGGAGAGGTCAGATAAATAAATAATTACTTGCATGCACACATTATGAAAGATGAAATATTACATATAAATACATTAACTTACATAGAGGATTGTAAGTTACAGTGATTTTCTATTCTTAATTTGTCTTCAATTTTTCAGGCTTCCCCCAAAATAAGAGCTATTATAATATTTCTGCATAACATTTTCTGTATATATATATATATCTATATGGTAGGATAAAATTTCGACAGTTAATACTAAAATCGAATAGTACTTTCCGTATATATATATATATATATATATATATATATATATATATATATATTAATTGTTAATTATCTATCACTTATATTTTAATTATCTATCACTTTTTTTTAGAATTCTTTGTTTATGTGTTATTCAGTGACTGTGTAAAATCATTAATTCTGGAATGAATGTTTATTCAAAAACTCAACATTATTTTGCAAACAAAACAATATATATATATATATATATATATATATATATATATATATATATATATATATATATATATATATAATCACCATGAAGTCGGGCTGATTGCACGAAGTTCCCTGACTCTCAACATCTATCTCTATGTTTTATAGCTCCTGGTAGGTCTTCTCGGCTGCATCCAGAGTCTTCAAAGAATGTAAGTGCTTACTTGACGGTCAACCCTGACTTGTCCCCGAGAAAGTTTGGCTTGGGTTTGGTAGCTGATTTTTCCAACATCTTTTTCCTGGGTTCCAATCTTCGTAGATGTCCTTTCACTTGCGATAAAAGTGAGGATATTTGGATATATGGTTTGTACTAGTGTCATAGTATCTCTTTATGGTTGTTTTTTCCTCATCAATAGACGCCACCCTAATGAATGAGAAGCAGTAGTTTCTTGACTGAACTGGTCCTGGTCGCTTAACTTTGAGATTTCTCCCCCAAATATCAGGTGAAGCGCTCCGATGACCCGCTTTTGAATTCATCCGCCTTGCTTAACATCCAGCACGTTGCATTTCATGGTTTCCAATGCTATACACTTTTGTTGCTATAATAATACTCTTCTCTCTAAAAATGTGTTATTCAATGACTAGCTGGAGCAAGGTAACAATAATTACAGAGGCCGCCTATATCATTTTTGGGGGATTTGATCTTTTTAGTCTGATCAGAGTTTCAGTTCAGTAAGTTACTCATCTACGGTGTAGACTTCTTTTTATTTAGTGTTAAGCGTAGGAAATAAAATTTATTTTTTGTGGGAGGATTTGGAGGAAATGTATACATCGGAATTTTAGTTTTGCCTGATGACACTGAAAGAAAGTTTCAGTCTTTATTATTTATACTTTTAAACGGCTTTAGTAAACCAAATAAGAATTTGTAAGACTTAATAGTTTCAATATTAAACTTTAAAGTTTTAACTAGGTATAAGTTCAACAATTACTTTTGATTTGATCAGGCTTTGTGGATTGTTTGTTGTTTTTTTTTTTCGTAACTTTAATAATTCACCTTGTATTTAATTCCTGCCCATTTCTTTTGACCCTTTCATTTTAATTCAATCTTTATTATTCTTCTTCGTGGTGCTATTTCTTGGATTGTTTTGAACATTCAAATATTTACAAAATATTGAAAATACAGTTTTACACTTTTTTTGGTAAAACTAGGATTTTGAAAATTAAAATGTAATTCAAATCTGCTGAAATAGTTAAGCGTTATCTAACCATGTTGTAAAAGAATCGATTGTCAATGCTCAGGTCTTTCTCGCCAGCTCTTTTCTGTTCCTAAGATTGTGTGTGTGTTTTAAAATACCACATTTTTCAGGCATGTTTTATCAAAGACAACAAAGAAATTATGTTATCATTCTATTTGTGGGGTTTTCTTGTTTTCTCATTAATTGTCTTACGAAGGTATAACAGCCCTCGTCAAACACAGAGATGATTCCGCTTTCAATCCCCTGATCATTCGGCAGGTTAGATATATCTTTGTATAACACGACTAACTTTTGAGGAGAGTATTCTACGAGCTACGCAAGCGTAATGCAATAGAAACCATGAGATGCAGCATTGTGGATGTTAAATTAGGTGCATGAATTCAAAAGCGTTGTGGGGTTGTCCTCTGGTTGAAAAAAATGCCTCTCAGTATCAAACCTTCCGTCAAAGAAGCAAAGCTTTGAATATGTATGTCCTCAGCGTGGTGTCAATGATAGCAGTCCACCGACTCACTGTCTCTGTCTCTGTCTCTCTTCCCCCTCTCTCTCTCTCTCGCATACAGCCATTTCAACCCTTTCGCGATAATAAATAAGAGAGTATATATTTTTTTATAAATAAAAGTATTACGACCACTTCATTATAGATATACAACAGAGCCACGTATGTCTGAAAACTAAAGTAAAAAAAGGAAAAGACAGCTATGGACTTTCACCCACACAAATAACTTAAAAGCAAAGCTAGATTATATATATACTTATAAAAGAGAAATATAAAAATAGTGCTCACGACTGTGAATCATACTCTTTTGAAGGAGTATCTTTCGATTACTGAATTGCCTGTGTCGACGTAGAAATAATAGATAATAGCTTTTGCTTCTCGAAATAACTAGTATTCACATATCAATAGTTATATGAGCAATTATTATGCAATAATTGTGTGAAAGACAGGAGTCATCTGAAAGACAAACTCTGAATGACGAATATGAATGCTTTGTTACCGCCTACATAGAAACAGAAACCAAACAAATGTGGAGTTCCCTGGAATTAATAGCAGTTAGTAAAAAACGAGATAACATGAAAAAAAGGATCATAATTTAAAAAAAGAAAACCAGCAAACATCAATGCGCAGAAGTTCAAGAAAGCGGTAAGAGAACTCACATATACTCAAAAGAACAACCAGAATTCATTCAAAGCCAACGCAATAACAACAGAAATTCGGTTTAAGATCGACAATCAGGATTAGCATCGCTGATAGTAAATGAAGGAAGTGGAAGGGAATGCACTTCGAGAGCAAAACTAAAAAATTGCATTTCAAGCAGAAAGACTTCAGAAGTGGGAAGAACATTTGAAGAATCTGTTCACAAATAGTCCTGAAACCATGGATGAACCTATAGAAAAAATTATTAATAGCCAAGTAAGACTTTAATCTCGGACCGTTTATGAAGGAAGAACTTGGCGCAGAACTGAAAAAGAAAATAAATGCATGAATAAATAAATGAAAGCAGAAACCTGTAGCCCTCGGCGAAATACCCTCTGAAGTATAGAAGACCTTCTGCGATCATACAATACTGTGTATAAATAAAACGCGATAGAGAAATGGATCAAAGGCTTCTATTTCCCTTTCCCTAAAAAGACGTCCACGGAATCACAAAAGACTACTTGAATAAGTTGGTGCAAAAATATCTCGAGGCAACACGATTGTAGGTGGATTTCTCCAAAGCATTTGTTTCTATATATAGAGGAACGATGTCGTAAATACTTCTATCATAGAGCCCCCCACCCAAAGAAACTGTTACCGCTATTATAAAATTTTAGAAAAAAACATGAAAGCAATGATTCGCTCACCTGATAATGAAACCGGCTTGCCTGTGGTGTAATCGTTATCGTCGTAGGAAATAGACACGGCGACACGAGTTCAAATCTTGGACGAGACTGATTGCATTTCACATAGCACTAATACCCTTGGGAAAGGTATGAATCCAATTATTCTCCCACCAGCTATGGGTAAAATAGTAGGGCAGACTAGGTTCTTCAGCCTTGGTGAGGCAACTAGTCTAGGAGAAGGAAAACTCTGACTTCAAACCTGTTAAACTCCGCTTAGAAATTGACTTTGTGTCATATCCTGCCCGAACGGAGGGGTTGGGTAAATATGATTGAAACCGACTTGCAAGGAGATTCATTAGCAATACATACATTTATCATTTGCCTAGATTATAAACAACTAACTACGATGGATCTAAGAAAAGCACATGGTTTCATTAAAAAAAACAAGAAAAAGTCGATGTCCCACAGAAACTATGACTGACGCAGACTACACAGATGATCAAGAACTTCTTGCAAATACAGAGCCAAATCTTTGCTAAAAGATAATGCACCAGCATTGATCAATCGAGACAATTTCAAATCATTCGAGTAAACAGAATAAAGAATGAAAGAAAGAAATAAAACAGACGAATAAAATTTGATGTAGGATTTTTGCTCCTTCAGTATTATTCGTAGAATTTAGGTTTGGTTTGGTTTTATGGCATATCAGCTACTAGTGCCAAATCCGGTTTATACATATATATTTGATACAAATAATTAGTAATTATAAGTCAGTAAATTTAAATTGTTCCATGAATCATTAATGATTCAATTAAACAGTAGTCACTTATTTACACAGTTAAATGATCAAACTGTTCTATTTCAAATAACTCAATATAGCATCAGTGATTTGTTTGCTCTCTGTTTAAATATCAAAGAGTTCTATTTGATCTATAGACAGAAACCTATCTGGTGCTACCACTCAAGGCTAGAGTGAACCTGGGAGCGATGTCAGTGAAGAGGTACTCCGTATTCCCCAAAGCTCCAGCATTACTGGAACATCACTATTAGATTGTTTAATGTCATATCCAGGTCTTAACCCACTTCAAAGACGCAGGTGGTATATTCTACTGCCGCATCCGACTGGGCCGGAGAATTTTGTCAATACTTTGGTTTCTATCACAATTGCTTTAAGCTTGTCAGTTATTGAACTATTGAATGATAATAGTGTATAACTTCTCAAAGAAACTGTGAGAACAGGGTATTAAAGGAAGAATTGATACCATTCAGATCATAGCATCTAGGATTTTAAGAAGAGTCCTGGAGATCTGAGTAGAATGGCTGTCACTCACTCTATAATGAAAGAGCACCAGTCAGCGCTTGTGTGAAAATCTCGCAAGTAATGAAATAAGGATAATAATGTAATGAGAACCAAATTATTTCAAAGCAAAAATTAGTAATATGCAAAAGAAACCAAGTTTAGGTTTAGTGATGACAAATATGGAACGGTTAACCCCATAATTATCGTATGCAGCAAATTGATACAAAAAGAATACAATAATATACATGATTGGGTAGGAAAAGAAATCCACCGAGATTTGTGTGAGAGTTTAAAATTTGACAATGCTGATCACTGGAATTAGCCAAAAACAGAATCTCTCCTAGAAAATGAGACGTATGAAATTATTTGAGATTTTGAGAAAAAAACATACCACATAATCGGGGGGGGGTCCTCGTTGTGTAATGGTAAAAGCGATGGACTACGGAATCGTAGTACGCGAGTTCGTACTCCAGTCGCGCTATTACGTTCACTTTCGGGCAAATACCCTTGGGAAAGGTATGAACCCCCTTATCCTCCGAACTATGGGTTAAATAGTACCACTACTGTTCTATGAGAATGGCTTTGGCATTAAATAACCAACAAAGGTCGATATGCCATTAAACAAAGAAACCAAACCAAACCATACCACATAATCATGACCAGAAAACCAAATCTAGTGTTAATTAACAAGAAGAAAAGAACTTTTCATCTCGAGAATTTTGTTTTTCCATTGGATCCTTCAGTAAAAGTAAGGGAAAGGGAAAAGCTACACAAATACTTGGATCTTGCAAGATATCGGAAGTGCTGTAGAACATGAAAGTAACTGTGATGCCGATTACATTTGATTACCTTGGATTTGTCTCCAAAGTCCTGAAAAAGAGAATTGGAGATCAGCGGGAGAATCAATACTATCCAGACTACAGTACTGTTAAGACCAGCTAGAATACTTAGAAGAGTCCAGGGCACCTGAAGATGGGACTAAGAAGATTTGAACGTAACAGGCTTAACTTATTTTCGATAATTTCGTAATTATGCTCTTTTTCACAACGATCTGGATTGGGTTTATGTGAAAAGTCAGATTTTCGTAATTTTCTGAGAACAGGGTGATCGTTGACAAGACCTAGCAGTTACCCACGTTGTAGATTTTAAAGCTGACAAGAGATGACAACCAGTTATAAGCTGACAATTTGGGAAATATTTTTTTGTATTGGTGTGCAAATGAAATGACCCTTGAACTTGATTTGAAGAATAGCTGATGTATTTTCAGCATGAGAATAGATTTGGATTATGAAGAGATTAACATAAAGTGACAAGGTTGAGATGACACAAGTAAGTGCTTTGATTGCGAAGAGAAGGGATCGACTTGTATTGAGAGAAACAGGACACACACGCAATTTGGATAGCATTCGGCCGAGATATAAATACGTATAAGCCTATAAGCGCCACCCGATTAACTCTCATACCAACGCATTCATAAATACATGACTCAAACATTTCACTGTGGCAAAAGTTAACTTAAAACCGACATATATATAACCAGTCCAGGAGCTGTATTCTGTTTTGCCATACGATTGTTGATTGTATTTCCCTTTATATACTTTACTGTAGAATACACCGACTGCATCTCTGACGAGGGGTCAGACTCACCAATGAGTGTCCTGGATATGTCACTAAACAATCTGATGGTGAGGTTCGAGTGATGCTGGGGATTTGGGGAATGCAGAGCACCCTTTTATTGCCATCGCTCCCAGGTCCATTCTGGCCCGACGTGGTAGCACCTGATAGGGCCCTATCTATGGGTTAAATAGAACTAACGGCATAATTATGCTAAACTGAATTGTTTGACTAAACTGATTAGCTTGAAATAGACATTATTTTTGACAATTAAACCGTACTTACGTTTAACTGCGTGCTTATGCTAAACTGAATTGTTTGAAATGGAACTGTTTTTGACATTGAAACTGTACTTACACTAAACTGATTTGTTTTATATACAACCGTTTTGACATTTAACTGTGTGTAAACAAAATTTGTACTTATACTAAACTGAATAAGCTGAATTAGAACTGCTTGACTAAACTAAATAGCTTGAAATAGAAAAGTTTTATCACAATTAAACTGTACTTACATTTAAACTCCTTACTTATCCTAAACTGAACTTTTATATAGAACTTTTTCATAAAAATGGATTTGGCGTAAAATAACCTACAAATGTTGATATGCTATAAAACCAAAGCAACCAACAACTTTTATATACCGCTATTAAACTTTTTATATTTAATCAACTATTTGTTCTTCCGGTGTGACTAATCCTTTTCAAAAGATTCGTCTCCAGAGGACCTTATCTCAGCTAATTGACTAAAGAAACACCCATTTCTTTAACCTATAAGACTCACAACACTTTGTGTTCGAGTTAATAAACACTCGTTTCTTTAGCTGAAAAGAATCACAACACTATCGCGGTGTGTTGACGTTATTTATGACTTGTTGCCACTCGAACTGCAGTGACAAACTGCCAGTTAAAACTTGAGGGAAAAATCAAATAGAGTAAGAGTATTAATAGATATGATGACCGTTTTCTTTTTAAAGTTCGCCAATGATGAAACTGTTGGCAGGTCATTGTTAAGGTTGGATATCGTACAATATTTTTCTAAGTTAAACCACAACGCTAAATCGAATCCAGAAATATAAAAGCCACGGGAACAAATTACACTGTTTTGTTTGATTGAATATTTACTTTTTATCAAGTTGATTTAAGAGAATCAATAAACTGAAAATAACCACGAGGCCAAATTTGATTAAATAATTTAATCAGATAAGAGGTAAAACAGACTAAAGATTTTTTAATGCAAGAAATGATCAAGTGCGCAAAGCATAGCTGATAGCATGTTTGTGGGTTGCCTGAGTTTGCCACCTAGTCAGATTCAAACTCACTAGTAATCGTTTGATAGTCTAGCTTGCTAATCATTACACCACGCAATGTGCCTCATTAACTACTGAATAGACAGTGGAAGTACAAATAACAAAAGTTTGTGTCTTAAAAGAATGGTTTTGTTTGGTTTCAGTATTTAATGGCATAACTTGGTTTCAGTATTTAATGGCATAACTAGACTAGTTAGTGTCTAGTAAACGAATCTTTGGTGTGTTATTTAATGCCAAAACCATCTCTGTAGAAAAACAGCAGTGGTACTATTTAACCCATTGCTAGGTGGATATACAGTTCTTACCTGTCCCAGGGTTATTAATACGAAAGTGAATGTAATAGCGCGACTGGAATTCGAACTCGCTTACTACTATGTCGCAGACCAGTACGTTAGCTACTACACAACGGGATTTTTCCTCACCTCTTAAAAGAATACCCACTACGAAGAAACATATTTTTTCTGGTGTTAGTGTCTAGTAAACATTTTTCTCCTTGGGTCGCATTCTTGTCATAAGACCGAACGGAGCCCTCTCCCCGCCAAATAAAAAGAAAGAAAGAAAGAAAGAAAAAAAAAAAACGAATCTTATCCCGGAGATTTCAACCCAAAAGCAATACTTCCACTATTTCTACGAAGTGGGTGGATTGTCGTCGTAGACTAAAGTCCACGTGTCACTACTCATAGAGGCCAGGGCTAATTTGACCTTTCCGATGCTCACACACATTTAAACACCCTTTAAAATATCATAACACTGAGCGCACGTTGTTCAATACACGGTAAGACCTCTTTCCCATGACATCCAGGTTAGGATCAAATTGTTGTATCTGCTTGTCTCATTCGTTTATGCGTTTGTCAGGAGACATCTAAGAAAAAAATGAATGATCTGATTCCGGGGATTCAACAACTTTTTAATTGCACCAAAGTGACTAAATAAGAGAGGCTTGACACACTTGTGACGGGGTGATTTTTATAGCTTTCCAAAAGCATAATTGCATTTGACACCTAATTTCAAAAATTACCTATTGCATACTTCTATTAAGAACTTTGAATCAAATACATTTTTTCTAATTGGTGAATAAACCAGGTAGGCGATGAGTTTATGACTCTCATCGTGTATCAGATGAAAGCCATACCAAGGTCAGGTGATAATTGATAACTGATACTGTAATGAGATGTACATATTCATGCGTAATTTCGAACCACAATTTCTTCAAATTCTAAATTTTTTATCAGGTCGTATTGTCAATAGAGAGAAAACGGAGTACATGCATTTTAATCAAAAAGGAGACATCCCCCACACTAAACGGTGTCTCTCTGAAATTAGTGGACATATTCACTTACTTTGGAAGCAGCGTTTCATCTATCAAAAATGACATCACTATGCGACAAGCCAAGGCATGGACTTGGTTATTGATCATATGGAAGTCAAATCTATACGATCAAATAAAACGCAATTTTTTCCATTCTACTATATTCATGCACCGCATGGACGTTGACTAAGTGTATGGAGAAAAAGCTAGACGGGAATTGCACAAGAATCCTACGAGTCATATTGAACAAATCCTGGAAGCCACTTTTCACAAAGCAGCAGCAGTATAAGCCACCAACCTCTGATTAATAAAACCATCCAAATCAGACGAACAAGATATGCGGGACATTGCTGGAGAAGTAAAAACGAACTCATAAGTGACGTTCTCCTATGAATCCCTTGACACCGATGAGCCAACGTTGGATGACCAACTACTATCTATCTACAAAAGCTCTATAGATTGGTTTGGTTTGGTTTGGTTCTATGGCACATCAACCAATGTAGGTTATTAATACCAGATCCATTTTTATACATATAAACAGTTCTATTTCGAACAATTCAGTTTAGTATAAGTATAGGGTTTTGTTTATGCTCAGTTAAATGCCCGTGGTGAAATGGTTATCGTCGTAGGAAATGGACACGGCGACACAAGTTCAAATCCTGGACGAGGCTGATTGCATTTCACATAGCACTAATACCCTTGGGAAAGGTATGAATCCAATTATTCTCCCTCCAGCTATGGGCAAATAGTAGGACGGACTAGGTTCTTCAGCCTTGATGAGGCAACTAGTCAAGGAGAAAGAAAACTCTGAATTGAAACCTGTTAAACTCCACTTAAAAATTGACCTTGTGTCATATCCTGCCCGAGCGGAGGGGTTGGTAAATGTTGTTAAATGTCAAAACAGTTATATTTCAAGCAATTCAGTTTAGCATAATTACACAGTTTAGTTCTATTTGACCTATAGATAGGACCCTATCAGGTACTACCAGTCCGGCCAGAGTGCCTGAGAACGATGGCAATAAGTGGGTATCCGCATTCTCCCAAACTCATCATTACTGAAGCTTCACCATCAGATTGTTTAGCGTCATATACAAGAAACTCGTTGGGGGTGTTTACCCTTCTACAAAGAAGCAGTTGATGTATTCTACAGCCCCAGCCAACTGGAAAAAAACTCTGTACAAACATAGGATGTAATCTAGAAGACCTGCTGGAAACGATGGATGATAGAAACGAATGGTGTGTGTGTGAGAGAGAGAGAGAGAGAGAGAGAGAGAGAGAGAGAGAGAGTCAGGGAAATCCCTCAAACACAACATCATGATGATTGTTATAAAGTAAACTTGAGTACCGTCTTAGCCACAAGATATAAATATACCTGTACTAGCAGATTTAGAAGTAGTGCAAGAGGTGTTGACGGTTTAGTTTCTTTGTTTAATGGCATATCGACATATGTAGGCTATTTAATGCCAAAGCCATTCTCCTAGAAGAACAGTAGTGGTACTATTTAACCCATAGCTGGGAGGATAAGGGGGTTCATACCTTTGCCAAGAGTATTCGCCCGTAAGCGAACGTACTAGCGCGACTGGAGTTCGAACTGGCAACTTCTACGATTCCGCAGTCCATCGTTTTAACAATTATACTACGAGGACATCCCCCAGAGGTGTTGAATTCCAGAAACACCGTTGCAGATATGAAAGATGGATGGTCAGAGCCACGAAGCAGAGGAGTCGAAGAGAATCGAAGAAAATTAAATAAAACTAAAATCCAGAAAACCCAAACAAACACATCTCAAGCTTGCACCTTTCCTAGGTCAATTTTTGCATTTCCTATCAAAGTCTGTGTCGCACCGGGTTTAGCCAGAAATGTCAAATTTTTCTCACTGGGGACATCACCAACTTCAAATGACCCAAGGATTATTATTAGTTAGTTGAAACTAAATAACTGGATACTTACCTGCATTTCGAGAACAGTGATCAGGTGGGCGTGGCCACAACTATTGCACACCGGTTAGGTTGACCTCTGCAATCGTCCCAAATGTGGACGACTCGGAATCGTTATTTCTAAGTGTGGGTTACCAGGGCATTGGTCTAATGAACAGAATATGTGCCAATGGTCCGGGAGATCGGGTTTCAGTCGAAGGTAGAATTATAACAAAGGCTCAAAAAATGGTAGTTAATGCCGCCTTCCTTAACACTCAGCATCATAGGGTAAAGATCAATGGTTAAGTAGAGCAATCCAGGGAATGGAACTGCGCCCTCCTCAACACCTTGCTGCAATAGCTATTGAAAAGGAAACCTTCGGATCACCCTTATCTGGGATCGTCAACTTTACTTTTACTCTATACTGGTCAATAAATTTTTATTATTAGATAGAAATGTTTGATCCCCAAAACCAAGCGAATAAACACTCTTAAGAAAAAACAACACGCAAAATACAAATAATTACGTAAAATATACGTGGTTCCCTAATCACTAGGTATAAAATAACCTTTAACCGGTTGACATGCCGTTAATATCAACCATTCAGTCTTCTGGTCGATTTCATCAGACTGGGCACATTCACACACCGATCTCTAACTGTCTGACTTCTGTCTTGACTGAGTTATATAATAGTTCAACGTCCACTCAGTCGCCTACTCGATCTACTCGATCTTTGGAATCGCATGTTTGATCGTCATCAAGCGGAAATAACTTTCATGCAGTTCACAGGTCACTCTCTTCCGGTGCATCAGTCTATGAGTGTACCATGAGAATTTTTTTTACCTCGTCCCATTTCATCAGCCAATTTCCACCCACGCGATTTCCTCTCATAACTGCCATTAGAATGTGTCACTTCCTTCCAGTGCATCACCTTGGAATGGCATTTTTGGCCGGGTCGAAGGCCAAAATACAACAGTTGTTCAACATTTTCTAAAATGAGAAAAAGCGGCACGCTGTAAAAATTAAATTGCGCACAGCTAAGAAACAGAAATAAGAAAAGGATTATATCTAGTTTTCGAGAAAGCATTCTACTTGTTTAGACGCGTCCATTCTTATTTGAAATGATTTTATGAAACCAGTCTCGATACTTTTTGAACAAACCCAGTATTAGAATACAATAATGCATCAGTAATAGTTGGCACTTGGAACAGTTACCAAAGCCTTGGAGAACTGACGGAGTTGGAAATCAGAAATTACTGAGATCGGTAAGAATACAAACAAGAGTCTTTAAGACACCGTAAGACTATCTTTTATTTAGACTCCAGTGACAGACTAGCAGCTAGCACTAATATGAAAAACTCGCAAGAATCACTAGCAGCTGTAATATATCTGCGTAAAAGATTTTATATATTTATTGATAATAAGCTTTTTCAATTCTACGGTAAAATCTAAGTATTTATCTTTCTTTTCGCTTTCTTTTTTTATTTAATTGTTCGTTGGAACAGCAAAATCCACCCGATGGAAGGTTATTTATTTTGAGTTAATCAAATCTAAGTTTGATCATATGGCCTGAATTGGGTGATCTTTGTATTGCAAAGTTTGGTTTGGTTTGGTTTGGTTTGTTTAATTTGGGTTTATGGCACATCAACCATTGTAGGTTATCAATGCCGAACCTATTTTTATACATATAAACAGTTCCATTTCCAACTATTCAGTTAAATATTAGTATAATTTTTTTGTTTACACACTGTTAAATGTCAAAATAGATCTATTTCAAACGATTCAGTTTCGCATAAGTACACAGTTTAAATGTCAAAAACAGTTCTATTTCAAAGAAATCAGTTTAGCGTCAGTACGCAGTTTAAATTTCATAAAACTTTTATTTCAAGTAATTCAGTTTAGCATAAGTAAGAAGGTTAGTTCAATTTGACCTATAGATGGGACCCTATCAGAGTGAACCTGGGAGCGATGGCAAGGAGAGAGTACTCTGCATTCCCTGAAGCTCCAGCATTACTGGAACCTCACAATCAGATAGCTAAGTTTCATACCCAGGAAACTCATTGTGGGTAGGATATAACCCCTCTTCAGAGAAGTAAGTTGTACCGTCAATGAGTTTCCTGACTTTTTTGTACAGGCGTTTAAAATTGTCGTAGACTCTTCAGTATGTTATTGCTATATATCTTATGAGATGACTGACCAATTTTTATGATTTCAGGTTCAAATGAACAGCTGCAGCAGCAATTGGAATACACCCTAGTAAAATCTGATTGTTACAACTGGTGAATTTCAGAAATGCAATCTGAACGTCAGGACACTTTAGAAGAACGATATGCAAAAAAACGTTGTTTTAAACTTGGAAAAAATGCCACAGAAACGTATGGAATGCTTCAGACTGCTTTTGGAGCATCTTGCATGAACCGAGCATCAGTTTTTGAGTGGCATAAGAGATTCATGGGAGGCAGGGAGTCTGTGAGGGATGATGAGGAGTGTGGCAGGAGTACGGAAGTCTATAGACCAGAGTTGATTGTCCAAAGGGTTAAGGTTACTATGTTGAGGTTTTAAGGGAGTTCAGGAAGAGATTCCTTCGGAAGAAGCCACTACTCTTCAAATCGGGTCAGTGGCATTTCCACCAGGAAAATGCACCAGTCTACAACTCCATCCTTGTCACAGACTATTTGAGCAAGATGGGCATCAACACTTCTTCACCCTCCCTATTGTCCAGACCTTGCTTCCTGTGACTTTTGGTTATTCCCTAAGCTCAGAGGCTGTCGTTATGAGACAATTGAGGAGATGAAAGAGGCTCTGACGAAGGTCATTGACATGCTCACACAAGAGGACATCCATGGGGCCTTCCAGGAGTTATTGGAACGGTACAACAAGGAGATTACTTCGAAGGGGACTAGAGTTTAATGTATGTACTATGAATAAGGGTGCCCATACGAAAAACGTCTGGAAACTTGTTTAATGATCCTCGTAGTTGGTGTATTCTACAGCTCCAGTCCTGTAGGAAAATACCGCAAAATACTGGAAAATTTTATTTGTCACAATTTCACGGAAAGTTTCTAATTTGTGCGAATACCATTTGTCGCCATGGTCAAATTTCAATCTCTTGCATGATTCCGAGTGGATGATGTTTCTTACCCAGTCGTGCATACTCTAATATTTCTATTGTGTCAGTTACATGTATTCAATTATTATTATTATTATTATTATTATTATTATTATTATTATTATTATTATTATTTCCTCATTAGAGCTTTTCCCATCAGCGTTAGCCGATAGTTTTTCACTGGAGTCTGAGTGACAGCAAGTCTCTTCAAGTCTCCAGGAGTCTTAGTATTCTGGCCGTTCTCAACAATGCTGTCGTTTGGATGGTCTCCACTCGTCTGCCAACTTCCAAGTCCTCTAGTCCCTTTAGTAATCCTTTAGTTACTGTTCGAAACGCACCAATTACAATTGGTATAATTGTCACCTGCATGTTCCACAGTTTTTTCAATTCCCAAGCAAGGTCGAAGTACTTATCCTTTTTTTCACATTCTTTCTGTTTTATTCTGTGGTCAGCCGGGACAGCAAAGTCGACTATTTTTCAAGTTCTCTTTTTTGTTGATTATTATTAAGTCTGGTCTTCTGACAGGGATTAGGTGATCTGTTTGTATGTTAAAGTCCCATAGGAGTTTATGCGTGGCATTTTCTAGGACAGGTGCTGGGTTGTGCTTATACCATTTGTTAGTATGGTCGAACTTAAGTTTCTTACACATTTCCCAATGAATCACCTTGCCGACCCAGTCGTATCTCGCCTTATACTCCCTCTGAGCTAATTTGCTGCATTTGCTTATTATATGATTGATGGTTTCATTTCTGTCACCACATCGCCTGCATTTGCTATTTTGTTGAGTTTTATCTATTCTCGCTTTGATATGATTGGTTCTTATGGCGCTGTCTTGTGCTGCTATTAGGAGAGATTCTGTTTCTCTCTTAAAGTTTCCTATTATTATTATTATTATTAATTTGTAAATTTTTTTCTTTCAGAAAGTAAAATATCGGATGCAATTATTGTCTTTTTGTGCTATTATGTTAATACCTCTATTGCTCCTTAAAGAATTGTTTTTATGCAACCAAATAGCTGTCAACACTGGTCGTATTAGACTGAAAATCAGGAGAAAATGTTTTCATATAACAGAAAGAAAGTTATAAGTAGACATTGAAACTACCACTGCATTTAAATCTTTGCGCATATCTTAGCTTTGATTGTATCATATAGATAGCTAAAAGAGCACTTTATCAGTTATGAATTGATATGCCTAGTAATCTGCTAACAATCACGCCACTATAGGCATACCAATTCTAATCTGAGTTTAGTTTAGTTGAAAGGTACAAGGTTGGGGTATTTAATGAAAACTGAATTTCTTACTGTAGTAATCGTTTGGGAGAGGAGTTAACTAATTTTCTTGTGTAGTGGACAAGATAGAAACGTACTGGGTATTTCTATATACGTGTGTTTGGCCTGGTTTCTTTGTTTAATGGCATATCAACCTTTGTAGGTTATTCAATGCCAAAGACATTCTCCAAGAACAGTAGTGGTACAATTTAACCTATAGCTTGGAGGATAAGGGGGTTCCTACTTTTCCCAAGGATATTTATCCAAAAATGAACGTAATAGCGGGATTGGAGTTCGAACTCGCAACTACTACGATTCCGCAGTCCATCGTTTTAACCATTACACCACGAGGACATCCCCAATATACTGGGGGACCTATATACCTGCTAATAACTCTACTAATAATAATGTTGTGTTCTTTTTTATTTCAAATTTGAAAATAGTATACTATAACAACAATTAATCCTCCATCACAATGCCTTGGACAAGAGAGGAAATATATTTTGCGTCACACCTTATTTGTAGACAAAATCATTCAAAACTGTCTCAAAATAGATGCAACCCATTAATATGATAATGATTTATTACTGAGACAAAAAACTCAATAAAAGATTGAATGGTTGTTTGGTTGGTTGTTTGGATTTTATGGCATATCAACCTTTGTTGGTTATTCAATGCCAAATCCATTTTTATACAAATAATAGGTTCCATTTCAAACGATTCAGTTTAGTATAAGTACGCAATTTAAATGTAAGAACATAGTTTATTTTCAAAAAACATTTCTATTTCAAACAATTCAGTTTATTTAAACAGTTCTATTTCAAACAATTCAGTTTAGCATAAGTATACATTTTAGTTCTATTTAACCGATAGATAGGACTCAAACAGGTGTAATTGCAATGAAGGGGTACTCTGCATTCCCTAAAGCCCCAGCATCACTGGAACCTCGCCATCAAATTGTTTAGTGTCATATATCCAGGACACCCTTTGTGGGAGTCTTACCTCTCTGTAAAGATGCAGTCGGTGTATTCTACAGCTCCAGCCGACTGGGCAAAAAAGATTGAAAGTCTTGGAAGCTGATATAATGACAATCTAAAAATAATTATTTATTTGATTTCTCTATCTCAAAGGATGCATTTTTTACAGAACGAGTTCCAAATGACGGCCATTGCGCTTTTCTCGGTAATGAATCACCATCATATTAATGGATTGCATCTTTTTTGAGACACCCTAAATTTTCTGCCCGGCAGCCAAGAAAAAGCTAACATTTTTGATTCTGATTGACAAGGCAAGAGGGTACTTTAGAGTTCAATGTTTGCAGCCGTATAATCTTCTTAATCTTAAATTACCCATTATTCTTTGCATAAATAATTTATATTTAGTATATGCTCGGGAGTCGCCTCGATCAGTTTGTTTTCAGAACAAGAAATATTAGAATACTCTAGTTGTTTGACTTTGGTCTAAAAATGTATGGAAAGATATTTAATGTTTACTATGATGAGCAATCGATAGGCTATTGGTCATATGTAATTCAGACCTGACCGATGAAATAAAGCGCAGTTCTTTCCAAGCTGCGGTCATATCGATATTGCTATATGAATACACTACATGGACGCTAATGAAACGTATCGAGAAAAGGCTTTGGTTTGGTTTGGTTGTTTAATGGCATATCAACCTTTGCAGGTTATTTAATGCCAAAGCCATTCTCCTAGAAGAATTGTAGCGGTACTATTTAACCCAGAGCTGGGAGGATAAGGGAGTTCACACCTTTCCCAAGTGAACGTAATAGCGCGAAAGTGAACGTAATAGCGTGAGTGGAGTACGAACTCGCGTACTACGATTCTGCAGTCCATCACTTTAAGCATTACACCACGAGGACATCCCCAATATACAGGGGACCTATATAACTGCTAATAAAAAAAGAGGAAAAGCTTGACAACAATTATACAAGAATGCTGCGAGCAATATTGAACAATTCCTGGAGGCAACACCCCTCAAAACATGAGCTATACGGTCACCCACCACCCATCACGAAAACTATCAAAGTAGATATGCAGGACACTGCTGGAGAAATGGGGACGAGCTCATAAGCAATATACTCCTGTGGACCCCTTCGCGAAGACGAGCAAAGGAAGGACCGCACACTAGAACCCATATAAAACAGCTCTGTGCCGATACAGGATATAGCCTTGATGACCTCATGGGAGCGATGGACGATAGAGACGGGTGGCGAGAGAGGATCAGGGAGATCCGTGGTGGCAGCGTGACATGATGATGATGATGATCACAGGAAATCGTACGCGTGATGTCGGAGAGAAAGAATCTTCAATATTTTGTAGCCCATAAAAATCTACTTCGAATAGCGATAAGAAACAAGATATAAAAACTAGATTTTTAAAATTTCTCTGCGTATTTCGATTGCATTTGATCAAAAGAAGTTCCGAGATGGAATGGAGGCGATTAGATTAACGAAACGACTTTTTTGTCTCCTCCATACAGCCAAATATTGGCCTATATATACTACAAGTTCAATAGATATAGACCAGTTTTCAGAGACCGATAACAAGAGTTGATTGATCGATTAATCAAATGATTTTAACCGCATGTCAAATCGTTCAGGGTTATTTCTGCCTAGATGATTGGGACTCGCGTTTGTTGTACTTTCATATTTACATTTTTGAGTAATTGTTTACGAAGAGTTTTATTCTAAATCTTTTTTCTCACGAATTCAAAAAATTCTTAAACCATTCTACTTGACCCACAGATAGGAGTATAACAGGTTCTAATTCTCAGAGACAGAGTTGGCCAAGGAATAATGGCAGAGAAGGAGGAGTCCACATTCCTTGGATCTTCAGAATTAGAGCCTTGCAATCAAATGCAATCTAATATCATACTCTAGACGCTCCATTTGTTTTAGCGGAGGAAGTCTTAACCTTCTTCATGGGATGAAATCAGGATATTTTAAGCTTTACTGACAGATCGTAATACCAAGTGATGCTTTGCCCAGTTGGTTGGGGCTGTAGAAAACACTGACTGCATCGCTGCAGGGTGTAAGACCAACCCCTACGAGTATCCTGGATATATGACACTAAACAATCTGATTGTGAGGTTCCAGTAATGCTGGAGCTTTGGAGAATGCGCAGTATCCCCTCATTGTTATCGCTCCCAGGTCCACCCTGGCCATGAATGGTAGCACCTGATAGGGTCTTATATATATATATGTCTACTAGAACTAAACTGCATACTTATGCTAAACTGAATTACCGGAAATAGAACTGTTACTTTAATTACATGAAATAGAACTGTCACTGAATTACTTGAAATAGAACTGGTTAGAAATTCAAACTACGAACTTACAATAAACTGAATTGATTCAAATACAAATGTTTTTGTATGTTAGACAGAATTTTTTGAAATAGAACTATTTTTGACATTGAAATTGTACTTACGCTGAACTGAATTGTTTGAAATAGAAATGTTTTGACAAAACTGTACTCATACGAAACTGCATTGTTTGAAATAGAACTGCTTGACTAAACTGAAATAGAAATGTTTTGACGATAAAACTGTGTACTTATGCTAAACTGAATTCTTTGAAATAGAACTGCTTTTTGTATTAAAATGAATTTAGCATTAAATAAGCTACAAAAATTGATATGCCATAAAACCCAAACAAACAAACAAAACAAACCAAGTGAAGCTAGCATAAATACTCAAGTGGACATTTTGCCAGGCCTAGAAATCTAGAAGAGAAAAAATTTATTTTAATCGTAGATTATAGAGTAACTAAATATTTTCATTTCTTTTATCATCTACAAATTTTCATCCCATCGTATTTTCCTGGATCATATTCTTTTTGTAATTTTTCCCCTTTTTTGATATTGTTTTTTCTTTTTTTTTTTTCTATTTAAGGTCACGTCTACCTATTGGGAGAACGTCGCTCAATGTAAAATGCAACATATGGTTCTTGATGACGAGTTACGGATTCGGTAAATTAATCCTGGCGTAGTTCATCCAACAATTGAACGTGGCCAATCAGGCGGCAAATTCTCTGCTGTTTAGTTCAAACCGGCCCTGACCTGATAGTAAAATCATGCAAGACATGGTGACTGATTTGCGCTCATGTCAAACCCTGTACAACGTGATATTACTAACACAATTTTGTTTCACTTAACGGTGGTACGAGTAGATTAATCATTTATCTGCAATTGATATGTGGTTTTCAAAAAGACCAATGTCAGTATCAGATTTCAGTTGGATAACGCAACGAGGTTAAAAATTAGATCCACTGATTACTGTTGATGACGCTTAGATGCCGTTCAAAATCTGTTTGTAAATGTAATTCTCGTTACTTCACTGGACAATTTGAACTGATATCTCACTGATTCTCGGGGCGGTCACAGTGACTCGAGGTTATTAGGAAAGTTGAAGTTTAATCCGGGTTTTCATACACAGATAGCAAGAAATGTGATTTAAGCCGTTTTAAAAATATTTCGCCAAATTTCTAGTTTGGGCCGAGAATTGAGATATGTCTAAAATACTCACACTCACATACACACACTCACTCTCATGCACGTAAACACTCATACACGCACACTCGCGAACACACCCACACACATACGTACATACACACGCTCGTACACACACACACATACATACAAACGCATACACATACACATACGAACATACTCTCACATGCTCACACACACTCACATACGCAAACACAAACACATGCTCACGCTAACACGCATGCACACACACACACACGGCTGGGAGGTGATCGTTGTGTAACGGTTATCAGTGAAGGAAATTGACTCGGTGAACGAAGTTCAAGACCTTGATGAGGTTAGTTGATTTTGCCATTGCACTAGTAGTTTTAGAAATTGTGTGAATTCAGCTTTATTCTCTTCTGCTATTGATAAATAGTAGGGTAGACTGATTCTTTAACCTTGTTGAGGCAACTGATCTAGATTAAAAAGATCTGAATTCAATATTTTCACTAAAACTTAACCAAGTGTCACAACTTCCCGTGGTGGATAAGGTGGGCGCGTGCACACACACACACACACACACACACACACACACACACATATATATATATGTATGTGTATATATATATATATATATATATTTTGGCAGCATTTCTTCGTTGATACAAATTTCATTAAACATAATAGACATTTTATGTCTACATATTTTCTTCTGGATCCGTTCGAATTCCCGTATTAATTTTATCGTATTCGGGGGGAATTGATTTATGTATTGTCCATAGTTGTAGCAAACGCCATAATCTTCAACGGTAAAGACGCTCTTACATAGTGGTATTATGCTAAAACAAAATTTACATCACTTTTGTAATAGTTCCTCCCCTGATGATGGCCCAAAGTCAGGCAGAAACAACTATGGACAATACATATATCAATTCCCCCCGAATACGATAAAAGTAATACGGGAATTTGAAAAGATCCAGAAGAGAATATGTAGACATAAAATGTCTATTATGTTTAATGAAATTTGTATATATATATATATATATATATATATATATATATATATATCATACTATTTTGCTCAATTCACTGTGGTCTTTAAAACAGTTTTAACGTATAATACTTAATGTTTTCGTTTAACTGTGGCGTCTGTATAATGATTTATTTTTGATAGAGCTCATTTTCAAACCATTTTAGATTTCTCCATAGGTAATGATTTCTTAATGTATGGAAGCTCATTCGCTTCAATACCTCCTCATTGGTCCTATGTTTTAACCAATTAATGTTCATTATCGTACGTAGATGTTACACGATGAAAACTTTCTCTTTCATTTGAATTTTGCTAATTGGCTAACAGTTAGAACCGTACAACAGCGTCAAGATAACAACTGATCACTAAAAAACTGAACACTTTGCTTTACCACTTAAGCATGGAGATTGTGAATTTTCCATAGTTTTAATCATAGTCTTCCAAGCTACTTTTATCTAAGCTATAGGTCTTTGAAGCTAGTCGTTCACTCTCATCATGCTTCCGAGGAACATAAACCTACTAGCGTTATTCAAATCATTAAACTCGGTGAATTGGTTCAAAGCTGGTTTGCTATCAAGCAGTTAACTGAATCAGTAATAATAGTGCTTCCTTCAAAGTGTGACCTACAAAAATTGTATCTTCTGCAGAGATTGCCTTCTGTTGCTGTTTTGTTTTATATTTGAAGGCAGCCTCCTTAAATACGTGTGCACACGCACAAACATATATACATGAGTACACGTGTGATTTTAATATAGACCAATAATTAAAATCCACTGTTAAAATAAACATTAAAAAAAAACGTTTGAGATCACGGCCATTAAAAGGCTTAAAAATAATTACCCTATATACAAGCAACGACTGTGATGTTTTCCTTTAGGTGGAGGTGCAAATAGTCACTGTTGCCTATTACAGAAATGTAAATATCCCCTTTTTTATCTACTAACCCCATCCTAATTCTTTTTCTCAGTCGGGAGCAAATTGATTAATCTTGTTCTGGTACCTACATTTGCTAATAAACTCGGATTTCTAATTAAGAATAATGAATGAGGTATATTTACTCCTCCAAAAACAATCCAAAATACCTGGAACGCGTTTTGCAGATTTTCGTACAAAATGGAGAAATATTAAATTTATCTTTGCAATTCAATTCAGTTAGAATTTTAAAGAGCACCTATTAGAATATATATATATATATATATATATATATATATATATATATATATATATATATATAAAACTTTTAAAGGTGTTTATGAATAAAGTTTATCTAATATATAACATATGTATTATAGGAAAAACGGATAAACAAAGTAATCTAAAAGTGATGAATTTATTACGAGGAGAAGTCGACTTTAAAGCGTCTCGGTTTTCATGAACCTTCATCAATGGTGGAAAAGTGTTGATAGAACAAAGATAGACGTTTAATAGAATTTAAAAAAATAGAGGAAGAAGAATGTATACAAATAAATATCATATAACCGTTCAATCATTCAATCAGCGATCTTTTTCGATTACCTATCCCATGGTTGCCTCAGGCAGTGATGTTTAAACAAATGGAACCACTAAGAAGCACAACGTATTAAAAGAAGAAGAAAAAGAAAAAGAAAAGTAAAGAAAAGGAAAAAGGTAAAAGAAAGTAAGAGTGAGTGAGTGAGTGAGAGAGAGAGAGAGAGAGAGAGAGAGAGTTGGTCAGTCGGTTGGTCGGTTGTTTGAGTTTTATGGCATACCAACCCAAGTAGGTTATTTCATGCCAAATCCATTTTTATACAAATAATCAGTTCTATTTCAAACAATTTAGCACAAGTACATTGTTTAAATTTCAAAGCAGTACTATTTCAAGTAATTCAGTTTAGCATAAGTACACAGTTTAGTTTTTTTTACCCATAGATAGGATCCTATCAGGTGCTACCACTCCGGGCCAGAGTAGACCTGGGAGCGATGGCAATAAAGTGGTGCTTCACATTTCCAATGTCCCAATATCACAGGAACCTCCCCATTAGATTGTTTAGTATCATATCCAGGACACTCGTTAGGGATGAGGGTCTTACTCTCTGTAGAGGTACAGTTAGTGAATACAACTGCCCCAACTGACTGGGCAAGAAGAAGAAGAAGAAGAAGAAGAAGAAGAAGAAGAAGAAGAAGAAGAAATTGAAGGATAGAAAAGAAAGGAAGTAATAAAGAAGAAGGGCGAGAAAAGAGAAGAAAAGGAAAGAAAAAGAGAGAAGAGAAGACAAGAATAGAAATGAAAGAAAAGAAAATAGATAAAAGGAAATAGAAGTAGACAAATAAACATACCGAATGAGTAAATGGGGTTAAATCATGTTAATAACGATCGAATATGCAGTGTTTTATCTAGTAATGAAAATTTAGATAAAATACATAAGCAAAGGAACAGAAGCTTTGTGAGAGTTTTAATAAAATTAATATAGCTATCATTGACAAATATATATTTACCTAACCCCTCCGCTCGGGCAGGATATAACACAATGTCATTTTTTTAAGCGAAGTTTAACAGGTTTAAATTCAGAGTTTCCCTTCTAGACTAGTTGCCACACCAAGGCTGAAGAACCAAGTCTGTCCTGCTATTTACCCATAGCTGGAGGGAGAATAATTGGATTCATACCTTTCCCAAGGGTATGAGTGCTTCGTGAAATGCAATCAGTCTCGGCCAGGATTTGAAATCGTGTCGCCGTGTCCATTTCCTACGACGATAACCATTATATATATATATATATATATATATATATATATATATATATATATATATATATATATATATATATATATATATATATATATATATATATATATATATATATATATATATATATATATATATATATATATATATATATATATATATATATATATATATATATATATATATATATATATATATATATATATATATATATATTTGACACGAGATCAAAACCTGGGCGAGACTGATTGCATTTCACGTAGCACTAATACTATATATATATATATATATATATATATATATATATATATATATATATATATATATAATGAAGAAAGGGGTAAGAGATTAAAAAAGGACGTAAGATTATATGTAAAAACCAATGTGATCAGAAGAATACATAATCGGATTATATGTTGAGTAAATTTTCTTTTTATTTTACTTCTTTTACTTCGTTGTACCCCTTTGAAGTTCCATTTGTTTAAACATCACTGCCTGTGCTAATCACATGTTAGTTTTTCAAAAATGATCAGTGATAGAATGATTGAATGGTTATGTGATCTCCCTTTGCATATATCATTCTTTCCTTGTTTTTATATTTTAGTAAACTTCTATCATTGTTCTATTATCACTTGTTTCACCATTTTTAAAGTCCCGATGAAGGTTCATTAAAACCAAAACTTTTTAACGTTAATCCCCCTCGTAATAAATTAATCAATTTTGGATTACTTTGTTTTTCAATTTTCTCTCTACAGATAGATTGTTTTCTCTTATTTACTTTCATATATATTGTATGTAATATGCATAGACAAGGAATATGATATTTATGTATATGTATTATATAATATGATACATAATATTATTCTACAAAATTATATATACAGTCATCCACAGACAGATCTGTTTCGTTCTATCAGAACTCATCAGTGTGGCTAGACAGTATCTCTCCGTAGCTGGGATCGAAACCCGGTTGATTCAAACGCCAAGCCAAAGCTTCTAATCATTTAGCTACGAGGAGATATTAGCTACGAAGTACATTTTAAACGGTTATGAATCACAATTACTATTGTTTACATACATCCGTTCAACGGCTGCCGAGATCTCAATTCAAATACGAAGAGACTTGCAAAGGCGCTAATGGCAACACGATTACTTCTTCGCTAGAGAACTCAACCCTACGGGGGTAGGGGAGTATATATATATATATATATACTGTCATCATCTTACAGACTGCTTACGTTAGTCAGATATCGTCATTCTCTGCGTAAGCAAAGAATGTTTTACGTATATATTTTTACATATACGCTATCCGCTCCGGGAAAAAATATATATCAATGAAGAGAGAGAAAGACAGACAGAGACAGAGAGACAGAGATGGGGGTCACATTTGTTAAAATAAAGCAGTGGCCACTCATGCCTTCTCTATTGACTTTATTCTCTTTCTCTTTTTTGATTATTTGTTACCATTTGGAAATATTTAAACAAATATTGCGAAATCATGCCTTGGACAGTGGAGCAGAATATCTTTTGTGGGAAGGTATAGTACGAAACTGAGTCTTTCAAAATTGTTCAAGCAAGGTTATATGGAAGTTCTATTTCAAAACATTTCCTTACAGAAGTCTGATTTTCAAGAACTTTAAAGCTTATGTCACTTGTGAAGATTGTTGAGCAACGGGTTCCTCATGAACTGGGCCTCCAGTCACTCCAGAGAAATGTACACGCGTTATTAGCATCTTGCTTGACTCATTCATCTGTGCCTTCTATTGAACGGCTGAAATCTGGAACATATATTTTAGGGCTCCTCTTTTGAGACTAAAAACTTGCAGATCCTGAAATGCCATCCTTTTAGCATCCTATGAAATTAATTTTCATTACTCTATCATTTGTTGTCCTTGATTTGTGCCTATCATTTTGATACAAAAATTTTGAAACGCCCTATATATATATATATATATATATATATATATGTGTGTGTGTGTGTGTGTGTGTGTGTGTGTGTAAGACAACGGAAAGACAAATACATGTACATGCATGAGAAAATATATTTATAATAATAGTTAAAGTCAACCAACGCCTTTCGACCATATAAATGAAATTATCTAAGATATGAAATTACGAAAATTTCAGGTGGAAGGTATTTTAGGTTCTCTCCAGGGTGGGAATAATGAATTTTAAAAAATAATTTAAACGATACTGAAAAATATTCGAAAAAATATTCGAAAAAGATAACGTCATGAAATGTAATTTTTTGAAAAAAGTTAAAAAGAAACACAATGTCTACAAAAGTTGGTTTGTATTTGTAGAGAACGAAAGATAGAAGAAATAAGAGGGAAAGGGGAAAAGAAAGAAGAGTGGGAAAATAGGAAAAAAGAAATCGCGTGAAGAAAAGGATAAATATTATGGACAGATGGAATCAGTTTATCTAGATGAAAGGCGAATGGAAATATGCTTAATTATCATTGTCTGAATAAATTGAAATATTTTAACATCATTTTACGTATATAAGGTGATATTTTATAAAATCCTGTTCTCTTTTGTATGGTCTTTTATAATGTGAAATAGCGGATGATTCTATAATTCTACGTTTGTTTTTTTATCATGAATGAATACGATGATGTTTTAATGTTGGAAGTAATGTATGGTTTGTTGAGATATCATGAATAACTAAAGCGCAGGAAAAATTGCCTGATTTTAAGTCTATTTTGAGTTCAAAGATTTGTTTCGTTATACACACAAACACACACTCACACACATACGCGCGCGCGTGTGTGTGCTATAAAACTGCACCCTGATTACTCTGCAAGGAGTATTGTGTCGAAGGTTTGAACTCATCTCATCGTGTCCATTTCCTACGAGGAAAACGATAAGTTATATGATTGCAATATTAAGATACATTAGAAAATTATTGAATGAATCTATTTTTCAAAAGCTTACACGTAAAAAGTTGTTCTCATTGTACCAGAGATAAAGTCAAAAACGGGAACCTATTTTGCTGCAATGTATAGCTAATCGAACAGAATTGAAATTTCCAAATCGAATGTCTTTTACGAAGAATTTATTCACAATTGATTAAACATTGTTATTTTTATGTTTATTGTCAGTTGTTTAATCTAAAGATTTAAAACTTGACCATTTAGCCGGGGGAGATGGGCTCTTTAGCTCATTATACTTTCTACATTAACCAGAGAACTTTTTTAGACTATAAAGAAATATATTTAGTTTTTCGTAAAGTTTTGCTCTTTGCATTTATTCCCAATGGTTACTTAAGTTATGCAGCGTTGAGCTTGGTCGCTACCGTTGGGTGACCTCTCAACAACATCATGTGTTCAAAGCAAATGGAGGCCTATATGCTGGAGAAGGCTATGCTTAGTAAATTCACGGGTTATTATTTGGTTGAATAATCTTTATTCATAACTCAGAGGTATTAATTTTGACGGATCTCCAGTACCAACATTTGCCCTTGAGAGAGAGAGAGAGAGAGAGAGAGAGAGAGAGAGAGACTGAGAGACAGAGAGAAAAAGAGAGAGGTGGAAAGAGAGAGAGAGAGACAGACAGACAGAGACAGAGAAAAAGCGAGAGGTAGAAAGAGAGAGACAGAGAGAAAAAGAGAGAGGTGGAAAGAGAGATAGAGTGAGAGAGACAGAAAGACAGAGAAACAGAGAGAAAAAGATAGAGGTAGAAAGAGAGAGAGAGCGAGAGAGAGAGAGAGAGCGACAGAGCGAAAAAGAGAGAGGTGGAAAGAGACCGAGAGACAGAGACAGAGAGAAAGAGAGAAAAAGAGAGAGGTGGAAAGAGATGTAACATATACATATGCATAGAAATCCCGAAACACTGACGACTTTCTTTTGTTCAAGTACGAAACGTTGATTAACTTTTTTTGACTTTTAGTTTTTCGTCACGAAGAGAGAGAGACACAATTTTTACTTTGCTGACTGTTCCTAAATCGTCCTTCAGTCAACTCCCCAGCTGAACTGGCCGGCCCAGAGTCCAATCTCAACTAACTGACCCAACAAACGCGCCGCGCATCCCGTAGCCCTCAGCTGGACAGCCATCGCCCATGTTCAAATCTCAACTAACTGCTTTTTTCAAAAATCACCAAAATTCCCAGGCTATCGTTTCCAGGCATGACGTCATTCACACCCCAGTCTCATATCCTATCTGGGGCTTCTATTATGACATTTGTGATTGTCACATCCTCTGCACGCGAGCGTGAACACCTGCACCAAGAGCCGAATAGTTCAAAGCCTAACCAAACCGAATGATTAGATATAATTAACAAAAATGATTAAATAAAAAAATCATTCCGTAATTATATAACAGAGAGAGAGAGAGAGAGAGAGAGAGAGAGATAAGAAGTTGTTTTTTTACTATGCTTAGATTTAATTCGGGGTCAAAATTATGGAATACACAGTGAGAATGTAACTCAGTTAAACTACACTCCCTGCTAGCTCGTAAGAAAACAAGCATAGCTTACATTTGGCACAAGGCCGCAATCATGGGGCACCCATTGCTGATAAAACAATGAATCTCCGATTCTTTCTCGCTAAACATTACACTACGACGCCAAAAGAGAAATGCGAGGTTTGTGATATTAAACGTAAAGGTAAAGAAATATTTTTTTGCTCTTTGGATGTGAGTTGCAAAGATTGAAAACTTATTGTTATTGTCAAGATTCCTCATTTAAAAATATTTACGTAAACAAATGTTTACCTTATATTGTTTTCTTCTCGGTATATCTTTCACTATTTCGTAATCATATTTGTTTATTCGTCATAGAAACAAAGTGCAGGATTTATCATTTGAAACAAGGTGTTACGATTCATAAATCAGCATGTCAATATTTTGTTAATAAATAGCCCTGGACTTTGACACAAGTGTACTTTATATATGCCAGAATTTATAGATTCGGTGATATTAATTAAATAAAATTATTATAACTTATTTATTTATGAGTATCTATCAAAATGATGTACATTCATTTGAGATATTTGGGGTCTATCGGATTGTTTCTTTTTCTTTTTCTTTTTTTTTTAATGTGTTTTTCCATATAATCGTCTAGAAATTATGTGGACAAAATGCTGAAAGAACATTACAAGAATTTAAAAAAAAGAGAATTGGTAGATGGCCTCGTGGTGTAATGGTTAAAGCGATGGACTGCGGAATCGTAGTAAGCAAGTTCATACTCCAATCGCGCTATTACGTTCACTTTCGGACAAATACCCTTGGGAAAGGTAGGAACCCCCTTATCCTCCCAGCTATGGGTTAAATAGTACCACTGTTCTTCTAGGAGAATGGCTTTGGCATTAAATAACCTACAAAGGTTGATATGTCATTAAACAAAGAAAACAAACCTAAAAAAAATGTAGTCGGAAGTGTTTATGAAATGTATTCAACTTATTTTTCATCATCATCAAGGCATGCCGACGGCATTGATCCGCTTAAGTCTCTCTCTCTCTCTATATATATATATATCTACCCATCGGTCCCTATAGATTACCGATCCTGGCAAGTCCTCTAGACGGCATTCAGGATGCGCACAGAACTGATGAAAGTAAGTTTATGCCACTCGGCCAACATTTGTGTCTCTATGGAAATGAGTCGTTTGGAAAACGTCGCTAATGAGTTTGTCCTTACTTCATCAGTAGTGTCCAGCATATATTGCTCCTCTTATTTGGTTTGCTTGTGTGATGGGTGGTAAGTGGCTCTACAGTTTCTTCTTTGTGGGATGTTGCTTCCAGGATTTGTTCAAAACAACACGTAGCAACCTTTTGTAGTTCCTATCTCACCGTTTTTCTGCATGCGTTTCGTTAAAATGTAAGTGATGAAATCATACAACAATACACTGACTCGTCAACCTCTCGGAAGGATTTTTGATTTATTTTATCAAAGAGATCAAATCTTCATATCGTCGTTAACCTGTTATAAACAGAACATAATTTAATCCTTATTAACAAAACATTATTTAGTAATATGATAACTTTGGTTCCCTTTCTGCCTTTAAAACCTAATTATTTTAGAAGTATATATCCTGTTTACTCACATGTACATTAAAATCTTCTCGGCTTTCAACACCTAACTGCAGGAATAAAAAATCAGTCATTTTCGAAGTGTAATATGTCTTTTAATTTACTCAAGATTAAACGTACTGGTCATAAAGTTGAATGACAGTAAACGATCACATTCACAAATCAATAATACACAGGTTCCAAAAGAAAGGATATGGCAACTGTACTTAGATCGGATATTTATCCACTATTTATCATCTGTCAATTTGTACACGAACCTCGAGTTTCATAGACTGTGGCAGACGTGTAATGACATAAGTGTTTTTTCCGTCACAAGAAGGCTAAAAACTTCAACAGCTTAACAGAATATGTTCTACTTCCTGGTATATATATATATATATATATATATATATATATATGTATGTATATATATATATATCATCATCATCATGTCGAGTTGCTAGTATTGGATTATGGGTCACTCTGAACCTCTCTTGCCATCCGCCTCTACCGTCCATCGCTCCTTTTAGGTTTTCCATGCTACATCCTGTATCGGAACAGAGCTGTTGTATATAAGTTATAGCTGGTTGTCCTACCTTTGCTCGCCCATGTGAAGGGGTCCACTGGAGTATATCGCTAATGAGTTCGTCCTTACTTCTCCATCTGTGTCCCGCATGTCTGGTTTGTCTAACTTTGAAACTTTTAGTGATGGTTTGCAGGTGGCCGTATCACTGTAGTTCAGTGGGGCGTTGTTACTTGTTCAATACAGCTAGCAACATTTTTGTGCAATTGACATCAAGCTTTTTCTCCATACGTTTAGTTAGCGTCCATGTTGTGCATCCATATAGTAGTGTTGACACGACTGCTGCTTGGATATAACTGCTTTTTATTTTTATATCGATCTTTCTATCTATGGAAGTAAATAAGGAAATAAATCTGAGAATATGAAGAAAAGTAGAAAAAACAAATGATCCAAAATTTAATGAATTTATTATGAAAGTCGACGTTGAACGTTTCGGTTTTAATAAACTTCTTTAGGCCTTTAAATTCATGAAAAATGTTGTTAAGATAGCGATGGACGTTTGATGAAATAACAGGAGAAAAGAAAGTGTGTATAAAAAGTATAATTCATAACATCATATTCAACATTCTTATTCTCGAAAATATAATTACGTTTCAAAAAAAAAAAAAAAAGATAAATAAAAAGAACGCTGAATATACTGTTATAAATCTTTCTTTTCATACACACATTTTTTCTTCTGTAAATTCGTCAAACATTCATCGCTATCTTGAAGAAGGTTATTACAACCGAATCATTCAACGTTGACTTTCATAACATATTTGTCAAATTTTGGATTACTTGCTTTTTCAACTTTTCTTCACACACACACACACACACACACACACACACACACACACACACACACACATATATATATATATATATATATATATATATATAGATCTATCTATATATATATATATATATATATATATCGTACTCGAATCGAAATCAGCATCGCCCTTCCGAATATAGCAGTTATATTTTTCGGCAGTATATAGGCGAAAATGAATAAATAAATCTGCAAACTAAGGAAGACAAAATAAAACAACATTTATTTTGAATGAAAACATAATCAATTTTTACATAGCCTTCACTCGTATTAATGCGCTTAATTCTGTGTGGAATTTTAATAAAACATATCGAACAATATTAGGGAAACATCTCTGATCAAAACCGCATTACTTGGCTCGTTGTGAAACGATTGATGCGCACACGTATTGTCGAAAATTTACACGTCTGGACTCTAATAAGAAAAATGCATTAACATTCTATATACATGTTTTTTCGATATAATACTTATTCTTGTCGACAATCGTAATTTATACAATGCCGAATATTTATCATGTAGGACCCATCGAAATATTTATAGAATTAGTACATTTAAAAGATGTGTCCTTAGGTTTTGTTAATTTAGCAGGAAATAAACTAATGACATATGTGATGCAAAACATTTTTCTTTGAATGCTGAATATTCTGGCTTCATAAAATATTCCTATATTTTTTATCATGCAACGTGTGAAAACACGTGCGACACCCTGTCCTCATCAGGCACACAATGGAGGTGATACCACTGTTTCGCTGGCGAAGGTGGTACTGCCGCCGCCGCCCCCCCCTTACACCACAAGTAGCGTTTGCCACCGAACAAGTTATGAAGACAAACTGAACGAAAGTTCTTTTTTGTTGCTTTATTTCGGTATAATGTTAAAGGCGTTTGCTTTCAGATGTCAATCACTTGTTCGTAAAATCGTAATTAATGATCATTCATATAACGTGCACATTTCACTTGCGCATGTTAGGCCGTGGTATCGCGCGCATATCATTTTTGTAAAAACAGTAGATTGAATTTTCTAAATCACTAGTAAAACTTTTTCCAAGTCAAAAAATTATGGAATTATCTTGTAATTTCCATTCCTAAAACAAATAACAGTTGAAGTCTAGATCTACATTTCGATCAACAATTAAAAGTCTGTTCTAGCGGTTGGGCATAGCTAATCGAAAGAAAAGCAGCCTCTAACAAAAGAAATGTCAACGAATGGAAAGAATAGTAAAACTTATTCACGAAAGCAATCCAAAGCTCAAAGAGAAGCTATGAGGTATTAATTTTAATTTTTATCAGTAAATTCCTTTGATTTTTTCCTCGATATTGATTATTCTATTATATTTTCATTTACATGGTTTAGAAAAAATTATGCATATTATTTAAATAATTTAATATAGTTTGTTCATGGTATATTTTATGAAACCAGAATGGTCATTTATTAATGAAAAACAATGTGTATCTTATCTGTAATCAGTTTATCTACAGCTAAATGAAAAAAAAAACATCAATGAACATTCTCCAAGTGTGCTAATTCTAGAACTTTTGCCGGTGTTATTCTGTGGAATTATAATTTAAATCTCTATTTTTCTCTATCATCAATTTTCATAATTTTTTTTTAATTTGCAAGTATCTGCAGTTGTTATTTCTATTAAAATCTTGGAGAGAGTTAATCCGAAACAGAATTAATTGCGAAGAATGTATATGTTGGGGAAAACATTTAACTGAATTTATCAGGTCAAAATGCAAACTGGGAAATTATTGATTCAAACAAGCGCTAATATCCATAAATATCTAAATATTTTTATAGAAACGTAGGATTTTGCATTTGCAGCAATCTCCATACTCATCATCCTAGTTGCCCGAGTTATTCTTTTTTATCTAAACTGAAAATTCATTTTTGAAGCAACAGATCTGAGAACATCAAGAGTAATAAAATAAATACCATTCTTTAGCTTCACACCATATCGAGATGAGTTTCAGAGATGTTTCGATCAATGGAAAACTCACTGACATAAGTATGTCGAATATTAAGGAGATTATTTTATTGAAAATTAACGTTTCATTCTTTGTTTATTTGTGTGTTAGAAAATTCACGTTTCATTCTTTGTTTATTTGTGTGTTAGTAAATGCAGTTTCATTTGCCATACTTTTTGAACACATTTCGTATTGATGTTATGTCAGTAGAGTTACTTTTTTCAGTTGCCACCTTCGCTTCTCTAAAAATTGATGCAGAATGTGTGCATACGAAAATTTTAATGCCTAATCTCTCTTAATAGAAAACAACATTAGTCCTCGTGTTCAAGAAAGCAACATTTACATATCCTCGCCAGAGGTTTAACTAAGTAGTCAGTTGACAAAAGAGTCTGTCGAGGAGTAGGCAGTCCGTGAGTCAGTTTCACAGATATCTATCTCTTTCCACGACATCTCAATTTATGAATACCAAAGGAATAGGCAAAGAAAAATCTTAGCTTTAAGAAGGTTGTTGTGCTTTTCATCGACCACTAGATGATCACATAAAAGTCGTTTTTTGTTTTGTTTTTTTTCACTAGGGCTCTCCAAGCTGTCGTTCAATACATCAAGGACAGATTTTATCGTAAAATAGTTATTGTTTTCTCTTGGAAGCATGCTGGTGCTCTCCTTGTCATTATGGCTCTAGTCCCGACGAAAAAATTACAATATATATATTTTTAAATGGTACAACGTAGCATAATTTTATGTGGGTAAAGCATCAATATACTTAAATCTAAAGAATAAAGACATTTTCAGTATACTTTTCAATTGAATGATGATTTTAGGGGGACTGAATTCAAGTTGAATGTACATTTTTTTAGAATTTTAAAACTCAGCGTAATGGAAATTGATTCAGTGACAATAGTTTAAATCCTGGACAAACTGCTTGCCTTTTATTCCACGTTGATACGTTTAGGAAAGGCAGGAATCCATCTGATTTTCAAACCTCAAGCAATGGGTTAATAGTGAGCATACTGGTGCCTTTTAGCTTTGATTAGGCAACCAGTATAGGTGAAGGAAAACTTTGTATTCTAACCATCTAAAATACTCCGCTTAAAAAGTGACCTTAATTTGAGATATCTATGAAATGCTAAGTAGAATCCTTCACGCTATAAAGTAGATATCAACAGGGATTGCTATTATGACGGTAACCAAACGGCTTCATGAGTCTTTTGTCTTTTCTTTTGTATCTTATTCATTTATTTATTTCCATTTTTTTTTTTTTCAAAATTTAATCCTATTCCGGTTTACCGATAAAAAAAAAAGGATCGTAAAACAAAGATAGTAATTCACGAGAAGTGAACAAAGAAGTTTCAAAAATGAATGACGCACATTGAAGGTAATTCAACACTCAGGGCTGGGGCCTGGGAGTAATTTTCTACGAGAAGATAGAATTACTAGAAATAAGGGTAAACATAAATCAAACCGATAAAAAAGAGCTTTCAATGAAATCGCAAAATTCTGACGTGATCTTATCGTCACCGTTTATATTACATTTGTTATTCTTCGCCTAAAAATAATCAGTTTTAAATGGTAATATATTAATAATTTAATGTATTGAAAACTGATTCTCCATGGCAGAGTTTCTGTCTCAAGATAGATATTTTTTAAAATTTATTCATCTAATTTCTATCTAGTTTTGGTGGACTGTGTCATCTTCTAAAATGAAGAGGAATCTTTTTCTTTAATTTCAACAGCAACAGATAGACAGTGATCTGGGACCCAAGGATAATCGGGTCATTGGCTATTTCGACCCTTCCACCCTACCATAAATTTCATCGCTTTCTTTACAAAGTTAAGAAAATGCAGACTGATTCTCCTGCATATGAGTAAGTTCTTTCTCCTACACTCAAGAAAAGTGGGTATCCTGGATATGGCACTAAACTTCATTTGATGGTCAGATCCCAGTTCTGGAAATCTGGAAAAATTGTAGAACTACCTCATAGCCATTACACCCAGGTGCATTCGGACTCGTTGTAGTAGTATTTAATCGGACCTCATCTAAGGGTCAAATTTATCTATTTAAATGTTATTCCTATTTGATAAGAATGTGTTAAAAAATCGCTAATGAAACAACACAAGGAAAATATAAATACGAACTTACAATGAACGCGATTCCCTAAACACTAAGCATAAAATAACCCTAGACGAGTAGAAATTCCGTTAAAATTAATCAATTAGTTCTATACAGATATGCAAAATCTTAATTAGACATTTATTTCTGAATTTTCTCTAGAGATAAATTACGATATTTTTTAAGGTGTTTATTTCTCCTGACACGGAGTACCGTTTCGAATTTATTAAGAACAGGAGGGATTCTAGTATCTACACCATTTCAGCAAATAAAAATAGCGCACTAAACTTTAGAATTATCACCATAAAAATTAGAATCAGTGAACCAAGTTCAAATACTGCACTAGGCTGCTAGCTTTTCATTTTGTGCTAAAACATTTTGGAAAGACATGAATCTCTCTTCGCCATTGCGGAATGGGTAAATAGGTAAACGGATTTTTTTAAACCTTGATCAGGCAAGTAAGCTAAGTGTAGGAAAACTGGATTTTATACTTTCTATCAATAAATTATTCATTTTTATATTGCTGTAGAATTTGGTAATAACTAATGCCAAATAAGTTTCCCTGTATAATGTTCCTGTAGAAATAATAGTATCCTGGTATCTTTGATTCCGTAGAAATTTAATCTTTTATAAAATAATCATTAGGGCATATGTAACGATTTTCATTATCATGAGGTCAGGTTGACAACACAGAGTTCTCTGACTCTCTCTCTCTCATTCGCTCTCTCGCTTACACTCTCCATCCATCCCTATCACACATCGCTTCTGGTAGGTTTTCTAGATTGCATCCTGTGTTCGCACTGAGCTAACGTATGTAAATCCTTACTTGTCCGCCTACACTGGTGCGTCCATGTGTATGAGTCAAAAGAAAAGGTTGCTTATAAATTCTTTCTTACTTCTACAATGCCCAGCATGTCTTCTTCGTCTTCCTTGAATAGTTTGTAAGATGGTAGATAAATAGCCATACAGCTGCTGTAAACAGCATGCGTTTTACAGATACTGGGGAAAAACTCTTTTTGATTTACTTTGATAATGCTCTTTAGAAAAACATCATTCTGTCCGTTTTTGCTCTTCAGCTCTTATTGAATTGTAAAATATACTAGGTTCTTTAGACTTCATAAGGCAACCAGAGTAGAAGTAAAACTCTGAATTCAAACCAGTTTTACTCCACTTAAAGATGTAACTTATGTCACGTCCTCTCCGCGGAGAAGGAGTTTGGTAAATTCATATTCCTTTACTCAAAGTAAAGAGAAGCTTAGTCTGATTTAAGCTTGGTAGTAACCACAGCGTCTGAGGCTAATATGAGCGTCAAGATAGATATTTTTGAAAATTTATTTATCTAATTTCTATCTAGTTTTGGTGGACTGTGTCATCTTCGAAAATGAAGTGGAATCTTTTTCTTTAATTTCAACAGCAACAGATAGACAGTGATCTGGGACCCAAGGATAATCGGGTCATTGGCTCTTTCGACCCTTCCACCCTCCCATAAATTTCATCGCTTTCTTTGCGAAGTTAAGAAAATGCAGACTGAGTCTCCTGCATAGCCTCACCCTACCCATATGTATATGCATGAGACACGAAGTTAAACTTTGTCCTGTGTATCACACTAAACTGTATCTGGTAAAGCGGCTTCAATTCTGAAGCTCTTGGGAGTGTGGAGTCACACCTTCATTGTCATTATTCCCAAACCACCTTTGACTCATAATATGGTACAAAATACTTATATGGTTTAAAAACTGGGGCTGTAGAATACACCGACTGCACCCGCAACGAGTGTCCTGGATATGGTAAACAATCTGATGGTGATGTTCCAGTAATGCTGGAACTTTGGGGAATACAGAGTACCCCTTTATTGCCATCGCTCCCAGGTTCACTCTGTCCCGGAGTGGTAGCACCTGATAAGGGTCCTATCAATGGGTTAAATAGAACTAACTGCATACTTATGCCAAAATGAATTGCTTGAATTGATCTGTTTGACTAAACTGAATTGCTTGAAATAGACATTATTTTTGACAGTTAAACCGTACTTACATTTAAACTGCGTGCTTAAGCTAAACTGAATTATTTGAAATTGAAATGCTTTTTGACCCTGAAACTCTACTTACACGAAACTGATTTCTTTAATATAGAACTGTTTTGACATTTAACTGTGTGTAAACAAAATCTGTACTTATACTAAACTGAATTAGCTGAATTAAAACTGCTTGACTAAACTGAATAGCTGAAATAGAAATGTTTTTCACAATTAAACTGTACTTACATTCAAACTGCGTACTTATCCTAAACTGAATTGTTTGAAATAGAACTATTTTCATTAAAATGGATTTGGCGTTAAATAACCTACAAAGGTTGATATGCCATAAAAAACCAAACAACCAGCCAACCAACAATGGTTAAAAAAACATATCTTATGTGTTTTAAATTAATCCTTAACATAGATTTAATAGATCTGTTTGACAATTATTAGTATTTGATAGGAATACTTGAAAGCATAAAAAGTATCCAGATGTATGATTATCTTTATCATTATTAAATAGGAATAGTAACTTGAAGCATATACTTAATTGCAGAATAAAAAAAAATTGAATTTAGCATAATTAATCTAACAAATATTGATACACAATGAAACCAACCCAACAAACCAACAACCTTCTGTTACAGATGCAGCTGAAGTTTAAATTGAAAATCATTTCATCCAGCAGTCGTGTTGACATCAAATGCATATATTTACCCAGCGTCTTGAACGAACAGGATGCGACATAAGGTCAATTTTTTCATGGAGTTTAACAGGTTTGAATTAAGAGTTTTCCTTCTCCAACATCAGTTTCTATACCAAGGTTGAAGTTAACAGATTGCCCTACTATTTACCAATAGCTGGAGGGAGAATAATTGGATTCACATCTTTCCCAAGAGTATTTGCTCTTTGTGAATTGCAAACAGCCTCGCCCAGGGTTTGAACTCGTGTCTCTATGTCTTAGTCCTACGACGGTAGCCATTACACCGCAAACGTCTCTCCTGCGATTAAATGTACAATATATTGTCCTTCTGCCTCTGCCGAGTTCGGCAAAAGGTAAGGTCAGCTGTATTCCTAGAGTTCCAAACCTATGACAACACCTCCCTCAATGCTTCAAATGTAGAAAAGAGGATTAATCTGATATTCGTTTGCCCAGTCGGCCGGAGCTGTAGAATAAACCGACTGCATCTCTGCAAAGGGGTAAGACTACCCCCAAATAGAACTTAACTGTAGTTACGAGAGTTTATTATTTTTGTATTTAAACTGTGTATTAATGCTAAACTGAATTTTTTAAAAATAGAACTGTTTTTGATATTGAAACTGTACTTAAGCAAAACTGAATTGTTTAAATTAGAACTGTTTGACTAAACTGAATAGCTTGAAATAGAAATGTTTTTGACAATTAAAAATGGATTTGGCGTTAAATAACCTACAGAAGTTGACCATAAAACCCAAACAACCTACCAACATCTGATACACATGCGATACTGTTCGCTGCAACGGAGTTTTTGTTTGGTTTTGAGAGTGTGAACGCTCACGTGGCCTCTCATTCTGAAGACAATCTGTCACATATAACAACTGATGGTTTGCTTTGCTTTCTTTGTTTAATAGCATGTCAACCATCGAGGGTTATTTAATGCCAACGACATCACTTATGGAAGAACAGTCGTAATACTATTTAACTCTAAGCTTTAGTGATGCTGGCGATCATTCCTTTCCGAAGTGAACGTAATTGTACGATTAATACAATGTTACCGTCCAACAAGTTTGCCTCTATGTCACGGTGTCTTCATGGGGGATGTAGTTAAATAAGAAAATAAAAAGAAGCAAATATGCTAGCCGTTTAATCATCATTTTCCCGATCACGAAAAATATTTAGTTTTCGTCGTCCATAAAATGTCTTAAGCTGAAATGGCGAATAGTGGAGTCAATAGGAAATTATATAAAATAACCGGAAGTTTATTTCCGTACATCAAGTTCAAATGCAAACGGATATAAAGCAATTATAGATACGGATTCACATTTCAGATTTTTTTTTTGTTACGCTTGGGAAAAGTATAAACCCTTATAGCCCTCCCCGGTTATCGTATAAATTTTACTACTTGTGTTCTTCTAAGAGGATAGTTTTAGCATTAGAAAGCCCTGGAATGTTCATATGCCATAAAAGGAAAACAAAAGAAATTTTGTATCATAATAGAATATCTCCCACGGATAACTACATCCTGAACAATATTTCACACATTGTTAAAACTTTTTTTCTAAGGAAAAGATACCTGGATTTTATAAGCTCTGTTGAAGAGGCTTAGAATACGCTTACTGAATCCTCTGTAGAATGGTGAGATCCACCCAAAATTAATGCCGTAGGGGTGACATTAAACAGCATCAGATATGAGGCTTCAGTACAGGAAAAGTGAGGTACCCTTTCATTTTAATTACTTCCAGGTTCATTCTGATTTAGAGTGGTAGTAATTCTTAAAGTCCAATCTATGGGTCGAATAGATCTGTTTAAAATTAATCATATTCGTTAGGACTGTTGGGAAAAAAAGAAACCTTTCCTAAACATCTACACGAAAATACAAATATAAAAGCGCTTTCCAAATACATAAGCATAACATAACTTGAGTCGGATTAAAATGTCAGTTTAGTCAAGCAATCAACCAATTACCCTTGATTTTATTATCAGTAGTTGAAAATCTTACAGATATTATTAGGTATTAGATGATACCAAACTCTGCAGCACTGAAAGTCTGTAACCGACAGAACCCGATGGTTCCCTTTTTAATAGTTACTAAACTGAAGTATAGAGGAGGGCGCTACTCCTATCCTTGGATTGCAAAACTTTACCTTTGATCTGTACCTTATAATACTAAATGTTAAGCAAGGAGGTATCAAGAACCATTGTTTAAGACTTTGGTATGACATAACATGTGATTGAACCCTGGTTTCCCGGGCCATTGGCGAATACTCTATCCACTATCGTTCAAAAAATAAGTACATATTCATATGTATTCGGGTAAGTGAATTCTCTTTCATCAACATAAATGTTGCATTTCTATTTTTTCTTTGGGAATTTCATTCCTGCAGAATTTGGTAATAAATAAAAGCTAATAATAGCCGTCAATTTAAATCAGCTGAATCCAGTTGATGCGATACACTTCGGCTAGCAGTGCAGTCAGCGGTACGGATCTGGACATACTTCGAGCCTAGGGCCGCCGTCCTTCCAGGCTTTTAAACCTCCTTAGCGGGATTAGGTTTATCACCTGGCGCCTGAGGCGACCTTTTTTAGGGAAATACCGACGGAGCCTGAGGCATTTTAGGAATGCCGGGTGCGTCTGAGCTACGGCCCTGCGCCCGGCCCCACCTTTAAAAAGGCCATAATGATCCGCTTGGTGGGACGGAGGACAAATACCACTTATAATAGCCGTCATGATTTTATGATGTTTCTCTAGAAACAATAAAATTCAGGTATCATTGTTTTAGTATAAAATTATTATTTGTTTTTTATAAAATATTGTTTACGGCGCACTTATTTATGAAAAATACTATTTTTGTAATGATTACAATGAATGAAATAATTGACGTATTTTATGAATAAATCCTACCTCTGATATCACAGATTACAGAAATATTATGGGCATAGTTGAACCCTTGTATATTGTAGAGTTTCAGTAGAAAGAACCACCAAGTATTAAATATCAATATAAATATTCTAGCACTTTATATATGATTAATTTGTTTTGGTTCCTTTGTTTAATGGCATATCAATCTTTATGGGTTGTTTAATACCAAAACCATCCTTGTAGATAAATACTACTTATCATCATCATGTCATGTCATCAGCTCGGATCTCCCTGACCCTTTCCCGACACCATTCTCTATTGTCCATCGCTTTCAGTAGGTCTTATATCCTGTATCGGCCCAGAGCTGTTGTATGTAGGTCCAAGCTGGACATCCTACCTTTGCTCGTCCATGTAAGGGGTCCACAGGAGTATAGTCACTTGTGAGTTCATTTCTACTTCTCCAGCAGTGTCCAGCATGTCTGTTTCTTCTAACTTGGATCGTTTTCGTGATGGGCGCTAAGTGGCTGTACAGCGGCTGCTTTGTGCTCCCTCCAGGACTTGTTCAATATTGTTCGCAGCATTCTTGTGTAGTTACTGTCAAGTTTTTCGCCATGTGTATAGTTAGCGTCCATGTAGTGCATCCATACAGCAGTATCGACATGACGGCTGCTTGAAAAAACTGCGTTTTATTTTATCGGTCAGGTCTGACTTTCTTATGACCGATAGCTGTCCATACCTTAGCTAGTCCATACCTTAGCTAGTTGCCTGTTGATGTTTCTCTGTTAATGAGACACTGCTTCCTTGGTAGGTGAACTTGTCTACTAGTTTCAGAGAACTACCGTTTTGTGTGGAGATGTCACCTCTTTGATTAAAGCACATATATTCCGTCTTCTCTGCGTTGACATGGAGGCCTATGCCAGCAACAGCTCGTTCTAGACTATGTTGCGAGGTTTCGGCTTGCGTGTGTGTATTTACCAGAAGCGGTATGTCATCGGCATAGTCCGCGTCCGTACTTGTTTCTGCTTCTTTCCATTGTCAGCTTGAAACCGTTGTCTTTCATTTTATGATCAGACGTTCAAAGCACTTAATCAAGACAGATGAACAAATATGGGGCTAATGTGTCTCCTTGCAGTCCACCTATACTAGTTTAAGGTGAAAGAGGGGAGTAATGGCTAAAGTACAAGAATTCGAGATTAGAGTACGTGCGTTCAAACTCCATTTGAACTATAGCGTTTAGTTGCAGACAAATACTATCGCTAAAGGCATGAACTCACTTATCCCTGTCCCTGTCAGCTGAGGCAGCAGAATACACTGACTGCCTCTCTATTGAGGGGTAAGATTCCTCCAAAAAGTGTCCAAGATATGACACTAAGCCATCTGATCGTGAGGCTTCACTAATGCTGGAGCTTTGGAGAATGCGGAGAACCTCTTCATTGCCATCGCTCCCAGGTCCACTCTGTCCCGGATTGGCAGCACCTGATAGGTTCCTATCCATGGGTCACATAGAACTAAACAGTGTAGTTACGCTTAACTGAATTGTTTGAAATTAACTGTTCTTACATTTAACAATGTGTAAACAAAAAACTGAATAATTATGCTAAACTGAATTTTTTGAAATAGAAATGTTTGATATTTAACAGTGATTAAACAAATGACTGATGTTTAATTATATTGTTTGTGATACATAGTAATACTTGGATCCATTTAACTTTGACATGCTAAACAAAATTATTTGAGGTAGAACTGTTTGATCGCTTAACAGTGTGTAAAAAAACTGTACTGATGCTAAACTGAATTGTTTGAAATAAAACGGTTTTTACATTTAACTGTGGGTAAACAAAAAACTGTATTTAAACAAATGACTATCTGTGTGTAAACAAAAGACGGTATTTATGTTAAACTGAATTGTTTAAGATTAAGAGAAACCATTTAACTGTGAAAAAAAAAATAAATAAAATAAAAACAAGCTTAGACTTGCTTAAAATATTATCTTCAAAATGTGTTTAGAAATCATATTTACTGGCACTATTTACAGAATTACATTTAAAAGCAAACGCCATAATCTTCAACGGCCAAGACGTCCTTACACAGTAGTAATTTGCTAAAACAAAAGTTACATCACTTTTGTAATAGATTCTCCCCTGATCCTATTTACCAACCCCTCCGCTCGGGCAGGATATGACACAAGGTCAATTTTTAAGCGGAGTTCAACAGGTTTGAATTCAGAGTTTTCCTTCTCCTAGACTAGTTGCCTCACCAAGGCTGAAGAACCTAGTCTGTCCTACTATTTAGCCATAGCTGGAGGGATGATGATGGCCCAAAGTCGGGCAGAAAGTACTAGGGATACATTCAACCATGGACAATACCTAAATCAATTCCCCCCGAATACGATAAAAGTAATACGGAAATTCGAACGGATCCAGAAGAAAATATGTAGGCATAAAATGTCTATTATGTTTAATGAAATTTGCATTAAATCATATTTAATATATGTATAAAAAGGATTTGACATTTAATGACCTACAAAGTTTGGTATAACCATAAAAGCAAAGCAAAACAAACCAAACCAAACCAATAATTCTCTTAGCAATGAGTTAAATACCATTACTACTGTTCTTCTACAAGTATGGCTTTGGTAGCATTTTATCAACTCCTGAAGGTTTGATATGCCATTAAAAAAAAGAAACCAAAAGTGAAAGTTCGACTGAATTTTGAACTCGCTTACAACGATGCCGTTAGTTATTATGCCACTGGGTCTACACACTTCATGACTCACAAATATATCGGTATAATATCATCATTATGTCGCGCTGCAAGCACGAATCTCTGTGAACCTCTCTCGCCACCCTTCTCTACCGTCATCGCTCCCGGGAGGTCTTCAAAGGTATATCCTGTATCGGCACATAGCTGTCGTATATAGGTCCACTAGAGTACATCGGCTATGAGTTCGTCCTTACTTCTTCAGCAGTGTCCCGCATGTCTGGTTCGTCTAACTTGGATAGTTTTCGTGATGGGTGGCCGTTTATGACAGAAATTCAAAATAATCGAATAAAACGAGTGAATTATTAAGTCTATCAATGAAACTAAAGGAAAATAAATATAGAAATAATTCCTTCATTAATAGTCTCATGACAAGAAATGTTTTACCCAAAAATAATATAACCATGTAAAAGGAAATCGGCCAATAAAAACTAGGATGTTATTGTGAAGAATTTTTCTATCTTTTGACTAACTGTAAACTTAGCCTAAGCCAAAATGCTATCCATTACTCATATCAACACGTTACGCAAAAATAAGTAATTGTAGACATAAAAACTAGTTCATATACACCAACACTTCCCCCATAACGGCTGCTATACCGAGGTTAAAGAGCCCAGCCTTCTTTGCTATTTACTCATAACTGGAAGGCAAAAAATACTAAGCATACTTTTCCCAAGAGTATTTGCAATATGTGAAAAGCAAACAGCCTCGTCCAGATTTTGAACTCTTGTCACCGTGTCCATTTCCTACGGCGATAAAGGATACACCGTACGTACCATCTTAACAAATATGCAGATTGTCAATTGCAGATTTTCAACATATTGAGAAATCCACTGGCACAAAATATGCTTCATAAATACACTTTCATATCAGACGCAATTTTGATGCTGTTTAGCTTCTTTGAAATCCAATTTTTTTAAAAAATCGTTTGTTGTCATACCGTAAAACATTTACCTCTGTACATGCACACAAACACACACTCATGAACATGTATATTTCAAATATTTGTTACGACTATTTTTAGAATATTCAGACTATTGACCTAATATTTATCGTTATACTCACAAGGTTTAGGTCGATGTGTTCTTCGGGTGTTTCATGTCGAACGCGGGTGTCCAATTGTTATATTTTGACCTTTGCCCCGGCCTAAAAATGCTATTCCAAGGTGATACACCGGAAGGAAGTGACACATTCCAATGGCCAGTAATCGAAAGAGATCGCGTGGGCGGATTAAGGCTTATGAGGTGGGACAAGGTGAAGGTTTCATTGTGCCATTACAGTCATGCACCGGAAGAGAGTAACCTCTGAACTGCATGACAGTTATTTCCGCTTGATGACGATTAAACATTCGATTTCAAAGATCCAGTAGGCGATCGTGTGGGCGTTGAGTTATTATTTAACTCAGTTGAGTTTGGGTCCCAGAGCAGTTGCCAGTAGAATTCCAGACAGTAGAGACGAGATGTGGTAGGGAAGGCCACACCCGACCGAGGGGGACCTCGGAAACCCCCGATGCAGTTGCCAGCAGACTCCCAGAGGGTTAGAGGCGAGATGTGGTAGGGAAAGCCACACCCGACCGAGGGGGTCCTCGGAAACCCCCGATGCAGTTGCCAGCAGACTCCCAGTGGGTTAGAGACGAGATGTGGTAGGGAAGGCCACACCCGACCGAGAGGGACCTCGGAAACCCCCGAAGCAGTTGCTAGCAGACTTCCAGACAGCTAGAGACCAGATGTGGTAGGGAAAGCCACACCCGACCGAGGGGGCCCTCGGAAAGCCCCGATGGAGTAGACCCCAACATCAGGAAAACAAGAACGACACAACGTGACGGTCATAACAGTGGGGTCAAAATATAAAGTTTACGTTCGGTCTCCAGCATCCTCTCACATGCAAACCCTTAAACAACCCTTTCAAACCCTTGCAGTGTCTTCCTTCCTGCATCTTATTTCTTCTTGCGTCTTCCTTCCTTCATGCGTCTTAATTATGGTGTCGTTGTGATGCTGAATGAACGTGTAAATAACTATGCAACACAATCAGATTCTTGATATGAACCTTTTATTTGATCCTCAGGGGTAAATTGTTCAAATTCTTTTGACCATGAATGGGCTCAAGAATTTAGTTACTGTAAAAATTAATTTTTGTTATTCCTACCTCTTGTTAGGATTGAACCAAAATCACTTTCACTCAGAAACACTTTCCAACCAAATGCCTTATCCACTGGCGCCATATGTCATTGCTCTCGGAAAATTTTTGGATTTATAAACCTAATATCTCCATTTGCAATATTACATCAGATGTTTTTGGACTATAGCTTGCATCGCATTTTTTTTTTCTTATCGGGCCTTTTTGATTAATGGTTACCAAATCGTATTCATTCTATGCTTGGTCTACTCAGCATATTCACTGAAGTCTAGCATGTACACAGCTTGTTTGAGTATAACAATAATAATCCGATCATTTTAAATTATAACAATTAGCAAGCTTCATCACAGAAATTTTGACAAGTAATTTGTTTCGATAAATCTTATGATTTTGCTCTGGATGACGGTTTAATTTGAATATTCTGTATTAACATTCATTGAATTAAGATAAATATTTTCTAATGAAGTTAGTTGACGAACACAAATGTCAACACCGTACCAGTGTGTAGTATGATGACCTGGAACTTCACCTTATATCGTTGTTGTTTATACTAGGTGTCATCGAAGATGCCCAGGAAGAGTTTGGTGTGTGAACAATGTGTTCCATTTTCAGTTTCTTTGCTTAATGACGTGCGTATCAACATTTAAGGGTTATATAATGTCAAAGCCATTCTAGCAGATTGACTGTAGTTGTAAGAGGATAAGGGAGTTCAAATCTTTCTCAAGGGTATTAGTCCGAAAGTGAACATGATAGACCGACTGGTGTTCAAGTTCTGGAGACTTTGGTGAGTGAAGTGTATTCATCCTTTGTCATATGGTTGGACCCCTCTGATCTTGAGTAGATGTATCTTTTAAGGTCCCATCAATGAGCCAAATAGGTTTCTTTGAAAATTATTCGGATTCGATTGAAACGCCATTCTCTATCCTCTTGGTATAAAATTAGTCAAGACGAGTTTACTTACCGTTAAAATCAGCTTACCAATCAGAATTCTAAATTGCCCGAAAATGATTAATTAATTGTAACGGTATGTCAACCCGCCTAAGGTTATTTTATGCCCAATGGTTTGGTAATTGCGTCCATTGTACGTTCTTATATATATATATATATATATATATATATATATATATATATATATAATTGCTGCTTCATTTTTCTAACACTGATCTCTTGGACTAGACAATTTTTGTCAATGCCTGAATTCATGTTTGTACAACACTTCATTTAACCGACTGCGTGTCATATTCTACTCATATGGGGAGGTGGTTAAAAATCAGATCAGAATGTAGTAGATACTCGCGAAAATCACATGAATTAAGCGGTTAAAAAACAGTTCTTATTTCGCTGTAGAAAATATATTAAAAAATACAAAATACTAAAAGAAACGAAATAATTTTATCAACGACCTCTCAGAATTTTGGTATTTTAATCTTACTTCTTTTGTAATATATTCAGATAGATTCTTATGGTTAAAGATACCACACTTAGGGAGATTGATTGATTTTAACAGCATATCAATTCGTCAAAAGGTTAGGGATTCGCATTCATTGTGCGTCTATACTTACATTTTTGGTGTATTTGATAATTGACATGTTTATTTTAGCCCATGGTTCCATCGATTACGAATAATTTTTTAAATACACCTATTTGCCCTATAGATGTGTCTCTAACAGGTATTACCAGGTATTAATGAAGAGATATTCCGAATTCCTTACATCTTCAGAACTGAAGCCTCACCGTCAATGTAGTTTGCTGTCATACTCAGGAAACTTCTTTGGGTGGGTCTCTTACCTCTCTGTAGAGGATACAGTGAACGTATTTAAAATTCTACCGATCAGAAAACCCAAAATGAATCGTAAGCCTTAAATGATACGATTTATCGTAAAATTTTGATACCTTCTGATATACAATTAATGCATTTAAATGCTTTTCTAATAAATCATGTATTATTTTTTGACATTCCATTTTCTCTATTGATACTATATTCATACTCCTAAACTTTATTTAATACTTAATCAATTATTTATTTAATCATTTTTTTAAAACTGCATTTTATGTTTATGTTTAAAATCCTGTTTAGGCTATTTTAGTGCATTTCAACGTGTGCCTTCATCCACACGGATCTTGTTTGCAAGGCGTGATCATTTTACCGAGTTACCTACGCATTTATGAGCCCATCAAAGGAAAATTAGAAATATAATATTTCCTTGTAATCAGGAGGTAAAAAAATTACCTAAAGTGTAGAGCAGTTATATGCATGATATAGAGGCCACCATGAAAATAGAAATAGAGTAAAACTGATGTGTTTCAAAATATAATCTATGACAAGATTTTCTCGAAAAAATATATTGACGCGTATCTGTTTATTCATAAAGTTGCAACCGATCTTCTACCTCCCTCCCTGTATATATATATATATATATATACCAAAACTAGTTGACAAGTTCCCCTACCTAAGAAGCAGTGTTTCATCAAACGAGACAGACATGAACACGCGACTAGCAAAGGCATTGACAGCTAATGATAGACTATCGGTCATATGGAAGTTAGACCTGACCGATAAAATGAAATGCAGTTTCTTCCAAGCAGCGGTCGTGTCAATACTGCTATATGGATGCACTACATGGACGCTAACTAAACACTAGGGAAGAAAAGCTTTACGGCATCTACACAAGAATGCTGCGAGCAATATTGAACAAATCCTGGAGGCAGCACTCCATAAGGATGCTGCTGTACGGCCACTTACCACCCATCACGGAAACCATCAAAATTAGATGAACCAGACGTGCAGAACACTGCTTGAGAAGTAGGAACGAGCTCATAAGAGATGTAATCCTGTGGACCCCTTCACATGGCCGAGTAAAAGCTGGACGACCAGCTTAACGTACTTACATGCCGATACGGAATGTATCACTGAAGACCTGCCGAAAGCAATGGATGATAGGGAGGGGTGGTGAGAGAGGGTAAAATATATCCTTGCTGATGGCGCGACATGATGATGATGATATATATAATGGGCTGCTCAGTGCCAGGTGTCAACGATAACTGAGATTATGTAATGACAAGTTGGAGACACTCGGATACAATAAAAGATACATTTAAAAAATTGATATGCTAATTGATATTGCATGTTCATTTTTGTTCATTTCTTTTATTCCATATCAACTCTTTTAAAAACGGGGGTATCCTCATGGTGTAATGGTTAAAGCGATGGACTGCGGAATCGTAGTACGCGAGTTCGTACTCCAGTCGCGCAATTACGTTCACTTTCGGGCAAATACTCTTGGGAAAGGTATGAACCCCCTTATCCTCCCAGCTATGGGTTAAATAGTACCACTACTGTTCTTCTAGGAGAATGGCTTTGGCATTAGATAACCTAAAAAGAGTTGATATGCCATTAAACCAAACCAAACCTCTTTTAAAAACAATTTTGATATCTCAGAAAATATTTTTTTCACAAAAAAATATCTCTTTTTAGATGGCCAAATGTTGAGAATAACAAGAAAAAAATTATAACCACAAAGAAATATTCCTACTTTAATTATCACTTTTGATCATCTCTCTCTCACTCTCTCTCTCTCAGTCTTCAAGAAAAAATTTTTTAATTCATAACTTAAAATTTTAGATGAAGAAGTTTGCAAAGCAAAAGAATTTAAATAATAAAATGGTAACATCTCGACGTCTAAAAGTCTATACAAGTCTGTACCCATGAGGAAAAAAATGAAGTTAGTCTCTATAATTCTTGCAAAAATATTTTTGGCGAAACATAAATTTAGCACCACCGTATTCACCTAACCAGACCAGATTGTGTTCTTTAGTATTGATACGGCAACCTATCTTAAGAAAAACTTCTAAATTAAACTGGTTGTACTTCGCTTAAGAATAAATGATTGATTGATTTTGACGCATGTCAATCAATCTAGGTTTATTTTACGCCGAAAGTTTAAATAATTGCGTATAACGAACGCATGTTTATATTTCTATTTTGTTGTATTTTAAAGAGTTTTTCTTCTGGGAATAATTTTTAAACTTATCAATTTGACCCAGTTACTACCTGTTCAGGTCAGAGTCGATCTGGTAGTAAGGGTAATGATAGGGTACTCCACACTTCAAAGATTTCCAAAAGTATAGACTTGCCATCAAATGCAGTTTTGTATCATACTCAGGATACACCTTTTTCAGTTGTGTTTGTACGCCTATGCTGGGCATAGAATCAGCGTATTCTAAGCCCAAATGATATTGACGTCCTGTCGCTTTAGTGTTTAAGTAAACCCATACTCACCAGAACTAACTCTTGACTGCTTTTTCTTATTTCCTCATATAAAAATCCATCTCAGCAGCAATGTTTGAAGAAAGTAGAATAAATTTGACGGCTCAACTTAACGTGGTATCAGAAGATTAATTTTCAGGATGCTTTTACCGATGAAAAACCTGATGGAGTAAGTATGTAGAATGCCACGTGCATAATTCTGATAAAAAGTTAATGTTTCATTTGTTGTTCTTCCCTCTTTAGGTAAATAAACCTTCAACCTCGATATATTTTGAAAATAGGACACGTAACTTAATCTATGCGAGTCTCCGGTGTGTAGTGGTTAATGAGATGGAATGCAACTTAGTAGATAGCAAGTTCGAATTCTAGTCAAACTTTGGAGAATATATTCTGAAAAGGTATTCACGCCCAAATCATTCCATGCTGTGAATTTCTGCAAGGATCGATCTGTTATAAAATTCCCAACGGAGGTTGATATGCTATTTAATAAAGAAATTGAAACTGACCCTCACGAATGATACTTAATAATTTAGGTTTATTTTCAATTTAGGTTTATTTTCAAATTCTTTATCGTTTAATTGAAAACACACATGCGTGTTCATGTCTACACGTGAATATATTAAGAAACATTTTAAAACTGAAGAATAATTATGATGTTTTGATTTGGTTTCTTTGTTTAAGGGCATATCAACATTTGTGGGTTATTTAATGCTAGTTCAGGACTTCTTTAAGAATAAACAAGAGATCTTCTTGACATGATATTTTTTACAATGACACAAACGATGACAGCTCCAAGATTCCAATGGGAAAAAAGAGAAAATTTATCACAAGGTGGGTCACAAACTGGTTTGATAGAACAGCTACGGGCAGTCGTAGAAAAGGAAATCGGCAACCAGAGTTCAATTCCTGGACGAGACTGATTATGTTTCATTTTTCGATTATACCCTTCGAATAGGCATGAATCTCTTCTGCCTCCAACAATGGCTAAATTGTCGGGCAGACTTGGCTCATTTGCTTTGGAAAAGCAACCAGTTTGGATAAGAGAAACTAAGAAAGTCCGAGATATTGTTTCGATTTCATTTTTCGTTTCTGTACATTTTCTGCAAGACAAGACTTACAGACCATTGTAAATTAGTTTTGTTTTTACTGGGTGGTTATTCCTATTTGGGTGCTCTATTCTTACTGGGTGATCTATTCTCACTGAGTGTTCGATTTTAATTGGGTGCTCAATTCTCCCGGGGAGTACTATTCTCATTGGGTGCTGGATTCTCACAAGGTACTCTATTCTCACAGGGTACTCTATTCTCACTTGTGCTCTATTCCCATTGGATGCTCTATTCCCACGAAGAGCTCTATCATTACTGGGTTCTTCATTCTCACTTGGTGCTCCATTCTTACTTAGTTCTCTATTCTCACTGAGTATTCTGTTCTCATCGGATGCTCAATTCTCACTAAGTACTCTGTTCTCACTCGGTACTCTATTCTTACTGGGTACTCTATTCTCACTGAATGCTCTATTCTCATTGGGTACTCTATTTTTATTGGGTACTCTATTCTCACTGGTAACTGAATACATTAAGCGGCCAAAACATTCTATTTCACTCGTCGCCAAAAGAAAAATATAAAGCTATGGAAAAATAATTGGTCAGAAAACCATTAAGCCTTGGTAACTCAACCAGTATGGAAGGGAAACTATGAATTCAAACCTATTCCACTTAAAGATTGAGCGTGCGTCACATCTTGCTCGTCGGAGATGAGTGGTGTATATAAATACAACTGTTGTATTATTTCGGGAATAACCAAAAGTTACAGGGATCAAGGTCTGGACTGTAGGGAGGCTGAGGAACTGTCTTGATGCCCATCTTGGTCAAATAGTCTGTGACAAGGATGGAGTTGTGGACTGGTGCATTGTCCTGGTGGAAATGCCACTGACCCGATTTGAAGAGTGCTGGCCTCTTCCGACGGAATCTCTTCCTGAACTCCCTTAAAACCTCAACATAGTAACCCTTACCCTAACCCTTTGGCCAATCAACTCTGATGTTCAGACTTCCTTACTCCCTCCCACGGCTCTCATCATCCATCAGAGACTCCCTGCCTTCCTTAAATCTCTTATGCCACTCAAAAACTGATGCTTGATCCATGCAAGATGCTCCAAAAGCAGTCTGAAGCATTCCATACGTTTCTGTGGCATTTTTCTAAGTTTAAAATAGAATTTATTGCATATCGTTTTTCTAAAGTGTCAGATTGCATTTTTGAAATTCATCAGCTGTGGCAATCAAGCTTTAGTAGGGTGTATTCCAATTGCTGCTGTAGCTGTTCATTTGAACCTGAAATCATAAAGATTGGTTGGTCATCTCATAACATGTATAGCAATAACATACTGAATTTTCTAGTGACTACATCAATTGTACCGGACATTGGCCTAGCGGTTAGAGTGTTCGCCAAATGGCCCGGGAGACCTGGGTTCAATCCCAGGTCGAGTCATACCAAAGACTCAAAAAATGGTACTTGATGCCTCCTTGCTTAACACTCAGCATTATAAGGTGCGGATCAAGGGTAAAGTAGAGCCATCCAGGGAAGGAGTAGCGCCCTCCCCTACATCTTGGTGTAGTAGCTATCGAAAAGGGAGCCTTCGGGTTACCCTCGACTATGGTCGCCAACTTTACTTTACTTACATCAATTTTAAATGCCAGTACAAAAAAAAAAAAAGCTGGAAACTTATTGAATGCACCACGTATATTTTTTACAAAGCAATTTTGAGTTTACATTAACTAATAAAAGAGGCAAAATATACATGCAATGTTCCTCAATTTAGTAGTATTAACCAATTAAATTTATTTTATTTTTTTTTATAAAGTCCTCTGTTCTTTTGATTTGTTTCTAGTCCAAAAGTTGGTTTCCATATTATACTGGGCAATGAGTGACATTCTTCGTTTTTTTTATTATGTCTTTTGTTCATTTGATTTGTTTTGTGTGACATCATTCTTCGTTTATGAGCAGACACCGATCCTGAACAAGTACGGAAGAACCTCATATTTGAACGTTCGATGCGACACAATCTTTTTCCTCATGTTTACTGTCATTTGACCTCAGGAAGTTAATCTTTGTAAATATTTTGTATATAACCTATATCTATGCGTTTACTTACATATATTCTTGTAAAAAGTAGCTCAGGTAAAAAAAAATATTGATTATTTGACACAGGAGACTGAGTTAAAAACCATGTGTTTTGGTCGATAAAAGATTTAAAACGTCCAGAGAAATAATGACGTTGGCCTTGGCGTTTACACACAGTAAAACTATAAACACAGAAACCAAAAAACGACATTGATACAAATATTTATTAAGTTTAGGGAACAATGCTAATTGGTTTGTCTTAACGTTGCCCACGGTACATTACAGGGTGATGGTACGATTGAGTTTTTCTGGAGAGGTAAATCGGAAAGAAAAAAGTACAGGCGGCTTTTATACACGACCCTCGACTCGATGTTTTTTTTTTTTGTATATGTCGTCGGTATAATACGAGAATTACCAGTTTCTTTTGATGACAGAATTTGATCCCAGTTGTAACAAGGTTCTGCTGGCTAAATCAATATATTTGATAAATCATTCAATATGCTCTAAGAAAAGGATTGCATTCAAGATCTAGAAAAGCTTTTTATCCGACTCCCTACGAGGCTTGAATGTGACTCAAGGTTGGTTTTAAGTGTAGAGCTTCTCAGGAAGCAAACCTCCCACTTGGGAGTTTAAGGAATTGCTTTGATTCCGACGAAATTCCTTTTCAGGTGGCACCTCAGGCACCTGTAAAAGTCCAGCCCTCATCCCTTTTAGGCGAAAGGGCATGGAAGTAAGCTATTATTTTTACGTGTTTCGTTCACCAAAAAGCCGAGAAATTATGCTATTTAATTGATATTCCACCAAATCAATATTAGACACAAGGTTGTTTTATAATTAGAAGCCACACAGTTGATGTAAAAAATGCTTGGCCTCGTCGGCATTCCCTTTTTCGAGGAGCATCAGGCAGTGAGCAATAAACTCAACCCTCCAAAACTAGTAACACCAGGAGAAAAAGCCCCTTGAGACCAAGGAATTCACCTACCTAGCACGAAGGCCAAGAACCTATATTATCTGATTTCCATCTAAGTCAGAATGCGACACAATGCCATTTTTATTGTGGGAAGCGACGCAAAAACAAGATTCATGAGCGGTCGATCCAAAAAATGCTTGGCCCCCGTCAGTTTTCCAATTAGGGATTCCGTAGGCGTCGAGCAATCATCTCAACTCTGCAAAGCAGGTATAACCGAGGGGCGGCTCCCTGATACCAAGCGATCTATTTCACCCTCCTCGGCAGGAGGCCAAGAAGCGATATACATGCCATTAAATCATAGTGTAATAATGATTATCTAAGTAGAAAATGGATTTCAAATTCTGGAGGATCCTCCTTGTATTTTTCTGTGGCCTAATACTATTGAGAAAGATATAAATCTATCAATTCCCTCTCCATAACAATGGATAAATAAGCTATACTTGCTTTGTGTGGAGAACTCTCTCTCTCTATCTCTCTCTCTCTCTCTCTCTTTTTCTCTCACCTTGGCAGGAAAATCAGTCAAGAAGAAAGGAAAACATTTTAATTTAAAATCTGAGGAGGGAATATTCATAAAATCAGTGCACACTATTATTCTACTTGCTTCTCTAAAAGGTTTGGCTCGCATAGCCTTTACTACTTGGAAAAAATCACCCGTGTAAGCAGTCTAGCTTTTCACATCTTTAACTGAACTATTGGTCATATATGCCATGCACGATGAGAGAGCTACAAATACTATCAGTGTGGTAGGATAATTTGCGACTAGGTGATGGTGTCCATAATGCATTCCGATCTCTTTAAATACATTCTGGCCACTCTTGCAGGTACATGTTGCGTTGGTGGGTTTTAACATAAGTAGCCAAAGAAAAAAGATGAATTGATGACAAAGAGTTCACATCAGGAAAAAGCAAAAATTCCTTCACAAGGTCACCCGAAAAATACCTCTCACTTTATTACTATGGTTCAACCTCCTTGTAGACCAGTCTCAAATCAGGAAGTCATGAAATAGCATGTTTGTTTCGATAAAAGAAATGCTGAATCATTTGGATGAGAGTTACTAGCTTTGAAATCTAAGTCGTTCCTTGTCCATTGCCAATTATTAACTAACTGACTGACCATTTTCTCGAAACCACTGCAAGAGTTCCCATGACCCACCCTTGTAGGTCACATAGCCAGTCTCTAGCGTCACTGTTGGTAAAGGTGGCTACTTTATTACAGTATTTATTCCATGATGTATTATAATGATTATTAAACACTTGCGTCACGACGAAGGATGTTAATGCACAAAAGACTCGGGTTGCAAACAGCACTTGCTGTCAATAAGTGGTAACCTAATGAAGTACTGAGCTGGCCCGCCCCTGCTTAACTTCGTTGAAACTGGTGCTCTCAGATTGACTTGCCCGTAAGTCTTGTCATAAGCTGAAGTTAACAATATCAAGAATGAGTATTTAAGTGGGTGGGTTATGCAGATTGTCAACTTCGTTCTTTTTTCTTTTATAATATCTCTCCAACTCTGTGTTCAGATCAAGGTACATCGCAGTCAAATCTTAAGAGACTCAGACAAACTTAATGACTCTTTGATCTTTCCTTGTCTCGCTTTGTTGTCACCACCTTTGTCACCAACTGCTGTTCAAATTTGCAGGCCTTTATATACGGTCAGTGCAGCTTTTATCTTAATCTATCGGACTGAGGTGGCCACCCAGCAGCCTCTACATTCCGATTCTGTGTTTTGATAAAATGTACCCGACTCTTTTGTACGAGCAGGAGGTGACACGAGATCAAATTTATCAGCGGTGTTTAGCAGGTTTTAATTTAGAGATTTCCTTCTCCAAGACCAAAGTTAAAGAGTCTGCTCTGCTATTTACTCATAGCTGGATGCGGAGTAACTAGATTCAAGACTTTCTTAAGAGTATTACTGCAATGTGAAATACAAACGGCTTCGTCCATGATTTGAACTCGTGTCACAATATCTACTTCCTACGACAGTAACCCTTTCACCATGGGTGCTTTTTGATATGATAATCTTTATTCATATCGTGTAACCTGTCTGCAGATGATTTTATCACAATTTACTGCCCTTTCTTTAAACTATGTTTTCAAAAGTGACCATTCGATACAAGAAAGCATAAACACGGGGGCTATAATATTGTGTAATATCAATTTACTAAGCGATAAAATTCCAGCCTGAATTGATGTTAGCGATCGTGATATTGGCTTTCAAATCTGGACTCTAGCACCAACTACTATTTCCATTACGAAGCTGGATCATTACTATGCTTTGTTTTGCTTCTTTCATGGCTACAGTAATGATACATCTGTGAGAATCGAACTCACAGCTCCTGGTACTGATCTGTTCAGCCAGCTTCCTAAACCTCATTCAAAGATGCCCCAAAACATAAACATACTCCATACAAAAAACAGCATTTGAATGTACAGGTATGCTCCGAAAAAAAACCCTTCACAGAACACGTATACAGCTATATATGTAAACATACTTATGTATTTGTAACAATGCATATTTACCAACATCTCCGCTCGGGCAGGATATGAAACAAGGTCAATTTTTAAGCGGAGTTTAACAGGTTTGAATTCAGAGTTTTCCTTCTCTTAGACTAGTTGCCTTACCAAGGCTGTAGAACCTAGTCTGCCCTACTATTTACCCATAGCTGGAGGGAAAATAATTGGATTCATACCTTACCCAAGGGTATTAGTGCTATGTGGAATGCAATTAGCCTGGTCCAGGATTTGAACTCGTGTCGTCGTGTCCATATCCTACGACGATAACCATTACACCACGGGCACCTCCAATACACCACGATTGAATATAAAATGCATCCCGATATGAAGCTAAGTATTGAGTTATACGTCCTTGAGTGAACATGCGACTATTGGGTTTATCGTTATTTTATCCTAAAACGAAATAAAGAAGTATTTTGGAGTCTACATGAAATTCTTTTACAAATGGCGAAAAAAGATTTTACGTACAATTTTCTAATTGTTTGATTCGGGCACAAAGTCACTAAGGGTACCAATGCTTAAAAATGGAAAGAATATCCATTTAAAACGATCCACGATCTAAACTAAAATCTTGCGCCAATATATATACATATATATATATATATATATATATATATATATATATATATATATATATATATATATATAATTGTGTGTGTGTGTGTTTGTGTGTGTGATTGTTTATAAACGAAGCAATAGAGACTAAATGTTCGTAGAAAAAATATTTAGCATATCTACATTTGTTTATCCCGAAGAGTTTCGATCTTTGGCCATCGTCAAAAGATATTTAAGTATGCCACTGGATCAGCTTTCGCATGTGAATAGAAGTTGAACTGTAAAACTTGACTAACTGAAAATTTGACGAGTGTTTTATCATACATCATTAAGCAAGAAGATCAGGCAAAAACAAAAGGAGCATTTTTAAATAATGGATTTTTTAACATTTTAATAAGTAGTTTAATGGTTAGAATGTCTCATATTTTGGTCGGTTTACTTTATTGTTGAAGCTATTTAGAGTAAGGTTTTTAAGATGTAATATCAAACAACCTTCATGTTTTTTTTAGAAACGATGTGGTCTTAAATGATGTTTTTGGGTTCTCTTGCATTTTTATGAATTTTCCATTGGTGTGAAATACTCGCATACATTGAAAATGAAAATGAAAATGACATAAAGAAAAAATAAACAAAATCACTAAGTTTCAAAATTTCTAGATTATAAGGTTGGAGATCAAACATAATGTGCTTGTAACTCTCTGAAACGTTATCGGGCTAATTAAGAAAGAAACAGGGCTTTTCTTAATTTTTAAACTGCAAGATGACGATAGAATAATGTACAAATTTTATTGTTTTAAAACTTCTGTGAAATACTTGTCAGGCCGTGAACTTCTAATACAGTCCGTCGTGTATATTACTAATTGCTATGGACTGGTTATCGGATCTCTCTGATAAAATAAAACGGTAATTCTTTCAAGCTGTAGCAGCGCCTGTACAATTGGATGGTTGTATTACTTGGACTCAAACAAAACATCTGATAAAAAGCTAGATGAAAACTACACGAAGATGCTCTGTGCTGTTTTAGCAAGAGTTTAGCCACATCATCCATTAAACTGCTGTTGTGCAGCCCCTTATATCTCATCATGGAAACTATCAAAGTAAAACCTGCTGACAATGATAGAGAAACAGTCACTAAAACATAAGCGAAGTTCTATAGGCTCTGGCATATGTTCACACCAGCAACGACTTACATTCATCAGGTCTGCACGCACACTGAATGTCAGCACGAGCGGTGTCAAGAGAATCCGTTCTGTCGGCACGCTTTGATGATGATGATAATGATGATGATATCTATATTTTTGTAAGTTATTCACATTCCAGTGACACTTTTGAGAAGCTACCATAACCATATTTACCAATCCCACCGCTCGGGCAGGATATGACACAAGGTCATTTTTTTAAGCGGAGTTTAACAGGTTTGAATTCAGAGTTTTCCTTCTCCTAGACTAGTTGCCTCACCAAGGCTGAAGAACTCAGTCTATCCTACTATTTATCCATAGCTGGAGGGAGAATAATTGGATTCATACCTTTCCCAAGGGTATTAGTGCTATGTGAAATGCAATCATTCTCGTCCAGGATTTGAACAAGTGACGCCGTGTCCATTTTCTACGACGATAACCATTACACCACAGGCACCTCCTACCATAACTGTTGTCCATCTTCTATCGCTCCAATAAAATGTGGAAGAAAGAAAAGAACAAACATAGAATAATAAATTACAACACTGACTTTACAAACTATTCGATAAAATGAAATAACGTCTAAAGTCAACGGATGTATCGGCACCTCTGAATTACCTGGGTCCATTCAAGAAAAAAAACTTAGTGACTAATTTTTGTCACTTAGTAGACAGAAAAAATTCCTCAACTCAGGCAAATTTGAAAAATACTGATTTTTCTAGATTTTAGAAAGGTACAATATAAATAAAATGTTAAAATGACCTCAGGACTTTCCAAATTGCATTCGTCCAGCCGACAGGGCTTGGAATATGCATTACTGCAGTGGGTTAAGACCAGCAATAATTGAGGTAGCCTGGTTATAACAGTAAACTGGATCTGGTGGTGAGGCTCCAGTTCTGAAGCTCTAAAGAGCGTCAAGTCCCCCTTCATTGACATTAATCCTTGGTTCATTAATAGAATTAGATTAGAAGTATTTGTAAGTATCTATAGGTTAAACCATATCTGTTTTTATCAATGGATCAAATAGTTCTGTTTGAAAATTATCTGCATTCGATAGGAATACTTGATGTCATTTAACCGTATGCAAAAAAAAAAAAACAAAAAAAAAACGAAGAAACTTATATATATTCAAACGAACAATATGCGCAATTCCCTAGACTTTAGGCATAAAATAAGCCCAAACTGATTGTTATGTCGTTAAAAATCACTCAATCAACGACATGCATGTACATAAGTTATCTCTTCTTGTTTTTATTTTCATTAATCCATAAGTAGAGGAGTGGAAGATCCCAAATAGTTGGAGAGGAAAATAACTAATTTTCCATTTCAAAGTTGATATCAGTTAATAAACGCAAGAGAAAGATAACTGGTAGACATGCGAGTCTGGACTCGTTTCTGGTGGTTTAGGTATGCCGATCAGTCAAATAATTTGTTTTCATAAGGAATATATCTATCTACGAAAACGCACCATGTCACCTGATTGAGGGTTAGTATTGTTTCTTTTTTTAATCGCATATCATCTTTCGTGGGCTATTTAATGCCAAAGCCATCCTTGTAAAACAGTTGTGGAATTACTTAACCCATAACTAGAAGCTAGCAAGAGGGTTCATACTTTTCTGAAGAGTACTTGTCCGAAAGTGAACGTAATAGAGCGACTGGAGTTCGAACTCGGTTACTTCGAAGTTACAGTCCAGCCCGTTAGCCACGACGCCACGGGAACTTCCCCTCACCCAGTTCAGTTCTTTGTTGATTTTTTTTGTTTGTTTTTCACGTTATCTTTTGACTGATTCGCTATCGTAGTCAACCTTCAGTCTTCATTTCGGTTCAGTTCTGCTAGCTGTTTTAAACAAATCCTGGAATCAGCACCCTACAATACAGCAGCTGTATGGCTTATTGCCTCTCATCAGACAAACCATTCAAGTAAGACCGGTAAAACGAGGTGGATACTCATGGTAATGTAAGGACGAAATCATAATCGATGTTCTTCTATGGACTCCTACTAATAGGTTTAAAATATATATTTTTCTCGTTCAGATACTTTTATTTAGTGTACTATACATTTTTTCTCTTCAGCTCTTTATTTATTTTTCCCTTCACAATGCCGATATCGTTTTTTTATTAAAGAATAAATGACATTGATTTTCTTTATTTTTCTTTATTTTCCTTTTATTCAGTTACAAATAAAACGCAACTCAAAAAGACTCACCGAGTCCATTTCTAGAAAAGAGTGTGGTGAGTAGATATAGTTTCTATTGACAACACACTTGTTAAAATAATTCTCTCGCCAATTACATACAAGCAGCATATTTCTAAAATTAAGCACAACGTTTCGTTCAGAGATGTATGTACAGATACATATCTGATTACAATTACATTTACATCTAAAGCCATTTATACACCCACTAAAGGCACAATGTCCACACACTGATGATGTCAGGTACAGTGATCAATGAATATTATACAAATATATATTACATCATAGTGAGTGAAGTCATCGAAATGCAAACTTATGTATTTGATGCCTGAGACGTGAAATTATAAATAAGACATTTGGATATTTTCTGGCTGGTGTTTTCTTTAATGTTCTATCTTCAAATCTCTTTTTTTTTTTAATCGAAAACTAAAAGAAAAATTCGTGTAATGAAAAATTTAAAGAATTGTCAAATATCGTGCGTGTGTGTGTGTGTGTGTGTGTGTGTGTGTGTTTGTGAGGAAGAATGTCTTTCGTAAAAAAAAAAAATGAACAAGAAAAAGAAAAAAACGAATGGACATTAAAGAGAGAGAATGGTAATTTATGTAAAGCATCTACATGTTTCATTAAAAGAATATCTCAGCTTCCTTATGAAAAGATAGATTGTAGATAATTACATTTATTTTTATCGCTTATGTCTTTTAGGGACAAAACAACAGCAAAAACAGATGAACATCAGAAACCTGAAAATAAACAACACTTTTAATGCAATTGTACGTCACTGTAAAACTCTGGATTACAATTCTGTGCGGAAAAGAAAATGTATTTCTAGGAAAAAAAGAATACATTAATAAATAAAATTAACGAACATAATTTATTACGACGACGATGTATAGAAAGTGCTTTGATCCACGATTCATCTCTACTCAATAATCGCGTTTTTACAATATATCCCAAATCCTCTTCATATTAATACTCACATTATGTGGAATACTAAAAGACATGAAGGGAAAAAAACTTTACTAAAATCTATCTTTCCATACTGATAGTTAGATTTTAAAGTATAGCCTTGAGATGCTTCACATAAGTTTTTTTTTTCCTCTCTCCTCTGAATTTAGATTCTTTTTAGGTAATAAAATCAATTGTATTTTATGACGCCCGACCTTATATATATATATATATATATATATATATATATATATATATATATAGTATGGGAGTCAGTAGCCTAATGATGAAAAAAGCATATATTGTTTTACACAATTCAGTCGTGGATATTAATCGCAGTGATGGAACTTTATACAATGAAATTTTAAAATAAAATTCAGCTGATAAACACTTATAAGCCTACGGACTTACTGATCTGTCTTCGTATATACATGAATTTTATATTGTCTAATACACACATACAAGACGTATAAAAATATTTTCGTTTTTTTTTTTTTTAGACGATTAATCCAAAACATCTCTGGTGCATTTATAACTGCACTACATTTAATATCATAAGTCCTTTAATTTTTGCTTCACATGTTATAATGATGAATACAAGTGTTGAGAAATAGCTATTTTGCCACATTTTAAACTAGGTCTTTAAGACATTGATTCTGCTCACAAAATTTGAGAAATTGAAGGAAATACAAATATCTGACCGTACTGCGCCCAAAACCTGTCAACCCCTTTTAAGCTTGTTCATTTGACCTTTGAGGTAAAGCCAAGTGCTGGAGGACTATCAGTTGTCCTTTTTAAATTTTAAATTTTTAAATTAAAAACCAGAGGCAACAGGACCATCAATATTCAAAAAGGTTCTTAAGAGCTCGGGTTATCATATATAGAGCATTACATAAATTTGTGGCTCCTTTCCTCGATGAAACATTTGCTGATAAAAAACGAAAATATTTTTGATACAAATTTTTTTTGATGCACATGTGTTTTTTTATTGAATTATTAATAAAAAGGAAAAAGATTAAAAAAAAACCCATTTCTATTGCTATTTTGAGTCCTCTATTTACTTCTTGTAATGCATTTAAAACCAAAACCACAATATTCGTTTTTAACTAGGGTCTTTGCTTATATTAGGTAACGGAGGCATTACATACAAATAAGTCCTTTTTCACTTAATTTCGCAGCGTTATTATCACCACGATTATGAATTTGTTTACATCACTAAGCTATGCTTCCCCCTTCCCAAACAATAAATGATCATACCTGCCACTTGTTCAAAATATTCCATACTGAGAGAAAAATTAATTGGTCCAACTTTCACGCCTTCTTCACCTTTATCTCTGTTTTTAACCTCCTTTACCTTAACCCTTTCACTGCCTCATACGGCTATAATCGAATTCCTTAAACTTTCCTCGGTGCAAACATAGCCGAGCTTTATACTACTTTATCTGGTCTATATTTTCCACCATTTCAATGTGGAATTTACTCTCCTCCTGCTCGGCGGCAGGATCTAACTCGAGGTAAGTTTTTTAAAGTAGGGACCAACCCCAGACTGTCACTCTTTAAGTTGAGTGGTGGTAAAAATTGTCAGCGCCTCGTTGGCATTCTTTTTCATAGGGGCACTGTAGGCGTCATGAAATAAAGTTGACCCTCTCACCTTTTAGCTAAAGGCGTTGGTATTTGGGAGGGATGGAATCTGGCCTGATTATTTTTCGTTAAAAATATATACATTAATTTAGATAATATTTTATTGTGACTTTAAAGGGATTTCTTTCAATATTTTCATTTTCTGAAAAAAATATAGAGCTTGAGGCTACCGAAAACTGGAAAAATGTAGTTGCTAAAGGGTTAATAGCTCACTTCAATACGTTTTTCTTTTTCTCCTCGTGTTAGTAAAATGTAAACCTAGCCATATTTACACATCTAATCAACTAGAAATTAAAAAAAATAAAAAGAAAGAAAAATTGACGTTTACGCGATATATCTGAAAATATTGTCTAATCTTTCTACGTATTTTTTAAGTAATTTTTTTTCAAAAAAATATCCATTGGCGATATACAAAATGATGCTTTATTTCACCATCTTACTCTTTCGTTTTCCTTACTTTATTTTTTATTGCAGATACAAACTAGCATAACCTCATCGACACATTCATATATGTAAACAATAATAATAATGTTCACAGTTCTTTGATGGATGTCGTGCTTCTTAATGTAAACATACTCTTCAACCGAAATGCTAAATAACGAAAGTTCGGAAATTTATGAGCAGTTTTCCACTTGAAACGCCACAGACATTTTACGGAACAAAGTAGGTGATATAAACCAAAAACAAATGAGCGCCATGATTTTTCTTTTTTTAAATTTTAGTTTATCAATGGTGAAGTCAGCCATTCACTCCCATATTACATTTTTAATACACTTTCTCCCATCTTGTTGATCTTCATTTTTTTCTCCACCTTTCAACTAGGAACGTTACTCATAGACTTGACTTCTTTTCTGCAATCTGTTAATATTAACCCATTCCTTTCACTCTGGTTCGTTGTAATTTTAAACAGAGATGCTTACTTTGTTTAGTGAAGATTTTACTATATTAAATGGGTAGAATTGCTTGGCCCCAAGTAGTCATTCAACGTTTTCTGGTATGAAATTTTCTGAACTGGTTGCTGATTCACAAAACAAACTTGCAAATATCTGAGAATATTCCTCATTAAAAAAAAAAAAAAAAAAAATGATATTTGATAACTTATGTTTACAGCTGCCGTCATTCTGTAGCAATACAGAGCACCTGTGTGGTCTATTTATTTATTTGTTATTGATATACAAATGTGTGGGTTTATATATACCTGTATGTATGTGTGCATGTATAAATGTCTTTAGGAGAAGAAAGCATGGAAAGGGAGAGATAGATAGATAGAGAGATTTTTCTCGATGAAAACGCCATGACGTGTTCACAAGGCAAAGATTTATCTCCCTTGGATTCATATTTACTTTCTTTTCATTTTGTCTTTAGAAAAAAAATTATATTTATTTATTCTATATTTGTTTTTTCTTTTGATCCATTCTTTTTGAGTTTCGTTCTTGCAACTGTTCGTCTTTTTAAGGACAGTTCTTTATATATTGTCAATTTAAAAAATATTCAAACGTACACATAAGTTCCTCATCGTGCACACATCTTAATACAGCCACTCAAAGAATTGTCATGTGTGTATATGTCTGCGCATATATATATATATATATATATATATATATATATATATATATCCCCACATACAGATATATTTTATTCATATATATTTATATTCGGAGTTCGTTAGTTTGTTAGTTTCATATTAAGTCTTTTCTATTGTTTGCTGTATATTGTTGGCATATTATTATTGTTATTCTTCTATGTTTTATTGACATGTAGTAGTTGTTTGTTTATGTCTTGTTATTCGTGTTGGGTTTTTTAGTCTTCCCTTTTAGAATGGCTTCTTTGACAAGATGGCGTCAAAGTAGTTATAACCACCAACTTGACGAATCTGGATGTTAGTAAATCCTTGAGCATCAATCAGATCCCTGTATTCTTTTGCTGACCGTTCACGGCCCGTACTTATCAGCGACATGATGAGATCATTGCTTATTGCAAAAGATGGACCGTCTTTTTTCTCATTAAGGGTCTTCTCCAGAATAAGGAGACTGCCACCTGAAAATAAAAAAAAAACAACAAAGAGTTAAAAATAAGCAAATGAATCTTTGGAACATTCAAAAAGTCAGTTCAAGGTTAAAACTTACATATTACGTATAACCCAAATTTTCATTCAGGATTACATCTTATTTCCTAAATGTTTATGTTGAAAAAGCATTAAAAAAAAAAAAATCATTATTCCCATCAAACTTAGCTTTTCTGTCCTGGGTAACACTAATCTTTCCCTACATAGCATATTTTACTTTTTAATTGCTTATGTTTCAAATGTTTAAAAAAAATAGCTATTTCATAATAGCTATTCTTATGCCTCTAAAGCATAATTTCAAACTATGCTTTTATGCTCTGGGTAAGACTATGTAACATTTTGTTTCTAGATAGTACGTATTATCTTTTAATTGTTGTAAAAGTTTAGACAGATGATCATCATTGTCAACTAACCTTGCTTTTATGGCCTGAAAAAAAAAATGTAATTTAAATTTTGTCCCTAGATAGAATAATTTCTTGATTATTGGTTATTATTCTACAAACTTTTGTACACGGGAAAATTAAATTTTGAAAATAACCTATTTTCAATGTAAATACTAAAGTTATTCAAAAATGTTTAGCCACGGGTTATTTTCTTAGATCTGCGACTGTAACTCACTTCAAGTATCAGCCCCGGAACATTGTCTCATATCTTGTTTTCCTTATGTTTTTGGTTTAAAACGCAAAGTTTGAAGGAGAACAAAACAGCAACAAATTTTAAAAGAAAAATTAAATTTTGGATTTAAAAAAAAAAGAAAAAAAAAAGCCTTTCCTATTAACGTTAGACAAACAATTGGAGAATAAGACTTTCTACTCAGAAAAAGGGAAAATCTTAGGTAGTGCTATCGTAATTTTAATAGTTTAGAAACCGGTATTGTGTTTTCAAAAACAAGTTGAAACCCAACCATATTTTAAGTCACGTAAACTGACTTATTTGTCCCAGTTGTAAATGTTGCAATGAACCCGGGCATTAATACTAAATAAGTTAGTAAACTTAGCAGTGAGGTCAAGCTTTATTGCCATCATTGCTCTTCCTATAAATAAAACACGATTTTTAAAACAGTTTTTAATATTTTTTTTTTTTTGTTTGGGGTTTATGGCATTTATAAATAAACAGTTCTAATTCAAACAATGCAGTTTAGCATGACCACCTTTTAATTGTCAAAAACATCTATTTCAAGCTATTCAATTTAGTCAAACAGTTCTAACTCAAACAATTCAGTTTAGTATTAGTTTTTGTTTTTGTTTATACACAGTTAAATGTCAAAACTTTTCTATTTCCAGCAATTCAGCTTAGCATAAATACGCAGTTTAGTTTTATTTGACCCATAGATAAGACCATATCTGGTGCTACTACTGCGGGCCCGAGAAGACATGGGAGCGATGGCAATGAATGAGTACTCCGCATTCCCCAAACCTCATTATCAGATTGTTTAGTGTCATATCAGGACATTTTAGGGGTAGGGGTTACCCTTCTGCAGAGGTGCAGTCGGTGAAGACAGATGGGAAAAAAATTCTGAGGAAAATACGATATAAATTGTTTCATTTTGTGGTTTTAATTTTAAAAAAAAAAGTATTTGTTTTTATCGAGTAGTAATCTTTCTTTTTCTTTAGTAGGCAAGAAGCCATTTTATTTTTAAAGCAATTTATCACACAAGATTGTCTAAAACAAACATTCTCAAAATGGGCGGTACCGCTCCCATGAGGTGTTGGAAAGATCCAAAGGGACGATGAGGAAAAGGGGGTTGTTATAGAGTGGGCAGAGTAGCAGCACAATCAAGGGAGCATATTCCTTTTCCCAAAATATTTATGACAACATCTAAGTTATAAATCTATGTTACTTAAGTATACGATGCTTTAGGAACACATATCAAAATATCATATCAAGATTTTTGGCTACAAGAAAATTATATCCTGATCGCTACCCAGCACTGTGGAACTAAGTCTAGACATACTTTATTGCCATCCCAACATCGTATTTACCAGAGTGTGGCTTCGGTACAGCCACTCAGCTTATTCCCAACCAAAGAAGTAAACTGACAATTACTCAAAACGGGAATATTACACATCTTTCTAATATTTCTAACATTATGTTGAAAAGCTGGTATCTCTGCGCATACTCTTTTTATAGTGGTAGATAAGTTATTTTAGATTTACAGTAGACCTAATGCCAAGAAGATGAGTTTGTTGAATATTAGACTGGGTGGGGGGAGATTAACTTATGAGTGAAAGGAGTGTAAGCTCGATAAAGTTCGGTCAGCCAAAAACTAGCCTTTGAGGACTTTTTTGAACTCATAGCTATCGGATAAAGGAGTTCATAATTTTACTAAGAACAACAGACTGAACTAATTGGAGATCGAACTAACTTATTACTATGTTGCTGTCCAGTGCGTTTGCAACTACGCCACGCGGCATCTCTTGACCATCACAGAAAGGTAGCTACGCCTTTGTATTTCTATAATATTTTCTACGTCCTCAAATCTTGATATTAATCAACTTAGAAAACCAATCTCAATTAGGGCTAGGTCAGCGCCTTCATAATCCTTTGTTTTGCAAAAAAAAAAAAGAAAAAAAAAGGAAACTGCTGATCAAAAAACCTCAAGAATTTATCTTAGAATCTAGACAGTGGTATTTTTCTGATGCCCACATGAAAATTTTGGCACAAGACTTTTTTAATGTGAGAACCAGGTGCATGGCCATAGCCCAGACATTCCCGGTGGCTCCAAAAATACCTCATCTCCATCGGCATTCCCCTAAAAGAGAAAACAAGAGGGGTGCCATAGGAACCAGGCAATAAATCAAACCCTGCCGAAGCAGGTGAAAACCTGGGTGGACGGCCTCCTAAAACCCAGTGATATTCGGTCTTTGCGCGCATGACCTGAATGCCGGCTTCCCGGTACTCATCAAGCGGTCTCAAATGACTACCACCAAAGCCAAAACACATCCTACCAGATCCCTGTACCGCCGAACACGGCTGGTGTAAGAGCGTCTCGGCTCAGTGACCCAAACAACGGAGCCGAGGCGGGAAAGGAGTCGAGTCAAGTGAGCAAACGTTGTGCAATGTCGAACTACACTCCGAAACCTTGGCCCGTGGCCACGCGGCAACATATCGAGTCAGCAGTCAAGACATGAAGGAATCATCATTTCCTTTAATAAGTCGCTCATTTAAATAAGGTTTTTTTTTGTTTTTTTTTTAAGATAAGGAGAAATTTAACTTTCTGTCTCGATACATTTTATCCCTCTTCGTATATGCTTTAGCAAGACAACGACAGAAACAAATATGCGGAAACCCCCCTCAAAAAACCAGAAAGCTCCACTGTTCATAAATATATATATCCATATTTACCAACCTCTCCGCTCAGGGAGGATATGACACAAGGTCAATGTTTCAAGCAGAGTTTAACAGGTTTGAATTCAGAGTTTTCCTTATCCTAAGCTAGTTGCCTCACCAAGGCTGAAGAACCCAGTCTGTCCTACTATTTACCTATAGCCAGAGGGAGAATAATTGGATTTATACCTTTCCCAAGGGTATCAGTACTTTGTGAAATGCAATCAGTCTCGATCATAACTATATATCTTTCTCGCATTTTGCGATACACATTTGATTAACAGAAAATATCAATGAAACTTACCAGGTGGCAATTTTTTATAAACTCTTTGCAGCAGTGTATTAATTTGCACTTCTGTCATATCGTGGATAACATGAGATAACAGATAGAGATCGGCATTTGGGATCTCATCTTCAAAGAAGTTCCCTGAAATAAGATAAAAGCAAAAAGTGTCTTTACTAATATGAATGGGAAACCACAAATTGAAAGCTATAAAGTTTTAGAATAAGAGAAAGTTGTAATGACTAGTTTTCTTCTGACATATACATTATTATTTATTCATTTCTGTATCTAAATAAAAAAATTAAAAAAAAAAAAAAAAAAAAAATATCACGTTTTTCTTGAAAGAATCATAAGTCTTTCTTTTGACATATACAGGGTGTCTCAATATACACGGGACCCATGTGACTGCTAATAACTAATAATAATGTTGGGTTTTTTTTGTTTCAGATTTGAAAATAGTATACTATAGCAACTATTAATCCTTGATCACAATGCTTTGGACAAGAGTGTAAAATATTTTACGTCACTTCTTACCTGCAGACGTAATCATTCAAAACTGAAAGCAAAATTTCGCAGAAAGTTTAACTTAATAACTATCCCAAGAAAAGCCAAATTTATTGTTGAGTACACAAATTTCAAGTCACTGGGTCAGTAAACAACTCAATAAGGCAGAAAATTCCAGATCTTGCAGGAAGTTGACTGAAAGATGTCCTGACAATGTAGATGCAGAGAGAAGTTCAGTCGGAAGGAGTCAAAAAAATTCCCCAGAAAACATTCCCAAGAACTTGATCTTTTACGTGCACAGTAGGATAAAGTCAATTAATTTCTGCCCTTGTCATCTGGATTGACCTTTCTGAAGTGATATGATTGTTTCTTAAGACTCAGAAGAAACATGATTTGATGCTGTAGGAATTATATTAAATTAGGTTGCATCTATTTTGAGACACCCGGTATTAATGTCCAATGCTACAAATCTTATGACATGCGATCATTATTAGACATCTTATGGATTACTTATTTCTGAGATTGGCCGATTATAAGAAAATTAAAACCACGAAGTAAGAACACACACACGAAATAATCATTATATATAATTTGATTTTGTTTGCACCCAGAGACAGGAAATACGAAAATACTAGTAGCTTACATAAAAAGCATTATCAACTTAAGTTGTCAAATTCGTATATGTCTGTATATAAATTTATAGTTAAAGCGTTTTAGATCAGTAAATTATTTCCCGTTTCCTATGCGAAACAATGCAAAACTATAAAATAGAATATCCACAAATCTGACGTTCAGCCGTATCGATACTGGCATACTCAACGATCGGCAATGTGAAATTGAGAGTTGTGAGCTTTCGTCTTGTTTTATTGTTATTTCATTTGAAAGATATAATTTTCCTTTCACCGATATTGAGCACTTTTTATTGATAAACATTACAATGCTGTGTGTGTGTGTGTGTCCCTAGTTACGCAGCATTCTTAAAAAAATTAGCCTACGTGTTCCAATATCTTCATCACGAGTAGCAACAAGCTTAAGTTTCTGTTAACCTAATTGACAACCTAACATCTAAAGCTTTTATAAACTGTAATATCATTAAAAGTAATGTCTTAATAAAACTTTTACGGAAGTGTTAATGTTTTTAACTTTTAAAAAGTTTTGGAATTATTTGTATAATATAAAATCTCTCTCTCTCAATACACACACACACACACACACATTATTATATATAAAGTGTGAAGAAAAGAATATTTCAGAAAGATTAAAAGGAATAGATAAGAAATAAGAGTACAATGCACCTACCTGATACAAATGTCACCTGACCAGTGTTATTTTCTGGGTATAACTTTTTAGCCAGTTGCACAACTGGTGGGAGATCAAAAACTGTAATGTTCATTTCAGGATATTCACTGGCCAATGTTCTACCAATTAAACCTGATCCGCCTGTGAAGAATATTTTTTTAAAACATTAGCACCTAAAACTTATGAAATTTTCTGTATGCTAATATCCACTATGCATTCAAAAAGTACCTTGCTAAAAAACCTTCATGGAAAACAAGATCCAATTATCCAGGAATAATGAAGCGTTTTGGTTTCTTTAGAGAGCTTTATAGGGACAAGAAAAGTAAGAGTAGAGTGATCATCTCTACTCCTATAAATATCCTGGGTTTTATATTGTCATTGGATATCGTTAGTTGCTGATATACATGTCCTGATTTATGAAAGCGTTTAATGGTAACCTATTTTAATAATATTCTTTCTAATTTGTGGTGACAGAACAGTGAGTGACGGCAACTGTCCCGCTCATCGGCGATCATGGACACTGACTTTCCGGACAACATTGTGTCGATTATTGGTGTACTTGGTCTTTTGTGTTTCTGGATACATGTGTACAAGACAAATTTGTCCAAATCATAAGCACACTAGACAAATTTGTCCCCGTCATTGGCTTAAACGAGCACTTGCTTCTCGTTCATTGCTGTACCTGGGCTCTGGCGTTCTGGACAAATTTCTCGCGGTTATAAAAGTACTTGAACACCTGCTTCCCGGACAAATTTGCTCAGCTACGTCACAGTTATTAGTCTTAATGGAAATTTGCATCCTTTCAATTTCTTTTTCGGAAATGTGACCTAATCCAAGATCCAGAAATTAAGTTAGACTGTTGGTAAAAATTATTCGTTTAATTTGATTTTCATACACGATTTAAAAAAAAAAAATACTGATGACTGAGAGTAAGGCGTTATCGTGATTTTTTACCAATCAATCAATGAAAAGAGAAACTGTCATGTCAGTCAGAAATGTCTATTTGACTGCGACTTTTAAAATACATAGATAGCATAAAACTACACTTTTGTTTGACTAACTGCTAACCAAAACTAGAGACTCCAGTCCACGCAACAAGATTATCTATAGCTTGGCGTAAAAGAAATAGACGAATGTTTTATAAAGGGTATTAGTATAAAGTCAATGCAAACGGCATCAGCTGGTATTTGAATTCTGCTGGGTGATTACATTTGTAACTATAATAAAAAAACTCAAACTTTCAATGTTGCAGGTAGATTTTTTTTAAGAAAGGGGAAAATCAGAGAAAAATTATCTTGATTGAATTTGACTTACCTCCTAAATCTACGGCGGTTCTGTGAGCGCTGAGGTCAAATGCTTTCACCAACACCGGGGCACATGGAACTGTGAGTCCGTCCATAGAAAGCATAATCATGGAACTGCAGTCCATCGACGGTTTGCTGCCATTAGTGGGCTTTTCTGGATAGATTCCATTTGTGTTGTTCGGGCCCATACCAGTGGTACCATTTGGCCCATTAGTGCTGATACCATTCGTGCCTAGACTGTTTCCATTCATTATGAGATTAAATTTGTTATGATTGGAATTGTTATTCTGTTTGATGTCCTTTGAAAGTGGGCAGTCAGCATTGCCAATTTTTCCGGCTTTAATATTTGCCATGTCAATGAATGCTTTTCCTGAAAACATGAGAAAAGCAGAAGATTATTATGGTTATTACGACTACATGTTAGATGTTTTAAAGGTTTTTATGAAGTAATTTAAAACAAAAAGCAAACTTAACATTTTAGCTTTTTGTTCTTGTAACTCGAGGCTTACTCTCTTTAATTCAAGTTGATAAAGTCTTATTCTTGGCATAAGCAAAAGGTAGATTTTCCCATTCTTGCCTTTATAATTACATGTTTCACCTGCTTTTCGTTATAAGTGTTCGAAGCGATTTGAAGCATATCCCTCCCCCAACACCGAAAAAAGAGAAGTAAAATAGTTGAAATTTCCTTTCTCCTGCAATGAAGAACCAGTCCGTCGCTGTGTGTGTCTTTATGTATAGTGTCCAAGTACATAACTTTATCTTAATCTTATTGTTCTAAGTTTTAATTGATTATGTAATTTATACGAATTTGATTATCTGGATAATCAAACAAAAAGTGATGTTATTATTGTAGTATTAATCCAATACTTGAATGTAAAATATATATAGCGCATGTTTTATGCTATTAGACAAAGTAAGCATAAAAATAAGCTATCTATGAATGCATACACAATAACTTGCAAAATGACTTAACTGTACATTATTCCATTATGTTATTGAAAGTTTCAATTAGATCACCTCTCGTTCTTCCTTTTCATAAATAGATAATCCCAATTCCTCTGATCTCTCCCAATAACTACAATTTTTAGTCCTTTTAGTATTTTGGTCACTTTCTTTGTATGCCCTCCAATCTAAATATTTTATGTTTTCCAATTGCAGTAAATGAATTATTTTGGTAATAAAAAGTAGAACCCATGTAGAACTTACCTGTTTTCATTGTGTTTGATAAATTAGACAAAATAGGTAGGAAAACGTTAAATTCAGTCATTGCACTGGCTATCAAGGCGGGACGTCTCGATCTGGTCAGATACTTTGTGGTTCCGGGTGTATTGCTGTATAATGCTGTACCTTAAAGAATAGACAAAATATCGTAGTTAATGTAATTCTTGGACAAGAAAAACAAGAAATGACATAATCGAAAAAGTAGCCAGGCGAATTCTATTTTTTGGAACTAAACTCACAAACAATAATTTGACATCCTGGACAGTTGTACAGCCATAATGCCAAAGAAAATACATAAGAATTTAGTTACGTCAGTATATCATTCAAGTCGATAGCAATATACTCATATCAAGAAACTTTATCGGACCTAAATTTTAGCCTAACATAAAAGGGATCATAATATAAGCAAGATACAAACTTTGTGTAAATTTTTGGCCATGGTAATGCCTAGGACGTCTGGCCTGCCTACAATTTCTAACAAAATATTTACGTCTCAAAAATTTATTGAATTTTTTTTCCCCATTTTGTGTAATCCTAATTTGTAAATTGCACTATGTTTTTTTTTCACGCTATCAGGATCTTATATATATATATATATATATATATATATATATATACCAAGGAGTAATAGCGCGAAGAAAAATAGTTTTCTCCAGGATTTGAACACCCTGATTCCATTTCATTACTTTAACCTATACGCTAAACGCACCTCCAAGATGACTAACATCTCTCAACAAGACAAGTTTGATATGAAGAACCTCCACTAAGTAAATTATAGCTACTAAAGGGTTTTTGTTACGATTCAAGCTCTAAATATTCATCGAAACTCTTAGAAATCTTGCTGATATACTTTTGGCAGACACATTGACAAGCAACATTTTATAATGAAAATCTGGTGTATATAGCATATTTTGTGGTCAGTATATATAACGTTTTCCCCTAAATCTGATTAGTGTATGCTGTTTGGATAATTGGGTTTTATGGCATATCAGATTTTGTTGTTTATTTCGCACCAAATGCATTTATCAAGTATATGTGATTTGTAAGCAAATGCAGTAACATAGTCGGTTCTATTTCTAACAATTCAATTTAATGCAAGTCACTTGTTGGCACACAATTTAAATGTCAAACAGTTCTACTTGATCTATATACACAAAACCCTATCACTCCAGATCAGAGTGGACCTGAAAGCAATGGCCATGATCTAGTACTCCATGTTCCCCAAATCTCCAAGGTTGGTTCGTTGGTTGGATCTTATGGCACATCAAACATTTTAGGTTACTTAACGCAAATATCCAAATAATCAGTTCTATTTCAAACAATTCAGTTTAGCATGAGTGCACAGTTTGTCAAAAACATTTCTATTTCAAACTATTCAGTTTATTCAAACAGTTCTAATTAAGCGAATTCAGTTTAGCATAAGTACATATTTTGTTTACTCACAGTTAAATGTCAAAATAGTTCTTTATATAATAATTCAGTTTAGTGTAAATACTGTTTCAATGTCAAAAACACTTCCATTTAAAACAATTTGGTTTAGCATTAGCATACAGTTTAGATATAAGTACAGTTTAATTGTCAAAAAATTTTATATTTCAAGCTATTCACTTTAATCAAACAGTTCTAATTTAAACAATTCAGTTTAGCATAAGTATGCAGTTTAGTTCTTTTTAACCCATAGATAGGGCCCTATCAGGTGCTACCATTCCGGGTCAGAGTTGACATGGGAGCAATGGCAATGAATGGGTGCTCCGCATTTTCCAAAGCTCCAGCAATACTGGAGCCTCGCCATGAGATTGTTTAGTGTCATATCCAGGACACTCATTGCAGAGGTGCAGTCGGTGTATTCTACAACCCCAGCCGACTGTGCTGACAGATGTATACGTTTACCCAACCATTCCGACGCGCTCAAGATGAAACTTAAGGTAATTTTTTTAAGCAGACTGCTGCTGATTTGAATTGAGAGGTATTGTTTCTCCTGGTTGCCCAACCATGTTTAAAGAAGCTTGTCGTGTGAAACTCAAACTACATCGTCCAGTATTTGAAGTTACGTCCTCAATTCCATTTCCTATGACGATAACCATTACACTAACTGCGCCTCTCTGACAGACATAATTATTGGAATCGTCTTGGAATCTAAGAATTGCTATTAGGAAGGCTAAATCTCTTTTAAAAATTGGTGTGCAACTACCCTGAATACGTTCTCTTTCCACGAATCTTATTTTTTACCCGATAGTGATTTAATCAACCAGTAGAAAACTTAAACACAATGTCATCATTCTAAATCTTATTAAAGTTAATTATATATTATATCCATGTTGCAGGGAATACAATTAGCGTTAATATTTGTTTCACTTCTCAATGTTTAAAGAAATTAGTACTCTTAAACACTGAAAATAATCTTACCTTTGTGTTCAGTTTTTTCAAGTATGCTTAAAGATGCCAGTGTGTTGAGGAAGCGTTCCGTCATGGATTTATCATAATTGAATTTCCGTGCAATTGCAGCAGCAGGCAACGGTTCTCCGTTGGATTCGATTTCATCAAAGAGACCCACTTCCAACCCATGCATCAGGATCTGCGAAAGAAAAAAAGACAAATTTATCGTTTCAATTCGTGGTCCAAAAAAAAAAAAAAAAAAAAAAAAAAAAAAAAGAGGCATTGTATACGAGAGTGAATAGCAAAGAGAGAATGGATATGTCAAGTCTGAAAAAGGGGGATCTTTATGATGCGCCAAAGACTTTTATTTTAATAAAAATAGGATTATCACAAAGAGTAAAAACAGTAAGTACAGATTCTGTTTTCTTGTTTAATGCATATCAACCTTCGTAGGTTATTTAATGCCGAAGCTATCCTCGGAGAAGAGTAGTGGTACTATCTAACTCTTAGCTGGAAATGTAAGAATTGAATGAGCACACAAATATTGGCTGAAAGAGGGGGCAAGAAAATGTTGTCCAAAACAGCCGTTTTATAATGTATGTATGCAGACATGAAAAGAGGAGCAAAACAGACAGAAAGCCCAAGAGCAATAGAAATTATATATATATATATATATATATATATATATATAGAGAGAGAGAGAGAGAGAGCGGGTGTTCTTTATTCAAAGTAGAAAATATTTAGTCTAATACTCTAGCGTACCAAGTTCAATGAGCTGTAATTAACGCAGAAACTTGTAGATCTTGTAAAGAATTAACTGGTAGATTTCAAGAAATTGTGAAGCTTTTATTATCATTTACTCCTTTTTGAGTTTTTCTCACCAGCGTTAGCTGACAGTTTCTCACTGGAGTTTGAATGACAAGTCTCAAGTCTCCCGGAGATTTCTCAGTATTCTGACCGATCTCAGTGCTGTCGTTTGAATGGTCTCCACTTGTCCTGTTATTGCCAAATCCTGCAGTTCTTGTACCCGTGCTTTGGTATTAATATCGCCGTCACTTTCATGTCCCTCAATTTTTTTTTCTAATCCCTTTTTTCTATTCCCCTTATCTTTCTTTTCGTTTCCTTTGTCCTCGTGGTGTAATGGTTAAAGCGATGGATTGCGGAATCGTAGTAAGCGAGTTCGTACTCCAGTCGCGCTATTACGTTCACTTTCGGGCAAATACGCTTGGGAAAGGTATGAATCCCCTCACCCTCCCAGCTATGGGTTAAATAGTACCACAACTGTTCTTCTAGAAGAAGAATGACTTTGGCATTAAATAATCTACAAAGGTTGATATGCCATTAAACAAAGAAACCAAACCAATCAAACATTTAGACTAGATTAAACAATTATCTTACTCAATTATCTGAAATGCCATTTTGACAAAAGCCCTTTAGACCTAATAAGTAAATCTGGCTTAAATATAAATTGTTTTAGTGATGCAAATTTTCTAACGAAATTTAAATTCTTTCTGATAAGATACTTTTTGTAGCAACATATCCTGCTGATTACCATTACAGTTAAGCTTTTAATGATGGCCGTTCTTTTTTGGACTCTGGCAACTTAAAACAATTAAAACCAACTTATTCTTTTACCCAAATTTAAACTCGAATTCTAATTGCTGAAATCCTTAAACACTAATAGTTTTGTTACTGAAGATTCCTGAACGTGTTGATTAGGCGAGAAAAACTTGAAAAATATTGATTTACTCGTTATTCCTTTCCAAGTAACTAAGTTATCTCCCTTGCACTTTTTATTCCCATAATGTGTCTCATAACCCTTTGTACTGGTAATCTGACTTGCTGTGAAATCCCTCACCCCTACTGCACTGGCAAGATATTTTGTATAAATTTCATAGAGAAATTCAGGAATGCCTTTGGAGTAACACTTTTGGTAAACTGAATAAAAAAATGAAAAGTAAATGAGTATTAAATGCTAAAAGAGACTTGAAAACCCAAGAGAGTCTTAACTTATTAAACTATTCCACCAATAAGTAATGGAATCTATTGAGATTTAACTATTCAAGTGTGCAAAGACTTTTTTTTTTTAAATTAAAAATCAAAATACTCTTTAAAACATTCTTTAAATAAGCAACTTATGAACGGAATCCATTGTTAATAACTTACGTGAACTAATTAACACTCATTTCTAAATAATTTGAAAAAGCAAAATCCTTAATCTTTTTATGTATTTACCAATGTGCAGGACACGAAGTCAGTTTTTTTTTTTAGAGGAGTTTTACAGGTTTGAATCCAGAATTTTCCTTCACTTAAACCGGTTGCCATACCAAGATTTGAGCTCAGAGTGCCTTACGATTTACCAATAGCTGGAGAGAGAATAGGTGGGTGCATAACCACCCCAAGAGTATTAGCGCTATGTGAAATTCAAAATACCCACGTCTAGGATTTGAACTCCATGTCCATTTTCTATGACGATAACCATTTCAACAAAAAACCCTCTAAAGTTGTTAAAGATCGATTCTTGATCCTGAGGACGATTATATATTTGTAAAATCCACACAACATATAAAGTAGTTACATCTTTTCTCGAATAAGGCCACCAAACAAACAAATAGAGAGGAGTATGCGTATATATATATATATATATATATATATATATATATATATATATATATATATATACCCCCAACTCTTTTGCCGCGGGCAGGATGTCGTATAAGAACATAGGGCATTGAATTCATAGTTCTACTTCTTGACTAGTTGTCTAACCAAGGCTAAAAAACCAATCTGCCAAAATATTTCACCGTATCCTCTAGAGAGAAAACGAATGAATTACCTGGTTCTCCCAAAGGCATCATTTAAGTGAAATGCAAAAAGCATCATCAGGATTTGAACTAAGGTCACCGATTCAATTTCTTACAAGCTCAACTGTTGCGCTAACTGAGCCTCCTACATATCGTAAAAACCTAGCCATTCGTATTTTCCCCACTGAGGAAAGCTAGACTATAATCGATGACAGCTGGACCAACAGCTTGTTGTCTTCATCGATTACATTGATCTGAACAGTCCCACGCATATATATATATATATTATATTATATAAATAAACACCGGTGTAAATGTGTGTAGGTGTGATTTTATTTCTTAAGTTTCTATAATCAATACATTATTGTATTCAGAATGTATTGAGTCGTTCGGGAGTTGTTTAAAATGATAAACTGTGTGTTTGAATAATTCGGCCACAGGATGAGCATGCTGGCCATTTAATCGATCAATATCATTGGATGTGATGGTCAATGAGTGTCGATATTTGTGAGACTCGTTGACGACTTAAGTAAAAATCTTTAAGGTTAATATTTCATTGATGATAACATTAGCAGCTAGAATACTAATAATTATCAACACAGGTTGGCCTTGTTCGAAGTCTGTCTGTGTCTGTCTGTCTCTCTCTCTGTCTGTCACTGTGTAAAATTTGAAATGCTCAGCGGTTTTTGCATATATTCAGAAAATGTGATTAAAAAAATTTAAACCCTAGAATTAAAGTTACACGTGCACAGTTGAGAAAGTTTTACAATAAAGTGAGGATTCCAAGATAGAAGTCTGGACCTATCAGCGTCGATTCATAAAAATAAATAAAATCTCTTAAAATTAAAGAAAGAAAAAAAGGAAACGCTGAAGCCGATTTCGATACATTTGAACAGTATCTTTTTTGCAAAACTGTTGTTCAAGGGCAGCATTCCCGATACACATCAGGCATAGCTTTCTATTATTTTTCCTTGCTTCCTAAATGCTGAGTACTCCTTCATTGCCATTACTCCCAGTTACTCTGAGCCGGATTGGTTGTACCTGATAGGGTGCCACCTATGGTTCAAATAGAATTGTTCAATCCCTTACTAAAGATTATTACTATTAAATATTTGAAACCATAAAGCTCGTATTTAAATGGGAATAACTGATAAAAAGTATTGCAAACAGAAAATAGCAGTACTGAAACCATCTTACAGTGTGTAAACAAATCATTATTAGCGATAAAGAATACTTTAACTTTGTGAAAAAAATGAGCACTCGCAACACGTTTAAAGATAAAGTTGCCCATAAAGTTTTCGGTTACACATCATATACATAAATGAATAAACAGGATTTGATATTAAAGATCCCACAAGAGTTAAAATGCTATTAAACACTAACTGACTAACCAACATTTCTATATTTATCATTCACTCATTGATACAAGTTGATCGTCAGGATAAGATCTTTCTCTCACTCTCTCGAAGCCACACTTAAATCAGTATTCCTTCTTGAAAAGTCCACAGAATTAGGTAGGTGTCTGTATCAAAATACATTCTAGCAGAATATAAATCAAGAAATAAGCATGCATGTCCATATTCGAGTTGAATAACAACAGCGTCCAATGCATTATAATTATCCATGTTTATATGCACATTCGATTGTTTAATCGAGTGACAAGCGATATTTCACTATTTGCCCGCTTTTCAGAAAAAGACAAAAGAATTATGCGTGGGAGTCATAATCTTTCTTTTGCGTCATCATTCGATATGCGCGTCGTACAGTCATAAAACGGTCACATCAAAACAGTCACCAGCAACTCAATAATAGTAATGTTTAGCCGACATTATGTTCTTATCGATTCATAGCATGTACCAGAAAACAAAAAGAAGAGTAGCAAGTCAGCGTTAAGAGTTAGTTGCGGAGGCGCTGGTGGTGTAACGGTTACCGTCCAAGGAAATGAACTCCATGAATCAATTTCAAATCTCATTTCACTTCGCGCTAATTCCTTTGAGAAAGGACATTAGTACATGCTCAGATTTCGATCAGTAAACTGTGGGGTAAACTTGGCTTTCTGTCTGACTGTGTGCATGTACAACCCTGCCTAAGAGAAGAAAATCGCTGATTTCTAACTTTCTAGTAACGACGTACAATCTCTCAGATTGGAAAGGATATGTATATCGCCAACGTTATGCTCTCGTTGCGCTTTGAGACGTCAAGAACGGGATTTTTCAAAAATGGTGACAAGGACTTGAAACTCTATAATATAACTACTGTATGGATTCGAAAAAAAAAAAAAAAAAAAAAAAAAAAAAAAGACAAATAAGTATATTCAACTTTTATTTTTCTTAAACATTATATGCGTGTGTGTGTGTGTGTGTGTGTGTGTACCTATTTACTGGCATTAAAATGCGCATTTAAAAAATAAAACGAAAGAAAAACTTGCGAAGATTATGCACTCAATGAGCTGGTATGATATTAACAGAGGCCTACAAAATTTTATGACGAGTTCTATTTTGAAGTATTTACTGGACTAACGGAGGTTAAAGGACACTGCGCGTTCCTCTAAATATCATGTGCCTTTTATGGTGACAAATACGTTGTTTTTGCTGGTGTATCACGTGGTAAGTTCGTATTCGTGTTTTTGTCTCGGTATGCTTTCTTTTCAGTTCTTTTACTTTATATATCAACCAGTGTATGTGTCTATCTGTAGGTCTATGTGTTCATGTCTTTGTCTTCATATGTGACTATGTACGCACGTGTATCAGTGTGTGTGTTTGAGACTGAAAGAGATCTCACTATTTTTCACGGAAGAAAATTAATTCCATTTGGTGATAAAAACTTTGAACACAAAAAAAGAATGAAGTTGCGACTCTTTAATAATTTTTTCTAAAAATCCATTGCTATGAGGAGAGCATAATGGTTCATACTTTTACCATTTTTATCGTGTAAAAAGCAAATAGCCTTGTCCAGTAAGGGTCGGCGATGTCATTTACTACGATAGCTGTTACGCCAAGCGCACCCCTTTAAACAGAAGGAACAGGTTACTTCCTTCTCATAATAAAAGGAGAAAAGAACGATCTTTTATGCCAAATTCCAAGGTTCAGATCTATCCAAGGTAGTGTTCACTTCTTTCAGAAACTAGTTATGAAACCTCTCAACGTGGTGCATCGTCAGATTCAGACATGCACGTGATGCATACATAAGAAATGATACTAAAATATGTCTTATCATTCTGGTTAAATGTCTTCATAGCAATTTGTTTTAATTATTGCATTTAGTTGGTATAGATTGGTTTATTTATTATATGGCATATCAGCCTTGATTATATATTGAATGCCGAAGCAATTCTTGTAGAAGAGTAGTGATTCTATTTTACCCAAAGCTGGTGCAATCAGGGCTTCATACTTTTCCAAGAGCATTGACCTGAAAATTCAGCACTTAAGTCATTACGTCATGGGCACTTCTCACCGAATTTATCAGTGATTTTAGTTGTGGTCTGATGTGCATGTAAAACATAGCTAACAAAAAGAAGTTATATATCCCGCTGAATGACGATAAGAAGATAAAGTTTATCCGTAGGTAAATATTTTGCAATGTTAGTCACATGACAAACCTGAGCTCAGAGACAGTTTTATTCTGTAGTGCTGCGAGCGTCTCGAAGAAAGATGGGGAGGCGAAGAGACTAAGATGAAGAAATGACGATATGATAAAGTTGCTCATTCCGGGAAAAAAAAGTCAGACATGTCTTCACAGAAAAATCTCGCTCACTTATGCCGATATTACATCTTTTTGGACCGATTTCCAAAACAGGAAGACGTGATCAAGTTGATACGTTAAAGAAAATATATATTGTTTGACTAATTGTAACCCAGCCACAAGGAAGGAGACAGTTTTGATTAATCCGAAATTTTAAGTCGTTCTTTGTCATTGTTCCGGTAACTAATTGAATCTCCTTAAAAATATCGAAGATACGTGTTTGGCCATCCCTCATAGCTACACTGAGAGTTCTCGAAATCGACAATTTGTTTTTGGTCCCAATGCAAGACGCCAGGATAGCTTGTGGTGAGAAACAGATGCGTCATGCACTAGCCTCAATTAAGCATCCATTTATGGGTTTTCTGCCAGCCATATTTTCATTAAAGACTGATGCATATCAAGATTATCAAATATGAATTTATGTAAATTTTTCCAAAAAGTCAGCATTATTGCATTTGGTTAACTAAATCTTATGAGAACGGAAGTATAAAAGGAAAAAATCGGCTATTTTTGCAAACAATCGAAGTTCTCGATGATGCGACTGTTGAAAAAAAAAGTATTAAATAAAAAACTTAGTTCGTGACAAGAACTTTCATTGTAGGTGCGAGAGACAAACACGAGACTTGGATATTTTCAAGAAGATTTAGTCAGTTACCGGAAGAGCAAAAGGGATACAAATAAATGTAATTTAGAATTTGATTACAAGTTCTCTAAAAAGACGGCTGCTCATTTTTTTTTTCCATCAATACCAATCATTATATATACTTTTAGTCATGGCGTCCGAGGTTCTCGCCAGGCTATAGATCTGCATAGGCAACGTTGGAGGAAAGACTAGCCCTTGTTCACAACACTAACTCCTTGCAAGGGAAGGATAAGTTTTAATACAACTTGGGATCAGTGCTATACAATTTTTCAAATATATATTTTCACGAGGCTGCGAAAAAGTTCTTGAGCCTACCAAGATAATGACCTAGAACTACATAGTTTAAGATTTTTCTCCTTTAAAGATTCAATAACATGCATTAATTCTTTTCGATTCGGGTCGAAATCTTTTCAGAAATTAATCCTGTAATTGTACGTATACTATATATTATACAGCCCCAGCCCACTAGGGCTGTAGAATACACCGACTGCATCTTTGCAGAGGTTTAAGATCCCCCGTTACAACGAGTGTCCTACATATGACACAGAACAATCTGATTGTGAGGCCCTAGTAATGCTGAGCTTGGGGGAATGAGGTGTAGCCTTTATTGCCATCGCTCCCAGGTCCATTCTAGCCCGGATAGGTAGCACCTGATTGGGTTTAATCTATGGGAAATAGAACAAAACTGAATTGCATGAAATGGAACTGTTTTTGACATGTAAACTGTACTTATGCTACACTGAATTGTTTGAAATAGATCTGCTTATTATATTTGAGTGGGTGTAAACAAAAACTTAAATCAATTCTTTGAATTAGAACTGTTTGACTAAACTGATAAGCTCGTAATAGAAATGATTTTGACATTTAAACTGTACTTATGGTAAACCGAGTTGTTTGAAATAGAACTGTTCATTTGTATAAAAATGATTTGGCATTAATAACTAACAAAGGTTGATATGCCATAAAAAACACAACACATATACACACACACACACATATATATATATATATATATATATATATATATATATAACACAAATACTTTTGGTTCAGAACGAATAGCATTTTTTCACTATTTTATACATTAAAATTAAAATGATAAAAAGGTATCAATTACTTAAATGAGAAACCAGTAACTCATTTTTTCGCTAGGATGACATAATTTCTTAGTCGTTGATTTACCTCTTCAGGCAAATGAAATTAGCTGAAGTAAAGAATATCACGCATCAATTATTTTTTTTATTCAAATGTTGCTTCATGGAACATAAACATCACTCATTGGATAGATATGAAAAGTGTTACTTGATATATTTTAATTATTTTCATTTTAAATAAAAGAAAAATGGCTATTTCATTAAAAAGAAAAAAAAATTCTTTTCTCCATTTTTTTCGATACTAAGTTTTAAAAACTGTAGGAACCTTAAAAATAAAAAAAAAAGGGTAAGAAATCAAAATGAATCCGTGGAAGATATGTAACCGTACTTTTAGATATTAGCATAAGGGTTATCGTCAGAAAAAATGAAATGGGATCAAATTATCAGTTCTCTCTAGTTATGGGTAAACAGTAAGGCAGATGGGGTTCAATTAGTCTCCGACAAGAAAAACTTTGCATTCAAACCAGCAGCATTTTGATTTAAAATTGACCTTCTGCTGCATACTATTCGTGGTGAGGGGTTTGGTGAACACACATAAGACATAGCTATCAATATAATCATAAGAATATCATTATAATTATATCTCTTACAAATATATTTCTTTTTACTTAGATAGGCAACATATTAGAAATAGTGTGATTTTTTTTAATAATTGTTTCCTGGTTTGAATTCCCGTAATTTATGCAAGAACGTAAGTGTAGTATCGGTTTGTGCAATATCGCCCATTTTGAAGTACACATTCAGACAATCTTGAATTTCATCTAGTAAACTTTGGCTTGGAAGAAAAATTTTAATATCGTTGGAGTGTATTTATTTGTTAACACAGTCTGCATTAACGTAAGATGAAAATTTATGGATAGAAACACGACACGTTTTATAAAATATAGATAAGCGTACAAATTTTCAAGCATGTCAAATTTTATACCTTCACATATCTAACAAACACACTAATATATATGTGTAGGTGTGTGTATATGTATGATATATACACACACACACACGTATAATATATATATACACATATAATCATATAATGTACATTTATCTATATATAATGTACATATATGCTTATATATAAACACATAACTGTGTGTGTGGTTACATTTATGCGTAATATCTTAAATGCATTCATTTAATTTTGAATCTTTTCTTAGATCTTTAACGAATTAGATTTATTTTCGTTTCTCCCGCTTTGGACGCTTTACTCAACTTCCACAGTTTCCACTTACACTGTCATCAGCTTTCAATTTCAGAACCGATAAAATCTCACTTTCGTCATTGCTGACGCTCTCATTTTTCTTCAGTTGAGAAGTTACACCTGTATTACTCCTGTGGCTACTTTGTACCCCAGATTCTCAACCAAAATAAATATGCACATTGTCTCATTTTCAGTGCGGATGAGTAATTGACATTAGTTACACGTTTGGGACTATTGTCCTTATTTTGGCTTTCGTATGCACAACATTTCGGTTGTTCTAATCTTCCTTATGTGTTTTTGTCGTGGTCGGTAACGATCAGCATACCGAATTTCGACACTTCAAGAAATCACGTATCAGCTAATTCGCATAATGAATAATTTCGTCCTTGTAAAATCAGTTTTTCCCCCTCGTTGAAACCAGGCCTCACGAAATACATGGAAGGTGCATGTAGAAGCATTTCACTGACTACGGGTCCCTGGTCCCTTAACCTGGTTTGGTCGTGAAGGCAGTTCTTGGGCACGAAAAGCCTAATAGAGTCCCTCCCTAACCATGTCAACAATGGAGTTGAATTCAGAGTTTTCTTTCTCCTTGTCTGGTTCCTAAACCAAGGTTAAAGAGCCCAGATTATCCTATTATTCACCCATAGCTGGAAGAAAAATAGCAGGATTCATACCTTTTCCAAGGGCACTAGAGCCAAGTGAAATGCAAACGGCTTCGTTCAAGATTTGAACTCGGTTAGCTGAGTTCACTTCTTACGTCGATGACCGTTACGCCACAAGCACATTCTTGAAGCTCTATAATTCGATGTTTATACTTTAAAACAACTACAACAACAACGATAATAAAACTCCTCTGGGATTTTGGGATGCAAACGAATCAAAGAATGGCGGCCAGACCTTATAATGATTAACAAAAAGAAAACTTTCAGAATCGTAGACTTTGCTGTTCCTGCTGATTATAGAGTAAAAATGAAAGAAAACGGAAAGAGATAAGTACCTAGATCTTTTTAGGGAATTGAAAAAAAAAAACAGTGGAACATGTAAGTGACGTTTTTACCAATTGTAATTGTTGCTTTTAGTACATTCACAAAAGGATTGATACAAGGACTGGAGGACTTGGAAATAAAAGGACGCGTGGAGACCATCCAAACTACTGCATTATTGAGATCGGTCAGAATACCGAGAAGACTCCTGGAGACTTGCAGTCACTCAAACTCCAGTGAAAGACCATAAGCGTTAGCCGATGTGAAAAAATCTCAAGGAATAATCATAATGAATAAATAAAAAAAAAAAAAAAAAAAGAAAAATGTATAATTCAACCGCCAGACTAAGAAAATTTCGCAAGAAATTACTTGGATGTGACTTCGATGGGGAAACCTGAACAGAGAAACCGAGTCTCTTTAAATAGGACTGGAAAATTTGGAAATACGTTGGTGAGTGGAGATCATCAAGAATACACCATTATTGAAATCAGCCGGAATACTGAGAAAAGTCCAGGTGACTTAAGGAGACTTGCTATCACTAAATCCAGTGCGAAACCATCGGCTAACGCTGGTGTGAAAAACTTGTAAAGGAGTAAATAATAATACTACTCCTAATAATAATAATTGGAAACATCAATTCCATTAAAAAAATTCCAATTTATTTATTTTTTAAAACTGTCTCGTTGCATTTTTTTTGTATGGTATAGACAGCCATGACGAAGAATTGCTATACAACACTTTTTTGTAGAGATAAAATAGTGGTTTCAAAGTTTACATGTCCACCTCTTAAAATGCCAACTCGGGTGTTTTTTTTTCTCTTTCTCGCAAATATTCCGTTTAAGCTTAAAGCGAACCGGCTACAAATCATAATTATCAATATGGTTCGCTGCTCCGACATTGATACATTGACAAATGGTCTGAAATGAAAAGCTCAGTCGGTGGTGCATTGGAAAGAATCGATTTTATTCACAAAAGAAGGATACAATCATTCCTTGACAAATATTTACTATCACAGATACTGATAGGATTTTAAAAAGAATTAACATTGAAGAAACGCGCATACAACTAAATTGATTGGTAACGTTTTTGTTGCAGTTTTTTTTTTAATTCATCAACAATTTGTTTACTGAGGCTTTCGGTCATCGTTATTTGTAAAGAAGGTTACATGCTCACACGCACCCCCTCAAAAAAAAAAAAAAAAAAAAAAAAGAAAACTTTCAGTTGGCTAGTTAATTGATCTTACACCATGTCACCCCATGAATCATCTAACGCTGAAATCAATCTTTTCCCGACCTGGTGTTCCACGCATACTTTAGAATATGTTGTGTTCTCTACGAAAAGGCTAGATACCCCCACAAAAAAAAGATACTAAACTACATATGGAGATGAATCTCCAGTTCTAAAGATTTGGAAAGTGTAGAATACCTCTTTATTGCCACTACGTCGAGGTCGGGTCTGACCAAACGTAGTAGTCCATGTTGCGGTCCCATTTATGGTTCACTTATATCGGCTTCATTTTTTTAATTTTTTTTTTTATTTATGAATTCTACTCTTATCAAATTTGCTATCTCGGTGATTAATGGAAAAGCTTTGAGAAGGAAGATCATGATGGAAAAAAAATGTTGAAAACGCTTTTTATCTTCATTAAACTGTAGACGTACCAGTGTATGTAATATATAGGCATGTTTCTTATTTCATGTCAACAGATATGTTATACAGTTGAAGGCACATTCACCTATTTATATATGAACTCGTAATTTGTAGATATTTACACGTCATATAAGTCTTTCTTTTCTCAAATACCTACCTACAGTACGTCAGTTACGCTTGTTAAGCCTGTAGCATCGTTGATCTAATCGTCCTTCACAATTGCATTGTAATATTCTCAAAGTACACTTAATCCTATGATTTTAAACTTGAATTGCTTGAACTTAAAAAAAAAAAAAAAAATTCTTAAATCAGTATAATATTTCATTGCTTTCGAACGAGTCTCTCTCTCTCTATATATATATATATGCTACCTTGAATGATTTCTTTAAAGGAGGTTTAAATGTTTATACAAGCATTTTGCTTGATTCTTAAACGAAAATTCCACAATGATTACTTTTAAAACACTTTTCATCAACATCCCCGAAATTCCTATAGTGCAAACCAATCTTTCCTATGAATGAACGAATAATCACCATTCAAAGCACCGTCAATTTGAGATCTTCTTGAGCCCGAGATATTGGGCTGCAAATAACTGGAGATATCGAGCTTCCGAGCAGAATATTGGGCTTATGATGTATGATCATCATCAAGTCATAATAATAGCACGGATTTCCTTGATATTTTTTAATTGGGAAAAAAAAAAAAAAGATATTGTAGGTGCTATATCAAAACTGTCATCTACGAATAAAAACGAAATTCGAAGCAAGTTTATGAAATTCTGAAAAGGCATTCTTTACAAACACAATTCTAATCTGAGTTGTTTGCATAGGAAAGAAAAACGAAGACATTTCACTTAAGTGACATGACTGGTCTATTTATAATTGCATTAATACAATAATAAAGCATTTCGTAACTGTATAATTTTAAAAGTGCATAAAAGCCAGAGGTAGTAACCTCGCAATGAAGGTTGACGAACCACTTCCATATTTGAAAGCAAATTAAATCATTCGATAGAGAAACGTTTGGGAAGTGGATTGTTTCAATAAATTCATATTAACTTTAGGTCATAAGAGCCGTTACATCTAATGTATGTAATTCTGATGCAAACGTTACAAGTATTATAGAATATAACGAAACAAAGTCATCGAACTTCCTCTCGTCATGTTTTAATATTTCATGGCGGTAAGGATGCTATTCACGGTGGTCAGTCTAAGCAAAGTATAGCTAGATGAACCTGGACCTATGAAAAAAATTCATCAGCCCTTTAACAGCTCTTGTTTTTGATCCTGCTGGATGTTTCCTTTCTCTCTTCACCAGTTAAACATAAATAAGTTTGAATACAAAGTGTTTTTTTTTTCTTCTCCTAGACCAGTTGCTCTATCGAGGCAAGAAAAACCAAGCTGCCTGTTTACTCATAGCTTAGAGACAAGAGATGGATTGATGTCTTTCCCAAGGACATCAATGTTAAATGAAACACAGCCAGCATAATCATGAATTTAAACTCGGCTTGCCGAATCCATTCTCTTCAATAATAACAATTACACCGTTTATACCACGTGATATGGGCCATATATTATGGACATATTGAATGGCGTTATATTGTGCGGCATAAGAGACATTTTGAAGAATCGATGAAAAGAAAAACAAAATATTTCTAGAAATTGGGAAAAATCAAATTTACAATTAACAGGTATGAATTGATTTGTGAAACTTGAAGAATGTTATGTCTTAATCTTCAAATGACTTAAAGAGAAACTATCGTAAATCATATTTACTATCTTTGTTAATGATCGATTGTTTGACAGTACTCAATAGATGATCGAATTTTCATGCACAGTTACCAAAGCTTTGCATGCATTTAGACTTTGAAGAAAATTTTCAAGGCAAATGAACAGATGTCATCATCATGGGTTCTCTAACAAAAAACAATGATCACTGCAAGACTTAACTGCTCTTAGTGAATTTGAATTTCAAAATTTCAACGTAAACAAATTAACAAATTCTTTTTCTTTCAAAAGTAATAATTCATGTATAATTAAAAGCTGCTAATTTAGCTAATTCATTGTTCTTCAAATTGAAGATATAAAATAAATAGCTCTTATTCTTTAATTTGGACTTACAACCCGGATAAAAAAGTAAATATTTGAATCGATAGATCACCTAACTACCTAATTTGATAATATAAAAATTGGTAAATCTGTTTTCTGAGAGTTGATTCATGGTTTATAGCAATAATTAACGTTTGCAATTGTTAGTGTAAATTTTTAATCGATACCAACGTATCTATATTTGATAGGACTACAGAAAGATCAAAAAGTAATATTACGTTATAGAATTGAATTTGTTTCACCCCACTTTTGACACCACAAAAAATGAATTTTAATATAATAAAAAATTTATCATAAAAAACTATTTTAATTTTTTCTTTATCCGCCATAATCTATATAAATTCTTCTAAAGACTGTCTTGGTCCAGTCTTAGGTTCAATGTCAAGATATATTCAAGTTATAGAATTTATATTCATGATGATTAGCAAGAATTAAATCGTGTAATGGTTATCGTCGTAGGAAATGGACACGGCGACACGAGTTCAAATCCTGGACGAGAATGATTGCATTTCACATAGCACTAATACCCTTGGGAAAGGTATGAATCCAATTATTCTCTCTCCAGCTATGGGTAAATAGTAGGACAGACTGTGTTCTTCAGCCTTGGTGAAGCAACTAGTCTAGCAGGAATACTATGAATTCAAACCTGTTAAACTCCGCTTAAAAATTGACCTTGTGTCATATCCTGCCCGAGCGGAGGGGTTGGTAAATATGATAAAGAATTTAATAACTAAAGTTAAATAGCCTCTTATTAATATTTAGTCCCTATTTGCTTTTATTATATCGTAAATTGGAATAGAATTTATTTTTTCAGTGAGAGGATTGCGCAAATAAAAGAGGAAATCCAATCAGAGACCCAAGGACGGATCCTGAACGAGGCTGTTTGCGTTTCACTCCGCGTTTAATCTTTTGTGCAAGGCATGAATCAATCTGTTTTCACTCCAGGGCAGATTGTGTTCTTTAGCCTTGGTTAAGCAACCGTTCTAGAAAAAAAAAACTTGAATTCAAACCAGGTTTACTCCGCATAAAAACTGACCTGGTGTCGTATCATACCCAAGGGCTTGGGTAAATACATACACTCAAAAATCGGATCTTTGAAAGATAAATATTTCCTTGTACGTCTTTCGTCCAGTCATCCATATTTATACTGCGCTGTTTTTTATGGGAAAATCTCTTGACTTTTTCAACACTCAACACGCAAAGAAACCCAGTATTGCGAAACCGATCCAGTCGTATGCACGTAGATAGATAGATAGATAGATAGATAATTGATTGATAGAGAAAAAAATGCTGCCCCTTTGATAATAAATGTATAAAAAAGGAACCTATTGACTCATACATTCAAATTTGTTGTGTAGTTAAATATCTGGGTGTGTGCGATGAAAAGTCAGGATGAAACACATTCATAGAGTAAGCATTAGTAAACTCAAGAGTTCGTGTGAAATCACATTATTTTAACATCCATATCAATTCATAGCTCGATGGCTCTCAGAGCGTTAAGCTAATTGCTTTTACAGTAATTTTTTTCAGCTGTTACCCCACAAAAAAAATGCAAAATAAATGAAATAATAGATTTGGTTACAAGGATCAAAGTGTCACAAAAATAGAGTCAATTATTTGATAATGGAATGGATGCATTTCAAAATTTCCCTGGTCGATTTTAAAATGGAATCATTGGCAAATTTTACGATTGCCTTGATTACAGAAAGCAAAAATGGTTATAAGATAATGACTTATTGAAACGAAATGATAGTTAACTGCCTAGATGATTAAACTTATTCTTTTCAAAAGTTTTAGTACGAATTTATATATATATATATATATATATATATATATATATATATATATATATATATATATAAGCAAATAGAGACATATGTTTCCAAACTAACCCTCAAAATATGTCTAATCTGCAGTGAAAACCTGGCTTATTATCTTTGAATAACCCACTGAAGAATCTGGAACAAGCCTGATGAAAATTATCAATTTTTTTTCTTGACACTATTAAAATGGGATATTTAGGTTGTTTTGATTAATTTGCTGTTTATAGGCAGCAATATACGGCACTAATAAACATTTACAAAACAAGTGTTTTTAAAGCTGGTCAAAAGAGCAAAATGCTTTTAAAATTCTGGTTTAAAGCCTAAAATTCTAAATCCCAAGAAAATTCCTCAATTTACTATGCGTTCCATGTGCCACCATGAAAAAGGGATCTGCGAGTGCCTCATTTAAACTTCTGCTTTTAAATCACGTGATATGAGGAGTATTCGTGACAAAAAAATTCTTTCAATATTCGAAATGAATATATGGAAGACAATGCCTTATCATTTATAGTTTTATTTGCACCCAGTTAAATGGTATCAAGTAGTGATATGAAGGCAGTTCGATGTGATTAGCCTCGTTCAGACAATTACTGCAGCTTGATTAATGCCAAATTGTATATCATTCTACTATCCAACATAAATATGGAAAAGAAGAGGGACCTGCAACATGGGCAAGTCTTGATCTTCCATACAACCATGACTCGGGCGGAGCCAGAATCCGAGCAAAGATTCATGGGGTGTTGCAAGACGTTGATATAAATAAGCATTTACTTTTATTACAAATGTAAACATATTTTAGAACCAAAAACGTCATTTTCTACGTAAGATAATATATATAAGAAACAGCCTAAACTCAATAGAATCAATTTCGTATCCAGTACTAAAGTACTTTAACACTACCTATAAATCCAAATTTAAAAATAAACACTACAACAAACCAGTATAAATAATAAATGCTTAACACTTACAAAGCATTAATGTACATACAGATGTCAGATCGCTTTTGCAATATACACACTCCTGATGAGGACCCAAGATTGGGCGGAATGTACTAGGGAACCAATTCACGCCGGATGTCATAAAAATCAATGCGGCGACCCGCAAGGATAAATACAAAAATGTGTAAACAAAGGACGTCTTCATTGTTTAATGATATATGCATATGTTTTATGAAAATCGATTAAACCATTTTAAATGAATTATTTTCGTCAGTGGGCGTAAATTTTTTCGACAAGTTGGTGGTCATATTAAGATTACTGAATATACTTCAATGATGAACGGCTTTTAGCCGCAAAAATGGTGTTTTATGATATATTGTATGCTCTGAATATCCCCTAAATTGGACTATGTTAGCCCACAAAAATATATTTTAACACCCCATCGCAAAGAGAAATCATGCAAAAACTTAGTTTCAAAGCTATTGTAATAAAATCAAGATCAACGCAATACCGTAAATAAACAATGTTGTCAATACAAAACTAATGCCTTTTAGTTAAGGAAGCTTTTACGAAACATTTACTATTCATAGCATATATGCATGTGTTTATGAACAGTAAACGATGTTACGTTAAAACTTTATTATTTTAATATCCTTTATTTAATTTTAGGTTAGGCGAAAAATATTTGGATCGATTTCACGGCAAGGATAGGCCTTGAAATAACGCATTTCGAGTAATGGAACAACTTGAGGTGAAAATTGGTAATTGGTCTTAAAAATTCGTTCATTGCATGAATATTAGCAGCTCCTACAATCAAAGATTAATATATGTATGAGAGAGAGAGAGAGAGAGAGAGAGAGAGAGAGAGAGAGGGATTGTGCTTTGTATAAAAAAAGATGCTCTTTTGATTTTTCCCGGCTTCTGTTTGTATGTAGTGTGGGAAAATTCTCGTAAAAGTAGCGAAAACACTTAATCAAAACGGTTCATTACAGGTTTTTTTTTTCGCTCTTTCAATCTCTCTGAAGAAAAGAAGCGTGTCTTTTTCATGCTCTGTGATAACACACCCGAACGTATAAGAGCGACCTGTTTCACTATTCTTTCTTTCTTTCTTCCTTTCGATACTTTCATCTGTGCTTGTCTTTATTGTGATTATTGTTGATTTGAGTTTGTAGGTGGATTGATGTTTGGGTTCAGAGAGCAGAGAGGTATTCAGTGCCAGCATTATTTTAGAAAATTATTTTCAGTGGGCAAAAAGAAAGATAAGTTGAAAGAATTAAGTGAGGAGTAAAAATGATAGGGATGATGAGAGAACTAAGGAAGGGGAAGAGGGAAAGATAGAGAAAAAAAAAAAGAGTACGAAAGAGAAAACTAGTCAGTGAGAGGGAACATGACAGAGGAGAATGAAAGAAAAATATAGAGAAAAGAATCTGGGAGGGGGAAAGTCGGTCAGCTTAAATACCAATGGTGTCGATAGACACCACTGTCTTTTCATGTTAGTTGTTCGTAGTAACGTTAAAGCAACAGAATAAAAGATGTCCTTCAAGCTTTTTGACCGACAAATATTAAAAAAAGAAGTAATCGTGTCATGGAACATAAAACCAATTACCTGTAACTCGAAATTATTAAATATCTTAGAATAACAGCATCACATGAGTAAGTAGGTTTGATAACCATTTATTCACCTGTCCATGATATAACACACACAGAGACACACTCTCTCTCTCGGCTGGTTGGCCAAGTAGGTAGAGTGTTCGCCAATGATCCGGGAGACCTGGGCTCAATCCCAGATCGCATCATACCAAAGACTTTAAAAATGGTACTTGATACCTCCTTGCTTAACACTCAGCAATATAAGGTATGTATCAAGGGTAAAGTGGAGCATTCCAGGGAAAGGAGTAGCGCTCTCCCCTAAACCTCGGTGTAGTAGCTATTGAAAAGGGAGCCTTCTGGTCGCCCTCGACCAGTCGCCAACTTTACTTATATATACGTGTGTGTATGCAGTATCATGGGTAGGTGAATAGTTAGTTATCAAAACTATATAATTTAACATGAAACATGAATAATTATATTGAACATGAAACATTTCTCATGGTCTGTTATATGAAAAGGTTGATAGTGATAAATTATGTATAATTTATGGTTATTTTGCTCCTTGCATAATTTTAGCAAGTTTTTCATTGACGTCTTGAGTCATAGCAGAACAGCGTTTTGGATGGTCTCGAGTCTACTTCTGGTATCCAGTTCCCTCTGCTTCTTTTCTGACCTTCGTGAACCGTTCCAAAGGACAATTACATTTGGTTTTACCGTTCAATGGCTTTTTCTGCTGTCGAGCAAGATCCAATTATCTGTCTGTTTTTTTTTTTTTTTTGCTTTTTTCATTTTCATTCAATGGTCTTCTGAAACGGCAAAATCCACGAGTTGGAATGTACTTTGTTTTCTTGTTGATTAATTCAAGGACAAGTATTAATAATAACACCTGTACTTGAATTAATTAACAAATAATTCTAGTAAATCAATACAAAGACTGGCATCGGCATCATCATCATCGCGAGATTTTGGAATGGTTTCAAGTATCATAGTGCAATTGATCCTCAACCACTTCTTTCAAGCACTTTTAAGATAAAATAGGGTTGAGTACTTTCTTTACCACCTATCATCATCATCATCATATCGTGCTGGCAGCACGGATATCCCTGACCCTCTCTCGCCACTCCTCCCTATCGTTCATCGCCCTAGGTAGGTCTTCAGGACAACAACCTGTATCCTCACATAGCTGCTGAATGTACGTTCGAGCTGGTCGTCCTGCTTTTGCGCGGCCATGTGTGGGGATCCATAAGAGTACATCTCTTATGAGTTCATCTCTGCTTCTCCAGCAGTGTCCTGCATGTCTGGTTCGTCTAACTTGAATAGTTTTCGTGATAGGGGGCAGGTGGCCGTACAGTTGGTGTCTTGTGGGGTGTTGCTGCCAGGACTTGTTCAGGATTGCACGCAGCATTCTTGTGTAATTGCCATCTAGTTTCTTCTCCAGCCGTTTTGTTAGCGTCCATGTAGTGCATCCATATAGCAGTATCGATGTGACCACCTATATTCCGTAACATTATAAAGTAAGCGTTCCATGAAGAATTCCCCAGAGTTTTTTTTTTTGTTTGTTTGTTTTTGTTTAAATAGCATATCTACCTTCGTAGGTTATTTAATGCCAAATTTATCCAAGTAGAAGAACAATAGTGGTGCTATTTAATCAATAGCTGGAGGTACGAGGTCCATACCTTTTCGACTGGAGTTCAAACTTGCTTATAACAATATAACAGTCCAACACATTAGCCACTACGCCATAACTCTTCCCTGGAGTTCCGCAAAGTAATATTTTCTGTATTTTAAGTTATTTACTAACTTAAGATTTTTTGATTTTAACACCTTTTTTAAACTCCCAGGTGCGTTGTTGACATTTACATAGCAGAACTTAGTTTTGATGACATTTAAGGATGTCTGAGAGGATCGAACTCATTTTTATGTTCTGTAAGCCAATTTAGCAAACCAATGCATTGTATAAAAGGTTCCTGAAACTATCCATAGCTCAAATTTGGCTCAAGTTTTCAAGTATAAAGCATCTAGTTAAAATCGAACTCGTTAATTGTTGATCCGTAAACATAGATAACTGACTCTTATCACTGCGTATCTGAGATTTACACTGCTACATATTCAAATCTTTGCTTGTAGGGTTTTAATGCTGTAGAGTTTGGTAATAAATAATATAAGATGTTATTACATTACGGTGTTGCCTAGATTTGCAAGGAACACTTAGTAAATACGAACTCTCAAATCAGTAATAACTGACCAGCGAGACTAGCTTGCTAACCATTACACCTCAAGATTGTTTTGCTTAAATTTGGGAAAGAGCCCGAGTATTATATACCAAGTGAGGATCGAACGCACAACTCATTGATCAACAAACCTAGCTTCCTGACCATTACATAAAGATAGGATTCCAAAAGCGTTGCTTAGTTTTAGCTGTATATCAGAAATATGGGCGCCTTTAATCATTAAGACGAGATAGCTTAGCTTCGATTTGGTAGAGGGCCGCAAGTTCTAGGCACTTAGTGAGGATCGAAGCCACTTCTCAGTAATAATTGATATGCGAGAATAGATTACTCGCCATTACATTACGGCGAGTTTGCTTGAAAACAATAACTTCACCGAGTAAATTTTGAATGGTATTTATGTTAAGTAGTAGAGTCACGGAAGAATGTCAAAAGGTGGCTTTTGTTTTGAAAATATTGATATTCAAGCTGACTGAGGGAGAGACACATGTCTTCTTTGCTTCTTCCTTTCTGTTTATTTAAAAAAAAAAAAAAAAAAAAAAAAATTCTAGTCTGTTACGTAATCGACACCAACACCGCCATTGCCAGCGATGCCATTGCTGTTCTTTCGTCGTAGAACTGCCTCTCCTTCCCACCTTCCACGCCTGCCAGTCAGTGAAAAGACCTCCCATCCGCTGTCGACACTGTATACGACTCACCTACTACCTTACCCCTTCCCATTCTACGCTCGACCCATCTACTTTGCACAATTACCACCGAAGTACTTGACACTGACTTCGTATCGTTCCACAAAAGGCTTTTTGGATTATACTTTTTTTCTGAAAAATTTTAATTTTATGTCGTACACTGAATATTGGTGAACATGTCAAGAGCAGGTTACAAAAAAAAAGTATTAGTTTAAGAACTTACCACCGCATAACAAGCGGTTATCATGACATAATTCAAATTTGCTACTCCACACCTTTTTCCTGGCCAACTTAGGTTTGTGTCTTTTGTGAAAAATAAATTCTAAGTAGAAGATGTTACAATATTAATGACGAGACAATATTTAATAATGTGAACACAACATCGGGCTGCCTTGTGAACTAATACATCTAGTTTTAAGTAAAGTTAGCGACCTCGGTCGAGAGCGACCCGAAGGCTCCCTTTTCAATAGCTACTACACAGAGGTATAGGGGACGGCGCTACTCTATTCCCTGAATTGTTCTACACCTTATAATACTGAGTGTTAAGCAAAGCAGCATCAAGTGCCATTTTTGAGTCATTGGTACGACTCAACTAGTATTGAAACTGCAACGAAAAATATGAATATGAAGTTCAAAAATAAATAATCTCTTTGGAATTCTTTATTTCTAGTTACAGAATTTCAGTGCTGAAGAGTTTAATTATACATAGCAATCTGTTTTGATAGTATAAAGTCACAATATTAATGGAAAATATGAATAGGCATCAGTCGAAGCACTTTGGGAATGTACTTTAAAGGAAAGCAGGAAAATGATAACCACACAAAATTAGAATACTGTTGGAATGATATATTTCATCATTTTGTCGAAAATAATACCTAATTAAGTCCATTTTGATTTTATATTGTTTAACCCAAAATAATTCTCGTAACTTTAAGAAAATTGACTGAACTGGGAATTGATTTATTATCAAAGTTGAAATAACTTAAGTACATTCCTCTAATAAGTAACTCGCTATAATAAGCCGTTTTTGCTGGGTTATCATTACATACAAAATATAGATAATTGATGTATGCCAATTATACCCATGCGTTAACAACTGTTATGAGACAATAGTAGAAATAGATGGGTAATTTTACATGTAAATGGTTAGATACATAATACTATAAAGAGTTTAAAGATAGATCGATATATATGAAAAGAGTGAGATTGGAACACGCACACATATATGAGAGAGAGAGAGAGAGAGAGAGAGAGAGAAATGTATTCTATTACTACATCGTATAAGACATATATACAAACAAATTTGAGGATCGTATGTAGAGACGCACTCATTTGTAGTTCAGTGTATATACTTCCGCTTTTAATAATTGGTTGTATGTCGATATTATGCAAATCACACAGAATGTCTACTTGTCCTAACCTTAAATCTTTCAATAGATTAAAAAAGACTCGGCTAATGTGAATGCTTCAGTAGTCTTTGCTGTATACCTTAATACCTCAAAATATCCCTTAAATATATGAAAAGGAACCACAATGTCCCGAACAAAACCTCCTATCAAACAAACACGCTCTCTTTAACTTGCCTCAAAACCTGGTCTTTGTAATACAAACATTAAAAAGAAATAGTCGGTGCAGTTGGCCGACATCGTTTGAATTGGTTGAAGGCTTGCAAGTCATCCAGCCTTGATTTCATGAAGACTCAAATGTGTGGTCCATTTTTTTCTTTCTTTTTCTCCCTCCTTACTTGGAGTCGGGGCAAGATAAAGCACCGACACATATACAGGGCACTCCTTGTCTACTCAGAATCTCCAAAATAAAATGAAAAGGATTTAGAAATCGACTCGGTGTTATTCGACACAACTGCTCGCAATGATCAAAAAGTCTTTAAGGAGTTCTAACAAATTAACCACACCCTGTAAACTTTTTTTTCGTAGTTTTTAGCTTCTTTTTTCAACGTTACTTCAACACTTGTTTTTATTATTTTCTGGTGCGCTTTTTTTTTTTTCTTCAACGCTGACTTTCTATCTTTTTCTGTTTTTTTGTCTTGGAGGTTTCATTTTCAGTCGCAACGAAATACAATGCTTTCCTGTTGTTTTACCCTTCTTTCTTAAATTACATTTCAATATTTTCCATTTTATTAATCCTTTTTCTTTTTTTCTGTATTTTAATCATAATCTTTTACTTTCTTGGCGTTTAAAAAATTTCCTCATTAACTGTGAAATGACAGAAACATTTCAATTGTTTGATGTTTTAAAATTTTTACCAAGTATCAACCCGTCAGGGATTATTTCAAGCTTAGTGTTTAGTTTGTTGCAATCATAGTACATTCGTAATAACATTTTTGTCTTGCTGCTTTATAAGTGTTCTTCCCCGCCCCCACTGTCCGATCGAATACGAATAACTTAAACAGATCAATTTGACCCTAACAAGTATTGCCACTCCTGTTCAGAGTTGACCTGGGAGTTATGGCAATGAATTGGTACTCTACACACCCTAGATCTCCACAACTAGAGCTTCACCATCAGATGTAGTTTAACGCCATTCCCAAAATACTCTTATATTTAGCTTGGATTCCGCGTTTTTGGATGAAAAGGTCGAATGCTTCAACATTTGTGATAACGATGTTCAAAAACGCAATGATAATTATTAGTTAAAACTCTTCAATTATGCAAGAGCCTCATTCTACATCCCCTTCCTTTTTTGTCATCAATATTGTTTTTACAAAGACACAAGTGATTGAGATAAAATTACTTTAAGATTAAAAAGTGAAATTAAAGAACGGAATTTAAAGTGAATTTTCATGTTTTCCAAAAATTCATGAGTAGTTGATATTTTTTCTGGATAATTGGAGTTCTGGTTATCTTTGCTACTGTTCTCTGTAAATATTTTTTCAAGACAACATAAAATTATAATAGTTGCCAAAAAGATCCTATTTACCCGACCCCTCCGCTCGGGCAGGATATGACACAAGGTCAATTTCTAAGCGGAGTTTAACAGGTTTGAATTCAGAGTTTTCCTTCTCATAGACTAGTTGCCTAACCAAGGCTGAAGAACCTAGTCTGTCCTATTTACCCATAGCTGGAGGGAGAATAATTGGATTCATACCTTTCCCAAGGGTATTAGTGCTATGTGAAATGCGGTCAGTCAGGTCCAGGATTTGAACTCGTGTCGCCGTATCCATATCCTGCGACGATAACCATTACACCACGGGCACCTCCAATAGTCGCCAAAAAGATGGCTGCATTTACTTTTGAAAAAAACAAAAAACAAACTTATCAATGATTAAATTCTTGCTTGATTGCGGGAAATAAAACAATAGAAATCTAAGAGCGTTAAACGTTTTTAAAAACGCTATAGCGGATTAAGGTGTCATGTTTTCTTATAAGTGAATTAATGATTTTATCGCAAAGTCATCGCTTATCTTTTGCTATTTTTAGCAATCATAATCATCAAGTCACGCCTACGGCACAGAGTTCCTTGACTGTCGCTATCTATCCCTATCATCCATCCCTCTTGGCAGGTATTCTAAGCGGTATCCTGTGTCCGCGGGGAGCTGATCTCCAAGTCCTTGCTGGTCGGCCCACACTTTTCACGTTCATGTGTTGGAATCCATAAGAAAATATCACTTATGATTTTGTTCACCTTCTCCAGCCGCCTCACATGTCTTGTTTGTCTTAATTCGATAATTCGCGAGATTGGAGGCCGCTCAACCTATATATATGATTGTACGATGAAAGTACCTGATTTAAAAACCATATTGTGTAATATATTATCTAAAATATCGGAACTACTGGAGAAATTTACACGATAAATACTATAAAAGAAATACTACAAATCAATTAATCAATGACTATCAAGTAAGCCAAATATATAATGATGTTGAATTGGTGTATAAGACATACACTTTCCATTACATCCTTTATTATCAGTATTTAACATATTAAACAATACCGGTAAATCTGAGATATGTGCATGGTTAAATAATTTACTAACTATGAGTCTTATGATAGATAAAATACAATGATGCTTTATGTGGTACAATAAGTCTGATTTGGGTAGTTTTCAGTCGCATTTTATCTTTAAAATGATATAGATACGTATACGTGTTTTTTCAAATCTGTGCAACTATTTACCCATGACGAGATGGAAAACAAATGGATTCATATCTTTCCCAAAAACATGAGCGATAAGAGAAACGCAAACGGCCTGGTTCAGGATTTGAAGTCGGATCTCCCATCTTCTACGAAGATGACCCATACGCAAAGCAGCATGGACACGTAAATTCAGCAATACTTCACCGTTTTATTCTTAAATGTTGTTCTACTAGGCATAGGTCTTGATTTTATTTTAAAGACTTAAAGAAATTTTAAACTTAAATATCGGTACTTTTTGATCACACCTCGTGACATTATTCGATTTATTTTCTTGAATTTTCAGCATCTGATTTTTTTCCTTCGGTGCTTTTTCCTTTTCATTCCGGTTAATTTTGAAAATATAGGTTTGACAAGACATTTTTGTCAAGAGAACTTAGTTTTCGACCAGCAGCCAATCAGTGAAACGCATCATATCACAAAAAAAAAAAAAAAAAAAAAAAAAAAAAAAAAAAAAAAAGCATAAAATATATATACTCAGGGAAAAGCCTTGCGTGATTTCTTCCTCCTGTATTTATTGATATGAACACTTAATGTTGATCATTGACTTACTATTTTTTCTCGATTTTCGTCTCGATGAACAAAAACCGATCAGGTATGCTTCATACACTCTATTGACCTCGAACGTACCGAGTTTTGCTATGAACTGCCCTCGTTCTTTTTTGTAAATCCGCGCGTGGGCGTGGCCACACACACACACACACACATTGAAAAAGAAACTAGAAGTTTCTGATCGTTGATTTTTTTTATTACGTAAAACAGTTTTTAGTGTACCCCTAGCATTGACACGATTGGGCAACATATCTTTGGAGTTTAAGCACATTTTTTGCCTGCATTGCCCACATTACGTTCTTTCCTTTGGCTTAGTTAAACCAACTAATATGGCATGCATATGTAAATGCTCAAACAGAAACGTATGTCAATATGCATATTAGAAATTGAAAACGAAATAAGTTATTTGAAGAACAGTGGGTTCTTTGTAAAACTCAAGACAGATAATCAACTCTTGGAGTCAAGTTGGCTTCTTATTTGAAGGAATGGTTAGCATGCTTGGCTCAGTAAAGATTTTAGCTAGTTCATTTCTCACTGAGAGACCCATATATTTTGCCTCACGCTAAACAAAATTAAGTATATTTGTTTTCTTTGGGTTTTATGGCATATTAACCTTTGGAGGTAATTTAATGACAAATACATTTTAATAAAAATAAACAGTTCTATTCCAAACAATTCAGTTTAGCATAAGTATGTAGTTTAAATTTCAAAACAGTTCTATTTCAAGTAATTCATTATAGCATAAGTATACAGTTTAGTTCTATTTGACCTATAGACAGGACCTTATCAAGTGCTACCGCTGCGTGCCAGAGTGGACGTGGGACTGATGGCAATGAAGGTGTTCTCCGCATTCCCCAAAGCTCCAGCATTACTGGAACCTCACCATTAGATTGTTTATTGTCTACGACACTTGTTGGTGGCAGAATCTTACTCCTCTACAGACACGCGGTCGGTATATCCGACTGGTTAAAAAACAAAACTATGCTTAATAAAATTCTGTTAAAAAATGCATTAATATTTCTGCTCTCCCATCAGCTGTAGATAAATAGTAAAGCAAATTGGATTCTTTAGCCTTGGTTTTATAACCAGTCTTGGAGGGAGAAGGAATATTCTGAAATCAAATCACTGGCCGCCTTGTCTAGCTGGAGAAGCCTTTATCCAAAGGAAGCTTCGATTACAGCCTTTCATGTAGACTTACAGAAAATGTTCACAAACGGAAACAAATGCTAAAGCAAATCTACATTGAATGCTAAAATGATTTCTCGGGCGTGGAATGTAAACAAAAGGGCAACGTACATAATAGCTAAAATTCATTATATATATATATATATATATATATATATATATATATATATATATATATATATACACACTTTATTACATTTATTATGTCAGAACTTTTAAATACGGGAGGTCGAAAACACAACATTAGAAAAGCATAAGTTCATGTTTCAAGTTGAGGTTTTCCTTCCAAAGTATAATCTTACATCAGCTCATGCTTTCTTTCTATATATTTGGACAATTTAAGAGGATTTTAGTCGACTTATGCTCATACGTTCTCAATACGATTGATGCTGCAGTTTCGAATCCATAAACAATGATCCTTGCGTATATATTTATGACAGTATATCAGCTAGTAGATATATGTTATATCACCGTATAGGTGAAGATTTTCGTCAATGAAAAAGAGAATCCTGCTTTTTTTTATTTTTATTTATTTATTTATTTTTTTAATAACCAGTTACCCGGTCCAAGAACATAATTACTAGCACCTAAATGTTTCTATTTATCGCTCTGTCTTTTATCTGTAAGAGCGAGGAAAATATAATTATCAAACAAGGACCTATTTTCAAAGAGTTTTATGGTAAACTTCAAAGACATTTTTTAACTTGTGTAGCTCTAGTTTATCTGGCTATTACTTACATAACAGCTACTTCTGCAATTGTTTTGACAGGTTTTCAATGCTCTTTTGAGGCGGAAAAAAAGTTTTAGTGCTAATCAACTCATGGGAGTGCACATGTATTATAGTATTTTGGCCTGACAAACAAAACAAAAATTTTCAAAACAAATAAAATGCCGCTGTTCCCAAGAGGTAGGAAAGAACAGATTCAAATTCATATTCTAAAGATAGACTAGAACAGACACATAGATATTGCAAAAACAATTACTCTTTCGTTTTTCCTTAATATGAGATTGAGGTCAAATTAGTAAAACAATTAAAAACAAAACAAAAAACTAAATGAAAAACTTACTAAAAGTTAAAGAAATGAGTTAATTGTTTTACTGTATTTTTGTTCGTGGCGGCGCATGTATCACGTGACTCGCTGTGGTGGATAGTATCATGTTAGTTGGTGCGCCGACACGTCATGCAATTGCATCTGTGATTTGAAAGTCTCACTGACGAACTTGTAATGTAATCTCATTCTGGAACTTATGCTCTACGAGTTCAAACTTAGCTGTAATGCTGCGGAAGCAACCAAACAAATTAACAATGCAAAAGGGAAAGGTGCAGTTGATCATGGTACATTTAGCAGATACTTTAAGAAATTTCGCTCGGGTTGTATGAACCTCGAGGATCTTACTTGATCAGGTAGGCTCAAAAATGTCGAATTTGAGTCTCTGCTCTAAGTCATTGCAGCAAGTCTGGTTAGTAGCCCTGGGAGTGTATCAGGCGAGCTCACCATCTCACATTCCAGCGTTATTCGTCACTTTCATGACCTCGCCGAAATTATCTGGAGCTGCCGGATTTTAAATCATGTTAGCAAAATATTACATAACCTTTGACTCACTCTTGAACGTTAATGCTTTTCTTCAACGTTAGACTGTCTTCTTGTTTTCAAATTCAGTAATCAAAATACTGGCTCCTTTCTGAACTTGAACATAGAGCACCGGCAAAGTTATGGAAATATGTAACTATATCATATCTAGGAAGCTCATGTTTTTTTACCATTCCATGTCATGCAAGAAAACGCTTTATCCGCCACCCTCACAGTAGTTCACTTGCAGGGTATTTAGAAACTGTATAAAAAAAGAGGTACTACTCATAAAGTGTAACAGTAAATGAACTTATATTTGATTAGCATATATTGTAAAGCATGCAAAAAAGAATCTACAAATATATATCTTTTCCCAACGTATCCATTCATCTTTGATGCTTTAAGATCCGGCTGTGGAGCCTTGATTTGATAACCAGCCAGGAGGACTTTACTGTGCCTGTATGGATAGATACTCTCCCGGTAGACGACTCAGTTGACACTGGGCCAGACGAAGTCAAGCTTATTTAATGACAACTCCACTAACTTTTTCCTGCAGAGGAATAATTTTTTAAGACCAAATTTATTTTCAAAATCTTAAATTGTTAGGATAGGCAACATTTTACAAAAAAAAACAAAAAAAAAACAACATATTTGTTAAAATTTAAATTCAAAAGAATACGCGTAAGACATGCGGATTAAGTTAAGTCACTCTCAGCTACTTGTTGAGGGAAAACCTGTTTGAAAGACATTTCCATAGATTGACAATAACCCTCAACATTCTAGGTGCTACAAAAGTGTGTTTACGGAGTACATTATGATTTTAATCGGCAAGTCATGCTTTCTTTTCAAACGTCAATACGATATATGTAAAATAAAATACTAAAAACATAAAAAAAGAATCTACCATTATATATATATATATATATATATATATATATATAAATAAATAAAAAGAGAATAAAATTTGTTTTCCACATATTTAGCTATATTGGATTCTTTGTTTTTAGGCAAGATGTCTTAGTCTACTCTACACTTGATATTGATATACTAACACTGAACACAACGGAAAGAAAAACAAGATAAAACTATCAGTACATACGAAAAACATTTAACAGTGTACATATACATGACACTTACAAGTGGTATTAAAAGTAAAGAATCCACTGACGTGTTCCAATAGCTATAACTATACGTGTATTGTTCCACGAACAAGCAGTACGTAGAAGGGACGTAAAACAGAAAAAGACTCAGGTAGAAAAAGAGTAGATAAGATAGTTTTGTGGCACTAACGTTCCTTCAGAAACAATGCTTCCTCTATATATAGACCCGGTGGAAAGAGTTCGAGAACAGCTTTTTGAAACCACTATATGACCCCCAACTAGAAGTGTAAAGGGTCTAAAAGGAGAATTGCATTTCCAGTATTCTTACTGGTAGAAAAGTAATGGTCAAAATGTTTAATAGAGGTCCTTTTTAAAACATGAAAAATATTTTAGTATACTTCGAAGGTAAATTCAAAAAGGAATTTTAAAATGCATGGTATATCCTAATGTATATTAACAGCATAACATTATTAATAACTTTTTTATTTTATGAAAAAAGGATGTTTATTATACTTCTTAACTGGTCCATTGCCAAGCGGTTAGAGTGTTTGCCAATGGCCCGGTAGACTAGGGTTCAATTCCAAAATCGAGTCATACCAAAGGGATTGGTACTTGATTCCTCCTTGCTTAACACTCAGCATTATAAGTTATGGATCAAGGGTAAAGTGGAGCAATCAAGGGAAAGGAGTAGCGCCCTTCCCTACACCTCGATGAAGTAGCTATGGAAAAAGAAAGCCTTCGTATCACCCTCGACTATGGTCACCAACTTAACTTTTATTATACTTTTTAAACAACTAGTTCTTGTGATTAATTTCTGTTTCCCTGAATCAAAACCTATTCTGATCATGTGCGATCATTCGAGGAACGAAAAGGAAAATTCTAAATGAAACCAGTTGCCAACAAGTCAAAATTGAAAATCATTACACGAAAGGAGGTGCCCAATATCTGGCAAGCAAAACATAGTACTGCAGGGTTTTCTAACTCTGGCACACAGACCTCAGGTTGCTTACAGTACTTACAGCTTCTAAGAGATTACCCAACTTAGAACTGAACAGACTCATTTTTGTTTAACTACGGTGACCTAACAGGAACCGGTGTTTTGATCTTAAGTCATTATTTGGGAACTGTTGAGTATATGCAATAAGTTCTGACGAACCAACTGCAGAATCTATCATCTAATTACTTCAATGAGTTGGATGAAAGTCTTCGTCGTTATGAGGCTTTTTTTTTTTTTAAGTAGACAGTTTCTGAATTTTATGTCGAATAAGCACTGCAGAGATATTTTTAGAGGGTTCAAATTACTAAGTTAGTTTTACCGAACTGTGATGACATAATTCTCTTGTTTGAGCTCTCTATGAACATTTAAGCATTGTAGAATAGTGAAAATATTGAATATATCGCTATCATATTTCGGAGATTACATGAGATGACCTGATATTTATGAACATACGCCTAACATGGGCGGTCAATTGTTTACAAGTGATTTGAGCGGTCTTCACAAGTGTACGTGTACTAAATTAACGTTGTTATATGGAAGTTTTTTTTTCCTCCGTCAAAGCCTAAAATTAGTAATTTCTTTTACAAATCAAATGTATGAAGAAAAATATTGTGATTAGCTTTCCAAGATGATATTGATGCTTCTATTAAGTAAAGAGTGAAGGAGTCATACTAACATTTCGTACTTATCTAACAGCGAAGATTTAGACGATTAAAAAATTACGTTTTGAGCGGATATGGACCCTACAAAATTATGTTCGAGTTACAAATCGGACTTGAAGTTGATTTTTTCTCAGACCATTTAGATACAAATCTTGTAATGATGAACTGTTTTTGCTACGTTATACTTACTTATACATGAAAACATAAGGAACACACACTATAATTTCTACATCAAAAACTGGTTAAACTCATGACTTAGATTTCCGAGGTTGTATCAGCACGTCTGAAGTTCGTCAAATTGGGATAATATATGACATTAGAAAAATAAAGTAACCCAAAAGTGATGAATTTATTATAATGGATAGTCAATGTTAAAACGTTCTGGCTTTAATACACCTTCCTACTTGCCTGTGACAATCGCGTGATATTTTTCCTACGAAGAACGCTACTTGAACTTCTGTGATTTCTTTGTATATATTATCTCTTTTCATTTTGTTAAAAAATCCATCACAGTTCGAGCAATATATTTTACCATCTCAAAATCCTGATGAAAGTTCATTAAAACCGAGACGTTTTAACGCTGACTTTTCATTATAATAAATTCATCACTTTTGGATAACTTTGTCATTCTATTTTCTTCATACTCGGATTTATTTCCATTATTTACTTCCACATTTTATTCGAGACAGACAGAGAAATTTAAATTTTGGATGATAAAAGAATTATGATTTAGACAAGCCATGTGTTCAGCAACCAATAATATTTAGCAACTTTCCATTCTGGCCGAATCATAGCCAAATGCAAAAAATTTAGTTGTAGCCTATTGACTGGATTCATCAGGAAGACAGATCCTGCCCAATTTACTTAGCGAAAAGCAGTCAGAAGGATCATCCTAATGCCTGCGGTAAAAATCCAAATAACCCAAGAAATCTGAATACGACCTTAAAATACTCAAGATATCAGTAAATCTACATCATAATTATAAGAAAACGTTAATTTTGTACAATTACAATCTTCTTTTTTAATGCACTTAAGTCAGTGTTAAATAATAATACATATCTGCGGACCAGGTTACGAATATATTGGCATATTCTAGCTAATACTTTTCCAAACGAAGAGAATTGGGATTGGATATCAAGTATTTTTACCTTAATTTGAAGTCTTCATTAAAAATGAATCTTTAAATAAAAAAAAAAAAAAAAGTGGAAAAAATAGCGTTATTGTTCTAAGAGTTTGAAATAATTATTAATTATTTGAAGATTTATCAGTGTTTACTTTTGGACAGGATAGAGATTAGCTTTTCTGATAAAACAATTTTGTGATCTTTAGGTATAGCAAAACAAAAGTCATATCTTTTTCATAGAGTGGCGTGTGAAAATAACTATATGATAACATGAAATAATTGGGGTCATGAAAATATTCTGTTCGATGACCTGGTTGCAGTTTGAACCACTTCACAATGACATTGAATAAATTGGTCGAGTGATCAGAGATAATATTTTCTTCTAGATTAAACATTTATAGCCATGTTTTTATAATTGTTTTGCTTTTCAAACTTTTTTTGGCCAGGAATAATTGCTGGCTAATATAAGATGATTTTCCTAAATCAGAGAAAACAAACAGAAGACCAGAATTAGTTTTAGTTTAGAACCAAAAGTACCTGTACTTTGCCAGAGAGCTTAAAAAAAAAAAAAACTCATGGAGGATAATGGTTGCAGTGATAACAATTATGTCCTGTGCTCTGGAAACAATCCTGAAACACCTGGAAAAGAGACTGAGATTATATGTGGAAGAATTGAAACCATTCACATCACAGCACTATTGAGATCGATGATAATACCGAGAAAAGTCCTTGATAGTTTGGGGGACTTGCTATCACTCAGATTCCAGTGAAAAACCAACAAGGCTGGTAAGAAAAACTAGATATAAAAAAATATCAAAATAGACGTTTAAAGTGACTAACAAGCGACATCTCACACGAGAAAACGTAGACGTGGCTAAGAAAGGGAAACCTTAAACGAGAAACTGAATCTTTTCTAATAGTAGCACAAAACAACGCCATAAGAACCAATCATTTCAAAGTAAGAATCTATAAGAGGCAACAAGATAGCAAATGTGGGTTATGTGGTGATAGAGACGAAACAATCACATAAGTGAATGCTGCACATTAGCACAGAAAGAATATAAGACTAGACACGACTAGGTGGGCAAGGTGATCCACAGGGAATTGTGCAAGAAATCGAAATTTTAACAAACGAACAAATGCTACATGCACAACCTAGCATTTATCCTGGAGAATGTGTCACACACACAAATTTTGATATACAAACGATCACCTAGTCTCGCCTAGACGACCAGACTTTATAATAATCAACGAAAAAAAAAAAAAAAAAAAAAACCAACTTGCAGAAGCGTGGATTTTGCTGTCCCGGCTGACCAAAGAGTAAAATTTAAAGAAAGTGAAATGAAAGATAAGTAATTTGATCTTGTTAGGGAATGAAAAAAACAAAACAAAAAACTATAGAACATGAAAGAGACGATTATGCCAGTTGTAATTAGTGCTCTGGGTACAGTCACCGAATGATTAGTAAAAGGACCGGAAGACTTGGAAGTAACAGGACGGGTGGAGACCATCCAAACGACTGCCTTATTGAAATCGGCCAGAATATTGAGGAGATTGGTATCACTCAAACTCCAGTAAAAGACTATCAACTAACGCTGATGTGTAAAAAAAAAAATAAAAAAAAAAAAATTGGTTGGTTGTTTGGGTTTTATGGCCCATCAACCTTTCTAGGTTATTTAAGGCCAAATACACTTCATTCAAATAATCAGTTCTATCTTTTTTTAAATTCAGTTTAGCATGAGTATACATTTTAATTTTCAAAAACATTTACATTTCAAGCTATTCAGTTTAGTCAAACAGTTCTAATTCAAACAATTCAGTTTAGCCTAAGAACAGTTTCAATGTCAGTTCTATTTCAGATAATACAATATTGCATGAGTAGGCAATTTAGTTCTATTTGACCCATAGATAGGACCCTATTAGGTGCTACTAATCCAGGCCAGAGTGGACCTGGGAGTGATGGCAATGAAGGTGTATTCTGCATTTCCCAAAGCTCCAGCATTAATGCAGCCTCACCATCAGATGATTTAGTCTCATAAACAGGACACTCGTAAGTGGAGCTCTTAGCCCTCTGCAGAGATGCAGTTGGTGTATTCTACAGCCCCAGCCGACTGCGAATACTCTGAAGGAGTAAATTGTAATAATTTTCCAATTTTAAGCGTGTATTACTATCATAAAAATGACTCATGATAACGAAGTATTTTTACCGAAAAGCCGTCAATCATACAAACAAATGCGACAAGTTCGTTCCATAGTTCAAAGGTAGAAAGGACTGGGCGAAGATGACCAACTAAGAACTATGCAAAATACTATGATTTAACCACGTATAATAAAGATGTACGCACAAACCAGAATCTGATTTTGATAATTTTTTTTTTTTTTTACCCAGAGTTGCCTTTGTTTTGATATTAAAATCTTTTTAGGATTAAGATTTGGAGTTTGGTGATAAAGATATTAATAAATGGTGAAGGAAGAGTGTTATTTAATCTCTAGGAAGTGCCAGCTTATACCAACGGTGTAAAAAATTAACAAGTAGTAATAGTTGTAGTTAAAGGGATAATGCTGTTTTTGTCGTTAACGCGAACAAAACATATCTAATATCTCATGAGAATGCGAAATAGTCTGGGCAATATCTAACGGGAGCTAAATTTTGCACTCAAGTAAATGTCTATATAACAAAAATTAGTAAAATAAAAATGAATAAAGAGAAAAAGGAGGTCCCATTATATCAATACAATAACATGAGCCTAAAACGGGTGCGTTCCGTTATGACCTGTACAAATGCAAGAGAGAGAGAGAGAGAGAGAGGAGCTGGTCAAACTATCAACTCAATGAACTCAACGACTTGCTCCCTGTTTCTCTCCCTAAGGCTGTGGGAGGTCTGTCCCACTTTCAAAGATGCAGTCAAAATATACTTAAAAAAGACTGTTCTAGCAGCAGCAGCAGCAGTGGCGAGGGAATCGCAGTGACCGCGATTTTCAGCAGAAGCAATAAGATTAATATTACAACTGGAAATCAACAACTGGGTCACCTGGTTCATCAAACTTTGCTAAGTTTAACCCTGACTTCATGCGTCTTGACTGATCGCTTTGAGACGGAAATCTTTAGTCGGTCATATCGATATAAAATTAGATTAAGCCTGTAAAAGGTGTGTTGAAACCTGGTATACATCTTTTATAATTCGGCAGTAATACTTCCAGAATGTTTCCGTACGTATCAAATGCACATGGCCTTTGTAAAAACAAAATTACCCGGTATGTTTATTATTACTTAATGATCTCCGAGTGACTAATGAAGACGTAATCTTGCACATACGAAGCATGTTCAAAGTAGATTACGATTGGAGCTGTATTTCGGAAGACAGGAATGAACCATGAATGTAGCGTTAATTTTCTTTAAAATAGTTCACTTAATATCAAACATTCTTCTTCCTGCGAGTTTTTCTTTGGTAGAAGCACACGTAAAATCTATCTTGTTATGGAGTGAAGCTTAACCATCGTATTTCTCTTAAGGCCAATCTTGTCCTCTAATTTGACAAGGATTTTCAAGTTAGGAAACAAAAGTTATACAGATATACAAAAGTTATATAGATATGATTTGTGTGAAGAGTACTCTACTTGAACAAACCGGTGTTTCGCCAATTGTTACTTTTTACTATAGATCGAGAATTGGCACAGACTCGTATAGTCGAAATTGTGACTTCTAGACTGCATCATAGTCTAGGAGAAAGTAAACTCTTAAGTCCAACACACTTTACTCCATTTAAAAATTAATCTTTATCACATCCTGTCCATGGTCGAAGGGTGAGATAAATACAAGTATACGCTTTCTTCTTATTAATTCATGTTGATGGAAAACTCAGGATGTTATCATTTTATCAAATGGATAAATGGATTATCAATTAAGTTTTTAAGTCTACAACGTATACAGCACATTAAAGAATTGGATGTATGCTTACTGGCTTATTACAGAAAATAAACATCTTATTCATAATCACATAGTCATAAAAAGCAATAAGTATATCAGCATGAGAGAGACGGTGGGGATATTCATATTTCCTACGATTTATTTGAAGCAATATATGCAAACTGGCCTTGATGCATGTTAAGGTTGGCACCCTACATCGTTATGTTTGGTTTCTTTTACACAAGAGACGAGTAATATAAAAAGAAAACTGAGGTAGGTGCATCAGGAGCAGAAACCACTGGAGGTTTTCCTCACAATATCTAAACAGTGGTTTACCACAAGCAGCTGGTTATGAAGGGGTGAACACACAAGGCAAGCGCAATGAACCAAAGGCCAATCAAGAAAAAAGTTCTTGTTCTTTATTTTTATAAGAACATCAAGCAACTGAAGAGAATTAAAAGACATACATGTAAAAGACACTTGCACTAACAACAGCAAAATTTAATAGAGGAGCAGTTGTTGTATATAAACTGGCTTCCCATTCAAAAGTTACGAGTTCGAGTCATACTTGGTACATATTATTTACTTCCGACACGCACTGTTTGCATACTTTTTTTTTTTTTTTTTTTTTTTTTTAAAAAAAGGTAAGGGAAATTAAGATAAAGTAATACATATTTACTAGCCCCTCCGCTCGGGCAGGATATGACACAAGGTCAATTTTTAAGCGGAGTTTAACAGGTTTGTATTCAGAGTATTCCTTCTCTTAGACTACTTGCCTCAACAAGGCTGAAGAACCCAGTCTGTCCTACTATTTATCATAGCTGGAGGGAGATTAATTGGATTCATACCTTTCCCAATGGTATTAGTGCTATGTGAAATGCAATCAGTCTCGTTCAGGATTTGAACTCGTATCGCCGTGTCCATTTCCTACGACGATAACCATTACACCACGGGCATAAAGTAATATAGCAAAAGAATAAATTTTCTATGTATCTCTTTAATATTCCCGACGTAATGTTTTCATCAAGGTAGTTATTATAGTCACAAGGTTCATTTAGTAACTCAGTGTTAAAGAGTTTAATTCCTGTTTCAAGCAGTACATTGAAAGTGTTGTACTTTTGTTCAGAGAAAAGGGTAAGCGACATCTCAAAGAGAAATTAATTGGAAATTCTTAACTGAGGATGAAATATTTTACTCAGTTCAAAACTATCAAGCTACTTATTACGACGAAAACCTGAAGGGTACAGGTGCCGAAATGTGACAATAACAACGAAGATGAGAAATCCAGTCACAGTACGCCAGTGATATTTGAGAAGAAACCCATCATTTGTTAGTTGTGTGAAATTAATAGATATGTCTGAGACCAAGCTTACGGAATTTTAGGCCGTGTACTATTTCATAGTGCTGTGTTTAATTTGCCACGAGGTTCGCTCGTGTCGAACGTCCGCCACCCGAGAGGCAAGAAAAGTTTTTTTACGTCTAGGTCATACTGCGTGAAAAGAAGCTTAGCGCCTTTTTCTTTATACTCGATTATGTTACTATTATAACACCAGTGTCGCTATCAAGCTGTCATTAATCCTTTTGCAGATAAGGGTAGACCCATAGGTATAAACTAATTTGTATGGAGAATTATTTGATACTCCTTGTTAAATTGCACTCACTTTCGGAAAACAAAGATCAGTTTAAATCAGTTAAACGTGTTTAGTGTTTTATGGCATATTAACACTTGTGGTTTATTATCTAATGTCAACTTATATATAAGCCTAATGTAAAGTTGGGCGGGTCTTGATCCTAGCTTCAAGTGTTCTACGTGTTTAGCCTCACTGAAGAGTTGTGATACAACGAAACAGTGTCTGTGGATGACATATATATAAGTGTGTGTGTGTGTGTGTGTGTGTGATGTGGCTGCGAATAGTTTGCTGCCGACGTTATTTTTGAATGAGCGAGATCTGATTTGACTGCCCACAGTTAAGCTCTTTCAAGTATAGCTATTTAACGCTCTCAAAGAGTGGTAGTAATAATAATTACCAGAATCCATGCTTGAGAATGGAGATGATCAAAATTTTCCGGGATTTTTAGATACAAACAAATCCCCTATTCCCGACAAGAAGACCAGACGTAGTGATAGTTAACAAAAAAAAAAGAGACCCTACCGAAGAGTGGGCTTTGCCATCCCGGCCAACCACAGAGGGAAGATCCAAAAGAAATATTAGATGTTGCCAAAGAACAAAAAAAAAAAAAAAAAAGCTAAGGAACATGAACGTGATGGCGAAATCAATTGTAATTTGTGCTATTGGAACGATCCCCACAAAGGCTTAGTAAGACAGCTGGGAATTGGAAGAAGTCGGCCAGAATACTTAGAAGATTCCTGCAGAACTGAGGAGATTGTCACTCAGTCTCCAGTGAAAGACCATCAGCTAACATTTGTGTGAAAAACTCACAAATAATAATAATAATAATAATAATAATAATAATAATAATAATAATAAAGTATAAGAGCAGGCACGACCGGATGGGAAAAGTGATCCACTTGGAACTGTGCAAGAAATTTAAATTTGAACATACGAACGAATGTTATATAATCCAGAATCTTTCCTGGAGACTGAGACATACAAACGGATCACCTAATCTTGCCCAGATGACCAGATCTAATTAATAAAAAAAAAAAAAAAAAAAAAAAAAAAAACGAAAGAGAACTTGCAGAATTGTGGGCTTTGCTGTCCCGGCTGACCACAGAGTAAAGTTGAAAGAAAGCGAAAAGAAGGATAAGTACTAAGGAATTGAAAAAAACAAAACAAACTATGGGCCATGAAAGTAACAGTGATACAATTTGTAATTGGTGCTCTTGGTAAAGTCACCAAAGGATTGGTAAAAGGACTTGAGGACTTGGAAATAAGCATACGAGTGGAGACCCTCCAAACTACAGCATTGTTGAGATTGGCCAGAATACTGAGAAGAGTCTTCGTGACTTGAGGAGACTTGCTGTCACTCAAACTTCAGTGAAAGGCCATCAGCTAACGCACATGGGAAAAAATCTAAAGGAGTAAATAATACGAAATAAAAGAATGAAGTTTTATTTGACTCACAGAAGGGACTTAAACGAAGGAGCCCAGTCGGCTGGGTCTGTAGAATACATTGCTTGCATCTCTGCAAACGTCCCAACACCAACTAGTGTCCTGAATATGACATTGAACCATCTGATCGCGAGGCTTCTGCCTTGGAGATTAAATGATTATCGAGTACCCCTCCATTGCTATTACTCATAGGTCCACTCTAACCTGAAGAGATAGCACCTGATAAGGTTCTATCTATTGATCAAATAAAATTGTGTGCAAGCAAATGATAGATGTTAAATTGTGACTTTTATATAGCAATACTTGAAGATATTTAATCGTGTGGAAAAAAGAGCTCGGGCTTGTTTAAAATTGTTTTGTACAAAATGATTACAAACCATATATAAGAGAGAGAGTGGATTTGGCATTAAATAACAAACAGTGGTTGATATGCCATGAAACCTAACCAAACCTAAACAGGTACTACCACTCCTCGTCAAAACGAACCTTGAGTAATGGTAATGAAAGGCGACTCCACATTCCCCAAAGCTCAAGGGCTAGAGTCTCACAATCAGATGGTTGAAAATCATTACAGGAAATTCGTTCGGGAGGGTTTTTTTTTTTTTTATCTCTCCGCACAGTTACAGTCGTCGTATTCTACTGCCCCCGCTGAAAGGGCGGCAGTTTAAAACTTTTTCCATTATACAATAAACAACAACAAAATATGTGGAACAACTAGTACAAAACAAGTTTTATTCGTCTTCGTTTCACAAAACCTTTCATACTATTATTGAAATAAAACATTCAATATACTGTTTACTTCTGGTATAAACCAGATTTGACCGACTAGCCTGGGTCTGGCATGATTAAAAAAAAACAAAAAAAAACTTATCACAACGAAAAAGGCAATCTTACTTAATTCTAAACTTTCCAGATTTTACATGAAATATCTTTATTCACTTGCGACTCAAAGTCTTTAAAATATTTTGTATAGGAAGTAATTTCCAAACTCATTGTGTGTGCAGGTTGAACGTATAGGACGCTCATTGAGGATCAATCCCATTTATGAGTAATGATCTACGTGATCAGCTCCAAGACGAATCACCAATTAAGTCAAGGTTGGATTCTGAAGACGTGACGGGTTTGTCTATTGATCATGGATAATATCGAATTAAAACAAACAAACTAACAGAACTGTTATCCATGCAACGTTAAGAACAATGGTTAAATTCATATCTAAAAGGAAAATCAGACTAAGAGAATGAAAGAAAAATAATTTTGATTAAGCCATTCTCATCACTGGTGTGGTAATATGCTGTAATAGCTATTGAAAATGGTTTAATCAAATGCGCAGCTGAGAATGGTCAGTCAGATTGAGAACCACGTTTTGTTATTAGCACAGAGAGCTCAACATATGCTACATTTATGCCATTGTAGCAAAATGTCCGGATTTCACTAGATCAAGAAAATATGTATCTGCGTGTATATGAGAGTGAGTGAGTGAGTGAGTGAGTGAGTGTGTGTGTGATTATATATATATATATATATATATATATACACACACACACAGCAAGGTATAACTTTTTTTATAAGAGAGAAGGAGTTAGAGAAAGAAATAAAGCACAAATGTAAGAGTGAAGTCTCTTTTGTGTGAATGAAAGTGAGATTACTAGAATAAAAGCGACAGAACACGAATGAAAGAGAGATAGAGAAAACAGGAATGAGAAAAAGAAAGAACACGAAAGAATGAAAGTGACAGAGAACACTAATTGAGCGAGAGAGAGAGAGAAAGAGAGAGTATATGTGAGAATACGAATGAAAGAGAAGGAGAAAAGATAGATAACACAAAAGAAAGTGAGCGACAAAGGGAAGGGAAAAATCATAAATGAAAGTGAAAGCCGAGAAAGAGAGAGTAAAAAAGAAACCGTATGAGTGAAAGTGAAAACACGAGCTAGAGAAAGCAGCAAAACATTCCTTGGGAAGTATAAGAATGAAAGAAAAACTAATCGACGGCAGGAGTGAAAGAATGAATAAATAAAAGCAAAAAAAGACCAAATAGAGATAAGAGCGAAAGTTGGCAATGGTGAAAAAAAAGAGTGAAAGAAGAAGAGGATGAATGATAGAACAAAAGAAAGAAAAAGAAAAGAGAAGGTGAAAATGAACAAAGAAAGGGAAAATAAGAGGAGAGTGGGGAGAGAGTTGATTAAAAAGAAAAGAAAGTGCAAGTTCATTGGCACTCGCTATAATAAGCAAATTAAATAATTAGATATATTTAATCTCTGAGTGTAAAATATAAACAAAAATAAAACAATGTATCAAACGCTCACATCACAAGAGACGTAAAATCATTCTTAATAATATAAGCAAAAGAAAAATAAAAACTACAAAAGAAATTAAAGAAATGTCAGAAAAGAGAAAAAACTAACTTCATTCATGCAAATAAACTGCTTTCTTGACATACGAGATCGATTTTAAAGGAAAATACAAACAGAAGAAAAACCAAAAAACAAAAACAACAAAAAACTTAATTCGATTAAAAGAAGTTGATAAAAAATATCTATAGTAATAATTTGGAAGAATGTGTTCTTCAATGAAAGTAAGTTTGCTACCATAGTCCAGAGTGACCCAAAGGCTCCCTTTTTCAAGGTTTACTACACCGAGGTGTAGGGGAAGGCGCTACTCCATTCCCTGGATTGCTCCACTTTACCCTTGATCCTCCCCTTATAATGCCGAGTGTTCAGCAAGGCGGCATCAAGTACCATTTTTTACTATTTGGTATGACTTTATTTGGAATTGAACCCGGGTCTCCCGGACCATTGGTACGAACCGAGAACGCATTAAAGCCCAGTATTTTTGTGGGTAGTCAAAGAAGAACAATTATCATAAAAATGTGACCATACAAACAAGTGGTATATGCACAATAAAGAATCCTTCCAGGAGAGTTAGACACACAAACTTCCTGGGGATTTTGAGATAAAAACGGATCCCCTAATCTCGGCCAGACGACCAGTCCTAGTGATAAACAAAAACAGAAACTGCCGAATAGTGGACTTTGCTGTTCCGGCAGACCAGAGTAAAATTTTAAAAATAGGAAAAGAGTAATATCTAGACCTTGCTAGAGAGCTGAAGAAACTATGGAACATAGAAGTGCTAGGTGATGCTAATTGTAACTGGTGCATTTGGAGCGATACCCAAAAGATTGGTAAAAGGACGGAGACTTAGAAATCAGAGGAAAGTAGAGACTATTCAGAAAAGAGCATTATGAAGATCGGCCAGATTACCGAGAAGAGTCTTGGAGACTTGAGAAGACAAGTTGCCACTCAAGTTCCAGTGAAAAAAAGCATCAGCTAACATTATTGGTAAATACTCTCAAAAGAGTAAAGTAATAATATATTTGCGAGGAGTCAAGTTTTAGCAAAACTTTTCTAATAATCCAGGCATTAAATGCCCAAGATTAAAAAAAAAAAAAAAAAAAAAAAAAAAAAAAATGAAGACTAAAAGCAAATACAAACAAAATCTTTTTCTTAACCAATATAATTATTTCCATTTAACCAAGTTTTAATAATTGGTTTGAGAGAAGTGGAATAATGGCATAACTTCATTTTTAGTTTGAATAGCCATCAGAAAAAAATAAAATAAATAAATAAATAGATAAATCTGTTGAATATCCTTTTCCCTCTCTCAAATTTCCAAATCAATATTACCTTTACAAGATAAAATATTTCTGTAAAGTTGATTAATCTGTTATACTCATAGATACTGTTTGTAACTTTCGGTCTTTTGACAAATAAGTTGATTCAATTATCGAAATTAATGCTTTGATCTCTTACCTGACATGAATTATACCAGTTAACCAGTTAGTAAATAAATTCCAAACCAAGACAAAAAAAGCAATCAGGTATGAATATTACGAAAATTCTACTACATAAATTAACAAAAGAAAAACGAAAACAAAAACAAAAAATGCTGAATGCTTTCGATCTTAAAGTAGTGGTTAAAAAGCTATTTTTACTGATTATTGACATCCTCACAAAGTGCCACACTGAGCTAAACTTAATCAATTATTGTTTTTTTTAAATGAAATCGAGAACGGTGTTATATACTAACCCCACCTCCCACAGGGATAAAGACTGAGAATGGACACTTGACGCACAATAAACAGAAGTAACAAAACAAAAGGAACGAAAGAGAGCGGAGAAAAAGAGAAACAAAAAATTGGAAATGTTAAAGAATGAGAGACTAAAGTAGACGAACAACGGAGAAGAGTGAAACGTTTATATATAAGACGAATGAGGTGGAGTTGTAATTTTGAATTTGGGCAGAAATATCAACAAAATGGGAAGTAATGCATTTGTAAAAATAAGAAAGTTTATCTATAAAAATAGATAAATAAAAAATAAAATTGAAAATATATTTAAGAATTAAGACATAAGCACTACGTAAACAAAGAGGGAAGGAAGAAAGCAGCCTCGTTTTGAATTTGAAAAGCAGACGAATAATGTTTTGAGCGAATCGGAGATACATCAGAAACCAGCTTCCGCGTGTTAGTTTGTTTTATTAGAAATCGAGTACCGTTGTTTTTATTTTATTCATTGGCGTATGAAACATCTTGCATTTCACCTACTAAGTAATTATATATATATATATATATATATATATATATATATATATATATATATATATATATATATATATATATATATATACATACATACATACACACACACACACACACAAAAGTTGTAACTAAGTATACCACAAGCGCGAAAGATATGTTTTTGAATTTGTATTTAACAGGATCTCTCTCGACAGATATTAACCGTTGCTAAGAAGATTGTTGGTGAACAAAATTATTTATTGTTGACTGTAAGTCTTTAATTGTTTTCACTCTATGATAGTTTTTCACACCAGTTTTAACTCGAGGTTTTTCACAGAAATCTGGGTGACAGCAACTATCCTCAGATCTTCGAAATTCTTTTAAGTCTTTTTGCTGATCGTAACAGTGCAGTGGTCTGGGTTGTCTATTCTTCCTTTTTTCCGTTCCTCATGTCACTTTTCCATGTCTTTGGGGCCGTTTCTTAGTCTTACTAATTACAATTGGTTTCACTGTCGTTTCATTATCTACTGCTTTTTCAGGTCTTCAGCATGATCAAAGTTTCAGACTATCTTTTCGGTTTCTTTAATTTTCACTATGATCCGCTTGACGCAGCAAAATGCATGAGATGACGAATTCTTTTCTTCAGGTTAATTAACGGAAGTTCTGGTCTTCACGTCAAGACTGGGTGATTCAATTTTTATGCGTTTTATTTTCTAGGACAGGTTCAAGTTTGTAACATAGTTAAGATCATAAAGTTACAGTTACATGCCTCAATTTTGTTATCAACCCTTTTGCGTAACAGTTGAACAACAGGGAAGCGTCCTCGTGGTATAATGGTTAAAGCGATGGACTACGGAATCGTAGTAAGCAAGTTCGAACTCCAGTCGTGCTATAAAGTTCACTTTCAGACAAATACCCTAGGGAAAGGTATAAACCCCCTTATGGGTTAAATAGTACCACTACTGTTCTTCTAGAAGAAGAATGGCTTTGGCATTAAATAACCTATAAAGATTGATATGCCATTAAACAAAGAACTCAAACCCAGTTGAACAACATTTAATTAAGAGATGTTAGTTTTCTGATCTATTTTATTCGTAAATTCTAATGTCAAAGCTTCAAGATGGAAATACATTCCACAAATCTTGTTCTGGGGGTGGATACTTTGTTGTCACAAAGCCAAAATTTTTGACAACAAAAGCTACCTTTTTCTGAAGACCAAATGAAAAAAATTACTCTTTCAAACGATGAAATGGTTCAATAGGAAAATGAGTAAATAGAATAAAACCCGTGATGAGCTACATAAAATATTTGATTAACGAATGAACATTTGAAGCCGTTTTAGATTTTTAAAAATCAGAAATACATCTAGAGACTTAGCATCAGAATGAGACTGTGAAATCTAGCTGGGATATATCTTAAACCCTTTCCTTATTATGACTATATTATTTGTCTATCATTGTTCTGATAAAATTGCCGGTTATCAAAAGGGAAATATAAAAAAAAAAAAAAGAAAAACAAGAGGAAGGAATTGGAGAGAAGGAAGGAAGTAATAGAAAAGAGTTCAAAAGGAAACTTGAATAGAAAGAATGAGAAAAAGAAGAAAGGAGAGTTGAGAGAACAAGAGAAAGGGAAAATAAAGAATGATAAAAAAAACAAAAAAAAACAAACAAAAAAACAAAAAACACAACAACAACAACAACCAAAACCCCCCAAAAAACAACTGTATTGAAAGAAAAGAGAGAAGGAAAAAGTGTGGGGGAGAAAAAGAGAAACAAAAAAAAAAAAAAAGGGGAACGAAAAAAAAAAAAAAAAATGCAAAAGGAAATAAAGCGAAAGAGACAAAAAAAAAAAAAGTAAACGTTAAATAGAGAGAAACCAAAACAAGAAAGAACGATAAATGAAGAAGCTGAGAACAAATAAAATAAACGAAACGTTTGAGAAAAAATTATAAAGAGAATTTTCGTAAGAAATAAAGAAGTAAGTAAAAGAAAAGTACTTAGAAAATTGATAACAAGCACCTTGTCTCAATGAAAATGATAAGTCAGTGAGAAATGATTGGAAAAATAATAGAGACAGAATTTTGAAGGGAGTCAGTTAAATTAATCATTTTACACGAGTGGTATGAATAAAAGCAAATATTATGTTTACACAGAAAAAGAGAAGTGAAAAGTTTGAAGGTGAAGAGACTGACAATAACGAAAAAGAAAAATAGAGCATAAAGAAAAAAGTGAGAGTAGAGTTGATGAGAGAGAGAGAGAGAGAGAGAGATGAAAGCAAAGAGACAAGGAGGGAAAACTTTTTGACTGATTTTTAAAAAAATTGCTGAAAAAGGGTCCATACAGAAATAAAAACACGATATTGCGAAGAAAAAAAGTCCTAGAATCTAGCGACAAAAAGAAAAATAGAAAAGGGAAGACCCATTGAAAGTATGGAAAAAAAAAGAGAGAAAAAGGAAGAATGGACAGAAAGCGAAGGAAAGAAAGAAAGAGAGAAGATGGAGCAAAAAAGAGAGCGAACGAAAAAAAAAAAAAAAAAAAAAAAAGAACGAGGCGGAAAAAGAAAAGCTTGAGAAGAAAAGACAAAAATTAGTAAAAGGAGAAAAACACAGGAAAAACGAACGAAAGAGTAAAAGAAATAACGCGCGAAAAAAAGAAAAGAAAGAAAAATAGAAAGAAAATAAGACAAACAGATGAATGAACGAAGCAAAAGAAAAACTACACAAACAAACAAAAAAAAACGAACGTAATGTGGCCAAGACGCAAAGATAGAGAGAACAGAAAAGTACAAAAAAGAATGAAAATGTCGACGACGGAACGAAAGACGGGACAAATCATCGACGGACAAGTAATTAAGAATAACAAACATTCAAAAGCAAAAAAAAAAAAAAAAAAAAAAGCAAAAAACTTGCGACTGAATCGTGAGTAAAAGGGGCAAAACTGTGTGTGTGTGTGTGGCGCACGCGTCTTTAGTGATCAATTTCTTATCTTTTTTTTCTCTCCACAGAGGTGATCCGTTAACTTGCGATGCGTGTTGACCCTATCATCGTCCTGCTGGCCCGACCCGCTTGTCAGTCGACGACAGGAGCCACAGTCAATTCAGCACGACTCCTTCGCGCACCCGCAAGTCATCAGTCGTCGTCACCCTCGCGTACCCGCCAGACGTTAGTCAAAACGCTACCGCCAACTAGCTTCTTAAAACTTGCAGAAGTAGCATAGTAGTTAAAGCAGTGGCCAGCCGATCTTGCGATTAAAAATGAAAGTACTAGAAAGTTCGCTACTAGAAATTTGAAATCGGAAAGACAAGACAATTTACATTTTCTATGCATAGACATTGTGCTGTGTGTTTATTAACAAGCCAAAGACTATTGATAGCGTGTATCATTCTCACTTGGTGCCTCGTAATTCTGGTCCTTGGACAAAAAAGTTTGGCCAAGTAAACTATTGGCTTGCGCAGGTGTTATTTTTTTTTCTTACAAATCAAGTTAAATTATTCGTTGTTTTAAAATTCGGTATTTTGTTAAAAAGTAAGGGGTATTCCAGAAGCTAACGTGTTGGATTGTGACATGGAAGCGAGTTCTATCTCCAGTCACATAATGTTCACTTTCGGATAATGACCCTAAGGAAAGGTATGCATCTCTTGATTTCCCAGCTTTGGATTTTATAATATCACAGCTGTTCAACAGGGATGGCTTTGGCTTTAAATAACCCACGAATGTTGATATCATTAAACCAAAGAAACTTAATATTCGCACTGGGCTTAGCAATTGCTGAGCCAAAGATTAGAAAATGAACAACACAGGTGACAATTATAGCTGAACGACAAATAAAAGTGGTACAGTGTAGTAAGGATTCTCAAAACATCACTTCGCTTTTTAAATTCGGAAATTCTCTTTTTGATCAGTGTTTGTGCCAAGGCTAGAAAACCCAGTCTGTCTTATTTAATCTTTAGCTTGGCGGAGGAGAGAAGCTATAAAACATGTCGTTCTAAAGGGCATTAGCACAAAACGTGAACAGTTTCACCACGAAATTGAAATCATTTTCTTTGACGATAACCCGTGCTTCCTGACAAATAGTCACAGTCGAGGGGGTAATCTGAAGGCTCCTTTTTCAATAGCTACAACACCAAGATATAGAGAAGGGGCGCAGCTCCTTTCTTTGGAGTGATCCACTCAACCCGTGAGTGGTATCTTATAATGCTGTGTGTTAAGCAAGGACGTATCAAGTACAGTTTTTGAGTCTTTGGTATGACACGACATGGGATAGAACCCTTGTTTCCCGGGCCAATGACAAATATTCTGTTGATTTTACACGTTTTTTCTAGACAATATGTTGGATACACGATAGCCTTAAAAATATATATATTTTAAAATAAAAATAAACTTTATATTGTAAGTAGTAAACCATGCTATGTTTATACAAAATGTCCCAAAACAATAAAAGCGTGTATTGATGCCAATCCGCACGTCTCTATATGCAGACAAGATCTGTCTCACCGACATTTTCCATTGACATTAGGAACTATATGCATCTGTTCGATGCAAACCGAGAAAGATTTGTGCATGGTTAAATAAAAAGAACAAAGTCAGAGGCTCTAAGTAAGTGCAAAAAAGGCATTCCTCTCGTGGCAAACTGCTCATGAAGAAAACATCGTAAACGAAAGAGGCCGTTTTTAATTATCCATTTTTCATTTTTTGCTTCAATCTCGGCACAAGATCACCAGGAAACTAAAGCTAAGCACAAAAAATGAAAATTTATAAGACTAAAATAAACTGGTTGGGTTGAGACAGGTTGCAATCTCTTTGCTTAAATACTCTTCGGAAATCCCTAAATCTACTTTCCTTTGTTGTAAATGACACTCAATGTAAGGTTCTTTACGGCCACCTACCACCCATCACGAAAACTATGAAAGTTTGACGAACTAGACATGCTGAAGAAGCAGGGACGAGCTCATAAGTGATGTTCTCCTATGGACCCCCTTACATGGTCGAGGAAAAGCAGGGCGACCAGCTCGAACCTACATACAGCAGCTCTGAGAGGATACGGAATGTAGCCCGGAGGACCAGTCAGAAGCGATGAACGATAGGGTGGAGTGGCGAGAGAGGGTCAGGGATATCCATGCCGGTGGCACAAGATGATGAAAAGGCAACACTTCTTGGGCGTCCTAGGTCAACCCAGACACGCTCCTGTCTGTTGCTAACATAATATCTAGTCCAAGCTGTGACATGCCACTCGGAAAGGAAATGTGCGCTTCTAAGTATGCTCCATTTCCATTATAAATGCTATGAAAAAAAAAAAAAAAAAAAAAATGACTCGGCATGGCTCTTCGACGACTTAATGGGCCCTTGATTAACAGTTCAACAAAATTCTAAAAACAACTTAGTATTCACTCATTCTCAGCAATCCGTGCAGTAAAATAAATCATGAATATATATTGAACAACGAGAAGTATTTCTCGTGCCTTCGTGAAAACGAATCTATTGCTCCATGCAATCGTCCGAGGAAGAAAGACATGTTCCGGAGAATTCTTCCATAATTTTTCCTTAGAAATACAAACTTAAACTCCACACATATGCAATATTTAAGAAGTTGACGGTAGAAACTATTTAAAAAAACAAAAACAAAAAACAAAACATGTAAATTCAGAAGAGAATCGATGTCATCATGTTCGTTTCCAGGGTATTGCGAATAAAGGGTGAGGCATCGAGTCCTTTATTATAATCCAAATGTGAATGTTGTTACTGCATAGTGACGTATTTCATTAATTCGTTTTTAAATTTCAGTGCCAATATGTCGCCAAATTTGATTAGTTTAAATTTTAAAACACCAGAGAAGATCTCTAAATGATAATGAAAAATTAAGATTAAAAACAAATATAGTCCATGAAATTGTCAGTTTTTAATCAAAAGGACTAAATTTTTTGATAAAAATTGAAAATAATTAAGATTTTGTTTGATGAGATATTGGGCGGTTAATGGAAATTCTTATTTTTGTTTTATAGTATGCTTTATTCCTTTTTCATTTTCTCCCATTTGTAATTGAAAGCTCCCGTTGTCTCAGACACATGCCCGTTGTTCAAATCACATTCATGGGTTTAGATGTTATGAAAGAAAAAGTAACTTTTTGCCCAGTCGTAAGAGCACAAATAAGTAATCATTTAATTTTTTTTTTTTAAATTTAAAAATGGTACATTTTAACTTATCTCTGATAAAGCATGGCGATTATCCCCGCCCCCGACACCTTTTTGTCAATTTCTATCAATCGGTCACACACGCACAGAGGCGCGCGCGCGTAAAATCACGCTCTTCTATACGCGAGCAGGTGCGCGTGTGCACGCACGCGCTAATTCATCTAAGTGCACTTGTATCTGTCACGCGCGGTGCCCGCTGTTCTTGTGCATATTGTTTACATCAACGCTGCACACCGTTCCCATTTTCAACATCAACACTGTTTAACGACGGCCACTTGTTGTCTGACATAAAAACAAATGCGAGACAAATACAAAAGTATTTTTTTTTTTTTACTCGTTGTCAAATTGTAGAATCCATAAGTCCGTATGAAACTAATTTAATGACCCTTTTGCTTATTTATTCACATAGTTAAGCGACTTGTGACTTTTTCTGCTGAAGATAAAAAGAAAAAGAAATAAACAGGAAGAGACTAAAATCCGTTTGATATAACCGGACTATTCGTACTTATATAACTAGCCGATGAAAGCACATGAAACTAAATTCGGATATTCAAAATAAATAATTTGAAAGAGATTAGACGAAGCAACGCGTAAAAATACTTGGTTGCGAGGTCGCAAAGGTTTCGGGATTTGCATAGATTTAAAAAAAAAAAAAAAAAAAAAAAAAATTTAATACAAACAAAATTATAATATTCATGAATTTAAATAAAAATGACGGAAAGAAAAAAATATATATTGTAATTGATTTATCAACGAAGCCATCTACTGGATGAAGAAAAAGGAAAAAAAAAAAAGATAATGGTAAAAAATTTACGGAAACGACAAAGGTGATATTGCATTGATGTTTCTGAATATAATTAAGAAACCATGATATAAGCTGAAATAAATTTGCATATTTAAATGAATCAAAATTGAGCCCATATCGGAAGAAAAAAATTAAATGAATAAAATAAAGAATTAAAGACGCAAGGAATAAAATTTTAAAGAAAAGATAAAATAGAATAGAATAAAAAAATTATGAGAAAAAAAAAACAAAAAAACCTGTATTTTTCTTAGATGTTACACACACACACAAAAAAAAAAAAAAAAAAAAAAAGAAAAAAGAAAAAAAATTCATAAAACTAAGATTCTTAACATCTAAACCAAAATAAAACTAAGAAAAAAAAACCCCAAAACAAACAAAAAGACCCCAAAAAAAACTTACCTTTAAGTTGCGGGCTCCGCATATTATCTTCATAATAACGTCGGCTTCAGGATCCGACACCAATTCAGTTTGGTTAATATTAGTCTCTTCACGATTCATGTTGATTGCAAAAGAAATCTAAAATCTTTTGAAGAGGATATAGTTATATGTATAGGTGTGAACAAGTGAGGATGAGTAAGTTAAATGAGCGTGCCTTGTTTTTAACTTGACAGTGTCGCGCTCTTTATCCTAACAACTCCGTTCCGCTTTTCCTCACTATCGTTTTTATTTCGGTCTGCTCCTCTGGCTCGTCGTCTATCTCTCCTCTTCTTAGAACCAACTGTGTACCTGACTGTCTCCACCTCTCTTTCTATGTATATTCATATGTCGGAGATATATATATACACATACATATATATATATATATATATGCATATATATATATATGTATGTATATATATATATATATATATATTTATTTATGGATGGGTGAGATCGTACGCGTTTGCGTAAATTTGACTGAAAGTCCGTGTGGGTGACCCAGCGTCGATATGTAAAGTAGTTCCGCGCCTGTACATACAAAATATAAAAATAGAATTAAAAAAAAGAGAAAAGATGTTTTATAAGGGCGTGTAAACATTAAATAAGTATTATTTATATTATGTGTTAGCGTCAACATGAAAATGTTTCATGCAAGTTTTATGTATGTTTCCCTTATATATAAGTCTTCAGAAAATCATTCATCTTTACTTAGGGCTATGCTTGGCTTAGTCTGGCTCAAGGCCATTTTCACGAGGGTTAAATTATATTAGCTACAATGAGAAAGAAATATACCGATAACACACACACACACATCTTATATAAGTTTTAAATCTAATTTTCGTAATATTGTAAAGAACATGGGTACGTTACGTTTACATGGGGATAAACGAATCTTGAAAGGTGATATTTATTGATCAAGCCAAACAAGGAGTTCTTTTCTCGCCGTTTGTCCCTGGTCTCGTGGTATTGCTAAGCTAAGTATATAACTATAACAAAATACGATTAATAATAACATTAGTAGTATATTTTAAGTAACTTTGATAAGTTAGATAACTAAGCAGTTGGCAGATAGTTTTTTTGTGTGTTCGTTAATATTTAATTAGTTCAGAAAATATAGACAATATATTTTAAGAGCAACTTTGAACTTTGACACCTTACAAAAAGGACTGTTTTAGTTTCGCTTATATAAAGAGCTTAAACTTTCCTGTTTGTTAGCTGTATGTTTATATATCAGTTCTAAAAGCAAAAGTCAACAAATGTTTTGTACCACTTAAACTACTTCCTTGTATTAATCGCTTTTAGTCGAAGTCGGTCTAACACGCTTTTTCCCAATGTACGGAAAGTTAGTTTTTGCCACCTTTGTTTAATCCTCTGGTGGTTAAAGTTGAATTTTTTTTTTTAAGGGTTGATTTTAATCTTCGTTTCTTTGACGGAGTATCGCGACTTTTGTTCCTTTCCGAGTGTTTGTTTTGGTATGCGTCTTTTCACACCTATATTTTGGACTTTCCTCATTTCAGAGTTTTACATTGTTTTTTTTTATTGAAACGCTGACATTGTTTTATTTTCAAAAAGAAAATACCTTAAATTTTCGTGGAATGGTTCCAAGTTTAAAGTTTTCGATTCTGCTATCTAAGAATTGGATAATGAATTTCTAAATATTTCGCTTTGTTCTGAAATCAAAATTTAAGAATTTCTTAAAGTCGACTTCTCACTGATCAGGAAGAATAGATATTGCTAATACGCAAGATGCAAACCAATATTTTGAGATAAAACGGATGATTGTGATTATCTCACTGCTTAAAAATCTAAATCTTGATCAATAAAATATTCTTAAATATTGTTAGATTTCACTTTTAAATTAAGGATTGTATGAAGGATTCTGATAGGATGAAAGCGCCGTTTTAAATAAATCTTAACATTTTTGACCTTTATATTTCACTCAAGGAAAGTTTAAGAAAAAACAAAAACTTTAAAATAAACTTTCTAAACGTATGCTTTAAAATAATCTAATTTGAAGAGACCTGCTGCCACTTTATCTCCAGAGATGACCAACAGACATCTGTTGTAAAGATGCATATGCAAGCAAATAAAGGAAACAATTAACTTAGATGGGTAGACAAAATTCGTTCTGTTGAATGAAGATGAAGCCA
>OY757905.1:100686792-100689292 GCA_963585895.1 Sepioteuthis lessoniana | reverse complement strand
AGCAACATTATTCATTGATTTTTCTTAAAATTCAACTCCCACACCCACATCAACACACAAACACAGAGACGCACACACACGCACGGGCACACATATATGAATTGATTTCGCGCGTATAAGAGAGAGAGAGAAAGAGAGAGAGAGAGAGAAGAGAGAGAGAGACACACACACACAATCATATATATGTATATATGTATATATATGTATATATATACATATGTATATATATATATGTATATATATATATGTATATATATATACGTGTATATATATATATATATATTTAAACACGCATGCATACATGTATACATCGAAGTCTAAGAAATCATTTTCATATAACTTTCTGACAGATGCCAACGATGCGGGAAACTAGGGTTCGATCCCCGGTCGAGTCATACCAAGGACTCAAAAAAATGGTACATGATTCCGCCTTGCTTAACACTCGGCATTATAAGGTACGGATCAAGGGTAAAGTGGAGCAATCTTGGGAATGGAGTAGCAGCCTCCCCTACACCTCGGTGTTATAGCCTATGAAAAGCGAACCTCCGGGTCACCCTCCACTACGGTCGCTAACTTTACTTACTTTATACACGCTTGCCAGTTGCCACGTATTCCGATCTGTTGACACCTGAATAAAGTTCAACTGTATCTACATTACCCAAGTGGCAAAAATCAGCTTTTATTATTTATCACTCTCGCTATCTTTCTTTTTATACTATCTCTCTATCTCTCTCACAAACAAACAACCATACAACACACACACACACACACACACACACACACACACACATATATATATATATACATATATATATATATATATATATATATATTAATTGCACTCTCATTAAGAGGGTTTATCAGCTTTTACCACATCCATAAAGCTCTCTGGGAATAACTCTCTGTCTCTCAATATATATATATATATAATATATATATATATATATATATATATATATATATATATAAACGTATTCACACGTGCCTTAATGCGATACAATAACTCTCTGTCTCTCAATATATATATATATTATATATATATATATATATATATATAATATATATATTCACACGTGCCTTAATGCGATACAAAAAGGATATCGTGTTGTAAAGTGAGTGTTTATACACTGGGAGGATATATGAAACTATACGCGGTTTCCTTTTTTTAAAAGAAACTGATGAAATAATCTGAATTCGAACTCAAAACAGACCTATGCCAAGTATAACAAACGAACCACCTGACAACTTCCAAAACCAAAAAAGAAAATATTTGCCGACTGAACCGTGACGTCGATTCTAATGTATCTTAGTCTTAATTTGATGAGCATTAAATAAGTATGTTCAGATATGAGATTTTTGTTTTGTTGATTTGCGTTTCCATTTTTTTTCTTTCTTTCTTCTGTTTATTATCTATTCAGAGACCCCTCCCGTTATCTTTCAATAAGGCGAGAAAAAATACTATAAGCGTTAGAGAAACGCGCGTGCGCGCGCGCACACACACACACACACACACACATGCGCGTGCGCTTATTCACACCCATTCACACATACACCCATACATGCTCAATAGACATGTGCACGTCTTCTTACTATGTGTATCATGCACTAATATGCATATTTTTCAGAAATGAAGTCAAGTGCAGCTAATGATGTCTCTAAATGGCGCGAAATATTTTTCGAGTAGACACTTTCTATGATTTTATTGAAATCCGTGTACTTTAAGCGCCTCTGTATTCAACTGATTGTGTGATAGATTCAAATAAGTTTCTGTTAAGGAAAGACAGACCACACGCTTCCTTAACGGAACATCTTTCGGCATTCGACATGCATACAAATGCAAAAACATCACCCACATATACATACACTTACTGCAAATAAAAACATATATACTTAAGTTCGTAGACATATACATGCACATATATACGTGTGTGTTATTGTTGGAAAATATTTACATGCGTGTGTGTGCGTGTGTGTAAGTGAGTATGAATATGTGTGTCTGGCCATGAATATACATGTCTGTGTATGGTTGTGTGTACATATATTTGTATGTCTATCTCTCTGTTTCTGGCCCGTTTCACTCTTTCTCCCTTGCTCTGTCTCTGTCTGTCTCTCTCAGTATTTCTCCACCCACCTCTCTGTCTCTGTCTGTCTGTCTGTCTGTCTCTGTGAGCAAAATGCATGATTATCTTTATCAAATTAAGGCAAAAACAATAACTTACGTTTATACACGCACATCCTATATATATATATATATATATATATACGCATTAGCAGAATCAATACTTATTTCATTACACCTGTCTTGATACAAACTTGCGTATGAGTTACTTTAAAAAAAATGACCCATGTATAAAAATAAAAGACCACCATTTTAGGGTGAATACAAAATTTGCAATAAAGTAATATGCTGTTAGTTTCATTACACCCGGTAAGTTTTTGTAATACCGGAAACGGTAGTTGTAAGAAGCAAGAAGTAAGAAGTTAGTTTTCTATTATTTAT
>OY757905.1:100666792-100684292 GCA_963585895.1 Sepioteuthis lessoniana | reverse complement strand
TGTGTGTGTGTGTGTATATATATAAGTGTGTATCAACTGGCGTGTATTTGAATTTGCATAAAATGAACGTGTGCCTAATAAAGAAGAGGTGTAGGAGGTGCCCGTAGTGTAATGATTGCCGTCGTAGGAAATGGACACGGCGACACGAGTTCAAATCCTGGCCGACACTAATTGCATTTCACATAGCACTAATACCCTTGGGAAAGGTATGAATCCAATTATTCTCCCTCCAGCTATGGGTAAATAGTAGGGCAGACTAGGTTCTTCAGCCTTGGTGAGGCAACTAGTCTAGGAGAAGGAAAACTCTGAATTCAAACCAGATAAACTTCGCTTAAAAATTGACCTTGTGTCACATCCTGCCCGAGCAGAGGGGTTGGGTAAATATGAATAAAGAAGAGGTGTAAAACTTTCATATAGTTTTATTTGAGCGCGTTCCAATTTGGTAGATTTTCGTGTACACAACTTTGTGTGGTAATATAATTATGAACGAATAAACACATTCAAACCTACACAAACATATGAGTATAAAGTTATGTGTGCGCAATTATGCATGTGGAATTCACTTTCACATGCATATATTATGAAATATTTAACTTTATATGCGTAAAATGTTTGCGTATACATTTGTGTATATTTTAAAAGACATAATTGACAATACATATTTTCTAACACACACACACACACACACACACACACACACACACACATATATATATATATATATAGTAATTAAATAAGTTGGCCGACCGTAGTAGAGGGTAACCTGAAGGCTCCCTTTTTCAGGAGCTACTACACCCAGGTGTTGGGGTGGCCGCGGATACTTTCCATGGATTGCTCCACTTTACCCTTTATTTCTACCTTATAATACTGAGGGTTTAGCCAGAAGGCACAGGTACCATTTTTAAATCTTTGGTATCACCGCTTGGGATTGAACCTCGTCATTGGCGAACAGTCTATCAATTATGCCAATATACGTAGATATATATAATCTTGCACGTTATGTGTGTGCGATTTTGTGTTTGTGTGTCTGGAGGTGTATATATATATATATATATATATATATATATATATATGTTTATGTGTGTGTGTGTGTGTGTGTGTGTGTGTGCGTGCGTGAATATGTGTGTGTGCGTGTGTGCGCGTGAGGAAGGGTAGTAGGGAGAATTCACTTTGGCCTACATGCGTAGTACATATATATATTTCTCTGAGTCGTAGACCGACGGTTTCTGTGTGTTCGTGTGTATGGTCCCGTAGATAGAAACTCACGTTTGTCTTTAGACCTCTCTTTTCACGTTGGTGAAGAAGAAAAAAGCACACCGGGAAACTCCAGACTAAAATAAAAACAGACAAAAAAAAAAATCGACGTAATAATAAATATGATAAGAGTAAAAAAAAGATCCAAATAAAATTAAAAAGTGATAAAATCACTGAATAAAAAGAACAAAAAAATAAGAAAGGAAAAAACCCAGACAGACAATAAATAAAATAAAATAAAATAAAGTAATACAATACACACACACACAAACACACACACACACACACACACACATATATATATATATATATATATATATATACATGTATATATGAATATATAAATCTGAGTGCGTGCATATGTATATGTGTGTATATGTCAATGTGCATGTGTGTGGATATATATATATATGTATATATATATATATAAACGATTTCAATCGCTTTCTCTCTCACTCTACATTGACTTTCTGTCTTAAACTATTTCCGCCAGAATTGTGACTAAAAAGCACACTTGAGTACACACACACACACACACACACACACTCTCTCTCTCTCTCTCTCTCTCTCTCTCTCTCTCTCTCTCTTTCTTCCTCATTTATATCTCCGTCTCTTTTCTGTCATTCCTCTACACGCACACTTTTACGGCCATTCCTGCCTACGTGTGACGACAAAAATTTTTTTCCAACGACTGAGATAGAAAGAAAGATAAATTCATAAGTTATCACGCATCTTATCTGATTTAAAAAAAAACCTGCGAATCTACTGAATCCATCCATATGCTTATGTGTCGAACAAATATATCAGCTATCCACCATTCTAATTGTCATGTGTAATAGCACCTTTTTATATATATTGAATAAATTCGGGGCTAATATGTTTCGACTGAAAGGACTCAGGTCTTCCTATAGGTTGCAATAGAGCAGCCTAATCTATGAGCTGTTGCATGTTTAATTCAGCAATCTGCACTTTCCTTCTCCCAGATCAGTTGCTCTAGCAATTATAGAGAACCTGCCCTTAGCCTCTTGATGGGGAGAGAAGTGTAATCAAGATTCTACCAAAAATATTCACGCGAACTGAATTCAAACAACCTTAGTAATTATTTGAACTTGGCTCAACAATAAAATCTTTCAGGTAAGTAGCTATTGCGTCACATGCAAGACCATTATATATATATCATCATCATCATGTCGCGCCGCCTGCGCGGATATCCCTGACCGTCTCTCGCCACTTCTCCCTATCATTCATCGCCTCCGGCAGGTCTTCAGGATTACAACCCGTGTCCTCACATAGCTGCTGTATGTAAGTTCGTGCTGGTCGTCCCACTCTTGCACATCCATGAGTGGGGGTCCACAGGAGTACATCGCTTATGAGCTCGTCCTTGCTTCTCCAGCAGTGTCCTGCGTGTCTGGTTCGTCGAACTTGTATAGTTTTTGTGATGGGGGGCAGATGCATGTATATATATATATATATATATATTCGCGCATCCACTTATGCGTAAATATATATTTACATACACATAATATAAGTATACAAAAGCATAAAATTGTTGAATTATGTAATGGATACGCATTGTATGTGTCTGTGAACATCTATCTATCTATCTATCTATCTATCTATCTATCTCACTTTGTTCATATCTATCTATCTATCTATCTATCTATCTATCTCACTTTGTTCACATCTATCTATCTATTTATCTATCTATCTATCTATCTATCTATCTATCTATCTCATTCTATTCATATCTATCTATCTATCTATCTATCTATCTTATAACAGCTTATCTCTATCACATATAACTATCACTAATAAAATGCTGTTACGAAGAAGTTATTTTAATTTCTATTTAGGAATCAACAAAATGTTACGCTTGTTAAGGTTTGCTTTTTGGATCGTTTAATGCCATATCAACCTTCAAGGGTTATTTTATGCCAAAGCTTTCCTTGCAGAAAGATAGTAATGCTACAATTTTACCCATAGATAGGTTTGGTTTGGTTTAGTTTGGTTTTATGGCACATCAACCATTGTAAGTTATTTAATGCCAAATCCACTTTTATAGGTATAAGTAGTTCTATTTCAAACTATTCAGTTTGGCATAATTACACCGTTTAGTGGTATTTGACCCATAGATAAGACCTTATCAGGTGCTACCACCCCAGGCCAGAGTGAATTTGGGAACATTAGCAATGATGGGGTACCCCGCATTTCCTAAAGCTCCAGAATTACTGAAGCTTCACCATCAGATTGTTTAGTGTCATATCAGGACATTCGTTGGGGAAGTCTTACCCCTCCGCAGAGAAACAGTTGGTGTATTCTACAGCTGTTGCCAACAGGGCAACCATAGATAGGATTATAAGGGAGTTCATACCTTTTTCCAGGAGTTGCACGGGTTTAGATTTTCTTACCATGGAGTGTTGTACATTGTCAAAAAAGATTCTGTTCAAAGATTATCGAAAGTCATCATCATCATCATATCGTGCTGGCAGCACGGATATCCCTGACCCTCTCTCGCCACTCCTCCCTATCGTTCATCGCCCTAGGTAGGTCTTCAGGACAACAACCTGTATCCTCACATAGCTGCTGAATGTACGTTCGAGCTGGTCGTCCTGCTTTTGCGCGGCCATGTGTGGGGATCCATAAGAGTACATCTCTTATGAGTTCATCTCTGCTTCTCCAGCAGTGTCCTGCATGTCTGGTTCGCCTAACTTGAATAGTTTTCGTGATAGGGGGCAGGTAGCCGTACAGTTGGTGTCTTGTGGGGTGTTGCTGCCAGGACTTGTTCAGGATTGCACGCAGCATTCTTGTGTAATTGCCATCTAGTTTCTTCTCCAGCCATTTTGTTAGCGTCCATGTAGTGCATCCATATAGCAGTATCGATGTGACCGCTGCCTGGAAGAAAGTGCGTTTCATTTTATCGGTTAGGTCTGATTTCCATATAATCGATAGCCTATTGATAGCTGTCCATGCTTTCGTTAACCTCGTTTCGATGTCCTTTTCGGTTGATTCGACGCTGCTTCCTAGGTACGTGAATTTGTCTACTAGTTTAAGTGGGGTTCCTTCTAGAGTGGAGATGTCCCCCGTTTGGTTATAGCACATATATTCCGTTTTGTGTGCATTAACATGGAGGCCTATGCTTGCTGCTGCTCGTTCCAAACTATGCAGAAGTGTTTCGGCTTGGTCAGGTGTATTTGCCAGTATCGCTATGTCATCGGCGTAGTCGGCGTCGGTAATTGTTGTTGCGGGGTATCTTCTGCTTCTTTTCTTCGTCAGTTCGAAGCCATTCTCTTTGATTTTGTCAATCGATGTTCTAAGTACGTAGTCTAGACAAATGATAAAGATGTACGGGGCCAGCGTGTCCCCTTGTAGTACTCCTGCTACAATGTCAAAGTATTCTGTGTCTCCATCGGGTGATCGTACTTTTACTTTAGTGTTTCTATAGAGAATCGTTATTGCCGCTACGGTTTCTTTAGGTATGCCGTACGCTAGTAGGATTTGTTCCATCTTTCCGCTGTGAATGGAGTCGAAAGCCTTGGTAAAGTCGACAAATATTAATGTCGCTTGTAGGTTCTTTGCCCGTACACCTTCAAGGATTCTGCGGATGGTTAATATTTGTGAGGTCGTGGATCTATTTCTTCGGAAGCCATTTTGGTTTTTTCTAAGTATGTTGTCGATTTTGGGTTCTATTCGGTTTCGTAGTAGGGCATTGTAGATTTTGGCAGCTATGGATGTAAGTGTTATGCCTCGGTAGTTTTTGGCTAATCCGAGGTCCCCCTTTTTAGGGAAGGGGAGTATGCATCCCTTCATCCATCTATCTATCGGATTTTGATTGTATACTGCGTTGCAGTGTCGGAGCAGTATGTCGTCGAATTGTCTGGGTCTTCATACTTCCGGGGGAATCTCGTCCAGCCCTGCAGCTTTTCTATTTTTAATTTTTCTGAGAACCGAGTCGAGTTCTTCTTGTGTGAACGGTCCAAGTTTAATGTCTAATTGTTTGCTAATTATTCTGGTGATTGGTTCATGCGTTATTTTTGGTGGGTTTCCAAGTAAGTTTTCGAAGTGCTGTTTCCACAGTTTTATTCTTTCTTGTTGGTTTGCTGCTTTAAGTTTTGCTTTGGCTGTGTTCTTTCTTCTGCTCACTTCGTTTATTGTTTGCCAGGCTATTCTAGATTGTCTATCTTCCACCGAGTCTCTAATCTTATCTATCTGATTTTGAATGTATTCTGTCTGTTCCTTTATATATATGCCTGCTAATTGATATTGTGCCGTTTTTAGTTTTAAGGCATTTGTGTGTGTTGGGTTTTTTCGATAGTTTTTGGAGGCTGTTTTCACTAGTGCACGGTTTTCTCTCACTGCTAAAGTTTCCCATGGGACTCTATATTTAGTTTTAATTTTTGTTGGAATGTATTTTGCTGCTGCCTCGAGGTGTGCATTGACGAAATTTTCGTATTCGTCGTTTGGTGTACTTTTTTCCGTCTTTTCTTGTAGTGTTTCGAATCTGTTTCTTAATTCTAATACGTATTTATCTCTTACATCTTTGTTGTTTAATAGGGCCCAGTCATAGTGTTTGGTGGTCGCTGTTCGTTTGTCGTTTTTTCGTAGGCTTAACCGTATTTTCGCCGTGACTATTCGGTGATCGGTGGACACACCCTCAAAAGAGGAGTATGCCTCGCAATTCAATGCACTATTCTTCCATTTCTTGTTTATATGGACGTAGTCTATCTGTGCTTTAGTATTGTTTGCGTACGTGTATGTCCATAGTTTGCCCTCTCTTTTTTGGTAGTTTGTATTGAGGCATGCTGATCTATTTTCTATCATGAAATCTGTTAGATGTTGCCCATTCCTATTTGACGTGTTGTGGAGGCTGTATTTGTTGTTTCCGTTTTTCCCGATTTGTGCATTCATGTCTCCGCCAATGACTAACATGTTGTGTTTCGGGATGCTACGCACTAATGAGGATAACTCATCGTAGAAGGTGACTAGTTCATTTTCTTCACTAACATTGGTGGGGCTGTAGCATGAGATGATTGTTGCTCTGGGGTTTCCGTTAAATGTAGCTGCCATCGAAAGTAGTTTAATATTTTTTTCAAATGACTCGTCTAGATTTCGTCTAGGGATCTATTATCTATGTAGATTTTTTCTAAACACCAGTTGTTATATAGCGGTAATACAAATACAAGTGCAATACAAAGGCAGGTGGTGCTCCGTTTTTCAGGTACGAACGTTTTATTATTAACTTCTGACTTCGGTTCTTCGACACAAGGAGAGAGACAACTCTTAAAAGTCTTTCATAATTATACTATGCTAACAACACCCCAAACGTTCTGCACATCTCGTGGTGTTTTAGATCTCAATTCATCTTCGTTGGTCGGGACCCAAAAAACTTAACTGCCGCCGCAACGGAAGAAAACTCAACTCAATGGCAGAGAACTCAATTCTCTGCCCCAATGGCAGAAACCTAATTGTCTGCCAGCATCGTCCAATCTCAAATCCTCAACTGCATGGTCGGGCCCCAAATTCTCAACACCATGGAGGAACCTCAACTTCTCAACACCATAGTCGGACCCTAACTGAATCTTTTTCAAAATCTTCCAAATTCTCGGCCCATCTCTTCTGGGCATGACGTCATCCACACTCCAGCCCCATTTCTTTTCATGGATTTATTATGACAATGGTGAAAGTCGTATCCTTTGCGTGCGTGTGTTAACTGTACCCAATGCTATGCACCTGAACTCTTAACCCGAATAGTTCAAAGCTCAACCAAACTGAATGATAAAATATAATTAATAAAAAAGTATTAAAATAAAAAAAAATCATTCCTTCTATATATAACATAGTCTACATGTTTAGACATCATCCCTTAATGATATACTTTGCTAAGTTGTGCACAAAATTTTAGTTAAATCTTATATTTCATAATTGGAATAAACATAAATTTCATTCTTCAGTATTTTTGATTACTCGTTGTATATTGAAATTTTTGTCTAGTGAAATAAACCATGTTCATACATCAATATAAATAACTTATATTAAATGTTTAATTGTGGGAAGTTAATTAGACGTTAATGCAATGTAATAATAATAATTATTATTATTACATTATTATTATACTAGCCCACTGGACTTGTGGTGTTGAGTGTCCACCAATGGCCAGGGAGACCGGCGTTCAATCCCAGGTCGAGTCATACCAATGACTCAAAAAATGGTACTTAATGCCACCTTGGTTTACGTTCAGCATTATAAGGTACGGATCAATGGTAAAGTGGAGCAATCCAGGAAAGTGAGTAGCGCCCTTCCCTACACTTTGGTGTAATAGCCATTAAAAAGGGAACCTTCGGGTCATCCTTGATTACGGTCGCTAAATTTACTTACATTATTACAATATCATATACAGATGCTGCAAAAATAAACAAGAAACACAACTTTATGATCAATAATACCTTTATCAGATGATAATTATAGGTTCAGGAATGGTTTTATGGCTATAGTCTCATTACCCTAAACCTAAAGCAACCTTGCAGAGTTTAACTATATCCCCAGTCCTTGTTGGTTTTCCGTTGCATAGTGGCAAATGCCAGATCAAGATGCAGATTCGTGGAATAATCCTTTGTTATCGACACAACTTTCTTGCAACGAAGCGCAAATTCAATATGTAAAATTTGAATTAACTGACCAGCTCACACATCTTTACACCAAGCGTAAATAGAATTTCAGAGAAATTCAAATGCAAAATCAATGTACTCATCCTCAACAATTAATTTTAAATTCAATGATGTTAATTTAAATTGTTTGACGAGATGATAAAGTTAAAATTCAAGGGAAATTTGAGACAACATTCTTCATAGTTTAAGTTCAAACCTCTTTAAAAGGAATTTGGTAATTCGTATCGATAATCCAATTCATCGAGGGGAACTCCAGACTCGAGATCCCTTCAATCACTTTACAATATTAGTGTGAAATTTACGCTGTATTCGACATACGTGTCTATTTTATTGAAATGTCTCTATACTGTTTTCTGAATTTATATTTTTCTCATGCGCCAATGAAGTTTCCGTAGTGTAGTGGCTAAAGCGCTGGACGACGGCCTTTGAACGTGTGAGTTCGAACTCCAATTACACTTTTACGTTTACTTTCGCATTTATACCTTTTGGAAATGTATGAAACCCCTTTTCCTTCTAGCTATAGGTTAAATAATATCACTGCTGTTTTTTCAACAAGGATGAATTTGGCATTAAATAACTCACGAAGATTGATATTAAGAAAGAAAAAGAGACCTTACCAATTATCTCATTTCTTTGTGACGTGGTACCGATTGCATGGTTTAGTGTTAAAAGCAACATTTGATTTTGCGCAGGATTCTTTAAAACCTATTTTTTTCTTTTTTAATACTATTACGATTTTTAATGTATAAATCTAGGTGAACATGTAAATCAATACGAATTAATTCATCTAATATCCCATTCATTGTTTGATATGTTCACTTGGCTTGATTTACTTCAATTATAATTGCTAACAGCTCAGAGCATGAAATCTTCGGACCATGTTTGAAGTCCTGCCTCCTTTTTTTTATTCAGTTTGCAATGACATAAGGAAGGAATGATCTGACTTTTTCCTTAAGCAAGTGGTAAGTCTAAGGGTAGTTTTAACCCATCTAAACTTCTAAAAAATAAAAGCAATCCATTCTGGACGTTTGATTATAGATCGGACCAGGGATCCTTACTTACTACTTGTACCAGGTAAACAATTACAACCTGTCGCAGTTACAGCGCGTGTTGTTACGGTCATCGTCTTAGAAGAAAGACTGAAGGAGCTGAGTTCAAATCCTGGACACAGTTGTTTGTGTTTCACTTTACGCTGATGCTCTTCGGAAATGCATCTGTAGCAGGGAGGACTGGACTCTTTAGGGGGTCTATGAGAATGAAAATTCTGAATACATACAAGCACTTGAAAGACTTGAGGATCAACGACTGAGAATTGAACCGGGGTGCAACCTACTATTGTAGTTTACTGTTCTGCAGCCAGCAAGGTTTGAGCTGTGGAAAAGCATGCTGTTGCATGCAAACTGATTGGAGAAAGTAGATTGAATGGTGGGATAACGAATCCCGATTACACCCACAGAATTCTCAGACCCATTGCTGATCATCAGGGCCCGAATGAAATTACGAACAGGTCAAGAATTTCTGTGACCTAATGGTAAGCAGAAGCTATTCAATCATATCTTGATCAGGAACTTTCATTAATACTTACCAACCATCTTAAAGGCCCCGCGAGTCAGCAGATTAAATCATTCCGTAGTGTTGTGAGGACTCGAGAGAAGGTGACTGAGTGAGAACGTGACGATCATGAGAGAAGATAACGGTAAACTTCAACAGAATCAAGGCGCTCCTCAACGCTAAACTATTAATGGAAACAAGAAGCAAGGAGTTGCCTGATTCTATCGATAAGATTAAAGAACGCTCTGCCCGGTAGCCAAAGCTGCTGGTGACGCAAGGGGTGGAAGTACCACTTTTGCCACCGAAACTGTGGTATCCCTCATGGTCGGCGGCTGACGGCTAATGCAGACAGAATCAGCACGTGCAATCATACGTCGTATGTAATATATATATATATATATATATATATAGTTCTTTGGTATCTTTCTTTTTTTAATGGTAAGTCAAACTTCGTGGCTTATTTAACACTAAAACCTTCCTTGCAGAAGAAAACTAGTCATACTATTCACCCATAACAGGTGGGGGGGATAAGGTAGTTCATACATTTAGTCCAAAAGAGTACGCAATAAACAGACCGAAGTTCAAACACGCTAATTAAAATGACACAGTTCAGAACATATATATATATATATATATATATATATATATATATATATATATATATATATATATATATATATAACTTGGAATAATTATAAATAAAGAATGTTCGGTGGCATTAACAGAGCGTTTATAATAGTTTAGGACAATGGAGATAAAGTTACAGTCAGTTTCTCGCCTATGCGTTACCAAACACCAGAGACTCAATGCTTTCATCCTCCCAATGAAAATATATTGCCCAGCTTGCTGGGGCTGTAGAATACACCAACAGCTTCTCAGCACGGAGTAAGACTTTCTCAATTAATGTCTTGAAACAATCTAATGGTAAGGCTTCAGCAATGCCGGAGCTTTGGGGAATGCGGAGTTGTCCTTTACTGCCATCATTGACAGATCCACCCAGGCCCAGAGTGGTAGCACCTGATAGGGTTCAATCTATGAGTCAAATAGAACTAAACGGTGTACTTATGCTAAACTGAATTGTTTAAAAGAGAACAGTTTTTTGACATTGAAGGTGTGTACTTATACTAAACTGAAGTGTTTGAAATAGAACTGTTTTTGACATTTAACTGTGTGCAAACAAAAACTATACATATACTAAATCGAATTGTTTGAAAGAGAACTGTTTAAGTGAAAAAATGGATTTAGCATTAATAACCTACACGAGCTGATGTGTCATGTAACCAAACCAAACCAAACTTATATATATATATATATATATATATATATATATATATATATATTCATGATTGATATTCAGTCTTCGTTATCGAATGCCATGAAAATAAAGTCTGAATTATTTTTCTTAAGCTCGTAGATTGGAGGTTCTTTTTGAATCAACCAGTAGCTGATGTCAATCAAAATGCGTTGCCGGTTCTACATGAGCGCTTAACACAATAAACAAATCATCAGTATTGACAGTGTGACATTTGGTAATCGACAGGAGAGTTAATCGGTTGCACACATGCGCACACACAAATATATATATATATATATATATATATATATATATATTCTTTTGGAAGTCAGTGGTTTGTCTGTAAAGTTTCAGCATTGCAATAACCCATTTTTTTTTTTTGCCTTGTTACAGATAGCTACAGAACTGTAATATAATTAAATGGCATTTGCAATGAGAGCAGAAATATTTCACTAAATTACTCCATGCTAAAAAATGCACCCTTATTCATCAATGAATTCTAAATACTTACTGATGTCATAGCAGATGTGATGACAGTTCGGCGGTTGGTAATGCTGAGGTGACAGTGACGTCATTGACTACGACAGTCAATCCACTAAATGAAGTTATTCAAATTTACCAACCTCTCCGCCCGGGCAGGATATGACACAAGGTCAATTTTTTAAGCGGAGTTTAACAGGTTTGAATACAGAGTTTTCCTTCTCCTAGACTAGTTGACTCACCAAGGATGAAGAACCTAGTCTGTCCTACTATTTACACATAGCTGGAGGGAGAATAATTGGATTCATACCTTTCCCAAGGGTATTAGTGCTATGTGAAATGCAATCAATCTCGTCCAGGATTTGAACTCGTGTCACCGTGTCCATTTCCTACGACGATAACCATTACACAACGGGCACCTCCCTTTTTTATATGAAGTTATTGGGCTCATTTCACACATATTGTATTTACCAACCCCTCCGCTCGAGCAGGATGTGACACAGGGTCAATTTCTAAGTGGAGTTTAACAGGTTTTGATTCAGTTTTCCTTTTCGTACACTGACTGTCTAACTAACCCAGGCTGAATAACCTAGTCTGCCCTGCTATTTTTCCATAGCTGGAGGGGAAAATTGGAAGATTCATAACTTTCCCAAGATTATTGTGAAATGCGATTAGCTTCGTCCAGGATTTGAACTCATATCACCATATCAATTTCTTAAGACGATAACCATTAGACTACATGCGCATCCTATTACACATGTAGTTTACATGGACATGAATATTTTCGATAGGGCCCTTGTGTATGCTAATATATATATATATATATATATATATATATATATATATATATATATATATATATTAATCTTTATATCTAATATATAATTCTGTTGGTGTCAAAAAACCCAGATTGTACAATTTGAAAATTCTACGAACTGATATCTGAGGAAAAAAATTATTAAAAAAGAAAAGACGAAAAACACGTGCTACTAGAAAATAATCAAATGGCACATATGTCTAGTTAAAATGAAAAAACACACCGACAGAATTACATAAGCCAAAACGTAATAAAGTGCTCAATACATGAGACAGAGATTATGTCATTAAAATAATTCCTACCGGGCCTAGAACGATCCTGAAGAGCAGTTTAGGTGAAACCTAGGTAGACTTGCTCTTGGCCCTGTAGGAATTATTTTTATTGTGAATACGGACTTTGCATGTGAATTTCATGTCCATTTCTATGTGCAATGTCTTAAAGTCAAAATCTCGGCATATCTTACGTCTTATTAATAGTCTTTTATTAGTCAAATCCTCATTTTTTTGAAGAAAAGCAAGTTACACACTATGGCTGCATTTTAAAATTAAATTCTTCGAATTTCTTTAAAAGAAAACTGACAATACTTGGTTGGTTGGTTGGTAGGAATTATTGCATATCAACCTTTCTGGTTGTTTATTATCAAATCCAGTTTATATATATTTGTTTGAATAGAGTTAAATGGTTTCAATTATTGCTATGGAACACAATAATTTTATTTAGTTTCTATTATTTGTTTGCACTCAAATGATTTCAAGTATTGCTACTGAACACTAACAATTCAATTTAACATCAGTTATTAACATCGGTTTGCATCTAAATGAGCACTAGGTAGGACTCTAATAGCTACTACTCCTGCGAGTTAAGGCACCTCGGGTTGTGTAATGGTTAGCAAGCTAGACTTGCAAATCTACATGAGTGAGTTCGAGTCTCATTGGTTGTCCCATTCATGGTAACGTAGAGGTACTCCATATTCCCCAAAGCTCCATGATTGGAGGAATACCATCATGTGGTGTTTATTGGCCTTCCCAGGATCCTAAATCTATTCGACCCAGAGATGAGACCCTAACAGGTACTACCACTCCAGTTCAGAGTCAACCTGGGAGTAACGTCAATGAAGAGGTACTCCATATTCCTCAAAGCTCGAGTCCCAAAATCAAGCTTGATTTTAAAGTTAACAGCTGATGAAGTCTATGTTGCTAGAAGAGCTAATTTTGGGGGGTATTTTTTCAGCCTCTGTTTGAAATAAATTGTAATATATACATGTTTGTGTGCTCCCCTAAATTTAGTATCAAGCAGAGATGATGCGATCAATCCTGCTTTTTCATCTGATTTTGCCAGCTTCTCAATCTTTCTGCGGTAATTTAAAATTATATCTTATTTTACTGGATATTCACTCATCATAAAAGCATCTGGTCATCATTGTAGAGTGCCCAATGAGGATCTAATTAAAAAAAAAAACAGCATAAGTATTTAAGAAATACAAAACTTGCGCATCTCAAACTGGTGGATATTTTTCACGGAGAAAATAGAGACGGGAAGATGTGTAGCTGGATAGATCTACAAGAAAAGCCTTTATATAAACAACCCGAAGAATTACATAATTTGATATGTTTGTAAGTGTGGATTAAGTTGGTGTAGACATTAACGACGAAGCTGAAAGAAGAGAACTAAAATCTCGTGCCAATGTGGTAAGTTTAATATACATGAAGATATCTCACTGGTCCATGTGGCATGCATCGTTGAATCAACCCTCGCCTCAGCCAAAAGTGTCTTTATTTCCTTCTCATTGCATTGACACAGATAGATAGATAGATAGATAGATAGAGAGAGAGAGAGAGAGAGAGAGAGAGAGAGAGTGAGAGACAGAGACAGAGAGACAGAGACAGAGAGAGAATAATATACATGCAAAAAAGAGACAGAAGAGTAACGGAGATGTTCTCCTATAGAGGTTGGTAATAAATAACATGAGATAATAACCGTTTCTTCCATCAGTAGTGAGATTTTTGTATTAAAGGTCGATAGGATTATATATATATATATATATATATATGTGTGTGTGTGTTTGTGTGTGTGTGTGTGTGTGTGTGTGAGAGAGAGAGAGAGAGAGAGTGTCTGTGTGTTGGAGTGTGTGTGTATTTATCATATATATATATACTCAACATATTTGTATATGTGTGTGAAGGATATATATATATATATATATATATATATATATATATATATATATATATATATATATTCGCCAAAATATTGCATACACAGAAAACTGACCCATTAAACGTTGACTATAGCTACGTTATTCTAACTTGGACATCAAAGGCTGTTTATATATAAATATATCAAAATGCTTCGGCGGTACATATACTAAAATGCATCATATATATATATATATATATATATATATATATATATATATATAAGAATAGTGATCAAAATATATCGAGACTGAATATTTAATTTTCAATTTGAAAAGTTGAAACTTATATGTTGACGTATGCACAGCTGAACAACTTCTATAATAAATTGATTATGCCTAGAGGTCTGCGCTCCTGTCTAGATGTCTAGACGAAGTGCGATTTCTTTATATATTTGGTCAGCCACCCCGATATCTTTAAATCAGCATTTTTTGGGACAAACATAGGATTGAATGATTGATGATAAATTAAATGGAATAGGTGCGCTAAATGACCAGGGGACTATTTTGACAAGTAATAGAGTGTATGATGTCAAGATACATATTTCTAAACGAAGTAAATGAAAGTAATTAATAAAAAAAAAAAAATAAACAGAAATCACGTTTATAAGCCTCTGCGCAGATCTCTCTATTCACATTTATGAAAATATTACGAGTGTTTTCACACCTTGCTTGGAAATATATTTATCGGCATTTTGAATATGTAAGTAAAAGTTGGCGACCGTAGTCGAGGGCGACCAGAAGGCTCCTTTTTCAATAGCTACTCCACCGTGGTGTAGAGGAGGGTGCTTCTTCCTTACAAATATTGCTCCACTTTACCCTTGATACATACCTCATATTGCTGAATGTTAAACTAGGAGGTATCATTTACTATTTTAAAAGTCTTTGGTATGATGCAACTTGGGATTGAACCCCAGTCTCCCGGACCATTGGCGAACACTCTACCCTCTAGGACAATGAGCCATTTGAAAGTAAAGTTGGTGACCGTAGTCGTGGGCGAATAGAAGGCTCATTTTTCAATAGCTGCTACACTGAGGTGTAGGGGAGGGCGCTAATCCTTTCCCTGGATTACTCCACTTTACCCTTGATACGTACCTTATATTGCTGGGTGTTAAGCAAGGAGGTATTAAGTACCATTTTTAAAGTCTTTGGTATGACGCGAACCAGGATTGAACGCAGGTCTCCCGGACCATTGGCGAACACGCAACCCACTAAGAAAGTATCATGACTTTAGTTGTATTTATAAAGTACTATACTAAATGAGAATAAACCTTTAAACTTTTCACACTGCTCATCATAGATATTTATGCAGGTGTTCCGGCGATTTTTACTTTATTTCATTTTGTTCAAATCACTTTTGAAATTCCTTTTTTGATATTATGTGTGGGGTGGGTGGGTGCATCATCATATTTTTTAAATGTCTTCGAATCTTTATATTTACACAATCCATCGTCTACAGAGGGGTTAGGGTTAGGGTGTATTCTATAACCCCAGCCGATTGAGCAAAAAGTAAGGCCTGTTGAGTCAAGAAGATGCTAGTGAAGATGTATCGAGAATTGATATGAACTCAAATCAGCAGCCTAGAATTCAATACATCATCATACAAGAGTCCTTCAATAGAATGAAATATTGTTTAAGGATTTAACATTAAGAAACACTGTTTACAGTTACATTATCCTCAAGGAAACCAATAGAAATGAGTCTTTTATATCCCAAAACCAGGCTATTGGTTTAATGAATAAAGTGTTCGCCAATGGTCTGGAAGACCGGGTTTTAATCCCAGGTCGAGTCATACCAAAGACTAAAAAAACTGTATGTGATACCACCTTGTCTAACACTCAGCATTATACTCAATAATGATCAAGGGTAAAATGAAGCAATCCAGGGAATAGAGTAACGTCCTCCTCTACATCTCGGTGTTGTAGCTATTGAAAAGAGAGCATTGGGGTTATCCTCGACTAAGGTCGCCAACTTTATATCCCAAAAGACTGACAGAATTACCTTTTTACTCACCACTGCGTCCAAAACATTTTCTTTACCAGAGTTTTTTTTTTCTTTTCCGTATGTTTACATTCCATGAACTATCATTTAGGCACAAGCTCGACATGGCAAACCCATATTTAACTAATTTGTAAACAGTTTGTGGATAGGAACATGCTTCTCGAAACATCACGCATTCATCTGTAAATTTCACATAGTTTGAATTTCTAGGCCACCAACAATTTGATGAGAAACTTTTAAAATAATTGTGGTTATAAACCAATTCCAAATAATGAAAAATCTACGTGTATGGAAATAAATTCTGAAAAAAAAAAAAAAATGAAACCCCAAATTAATTGAACGACCCATATATAATTTATATAGCTGCGCTCACGTCTTCATTTGCCTAATCGTCTGGGGCAGTAGAATACACCGACTGCACCTCTGCAGAAAGGTAAGACCCCTTACACGAATGTCCCGGTATATGACACTAAACAATCTGATGGTGAGGTTCCAGTGATGTTGGGGCTTTGGGGAATGCGGAGTAACCCTTCATTGCGATTGGTGCCAGGTCCACTCTGGCTTGGAATGGTAGGACCTGATAATGCCCTATCTATAAGTTAAATAGAACTAAACTGAATACTTAGGCTAAACTGAATAGTTTTAATTAGAACAATTTGACTTGACTGAATAGCTTCAAATAGAAATGCTTTTGACAATTAAACTATGTACTTACATTTAAACTGCGTACTTATGCTAAACTGAATTGTTTGAAATGGAACTGTTTTTGACATTGAAACTGTACTTTTGCTAAAATGAATTGTTTAATATAAAGCTGTTTTGACATTCGACTGTGTGTAAACAAAATCTATACTTATACTAAACTGAATTGTTTAAATTTGAACTGTTTGAATAAACTGAATAGCTTGAAATAGAAATTCTTATGACAATTAAACCGTGTAATCAATGTAAACAGAATTGTTTAAAATAGAGCTGATTATTTACATAAAAATGGATTTGGCATTAAACAACCTACAAAAGTTGACATGCCATTAAGCCCAGTTACCAACCAACCAGCCAACCATCATTTAAATTCTAAATTTCGAAATCGATATTTCTTTTCATTACGCTTTGTTATATGTATATATACACTTACGTTTCTGGCGCAAAAAAAAAAAAAAAGTTGCAATCCTACAACAATCTTCTTAAAATCAAAAGACATCACTATAACATATTTTATTGACGACTATTTGATATTCACGATGATA
>OY757905.1:100616792-100664292 GCA_963585895.1 Sepioteuthis lessoniana | reverse complement strand
TCATGGCAGCTTTATTTTCATAGTCCAGCATATTTCCAAGAAATTTTAGTGATATAGTTATCATGAACATCACCATGTTATAGCGACAGCACAGAGTCTTTTGACTCTCTCTTTCTCTCGCCATCCGTTTCTTAGCAGGTTTTCACACACGGCAGCCAATTTCCACATAGAGCTGATTTACGTAAATCCTTACTGCTCGGTCAGTTCTGGTGCATCAGCGTGTGCGAGTCCATAAAATTACATCGCTTGAGTTTGTCTTCACTTCTCCGGGAGTACGCTGCATGTTTCGTTCGTCTTTCTTGGATGATTCGTGAGATGGGAGATAAGTGAACTGCTGTTTTGTTGGGTGTTGCTTCAAGGATTAAAAAAAAACAACTCATTCTTGTATTCCTGAAATTTTGCTTATTCTCCAGGCGTGTTGTTTACATCAAAATGGTACATCCATACAGTAGCACTGACTCAGTATAGAACAAATATTTCAAAGTAAGCATAACATAGACAGTAAGCTGCTACGCTATCCTAACACCCCCCCATATATATATATATATATATAATGCTTCGATATGGATTGGCGTTTCTGATTTGGAACAACGTGAATTACCGAAGATCAAAGAACACTTGTATAAGTAAAAGTATCAGCTTCGGCGAAAAGTAAACGCTTATTTTAGATTGGTTGGTTGGATGGGTTTTATGGGATATCAGCTTTTATATTTTATTTAATGCAAAATCCTCTTCAAACGCATATATTCAATAGATATGATTTGTAAATAAATAGTTTGTATTTAACATTTAAAAAAAGCCAGAACTCACTTGTTGACACACAATTAAATAGTTTCAAGTATTGCTATTTAACACTAACAATTCAATTTTACATCAGACATTTTTTGCACAGAATTAAATGGTTGGTTGGTTGGGTTTTATGGCATTTCAACACTTGTTGAGTATTTAAAGTTAAATTCTTTTTACACACACACACACACACACACACACACACACACACACACACACACACACACACACACACACACACACACATATATATATATATATATATATATACGTTATTTTAAACCAAATGTGTAGATAACATTTTAAACAAGCCAGGGTTCATTTATTTTCACACAGTTGGTTGCGTTATATGACATTTCAACTCTTGTAGGTCATTTAATGCTAAATCCTGTTCACACACACACACACACACACACACACACACACACACACACACATATATATATATACGATATTTGTAAACGAAGTTTGTAGATAACATTTTAAATAACCCAGAGTTCAGATATAAGTTGGTGACCATAGTTGAGGGTGACCCGAAGGCTCCCTTTTCCTTAGCTATTACACGGACGTGTAGGGGAAGACACAACTCCTTTCCAAAGATGGCTCTGCTTTACCCTTGATACCTAACTTATTATGCTGAGTGTTAGGCAAAGAGGCACCAAGTACCATTTTGAGAGTCTTTAGTATGACTCAACCTAGGATTCAACCCCGGTCTGCTAGGTTACAGAAAAATCATAATTCTATTCAGTATTAATCATTTGTTTGAACTCAGTTGACTATTTTTAAGTATAGCAATCTAATACTAATTGATTTGTTTGCAGCCAATTAAAAGTATTGTTTGTTTGTTTGTTTGTTTGTTTGGTTGGTTGGTTTTGTAGCAGATCAACCTTCGTAGGTTATTTAACGCCAAATCCATTTTAATGCAAATAATCAGTTCTATTTCAAACAATTCAGTTTAGCATGAGTACACATTTTCATTGTCAAAAACGTTTCTATTTCAAGCTATTCAGTTTAGACAAATAGATCTAATTCAGCTAATTCAGTTTAGTATAAATACATATTTTGTTTACACACAGTTAAATGTCAAAACAGTTCTATATTAAACAAATCAGTTTAGTGTAAGTACAGTTTCAATGTCAAAAACAGTTCCATTTCAAACAATTCACTTTAGCATAAGTACGCAATTTAAATGTAAGTACACAGTTTATTTGTCAAAAAAATTCAATTTCAAGCAATTCAGTTTAGTCAAACAGTTCTAATTTAAACAATTCAGTCTAGCATAAGTTTACATAAGTAAGCAGTTAGTTCTATTTAACCCATATATAGGGCCCTATCAGGTGCTACCATTCCGAGCCAGAGTGGACCTGGGAGCAATGGCAATTAAGGGGTGCTCCGCATTCCCCTAAGCTCAAGCATCACTGGAACCTCACCATCAGATCATTTAGTGTCATACCTGGACACTCATTAGGCAGGGTCTTACCTCTCTGCAGAGGTGCAGTCCGTCTATCTACAGCACCAGCCGACAAAAAAAAAAGACAAAAAATTATTGGCATTTAACACTAGTAATTCTATTCAACATTACTCATAAGTTTGCACACCGTTAAATGGTTAAACAGTTCTATTTGACCCATAGATGGGACCCGAACACGTACTACAAGTGGTTTAGAGAGGACCTGGGAGTAATGAGAATGTAAGGGTACTCCACCTTCCCCAAAGGTACAGGACTGAAGCCGCACCATAAGATAGTTCATTGTCATATCTAGGCCATTCGCTATTGGGGGTCTTACCTGTGTGTAGTTGTATTTTACTGCCTAAGCTCAGTGGGTTCATATATATATATATATATATATATATATATATATATATATATATATATATCAGTAATAAGTTCATACTACCACTGTCCCATAACAGTTGTAAGATTTCATGTTTTGTTCCCGGTGATTACATGTATTTGTGTTGTGATTTGGCCTCTGTCTCTTATATCTGTAGGTGGTAGTTTTATGTGTTTGAGCGTTCGTTTGCACATGCAAAAACCAGTTTATTTGAGACAGTTATATAAACGTTTAAAACGTTATTATCACTCGAGCAGATACTTTTTTTTTGTTTTTCTTTTTTCCAAACATAGCGCCTTCCTACTTCGAGCTGACTCAATCACAGCGTTTGTTGTCTAACTTCTACTTATGTGTTCGTGTGTGCGATCGACTGCCTTACTTACAAGCTAAGAGAAGGCGAAATCTCCCGTTTTCTGATTTCGCTTCTTTCTTTCTTTCTTTCTTTCTTTGATAATTTGTTCTTTCTTTCTTTCTTTCTTTCTAGATTTTATACCATTTCTTATTTTTATTCGTTTAGAACGTCACTGGGATCCTAAAAAATGAACAGGGATATACATTTAATCAGCAAATGAATTCTTATAATTCAGAGCCTTGTTCCCCATCAGTCTTTCTATATATATCTCTCTTTTTCTCTCTTTCTCTTCTCTCTCACTCTTTCTCTCTCAAACACACACAAACACAGTCACACACACTCACACATATCCTGTAGAATACACTAACTGTATCTATTCAGAAGGGTAAAACCCCACACTAACAGGTGTCCAGGATATGACTCTTAGCAATCCATATTTACCCAACCCCTCCGCTCAGGCAAGATATGACACAAGGTCAATTTTTAAGCGGAGTTTAACAGGTTTGAATACAGAGTTTCCCTTCTCCTAGACTAGTTGACTCAGTAAGGCTGAAGAAAACAGTCTGCCCTACTATTTACCCATAGCTGGAAGGAGAATAATTGGATTCATACCTTTCCCAAGGGTACTAGTGCTATGTGAAATGCAATCAGCTTCGTCTAGGATTTGAACTCGTGTCGCCGTGTCCATTTCCTACCACGATAAACATTACACCACGGGCACCTCCTAAACAATATGATGGTGTGGCTCCAGTCCTGGAGCTCTGAGGAATGTGGTGTACCCCTTCATTGCCATTGCTCCCAGGTCCATTCTAGCCCTGAGTGGTAGCACCTGTTAGGCTCCTATCTCTGGGTTAAATAGCACTTTTCGACATGTAAACTGAGAGCAAACTAATGTCTTATGCGAAATTGAATTGTCAAAAATAGAACTGCTTAAGCATTTAACTGTTATTAATCAAATGACTGTCTAAATGAATTGGTAGTGATACTTAGTAATACTTAGTACTATTTAACTGTGTGCTAGCGAATGTTGAATAGAATTATTAGCGTGAAATAGCAATACTTGAAACTCATTCATCATGTGTGCCTAAATGACTTATTGGTATTACATCGCCATACTTGGAACAATTTGATTGTTAAACAGAATTATTTGTATTCCATAGTAATTATAAAAACCATTTAACTATGTTGAAACAATAGCATTACTAGTATGCAAGCAAATATGTTCTTACTCATTTAAAGATGAAATTAGCAAGAAATTATTAACTTACAAATCATATACGCGGAGGCTTCAATTAGTTTCCAGACTTTTTTGTATAGGCATTTAATATTGTCGTAGACTCTTGAAAATTCAGTATGTTATTGCTATACATCTAGTAAGATGGCTGACCAATTTTTATGATTTCATTTTCAAATGAACAGCTACAGCTGGAATTAGAATACACCCTACTAAAGCTTGATTGTCACAGCTGGTGAATTTCAAAAATGCAATCTGGACGTATGGACAATTTAGAAGAACGATATGCAATAAAATTCTGTTTTAAACTTGGAAAAAATGCAACAGAAACGTATGGAATGCTTCAAACTGTTTTTGGACCGTATTGCATGAATCGAGCATCAGTTTTTGAGTGGCATAAGATATTCAAGAAAGGCAAGGAGTCTGTGAGGGTTGATGAGAGGCGTGGGGGGAGTAAGGAAGTCATAACACCAGAGTTGATTGGCCAAATAAAGAATTTCATGGATAAAGACCGTCGTGTGTCTATAGAGACAATAAGTGCACAGTTTGATGTCAGTGTGGGATCTGTACACCAGATCATTCGCGAGGAACTGAAGATGCGGATGATCTGCGCGAAGTTTGTCCCAACGGTGCTCAGAGAAGATCAGAAAAAAAGACGTTGTCATGACTGCAGGGAAATGGTCGATCTGATCAATTCAGATCCCGCAGTTCTTGATGCTCTGGTGAACTGCGATGAAAGCTTGATCTGCTGCTATGACCCAGAGACCAAGAGACAGAGTTCCCAGTGGAAGCATGCTGGCTCTTCCATTCCCAAGAAGGCCAGATAGAGCAAATCTACCCACAAACATTTGATGACCCCCCTTTTTTTATAGTACTGGCATGATCTACATGCACTGGGTTCCCACTCAAGTTGTGCTACTACATTTACTTTCGGTATAATCTCAAGGACGTGTAATGGTTAGCAAGCTAGTCTCGCAACCTTACACGAGTGAGTTCGTGTCTCCTTAGGTGCCCCATTCATAAGGCCGTGTGTCACATCTGAGCAAAAAAAAAAAAAAACTTAGCAAATTACTACTGTCGATATAATCCCCATAGGAAAGGTATGAACTCGTTTATTCCCAAATAGTATCACAGCTGTCCTGCTAAGATGGCTTTGGCATTAGATAAGCCACGAATGTTGAATTGTCCTTAAACAAAGAAATTAAACTAACAAAAAGCATGAACATTTAGGAGTCCAATTATAAGGACGCCCGTAGTATATATTCATACATTTTAAGTTTTTTATTATAACGGATTTTTCAGTTTTATTGAAATGTTTAATTGAAGCCTTAACTTCTTGCCTTATAACGTAGACCCACGAAAAGTAAAAAAAAGAAAGAAAAAAAGAAATAAATGAATAAATAAAAATGTGAGACTGGACGAAGAAAGAAAGAAAGAAAGAAAGGAAAAAAGAAAGAAAGAAAGGAAAGTTAATAAAGGAAGGAAGTGGAGAAAGAGGTATGAAAAAAGGATAACCTGTAGAAAGAAAGAAAGAAAAAAAGACAGAAAGAAAGGAAAGTTAATAAAGGAAGGAAGTGGAGAAAGAGGGACGAAAAAAGGATAACCCGTAGAAAGAAAGAAAGAAAAAAAGACAGAAAGAAAGGAAAGTTAATAAAGGAAGGAAGTGGAGAAAAAGGGATGAAAAAAGGATAACCCGTAGAAAGAAAGAAAGGAAAAAAGAAAGAAAGAAAAAGTGAGACCAAATAAATATAGCAGAAAGGATATTAGGAAGGAAAGAAGAAAAGAAAATAGTGATGATGAGAGGAAAAAAGAAGAAAGTGGGGCCAAATACAGATAAAGAAAAAAAGAAATCAGCTGAATAACCCTTTTTCAATTTCAGATAAACTTGAACTGTTTATGTTCTACTTATTCATCTCCTTTGTACCACATGACGATAGGCACGTACACTGAAAAATTACTAAATATATGCAAGTATATATCTAGATCCACACGATGAGATCCAATATAATTGTTGTGAATTGATAAAAGATGACATATGTAACCATATCTTAGGCAATCAATTCGCTGAAGAATATTTCATTTATATGTATATATATGAAATCATTATCTGCAAATGAAATAAATAGATACTGATGTTTTTTAAATCATATAAAAAGATTCAGAAGCCAAATTGGAAAATATTGTCGTACTCTCTCTCTCTCTCTCTCTCTCACACACACACACACACACACACATATATATATATATATATACATATGTGTGTGTATTTATATCGGTATTTACTAAACATTATTATAGCTCAGGTTCAAGGTTGTATGTATGGAGCACCCAGTGAGAATCGAGCTCACAAATAATGGAGTACCCTTTTAGTTTGCTTAATCAGTATACCTCACAGAGGTCCAGTATGTATTTACCAAACCCATTCACCTCTTGTGGAATTTGACACAAGGTCATTTTTAGCGGAATATATTTGGTTTGAATTAAAATATTTTCTTTCTCTTAATCTGGTTAACTAAGGCTAAAGAACCCAACCTACTCTCCTCTATAATTATGCCTGTGGATGGGAAAAAATGCATTTATGCCTTTTTCGAGAATATGAGTGAGAAGGGAAACGTAAACAGCCTCGTCAAGGTTTTGAACTCGGGTCATCAGTACAATTTGCTACAATGATAACCATGACAAAAAAAAACACGTTTCCTATACACACACGCACACAGACACACACAGTCAGGCACCCCTCATGCATATAAATGTGTATATATATATATATATATATATAGAGAGAGAGAGAGAGAGAGAGATTGAAAAACATGGTAATCCAAAGAGAACAATTTAATGTAAAAGAAACCAATAATATAACGTTTCGGTTCAAATGAACCATCATCAGAACTCGGAAGGATGATATCTAATGACATTAGATGTCTTTCCAGATGACAGAATAGTTGAGATCAGCTAGGATACCAAGAAAATTCCTGTTGACATGAGGAGAGTTCTCATCACTCAGACTCCAGTGAAGGACCTTCAACTAACGCTAGTGTGAAAATCTTCCAAGGAGCATAACAATAATAATCATATTAATACGTGCAAGAAGTTTACATTTGACCATACGAACAAATGGTATTAGAAAATAAGAAGCACAAGATTCTTTGGGATTTTGAAATACAAACGGATCACCTAATTTCTTCCGGACGACCAAACCTAATGATATTCATAACTAAATGAGAACCTGTTGAATAGTGGACTCTGCAGTTCCGGCTGACCACCTGATAAAACTGAAGGGAAGCGAAAAAAGAGACAAATACCTAGACCTTGCTAGAGAACATAAAAAACTATGGAACATGAAAGTGGCGGTGATACCAATTGTAATTGGTGCGCTCGGTACAGTCACCGAAGGATTGGTACAGGGACTGGAGGACTTGGAAATTAGAGGACGAGAAGAGACCATCCAGACTATTGCATTGTTGAGATCGGCAAGAATACTGAGAAGAGTCCTGGAGACATGGGGAGACTTGCTGTCACTCAGATTCCCATGGAAAACCTAAAGCTAACGTTTGTGTGAAAAACTCTCAAATGTGTGAAATCATAATAATCCTAAGCAAATAATTATAGTTTCTTGTAATTATTACACACAACAATATTGTATCGTGTAGTCTGATACAGATAATTTTAAAACCGATCTAATAACGCATAGATATGACTCTAACCAATAATACCAATTAGGACATAGGGGACTTGTGAGTAATTGCTGTGCTCACCATTATAAGGTAAGGATCAAGGGTAAAGTGTAGCAATCCAGGGAAAAGAATAGGACCTTCCCCTACAACTTGGTGTAGTAGCTATTGAAAAGGGAACCTTTGATTCCTCCTCGATTAAGGTCGCCATCTGTACTTAATATTCCACATGCACAAGAGCTCCTTTACTGGACTCTCACCACTGGATGCAGTTTTGAGTCATACCCAGAACACTTGTATGATCAGATCTCAATCATTTGCAAAATTCCCACAGAAATACTTCCTACTCTATCATGCCTAATTTGCACGCATTGTCAGCCTACTTAGTTCATTTGCTTATCACATGATTGATAATCTTCTCTCGATAAGAAAATATTTGGTTTTAATGTAATTTGTTTTTCGCTGAATGGTCCAAAGCCATAATTAGAATAGATTCAGTAACTGTTACAGATGTTAATTCATTATCTTTCCCAGCTCACGGAGGTTTTTTTTCTGAACTGAAGCCTATCCAGTCAACCTGTTATTTTATGCTTAGAGGTTAGGGTATCCCGTTCATTATTCGTTCATATTTAAATTTTCCATGTTGTCTTTTAAAACTTTTTGTAGATTTCTATAAAATATGAATAATTCTAATCAGATCTATATAATCCATTAGTGGGGCCCTAACGGGTACTACCTCTCCTGAGTGGGTGTCCTCGTGGTGTAATGGTTAAAGCGATGAACTGCGGAATCGTAGTACGCGAGTTCGTACTCCAGTCGCGCTATTACGTTCACTTTCGGGCAAATACCCTTGGGAAAGGTATGAACCCCCTTATTCTCCCTCCAGCTATGGGTAAATAGTAGGACGGACTAGGTTCTTCAGCCTTGGTGAGGCAACTAGTCTAGGAGAAGGAAAACTCTGAATTCAAACCTGTTAAACTCCGCTTAAAAATTGACCTTGTGTCATATCCTGCCCGAGCGGAGGGGTTGGTAAATAGTACCTCTCCTGGTTAAGGAGGATCTGGGAGTATTAACAACAAAGCAGTGACACTATACACTCGCCATATGTCCAAAAGTGGAGCCACACCATCAGATGAAGTTTAGTGTCCAATCCCTCCAAATCCCTTTTTTATGGGTGTTAAAGTTAGAGTTAGGAAATTCAATCTGCGTAATTTAAGCCCCACTGACTTGGCCGTATTCTAATATGCTTGTATCTATCATCATTATCATCTTGCCGTGCCGCCAGCACGGATATCCCTGACCCTCTCTTGCCACTCCTCTCTATCGTTCATCGCTTCTGGCTGGTCCTCAGGGCTACAATCCGTATCCTCACAGAGCTGCTGTATGTAGCTTCAAGCTAGTCCCCCTGCTTTTGCTCGGCCATGTCGGTGGGGTCCATAGGAGAACATCACTTATGAGCTCGTCCCTAACATTGTTCTATACTAAAGTATCATTTAAAAATGCATGTATGATTTTTATTCAATTGTATCTATAGTAAGAGTCAAAATTTGACGGTTACCTGTTTTCTTGAAACAGCGGTTGCAGATAAATTGTTTTGTTTTTGTTATTTAATGGTATATCAACCTTCTCGGGTTATTTAATGTCAAATCCATCTTTTTAGAAGGATAGTAGTGGTACTATTTAACTCTTAGCTGGGAGCATAAGAATTCAAATACATCTTAGAATTAGACATGAACAAATGGAATTCATCCAGACTCCTACGAGACCACTCCGTAGGTAATATTGGTTGAATACCGCTATATTTTTAATCCAGGTACGATTTTTTTTTCAAACGGACCCATCTCTCTGAAAACATGTTCATAAATGAGGCCGAAAGTTGTTCATTTCAAACTAAGGTTCGTTCTAATTTTACACCGTTGGTCATCGATGTACATTTGATATCAATACATAATTTGGAAACAGAGGTTGAAGAAGCTGCATATTTTTTCGATTTTCCATATGCAGTATCATCTATAAATATCAATGTCCTGGTAATTTTTGTAAACAAAGATACGAAGATGTTATTATCTCTAGTGTAGTATTATGCTGACAAAAGTGATATTTCAGGTTGGTTGGTTAGGTTTTATGGCATATCAATCCTTGTAGGTTATTTAATGCCTCATGCTGTTTATACATATGTACTACCAATATATGATTTGTAAACAAATAATTTATAGGCAACATTATTTTCAATCAAACCATAGTTAATTAGTTGGCACACAGTTTAATGGTTTCAAGTTTAGAGGGGGTGTCCTCGTGGTGTAATGGATAAAGCGATGGACTGCGGAATCGTAGTACGCGAGTTCGTACTCCAGTCGCGCTATTACGTTCACTTTCGGGCTAATGCCCTTGGGAAAGGTATGAACCCCCTTATACTCCCAGCTATGGGTTAGATAGTACCACTACTGCTCTTCTAGGAGAATGGCTTTGGCATTAAATAACTCGAAAAGAGTTGATATGTCATTAAACAATGAAACCAAACCAAACCATCAAGTTTAGAAAATAATTTCATACTTCTATTTGATTCATAGATTGGACCCTCACAGGTTTTACCAATTCGGTTTGGTTTTGTTTGGTTTAGTTTCTTTGTTTAATGGCATATCAGTCTTTGTAGAAGAACAGCGCTGATGCTATTTAACCCATAGCTAGGGGCATAAAGGGGGTTCATACCTTTCCCAAGTTTATTTGTCCGAAAGTGAATGTAATAGCGCAACTGAAGTTCGAACTCGCTTACAACGATTCGGTGGTCCATCACTTTAACCATTACATCTCAAGGACCGGCAAGTAGTGGTAATAAAAGGGTACTCCAAATTCATCAGGACATGAGTCTCACCATAATATGTTTTAGTGTCATATCCAGGATACTCGACACGTCTGAAGAAATATTTCGAAGTATTTTACAGCCACAAACGAGTGGGTTAAGGGGTAATTTACTAAGCTTTTTACTTAGATACGGCACAAGGCCGTGTGAATGGGACACCTATGAGACTCGAACTCACTAGTGATGGTTTGCTATTCTAGCTTGGTAACCATTACACAACCAGAGGCGCCTCACAAACGAGTGGGTTAAGTGGACGTGATAAATATTTGAAAACCCTCAGTGAATGCATTGGTGTTACCATTAACCATTATTTTGGATATGTTGATTTCAGAGCATGGTGTACCAATGTTGTGCAGGTTCGCCACACAACACCACTCAAGATTAAATACCCTCCCTATATATATATATATATATATATATATATATATATATATATATATATATATATATAGGTATATATATATATAAATATATATCCCAGGGAAAGGTGTAGTGCCCTCCCCTACACCACAGTGAAGTAGCTATTGAAAACAAATTTTTATATAAATATTAGGGTGGTCTAAAAAAATTCATAGGCAAAAAATTTATATGAGGGCGTCATCCCTGCTGATGAAATTTTAGACAAATGTGATTCAAGCACTGCAACACTGACGGAGGATTTGTGTTAAATGCAAAGGAGACTGAGTCAAAAGAATTAACACGTTTGGTCTCATTCCATATGGTCAGCAAATGCACTTTTCAGCCAATTGTCTTAATTTATATATATATATATATATATATATATATATATATATATATATATATATATAAATTAAGACAAAGATTTAAATTAAATTAAAAAAAAAAAAGACTATAACGTAGTACCTCATAAAAACAACGAATTACTGTGCATTGCCAGCAAAAATAGCGCAGAAAACAATGCATAAAAACAGAGCAAAACAAAGAATGCGCAATACATCCTTGACTTGATGTTGCTAAATTTGGAACATGACATTATAATGACACACTTTCACGCCCACATATACATCCTTAATCACCAAACCAGTCTGTCTGTCTGTCGGTCTCTCTCTCTCTATATATATATATTTATACACACACACACACACACACACACACACATATATATATATATATATATATATATATATATATATATATATATATATATATATAGAATGTATGTGTGGGGGTGCATTCATTATTGCATTACTCTTTTATATATATATATATATATATATATGTAATTATCTGGGAGAAAACTCAAACTTGGTTCCCAGGGTTCAATTCCAGGTCAAGTTATACTAAAGACTAAAAAAAATTGGAACTTGTTGCCTCCTTGCTTAACAGCATTATAAGATTTGGGCCAAGAGTAAGTGGAGCGATCTAGGAAAAGGATCAATGCCCTTCCATAGACTTAGGTGTTGTAGCTTTTGAAAGAAGTCTTCGGGTCGCTCTCGACAATGGTTGGCTATCTATCTACATCTGTCTCTCTCTCTCTCTCTATATATATATATATATATATATATATAGTAAATGGCTATATTATAAATCACATTGTTTATTAAAGCTGTTTCGACGGCTATTTTTATATTTACATATCTCTGTTTATTATATTTACTCTCTCTCATATATATATATATATATATATATATATATATATATATATATTTCTATTCGATTCTCCTTTACCTTTACGAATCATTTTGTATCAGAAGCTGATTAAGTTTTCCTCTAAGGTGTGCCGTAGATAAGGAAAAAGGAAAAATGACGAACACGCTTTCATTCCGGGAGGAACTTCCTCCAAAATTACGGCTTTTTTTTTTTTTGTTCTTCATTCCAACACCTACTCTTTAAAACGTCACACTCATAAAAACAAACAACCGTTTTCTTCTTCCTCTTTTACAACCTCTTCTGAACTTTTCCTCTTCTTCCTCCTCTTCTCCATTTTCCATCGTGGTCGTATAAAAATTCACGCTGGAAAGCACGCCACTCCTTCTCATTAAAAAGAAAGAACGTTTAATTTGTTAACGGGAAATTTTGTTTCTCTATATTTTAAACGAAAATTAACTTCCAAACATAATTATTTACGTGAATAATTACCAGCGGGATTATTTGAGTTTATGCGTATGGCTCAGCGGCGGCGTTACGTCAGATTCAAACGGTTTTCAAACCTTTTTCTCGACTGCTGGGTCACTGGGGCGCATTTCGACAATGAAAGGAAACCTTTGATTAAAACTAGCGTATTTATATTAACAACTCACCGAAATACCCGGCGTTGCCCTGGATATAATCATTATCGTAAAGCACAATTTGTAAAGCAAAAATTTAGTCGACAATGCTTTGGAAGATTTTCTTCACAAAAACTATAGGCATTTTGAAATAGCACTTCGAAAAGAAAATTTACTAAAATTGTGACAAAAAATTTAAAAACATAAATCATTGCAAATTTAGACTTATTGATTATTTTTAAAGTTATGTCAACATTTCTAAGGTTATTCAATGCGTTCATTTTACTTCCTAATTACATTTTTGTGTCGTTGTTTCAAAGATTTATTTTTGCACTAGATCCTACTGAATACGAATAATTTTTAAAAAGATCTATTTACATAGCACTTTAACAGGAACTATCACTCTGAATCAGAGTTGACCTGGGAGTAATGACAATGAAGGGGTAGTCCACATTACGCAAACTTCCAGAATAGTAGCCACGCCATCAGTTACAGTTTTGTGTCCTACCCAATATACTTTTTTTTGTGGGCGTCATATCACTCTACAGGAGATACAGTCAGTGTTTTGTAGCCGCACTAACTGGGCTTATTGTGCATTAGGGCCTTTTATGGATACAAGTTTATTTGCTGGTTCAATGTTAGTTTTCCAGCATGTCAACCCTAGGGTAATCTAATGCTTTTCATTAAGAAATTATATGGTTTTTAGTAACTATTCCTATCTAGATAATCATTTATTAACCTAGAGTTACTTAGTTTCAAGTATTCGTATCTAATACGAACAATTTGTACGTAAGCAATTGTTTAGTTTCCAGTAACCAGCAATCTTTTGTAAGCGATTCTAAGTGAAAAAAATTATTCTCAAAACAAATATGTACTCTGTGTTTTGGTTTCAAGTATCTCTATTTAATATTATTTATTACCCTAACGAAGAGGTTATTCCACCCCACCAGCGCTCTAGAACCAGAGCTTCATTAATTGATACAGTTTAGTGTCATACCCAGTATATAACCTTTTTAAGTGCTTACCCCTCATACATTCTGCTTATTGAAAAACCTGTCGAGTTGAATAACTATAAAAAACAAATATATGTCTATCATCTCATCACGAATCTTCTATAAAGTAATGATATATAATTCATGCATTTCTTCTATCTATCTATTTAATGTAAAGTTTTAGAAATTAAATCGCAAGTGGGGATATTGTTATCTTTAAATTCTGGCGTTTTTTTTTCTTTTTCCTGGTAACCGTGAATACTGGTAGATAGTAATTTTGTAAATAATGTAAAGTTTTATGTATATTCTCGGACGTAACCCTACCTGCTTGCCTTCCTGTTTCAAAAATATCCCGAATCAATTTTAATTTTAATTTTATTTTGTTTTCTAAATCAATTTATATTTCTGCACCTGTGGATACCATTATTTTTTTTTTACTTTCTGTACAAATTAAATCTTTCTGGTAATTTCGGAGACAACCACATTGAGAGTGGGCGCGCTTCTGCGGATGCCAATTTTATTTACCTTCTGAGTAAATTTTACCGTCCTTTTTACATTAAAATATTTCAGACGCCTTTTGGGGTACGGAAGTTCTTTTCTTTTCTCAATGTCTTCAAAATCTTTTGTAAGGTCAAGGGTATCCCCATGTCAAGTCTCATCAAATTTGACGCAATAGTCTTGTAACAAGTCTGCAAACGATTAGACTTAATTATGGATAAGAGTTTGTCCACTTCAGATGTGTAAACGGTTTGATGTAGAGCCAGCGAATGTGATACCCATTCTAACTAAAACTTAAATGTTTTAACGTAGACATTTTAGTGCAGAAAAAACGGGCGCTCACTGAGAATGAGTATCTAGCAACAGCTTGAACAGTCGAGTTGATTCAGCACAAAACTAATCCTATAGAATTTAAATATAAAAGAACGAATCATTTGTTTCACAAAAATTCATTCAAATTAAATGAACGATTATAATGTGGTATGGATAGGTTTATTTGTTGAACAGTATATCAACTCTTTTTGAGTTATTTCAATTGCAAATGCTTGAATATAATCATAACTATTTTCAATGGTTCATTGTCTTTCTTTTAATTACTATTTCTTACTTGCCAATAATCAGTTGTTTACACAGTTAAATAGCAAGGTTTTATTTGGTTTGGTTTCTTTGTTTCGTGGCATATCGGACTTCGTGGGTTATTCGATACCAGAAGAACGGTAGCAGTACTTTTTAGCCCATAGCTGTAGAATAAGGGGTTTCATACCTTTCTCAAAAGTATTAGCCTGAACATGAACGTTATAACGAGACTGGAATTCGAACTTGTTTACTAAGATGTTGCAGTCCAACAAGTTTGCGATTACTTTATGGTAACTACATTATAGTAAAGTTAGCGACCATAGTCGAGGGTGACCCGAAGGCTCCCTTTTCGATAGCTACTACACCAAGGTGTAGGGGAGGGCGCTACTCCATTCCCTGGATTGCTCCACTTTACCCTTGAACCGTACCTTATAATGCTGAGTGTTAAGCAAGGTGGTATCAAGTTCCATTTTTAAAGTCTTTGGTATGACTCGACCTGGGATTGAACCCAGGTCTCCAGGGAAAGGAGTAGCGCCCTCCCCTACACCTTGGTGTAGTAAGCTATCGAAAAGGGAGCCTTCGAGTCACCCTCGACTATGGTCGCCAACTTTACTTTTTACTTTACTTACATTATAGTGATATCAAGTATTCAAGCGATTTGCAAGTAGTTTATAGTTTCAAGTAACTAATCCAAAGTAATGCACTTTTACCATTATAATTTGTTATTGTAATTATTATATAATTTGGTGATATCAATAACAGTACAGATACAAAAACACAAGCGGAAACAGGTTAACTGTTATTTCAGGTACGAATGCATTTATTAACTTCTGACTTCGGCCCATAGCGACACGAGGAGAGAGACAATTCTTACTATGCTAACCATCCCAACGCCTGGCACATCTTGTGATATTTCAGATCTCTCTCGATAGAGATCCGAAAAATCCAATTGCATCTTCAACGGCCCAAATCAAACGCCATGCCTCAATGGCAGGAACTCAACTCTCTGCTTCCATGAGCCAATCTCAACTCCCAACTGACTCTTTTTCAAAATCCTCAAATTCTCTGGACCATCTCTTCCGGGCATGACGTTATCCACACTCCAGCTTAATTTCCTGTCTGGGGTTTTATTATGACAATGGTGATTGTCATATCCTTTGCGTACGAGCGTAAACTACACCAATTGACTTTACACTTGATCTCTTAACCCGAATAATTCAACGTCCTACCAAACTGAATGATAAATATAATTAACGAAAAATTATTATTAATATAAAAATAAATCATTCCTTGTTTATTTAACACAAGGATGCAACTCAAAGAAAATGTACTGGGGCTATACTCCCACTAAATCGCGAGAAATTATTAATCCTCTAATATTAATGGAGAACATCAAGTTGCTTGACAACAATGCAAACGAATTGGAGAATCGAAGACAAATAATAATAATATACAGTCAGGATATAGGAATGCGATTTGGCAGAGAAAAATGAGCCGTACTCTTAATGAGAAGTGGAAAAAGGCGAATAATTGAAAGAATAGAACTGGCAAATCAAGAAAGAAACACCGCTCGGAGAAAAGGAAAACTCTAAATATTTGGGACTATTGGAAGCAGACACCATCAAATAAACTGAAATGAAAGAAAAAACTAACAAAAATATCTCAGACGAACGAGAAAGCTTCTCAAAAGCAAACTCTACGACAGGAATCTAATCAAAGCCCTTGTAAGAAAATCGGGCCCATTCTTGAAATGGAGGAAAGAACTTAAAAAACTGGAGCAGACAAGAAAGTTGAAGACTGTGCACAAAACCTTACATCCAAAAGATGACATCGAGAGACTATATGTGTCAAGAAAAGGAGGAAGAAGAAGACTCGCCAGTATTAAAGAGAGCGTCGATATTGTAATCCAAGGACTCAAACTACATAAAAAAGACCCCCAAAAGTCCAACAACAGGGAAAAGAAACATCACTGACAACATCAAGATAAACATAACAACAATAATGAGGAAACAGAAGAAAAAAAAATTGTATGGAAATGTCAATTGACTATCTGAGAAAATCTCACATGAGAATACCTGGAGGCCACAGAATAGCATGTTTAGGTTATTTGCTGACAACTGGGTAACGAAGGAATTCCAGTGGGTATTGTGCAAGAAAGTGAAATTTGGCATGAGAACCAAAAAAAACAAAAAACAACAAAAACTGTATCATATGAAAGTGACGGTGATATCAATTATAATTGGAGTACTTGGAATAGTCTCCAAGGAAACGAGACTGGAAGAGTAGGAAATCAGAGGACGATCCGAGACTATCTCTTACTGCATTGTTAAGATTGTTAAGAATACTGAAGAGAGTCTGGTAGACTTGAGAATAATTGCTTTCCGCTGGCATTAGCACGAATCGTATATAGCCTTGTCAAAGCTAGACTAGCAAACCTACACTAGTGAGTTCGAGTCTCATTGGGCGCCCCATTCATTCGTCCTTGTGCCACATCGAAGCAAAGAGCTTTGTAAATTACAATATAGCCTCGTCTAGATTTCAAACATTTTTAGTAGGTTACATTTTTTAAGACAATGACCGGATTTACTTCGTGTAATTACACTTAAAAAAGTAATTGTTATTTTTTGTTATGCTTCCATGAATCTGCTCACGTCGAGATATACAGAAAAAAAAAATTGCAATGAACATGTACATTATCCATACAATATCTATATACAGAACAGATTCTACTGAATGATTGTTTCGATAGTTCTGCAAAATCGCCTCTGAAATATTTCTTCTTACCTTTTTTCTTTCTGAAGCCATCCAATTTAATCTAAAATTTCTTCACACTATTGTGGTTTTTGATTCGATTAGTTCATTGATTCCAAAAATGTTTAACTCTATTAGCAAAGAAATCTAACTGGTTAGTAAACTTAGTTTTTTTAAATCTCTCTTAACAGTAAATTTCCCGTTCGAAGAGAAATATTAAAAGATATCTGCTATAATTCAGAAATTCCATTATTTCGAAAGATCACTTCTCATTCTTTCTAGTAAAGAAGTTCAACCTAATTTCTTTTATCTCTCTCAGTAACTGAAATCTTTTATTCTTTTTGACACTCATTGCACAAAAATTTCTATAACTAGACACTGGAGCCAGGGCCTGAGTACAATATTCTATGAAGTTTTCGCCTGCATATAGTGGTACTGCAACTAAAGGATAAACTTTTACAAAAATATAGTTCTAAAACTTTGTAAATTTTATAAAATATTAAAAAGAAAAGTATTCCCCCCACTACTTCATTTACCTTTTTGTCATTTTCTTTTTTACATCTATGACTCCACATTCAACTTCCGTTTTACTTTCCTTTCTCATTGGTCACAACAGAAAAAACTCCACTCCCCCTGAAAATTATATATATATATATATATATATATATGAAACGAAAAATTTGAAAAATAATTTTAAAATTTTACCATTTCCTTTTTCACCGCAGGATTGCTAAGGAGTTATTAGTAATATGAGGAAAAGATTACGTGTGTGTATATATATATATCTCATTTCATCAATTTCCCATGTACTACAAATAATTAATAATCATGATGATAATCCCACTCATAAGTGTATATTTGTACATACATATAATAAACAGATGGTTATATTTTCAAAAATAAAATTTACTTTTTTTTTAATTATGCTCTCAGTGCTTTCTTCTCTTTGTACCTAGTATGATTTTTTTCATTTCCCCCATACATTCCTTCTGACTGAAGAAATAATAATCAACAAATTATTGAAACATTATTTTTGTAAAAAAAAATGACTTCATGAATAAATCTTAATTACAATTACTCCTGCAGGCATTCTACGTTGTGTAATGCTAATCATGGTAGCCTCGCACACCGTTTTTGTTACGTCCATTTTTCGTTGGATGCTTCTTAATTCAAGGCTTTGCTATTTTTTAGTAACTGCATATCAAATCCTTACGAGTCATTCAATGTCGACAATTAATTCCTTTCTAAATGTCCGATTTGATGACTCTGCTGAACTCATTCAAGTGATCATTCAATTAGGTTTCCAACAATGAAAAACGAAATTTTCAGCATAAGTAAAACACTTGTCTTTTTGGCTTGGGTTAATTTGGTCAATTTGTGTGACTTCATATCAATCCATTATGAGTTATTCAATGACAAAATTTCATTTATTTATAAACAAATATCCAGTTTACTAAATATCTAATTTATTTGCAAATGTTTGCTTTTAATCATGACTTTTTCTTCAATATTTCGAAGCAATTTATTTTTGAAAATCACTTTTTATTTCTCTAAAATTAATTGTTTTCACAGTAAGATATCAAGTATTTCTATCTAATCGTCATAATTTCGACACCCTTATATGATTTAAAATAGCTACATCCTTTTAATGTTTTTATAATTATCTGGTTTCAAATATTCCGATCTAACGCCCATGATTTGCAGTTAGTTATATAGTTGATAGTAACAAATATTTGAAGTTATATATATATATATATATATATATATATATATATATATATATATATATATAAGTTAAATAAGGAATATTGTAATCCTTAGTAAAAAATTATAGCTCCAAATTCGAACTTATGTGAAGCAACAATTTATTAAAAACTATTATAAGTCCTAGTAGATAATTATACCTTCAAATATCTCTCCTTAATACAAATAATATGCGCACAGGTAAAGTAATATGACTAATTTTCAAACAGCCTGGTAATCGAGTTGACTGGATATTTTACCACGAGAGAGGTCCAGGCATGTATATAGATACTTATCGAGTTCACTAGATTTAGCACAAACTCTATTTTACAGAGAAACACACATACATACACACACACACACACACACACATATATATATATATATATATATATATATATATATATATATATGTGTGTGTGTGTGTGTGTGTGTGTGTGTGTTGTACTATTTTGTATTCATCTATAATGTTTTGTCCATGTAAGATGCGACCAAGACCTATGTAAAACCGGCATCAGTCACTGGAGGAGGTTTACCGACTGGAGAAAAGTCTCAGCGTGCTGTCTCTCTATTCTATACGTTGTCTGCGGGAGGCCATGTCTCCTTGACGACAGCCTGTATTGTTCCCCGTCATACATATAGCTCATTTCACGAGTGATGAGGGTCCACTTTTAGGGATCCTTATACTTTTTCTTACGTCCCCTCTTCTCCACCGTCAAGACTTTAATTCTTCGTCATCTTTAGATGACAATAGTTTCCCGTTCTTTTCATAGGATTTATCAACCGAAGGTTAAATTTTGCTGCATAGCTTCAATACTTGTGGGGCGATACTATGCAATTCCAAACAATCTACGTGTGTGTGATATGTAATATATTTAGTATTTTAAAAAATTAGTGAAATAGTTTTTATCTAACCCTTCATTTTTTATACTATCCTTGTATTCAATAGTTTGGTATCACTCGTCAAGCGAGCACTCAAGTTTGTTTTTTTTTTTTTGCTATGCTTCCTTGAATCTGCTCTTTTTACTTTCTCACGTCGAGATATACGAAAAAAAAAAAAAAAGAATAATATTTGCAATGAACTTGTACATTATCAATAAAATATCTATATACAGAACAGATTCTGGTGAATGATTGTTTTGATAGTTCTGCTAAATCGCCTCTGAAATACTTTTTCTTACCAATAGTTTCCTTGTTTTCTAATTAATATACAGTTTGTAATTTTTTAAAAGTTACTGGAAACATTTGTAGCTCAATTTAACAGTATTTTTATAAAATATTTTATACAATTCATTAACGGCAGGAAAATGATTTTTTAATATTTTGAAAAGGTCAGTCTCCAATTCATTATTTACTAGTACATTAGAGGGCGGTTTTACGTTTTCGGTTTTGTTTTAGTTTGACGTTAAAAGGCGGTTCAGACTATAAAATATAACTATCAGTTCTTTTTTTTTCCGGTTACCCGAGTCAGTTTGTATATCGTTAACATTGCATACATCATATACAAGACTGGTTGTATAGACACATTTTTTAAGAGCTTGTTCTCATTCACTTTTTTTCTTGAAAATTCAATATTGTAGAATCCTGTATAAACTAGTCATTATATTAATTTAAACGTCTTTTTGGAGTGATTTGATCCTGTGCCGATATATATGGCATTAAACCGAACCTAAGCTAAACCAACAGTATGAAGAAAATGGAAAAACAAAGTATTCCAAATACGATGAATTTATTATGATGGATAGTCAACGTAAAAACGTTTCGGTTTTAATAAACCTTCACCAGGACTCTCAGACGGTGAAAAAATATTGCTTGAATATATATATATATATATATATATATATATATATATATATATATATATATATATATTATTTTTATATTAAAGTAACAGGAGACGGAAAAGTACATACACAGAAAGAAAGACTCATAACTGTTCAGTCAGCGTTCTTTTTTTGAAAACTATTACCTGATTGGCACTGGCATGATGTTTAAAATGTGTCAAATTTCTTCGAATGACAATGCATTGAAAGATGATATAAGTTTAAAAGATTATTTGTTATTTTAATAAAAACATCCCTCGTTGTGAGTGTGTATAATATATATATATATATATATATATATATATATATATATATATATATATCCGCTCTTTGAGGCAACATTTTTTCCATATATATTTCCAAATATATAGCTAAAATATATTCCTTTAAAATGAATCTTATTGGATAGGAATGCTTAACACCGTATAAGTTTGTGCAAATTATTTATATAAAGAATAATTATTTCCTTAGAAAGCATTGTTCTAAGCTAATTGAAAATATATAATTGCTTGAAAATTATTAGTGTTCGATCGGAATATTTGAAACAGGGTCAATGGGTACAAAAATGATTCTGTGGCACATTGAAAATTTAAATGGTTATGATTCTAATTGAACGTTTACACATAATTCATATTTTGGCATCAAATACCCGTAAGAAGTTGATATATCATTAAAAATGAATGAAATCCAAGCAAACTTACTAACCGTTTTTAGATGGTCACCCATTTATGCACTGAACAAATTCATGATTTAACATTGGTGGAAACAGGTGATTTCATGTGCCTTAAATGTTATCCAACTGAATCTACTTGCTTCATCATCAAATCATTGCAGTCATATTATAAATTAAAATTCGTTGGGGCCAAAAGCGCGAAGGTAAACCTGAGAGAATCGAAATCGCTTGATAGCTTATTCCTTGTCTTAAATGATAAGATAACTTAGTAAATATATCCATTTCAAAGAGTATATTAGATTTGGCACAAGATTAAAAAATGGGGCACCTAGTGAGAACCGAATTCACAAGAGACCTTTTTCGCAGGCATAATTTTATCAAATATATGTCTATACATATTTCAAAGGGTAGATTAGATTTGGAACAAGATTAAAAATATAGGGCACCAAGTGAGAATCAAATTCACTCGAGATTTTTTGTTGGCTTAAATGATATATATCTCAAAGCGTAAATCAAATTGCATGTATAGGGCACCTAGTGAGAATAAAACTTACTACCCAGGCGAAATTGATCTACGATGGTAGCTTTTAAAACGTTACATCTCAAAGCTTTTTTATTCACCATGCTTACTACAGTCCATGAATATGGAGCACGCAGGGAGAATCATCTGCATTTGATCTGCTAGATGAGCTCGGTAACCATCAGATATTGTAGACAGCTTGAGAAGAAGAAGGGAAGGAAAAATCTGTTTGTTGAATTTGGGAGAGCTTTTTATGTCATCGGCATCAGGAAATATTAAAGCCAGTTTTTCAAAGTAGAATAAAAATGAACTCGCTATTTCCTATCCATTATTTCATCAAGAACACATAAAGTCTCAGAGGACCTTCGCAACTAAATGAGCTATATCTGAAACTAATTAACATAAGTTAACAGTTCAACTAAAGCCATCAAAACGTCTAAAGTTCTTTCAAAAGAGTCCGTACTTTTTGATCACTAGTTTTTTTTTGCGAAACACTGGCTTGTCCGGGTGCAGCACATCCCATACTTCAAAAAATTTAGGTTTGGTTTAGTTTTATGGCATGTTATGGCAAATTTTGTTTATACATATATATAAAATATATATGACATGTAAACGCATTTTTGTCGATAACTTTTTTAACGAGCTTAAAGCTTATTCTTTTGCACACTGTTTAATGGTTTCAAGTATTCCTATCAAATATGATTAATTCTATTTACTGTTAATCATTTATTTGCACACATTTAAATTGTTTCAAGTGTTGCACTGTATAATTAACAATTCAATTAATCACCAGTCATTTGTATTTTCACAGATGATGAAATAATTTTATTTCAAACAATTCAATCAAGCATGTTATTTGTTTGCTCTCAGTTTAAATGTCAAAACAGTTCTATTTGACCAATAGAGAGGATCCTATAAGTTACTACCACTCCTGACCAGAATAGACCTGGAAACAATGTCAATAAAGGGTTACTCCGCATTCCCCAAACCTCCAGCATTACTGGAACCTGACCATCAGATTGTTTAATATTATAACCAGAACATTCTTTGGGGGAGTCTTACTCCTCTGCAGAGAGGCAGTCAGTGTATTGTACAGCCTCTGCCGACTGAGCCTATAATTTAGGTTGTATGGTTGTTGTGTTTAGGGCATATCAACCGTTGTAGACTATTTAATGCCAACTCCTATATATATGTGTGTGTGGGGGGTATTACTTATTTACACCCAGTTAATAGTAATATACTGAATATTTCTATTTGATCCATAGCTGGGACACTAAGAGGTACTACCACTCCGAGTCAGAGTGGATTTGAGAATAATTATAATTAAGAGGTAATTCACAATTCTCAACACTCAAGGATTAGAACCTTACCATCGGATAGTTTAGTGTCACAACAGGACATTCGTTCGGTGCTTAGGAGGACATATCCCCTCCAGATGTGCACTCATCGTATTCTACATGCCCAGCAGACTTGGGGAACAGAATTTAGAGTTCAACTGATTCATCATCTCAAGGGGAGCATTTCGGATATGATGGACATTAAAGAAACAACAAACAAACGAAAAAGCAGAAGGTAACAGAAAAACGACGGTGCAACTTTACGCCTTAGAACACAAGTATCCAGGTGTTTCTCTTAATAAATAACTAGCTAGAATAAGAGCGTTTAGGGTACAATTTTGACGAAAATTAACGTTTCATTTAATGTTCCCTTCTCTCTTGGTAAATACAGCTTCAGTGTTGCTACTTTGAAAAAAAAACCGTATCATAATAACGTGGCACACAAATTGGAATAAACTAACAATGTATATAATGTATGTGTCTGTACGTAATGTAAGTCAAAAGTTTTTTTCTTTTTGGGCAAAGAGCTTACAACTGCTTTTATCAAATTGGTTTCCTGGATATATTGAAATAGCACTTAGCCCAAAACATTGGTTGTTAATTTTCGTCTTGATTTTAACTTTATATGAAGGATTATTACATTATTATTCCATCATGATGTACTGATATTCTAATGAAAACTGCCTAGTTGTGAAAATAAAGTTTCAATTTTCCATGGGAACATTTTGAAATACTTTTATGGTTAAGTATTTATCCATGTTACCTTTTCAATTTAAATATCCGGGATAACGATTTCCCTGAGTATATATATAAGTTTTATGTAGAAAAATATAAACGGACGAAATATATATATTTGGTGTAATTGATAATTTTTATATATTTATTTAGCTATTAATTTTTGCTCACCCGTGTTTCGACTTCAAATTTGTCGGCATACAAAACTATTTCATTAAAAATTATTTTAAGTATGAAAATAAAATAAAATAATATTAATAGAAACATTTTTCATGCAAGCCGAAATTCATCATCCGGGCAGAATACTTTGGATTTACGAAAAACGAGTAACACAAGAAAAATAAAGATATAGTTTTCCTGTGTAATTCGTTTTTCTTTTTCTACATATATTCTGTCTGATTCATTTCATTTCCTCTCATGATATATGAATATATTTACTCAACTTACCCCAACTTGGATATAATGTGACACTAGGTGAAGTTTTTACAGGAGTACTGTTGGCTTCATTTCAGAGTTTTCCTTCTACACTGCTTATCTTACCAAGATCGTATCCAGTCTACCCGACTATTTATCCGTAACATTTTGGGATGGAGAACACATGAATACGTTCCTTTTGAATGTGTATTAACGCAAAGTGAAACTTAATTTCCTCCAGGATTTGAACTTGGATCACTGATTCAATTTCCAACGATGATAACCGCTGCACCCAGGGTCACTGTAAATAAATATGTATGTATGTAAACCAGTGTAAAAAAAATCCTTTATTTCTTTTACGTTAAACAATTTTTATCAATCCTTTTATCTACGAAATAACCAATTTTTCTATGTCTGCATCGGTCTGTTAAACACTTCAGACCTTTGGTTAAGCTATTCCTTTATATAGCTATTTTTCCTCTAAACATAGTTTACAATATCTTCCTCCTTATATCTATTACATATTTTCTCGATTTCTAACTTCACTATAGGATCTATACTAAATTTGTTTTGACTTCCCATATGTAATTAGAAAAAATTAGATTTATGTCTACATATTTCATGTGTGAAGCTACTTTTATGATCGTAATAACTTTCAAAGGGCCATCATTCCTATTGTTACTGCTCGGGTTGAGTACTTAAGCTTTATACACTATACACACTGCTTGACATCTTCCCTTGAGAGGGCAGTTTTCTTTCTTAATACAGTTACAATTTGGAGTTTCAATATCTTTATTTTTCTTAGCTTTTTTTTTTTTAGTATAAAAATTGTTTAATGTAGAAAAATAAAAGGACACATTTTTTTCTTTTTTTTTGTCGGTATTTCGAATAAAGTGTTTTTTTTTTTAAATATGCTAATTTTTGTATGGGTGAAGGGTCTTTTTAACCAATAAAATGTATTTTATCCTCCCCCACTTCGCCAGAGCAATCTTGAAGAGCCCTGTTACGGGTGCCGGATTGAGTTACTTGCCGCCTGTGTTTCTTTTCTTGAGCAAGTTTTTAAGTGAGTCAAAGTTTTTCGTTTCGTGGTTCAGTATTGGGTTACTGTCACCATTTTTTTGTCTGGTAGCTGGACGTTAGCAGCGCTCCACTTCCCTCACACTAGGTCCAGTTGCTAGATATCATCAGTAACTGACGGCCGCGAATGCGTATCTATTTTTAAAAAAGAAATAAATAACTTCACGGCTCGCTTCAGTCTCATCAGTATTTTTAACCATCTCTAGTTAGTCATTTTTCTTTATTTTTCAAGTTAAGTTTCTTTCGAATAGCATAAACATCTTACCCTCCCCTTCTGGTTGCCTCTCGCAACCATGGTGGACGCACCTCGAATGGATTCCCCAAATAGTTCCCAAATCCTCTTTGGGGCGTTCCCAGAACCTTCTGAGGGCAGACAGAAGCATCTCAACACACCAAGGAAGCCTTCCCAGCTAAGCCGAAAGAACGAGTAGCCAATAACGAAAGCACTAATTGACCAGTCCTTCCTGTCACTTCGCCAGGAAAACCCCCAGAAACAGCTGCTCCGGGCAGTCCTATACAACCAGGACAAAGGCCGATGGAAAATGCAATACCGGCTTCCTGAAAAGTCTGTCAGAAAAGCCCGGAGTAATATAATAGGGATAGGGTTTGCAAGCATGCCCCATATTTGCAAGGCAATTTTATCTTGCCCATCCCCGAAATATCCGAAGCTCACAATCCCCACACTTTCTCACTCTTTGTCGCGGACATCCAAACTAGAAGATTTGAAGGATACATTCGAAGAGCTAATACGTACAGCAAGCATCCAAGAGCAGTATTTCTGCCGACAAAGCTTTACAACGTGGGATGTGCTGCTGCTAACAAAAGGGCAAGCAGCTAAGCTGGCGGAGAGCTGCATTACAACAAAGTTTTTCTGACTCCAGACGGAGTACATGAGTACACGGGGTATCCGTGTAACAGTTTGTAATGTCTCGGCGGACCTTCTAGGAGAAGTGGTAGCTTCCTTCTTAAGCGTTTACGGCCAAGTGGAAGAGAGGGCACAACTTCGTGCCACTGCCAGGAAAGCACACGGAAATTATGCATTCCGGTTGTTTCTCGACAGAGAAGGCTTCCAGGCCACACTATACTTCCGGGAAAGGCGAATGATGTTGGTTGTGGAGGACAGACGGCTGCACTGCTTGAACTGTGAGCAGATCGGCCACCTTGCGAAAATCTGCCCTAAAAAAGCAGCGGATACTACGCAGCAACTTAAGGAAGCAGAGGACAACACCACCAACATGACCTCAAAAACTGAAAACACAAACACAGACAATGAATGAACAAAAGTCACTCGGAGAAAAAAGGGGGAAGACCCCCCCCCCCGAAAGCTACTGTGAAACCCAACACGCCAGCGCCTAAGGAACTGCCCCAACATTTTCCAAGAACAAAAATCCACCACATTCTTCTCCAGTCACCCAAAAGACCCTTTCAACAGAGACCCCTTCGACAGCAACACAGACTCCTCCCGCAGCAGCACCCAGGAAAGTAACATCCTCCAGACCAAAAGACATCCAGACCCCAAGGAAACTTCCATTGACGTATCACAGAAACTAAAAAGAAGAAGGGACAGTGGAGAAGGCCAGGCAAAAAATCTCTGCGTCTCTAGGGCCCAAACTACGCTTAAACCCCAGCAAGATCGAACACAACAATCCCCCACCCATGGAAAACACCCCAAGTAACAAGTCTCCCAGCCACAAGAAACTCACCCACAAACTCATCCCACCCATTCAACTAGCTTTCCACTTGCTTCACCTGAGCCTTTCCACTGTCTCTCTCTCTCCTCCTCCTGAACTATCTCACCGTCCTCAAACCCGAACACAATCGGACAGGTTGCAACGTAGCCCATCCAAAGATACAGAAAACCAGCGCAGAACACAATCGGTCTCGCCAATAGAAAGTAAAGACTCCGTACAAGCGACAGTGGCACTGTGTTCTATGGATCTGGAGGCCATTTCAGATTTCCATTACATGAAGACAATTACGCCACTTAAAAAGAAGGTTTCCAATCCTTTCAACTTTAGGTCTGCATCTATGGTGACCACCTTTGTCTGCTCGGCTGGCAGCCGAACCCAGTTTATATGGAAATTCATGAAGAAAGCTAACCAAATAAACGCTGGCGTGAAGCAGGCGGAATTGGAGTACCCCCTCCTTGAAAAAATGTAGAGTTATTGCGCAGGAAGGGTTCTGATTTACGTTAACCCTTCACTTTACAGAGCTTTAAAGGTGGGGTTCCCCATGGGTGTTGGAGGAGTGTCCTGGGATTGCCGAGTTACCTCTGAACTCGGCACGGGCTTCCTGAGACAGGCCGTTGGTATCCACACCTCCGAGAATTTCCGGACCATCGTGGACATTGAGTAGGTAAGGGAGTTAAAATGACCTTAAACGCTGCCAGCTTAAACGTGAGGGGAATGAGGGATCCCAGCAAGTTAGCTCACTTGCTTGGTGAACTCTCGAACCACTGGGTGTAGTTGCTGCAGTGCGAGAGACTCACTTTACTTGTGCAGAGGATTGTCAGTTGCTGGAGAGCGATTTTGTGTTTTGTTTTTTTTCAGCATTCGGCAGCCGCTACAGCGCTGAAGTCTCTCTGTTAGTTGGACGCAGCCTTAATGCAATTGTTAATCTTGTCTTTGAAGATGACGGGGGCCGGCTGGTTGTGGATGATGTTGCCGTCAAAAGCTTCGAGTTCCGGTTTTTCGCAGTTTATACGCCCAATAGCGTTGGCGAGAGACGCTCCTTTTTCCGACGGTTGGGGCCGTTCCTTGACGATTCGAAATGGTTAGTTTTAGTGGGTGATTAAAATGCGATCCTTGATCCCAAGTTCAATAAGGGCCAGCGAGATGCTAGTGGGCCGGATAGGTGTGAAAGCAGCCTGATCGTCATGCTGGCAAAGCACGATTTGTTCGACAGATTCTGTCTGGCTCATCCAGGGCGGATGATGTGGACGTGGCTAGATGATCCGCCCTCCGACCAGATTCGGTCTTATCTGGACGGAGTGTTAATTCGAAGAGGGGACAGCGACTTCGTTACTTGTCCTATGTTCCACTGGATAGGGAAGACTGACCTTATCTTGTTATGAACAGTCTGTGGCTAGCTAATAGGCCTAAACTGGCCGGCTACTGGAAGTTCAATTCTTCTTTACTAGAGATAGGGGACTTCTTGGAACGGCTGGAAACCTTAATTCAGCAGGTGCTAGTGGGGGCGGTTATTGGGAATAAGTGGTGGGGATCCAATAAATATTGGATTAGGGACTTAGCCATCAAATACGGCCGACATCTCAAATTAGATTAGGCCAAGAAGGCGAAGTCTTTAGGCGATAGACTTTTCCGAGCAGTAGAGAGGGGGGATTCCCTAGCCGTAGATCTAGCTCGGCGAGACCTTGAGCGCGAGGCTAGCGAACATTACAAAGGTTTTATAGATAGAACTAGGCTAAATAGTTTCCGACGAAGCCATGAAATCTAACGCGTTCGTGCGTGAGGAAGGAGTACGAAGATTTCCCCATCGGTACATCAAGTTCGTCAAGTCTCTGGATGGACACGCACTACGGTCGAATCGTGAGATGCGCAAGGCCTTTCGGGAGCACTTTCGATGTCGCTTTGCCTGCTGTCCTGACCTCCCGGTTCAGGAGTTTCGCTGCTATTTTGTTGACTTTCCTCACTTTAGAGGGCGGGTAGCTGCAAAGGTTTGGTTACTGAATGCGAAGTCCGTAATGCGTTGAAGCAAGTCGGCCTCAGCTAGTCACCGGGACTGGATGGTTTGCCCTACGCAGTGTACTTGAGGATGTTGCTCATGTTTGTCCCTATTCAAACAAATATGTTCAACCATTAGTTTACCCCGGGAGCCATTCCCATTAGTATTACCAACGATATGACCACATTGCTGAAGAAAGGCGGCAGGCATGTTTGGGAAGACTTAGATGATTACAGGCCTATAACTCTGCAAAACAGAGTTAAAGAATTTAGCCCGGGAGTTAGCAAACCGTTTGAAGCTTGTTATCAGCGATCTGATTGAACCTGGGCAGAACTATGCTGAAAAAAGCGGCACCGAAGCCGTGCAGATCAATTTAGACCAGTCGAAAGGCCTTCGACAGCGTGGACCATCGGTTTTTGGTGACGGTTTTGGAGACCGCCGGATTCAAACCGGAGTTCCACACAAGGATCAGCATGCTGTACCACAACGCGCCGACAGTGGTGCAGGTGAACGGAATGCGTTCGGAGGGATTAGCGATCGGGCTTCTTCTCTGTGTCCTCGCTTTGGAGCCCCTGCTCCCTAGTCTTAGGGATGAGAAGGCTAATCCGGCCTTGCGTGGAGGATATCACTGTCTTTGTGTCCCGCCAATTGGACATACTGACTATGAAGAAGGTGGTTGAGAGGTACGAACGCGTTGTCCCTCAGAGCGTGTCCCTCAATGTTTCAGAGCGTGCTTGGCATATATGCCTGATTGTCCTCGCTACGGCAGTGGTTTAGAGGAAACAGCTTTGCATGCCTTCTTCAACTGCGAACAGGTTGCTCGTTTTACAGTCACGTCGGGGGAGTGGACGGCTCGCGCTGCTCGATTTTGGTTACGTCGTGGTCAGTGCAGAACCTCCGTATCAAGGCGAAAAATGTGTGGTGTTTCTCGTGTTTTTAGCAGTGGCTAGAATGGTGATTTGGGAAATGCAAAATAAGCGATTGTTTGACGGTGCAAGCTTATCTATCTCATCGTGATCTCATCTTGTTCTTTACGGATCAGCATACGGTCAAAATTAGATGCGATAGTAAACACTTAGACCGCATAACATTCTACAAAAGGTGGGTGTATGCAGCGAGCCTGGTCTTACGAAAGGGGGCAAAGTTGGAGTCATCCTTCTCTCCTCTTCTTTCGTATGGTGACGATTTTCCGACTCCTTCAGGACCCCATCACCGGTAAGTAGGATTTCTTGTACCCCTTTATCCCCTAGTTAGCTGTTTAAGGTGTGTCATTAGCCCCATCACTTAGTTGTTAGTCTCCAAGATCCTCCCCATCCCCCATTCTTTTATCACCTTTACCTTTCTCCAGAGTCATCTTTTTGAGGATCTTAGACCCACATTACTGTATTCCATGCAAGCCGTTCCTCACCTCACTCTCCTCCGCGTTTCTTTTATCCCATTAGTTTAGATCCACTCCCATATAGGGATAGTTCGGCTTGTTTTCGGTCCGCTCGGACACCGGAAAACAGTCGGCTCGCCACATCATAGACGGTGGGGACGGGTGGGTAACCAAACAGGGTTTTATCCTTGCTTTTACCAATTTTTTTTGTTTTTGTTTTTATCCCCTTCTCCATCATTACTTAATTGTTAATATGCCTTAATTTTCAATAAATTATTCATTTCACCTGGTTTTCGGTAGGTTCTCATAGATCGAATGCTGTATTTTGGTGATTGTTGAGCGCTTGTTGATTGATGGCTGTTTTTTTTATATTATATTGAGTGTCTGAGTCGGTGAATGTGGCTAGCTAGGGCTCCCAAGATATTATAGTCTCCATTACCCCCTCAAAACCTTTGGGGCTTCATGCTCCCCTAAACTTTGTATGATTTTTCTTTGTACATAATTTTAGGAAATAAAGCCAGAGCAATCCTGAAGAGCTGTTTGGTAGACTCGCTCTTGGCCATGCAGGAATCATTTTCATTATATATATATATATATTCTGTAATCGATATTTTGTGTTTTTTTTCTACATTAAAAATAACTTAATTTTAGACATACATTTTGATCCTTGTAAGCAATGTTTTTTTTTTCACTGTCAGTCAGTCCTTCCATCCTATCATGTTGACAGCTTGCTAATAAACCTTACTATTAATGTGCTTGCAGAATTGATTACGCGTTTGACACACAGAAAGGAACAAGGAATGTAACGCTTAACTTCTTTAAAATCTTTTGATATTCAGCACTATTTTTTCAGCGACTTTTCCACCAGTCAAAATTTCTCCGAAAATTCTTTATTGACATAGTGCAAAGCTTTGTTGTTCTACGTTTTATTTTTTTGTTTTTTTTTGTTGGTTTATTTTCTGACACATCATCATCATATAGTGCTGATAGCACGGAGTTCCCTGAATATCTCGCTATCCATCCATATCATCCCTCACTCCAGACAGTTCCGGTAAACTGCATCTAGTGTCCGCTCAAAGCTGCTTTATATAAGTCTTTGCTAGTCAGCCAACAGTGGTGTGTCCATGGGTAGGATTCCATAAATGAACATCGTTTATGTGTACGTATTTACTTCACCAGTAGTGCCCCGCATGTTTTGTTTGTCTTACTTGGATGGTTTGTGACTTAGGAGGTAATTGGTCGTACAACTCTTTTGTGGAGTGCTGCTTCTGGTATTTGTAGAGAAAAGCACGTAATCTTTGTGAATAGTTGCCATCTAGCTTTTTCTCCATGCGTTTTGTAAGCATCCAGGTTGTGCATTCATAGAGTAGTACTGAAACAACTACAGCTTCGAAGAAATCCTGTTTTATTTTATCAGAGAGATCAGATATTCATATGATCGACAACCTTTCAATCATTTTCTTCGCTTTCCCTGTGCGTTTGTTAACATAGCTTTAAAAATCTTACTATTGAGAAGAATTTTATGTTTAGAAAAAAAGAATAGATCGGACGGAATTAGCTCTAAAGCATATGGCAAGTGCTGCACTTGCATAATCTAGTGTTTCGCTAAAAAAAAAAGGTGCTGCATAAAAAAGCATCGACCTGCTAAGCCCCAAAATATCAAGAATTAGCCCTGAGTTATCTATACGAAGTTAAGACATCTAGACACCAATTTAAATATCCATAATTTATCACGTGATTTTATAAATTGCGCATCTGAGACAACGTCTTCATTTAAATCTTAAAATGTAAAATTAGCTATTCTGTCACAGTACTTTTTGATCACAGTTCGAATTCAATTTCCATATGGAAAATATTATGGAGACCTTTGCTTAAATAATGTATTCAAAATGGTCTTTAAATCTTAATTAAAACGTATTTAGATAGCTTTTTATTTATTATACTATTTATGAGTGTCGAAAGAGCACAAAGAACTTATTAAGTATATAAATAAATATAAAAACAAACGCAAGCCTACAGCAAAGTAGTCACTTCCCAACACAGTCCATCCTTGCATTATTTATTCATATAACAATTAATCCGTAACGAAATCAAGTGCTCGTACTAATGACTCAGTTAATCATACAAATCGTTTGTTCTACAGAATCCGGGTAACACTCATCACCTTGTGACTCATAAGTGAAATCATTACCGAATGATATTGGTTACGCTTATATTTCTTGTTTTATTGCCATGGCACTGACCGCTTTCAGGAGGGAAGATCTCAAGTGACTTGAAACCAAATCTTTACTTCGACGGATTGAGTACATGGTGACGTATCACGGTATCAGGGATGGGAGATCAGTTGTCCCAGTTTCCTGACTGTTGTTGCACTACTTAACTGCACAAAAGGTAATAATCACACACATACATACATACATATATATATATATATATATATATATATATATATATATATATATATATATATATATATAATGCATACTGTAAGACTTAGAAACTAACTATGAAAAAGACAGGATTTTTGAAGTAACTTTAAATAATGGTATTCTTTGGTAACTGATAAAATCACTCCCTGGAATAAATGCCAAATTTGGACAAAAGCTAAACAAGCGATAGTTATTGCTTTTACGATCCGCAGAAAAACTAAAACGCTTCAAACTGTCTGGTTGGCAAGGCTTAGAATATGCTGGCTGCATCCCTTACTGAGTAGTAAGCCCACCCTACGAAAAGGCAGCGTCCTGGTTATGACATTAAACCACATCTGATGCTGAGGCTCCTCTTGTGGAACTCTGAGGAATGTGAAGTACCGCTTCATTGCTATTACTCCCTTATCAACTCTGAGCTATAGTGGTTGTACTCGGTAGTGTCTGCCGTACTGATTAAATAAGATCTATTCAAAAAATATATATATATATTTCATAGGAATATTAGATATCAAATATCAAATAAAATTATTTGTACGAAGAATAGTTACTTGAAGCTATAATTATCTACTAAATATCCTTAACATCAGTAGCTTGAAACTATATAAGTGTGTATGAAATATTAGTATTTGGTTGGAATACTGGAAATCATACAACTGTGTGAGAAAAATATTGGTATTTAAAAGGAATACTTGATATAATAGTATATGTAAAAAAAAAACACAAAGCAAAAAAACTTGCCCAGTCGGCTAGGGCTGTAGAATACATCGACTGCATCTCAGCAGAGAGGTAAGACTCCTTGCAATGAATGTTCAAGATATGACACAACAATCGGATGGCGAGGTTCCAGTAATGCTGGAGCTTAGGGGAATGCGGAGTTCTCCTTCATTGCCATCACTCCCAAGTCCACTGTTGCTCAGAGTGGTAGCACCTGATAGGGTCCAATCTATCGATAAAATAATACTAAACTGTGTACTTATGCTATACTGAATTGCTTAGAATAGAACTGTTTGTATTACCGGGCCATTGGCCTAATGAGTTGAGTATTTGCCAATGGTCCAGAAGACCGGGGTTTAATCCTAGGCTGAGTCATGCCAAAGAGTTAAAAAATAGTGCTTGATACCGCCTTGCTTAACACTCAACATTATAAGGTAAGGATCAAGGGTAAAGTGGAATAATCCAGGGAAGGAGTAACGTCCTCCCCTACACCTTGGTAGGTATTAAAAAGGGAACCTTCGGGTCACCATCGAGTAATGTCGCCAACTTTACGAATTTGGCATTGATAACCTACAAAGGTTGATATGCCATAAAACCCAAACAAACAAACAATAAAAAAGAAACCCAGAAAACAGTCTAAAGATATGACTACACAAATTATATAAATATTAACGTGTAATATATGTTATTTCATAACCTTTAGACATAGAATAACACCATATGATTTGACATATCGTTGAAATCTATCAATCTATCACATTAAAAAAAAATTATAAGTATTTGGCTATATATTGAATATTTCATGTTTATTGAATATTTTAAGTCCAGCTTGGCTTCATTTTGAATATACGGGGTAGGATAAAATATTATATGCTTCAAGTCTTTTAATTTTTAAAATCTTAAATATGAAAATTAAATGAAGACGCGTGGACAGCTGAGTAATATATATATAAACTAATGAATAGAGATGTCTAGACAGCTGTTTAGATACCTATAAGAGTCAAGGCAAATTTCCCATATCTTTTAATCAGCAGTCTTCAAAGATTTTAATCAGATGTTTTTGGTGAAATAACAGATTGTACACGTACAGAACTCCCTGTGCGAATTTCTAAAAAGCTTCACGTGACATTTCCCTGTTTTCTAAACTGAAAAATCATCTCAGGTGGATAATTACGGAACGTATAAGACATTATAAAATGCGACGAAGAAAATTCCCACTTTATCCAAATAGTTTTAGTGGTGCTTTAACCAATGTCAACTTCGCTAAAATAAGGCGACTGAATTCCAAGGGAACTGTTTTAAAAAAAATTATCGTTTTATTCATTGTTCATTTCTGACCGAGTAAACACAGCTTCATTCAAGATAATTTTTGAAAAACCTATTGTGCATATATATATATATATATATAGAGAGAGAGAGATAGAGAGAAATAGCAGATTTTAGTAAATCTGACAAATTGATAAAGATAAGTAAAATAGTGGATAAACCAAACACTTACAACGGGTTTAGCGGTAATATTTTCTTTATTCACAGAAGAACTTCTGACAAAACATTTTTTGTGTTCTTCTACACGTTAGTAACTGAGAAAATAGAGAAACTAATGGAGAATGTAAAAATATATAAAGGGGGGTAAAGGGTCTAAAGGCAAAAGGGCATAACAGGGAAGGAAATAGATATAGGTTTAAGTGATAGTGGTAGGGATTATTTGGCTTTGACTGTGACCATCTGAGTAGATGGTTACGCCTAGGAGGCACCAAGTGTATCAGGTTTCACCTGAGGTTTGACCAGATAGAGTCGGATTAATTTCTGTGGGAAAGAGGAAAATATGAGATGGGTGAGAGAGTTTTTTTTTAATATATGACACGAAGCGATTTATGAGAGTTCATCGGCAAACTTAACTTTGTGGTGCATATTAATCACTTAGATGAAACATTACAAAGTGAAAACTTCAAATCAAATTATAGATAATAATTATCTGTTTGGCTCCCGTTAAGTTAACGAACTTAAAAGTTATGAGTGTGTTCTGTATTTAAATCGGTGACTATTTAGAAATTGTAGCTAACCAGAGACCTGAGTGCAAGGAAGCTTTGTAAAAATTAATTATGTGGTAAGCTACGAACTTATTAGTTTTGTCTATAATTCTCTGTCTTCTCTGTCTTTCTCTTTCTTTCTCTCTCTTTATATATATATATATATATAGACAGAGAGAGAGATAGAGAGAGAGAGAAACAACGACTATTATCTGAAAGTCCCTGCCTGCATTCTCACACAGTTTTATCCTCAATTAAGACACTGGACCTGTTCTTATTAACAGCGATGTAAAGATTCTTCTTATGGAAGTACGCTAATCAGCGTGAAAAAGAAGTCCCTCACTTTCATATTTATACATAATATAAATTTGTAAGTTATATATTCCATCAAGTTCATATTTAGATTTTTGACTGCTGATCATTTACATAAATGTTTTTAGCTATTGCACACACTAAAACCGATATAATTCTTAATGAGAGTTGAGAAAAACAAATGCAAATATACTCCGTGGGTGCCTTGAGTGGTGTAATGGTTAGTAAGCGAGACAAGTAAACATTTACGGAAGAGTTTGAGTCTCATTGGGTACCCCATTCATTCATCCTTGTGCCTCATCCATGCAAAAAGTCTTGTAAATTACTAGAAACCTACTCTATGGGCACCTCAGGTGGTTTAATAACTAGTAAGCTAGACTTGCAACCTTCTCGAGTGCGTTCGAGTCTCACTGGGTACCCAATTCATACGACCTAATGCAAAAAGCTTTGTAAATTACTACAAACATACTTCGAAGATCCTATAATGCTTTAATCACCCGTATAATAAAATCCTACGAGCAGGAATTCATACATATTCCTTGAATAATTCCATCATTGATAGGCAACCAGTTTCCTGAAGCACATAATAAAGAATCACTCAATGGCTTACAAAATATTCAAGCTTTTATTTACACATTGGCGCATTCTTAATGTCTGTATTCAATATGTAGAAATCCATACATTCTCACACAAATAAATCATGGATGGTAACTTATAGAAAGACTTATCAAGTAGGAAAATGTGCCTGGGGCTAACATGGTCCCCGCTTACCCTTTTGGCGAGTACCCACAATAGATTTGTTAAAACTTTTATTTTATTTATTCTCTTCTTTTTCTTTAATTTTCAAGTCTTTGTTCATATGACCCCACATCAAAAAATTAAACAACAGACCAATTCATGGACTCCTAAACGTGGACGTGACAGTGTTGCCTGACCAGCAAGGACTTACATCTGTTTAGCGTAAGAACAGTTTCAATGTCAAAGACAATTCAATTACAACTAATTCAGTTTAGCATAAATACGCAGTTTAAATATAAGTACACTGTTTAATTTCCAAAATATTTCTATTTCAAGCTATTCGGTTTATTTAGACAGTTCTAATTCATACGATTCAGTTTACCATAAGTTTAATTCTATTTAACCCATAGATGGGGCCCTACCAGGTGCTCTCATTCCGGGCCAGAGTGGACCTGGAAGCAAAGGCAATGAAGTAGTGCTCAGCATTACCTAAAGACGCAAGAGCAGTAGAACCTCACCATCAGATTGTTTAGTATCATATTCAGGACACTCGTTGGGAGGGGGGTTACCCCACTGCAGAGGTGCACTCGGTGTAGTTTACAGTCCAAGACTGTGCAAAGAACTGGTCAGGGAATTTCGTGGTATCAGCTTGACTTGATGATGATGATGAGATGCCAAATAATTTTCTTAGCTTGGGAGATTAGGAGATTCTTAACTTTCATAAGGGTATTAGTCTAAAAGTGAACGTAATAGCTCAACTGAACTCGCTTACAACTATGTTACAGTCCAGCAGTTTAGCCCCTATGCCATGGCAATCCACCTTACAGATCTAAGTAAAGTAAGCGACCTAGGTATAGGGTGACCCGAAGGCTCCTTTTCCGACAGCTTCTACGCAAAGGTGTAGGGGATGGCGCTACTCATTTTCCAGGATTGACCCTCTTTACCCTAGTTCCGTACCTTATAATGCTGTTAAGAAAAGAGGCATCAAGTACCATTTTTCGAGTCTTTGTTATGACTCGACCTGGGATTGAACCTATGTCTTTCGGGCCATTGACGAACATTCCAACCATTATGCCAATGTCCAGTATGAACTTTACTTACAGATCTACCTGACCCATGAATGGATCTCTAACAACTACTAACACGAGGCTGTGGGGAAAGAAGATGATTGATCGGGAACATTTAACGCCATGTCAAACCATCAAGGGTTATTTTAGGCCTTCAGTTTATGAAATAACGTTTATATTACATTCATATTTACATATTTATATTGTTGTTTCTTTAATGGGTTTTTTGGTTTGGTTTAGTTTCTTTGTTTAATGGCATATCAACCTTTGTAGGTTATTTAATGCCAAAGCCATTCTCATAGAAGGACAGTAGTGGTACTATTTAATCCATAGTTGGGAGGATAAAGGGGTTCATACCTTTCCCAAGGGTATTTGCAAGAAAGTGAACGTAATAGCGCGACTGGAGAACGAACTCGCGTACTACGATTCCGCAGTCCATTGCTTTAACCATTACACCACGAGGACACCCCCCATGGATTTTTTGCTCATGGCCCAATTGAAAATGAATGATATTTAAACATAACTATTAGACCTGTTGATGGGACTCTAACAGGTAGTACTACTTAAGTTAGAGTTAACCTGGGTGTATAGCAATGGAGATGGCAGTAAGACTCACAAGGTGTTACAGCATGCTTCAGAACTGGAATCCTGATACACTTTAGTGTAAAACTTAGAACACTGTTTTTTTTTTGCATGAGTGAGTATCTTAAAAGAGGACAGACTATTGTTGGTCATTATCGGGAACATAAATGATAGTACTGAAATGTAGAAAGATATAGTTCTATTAGACAACATAGTTACTTTTTTTAAATGAAAGTTCTCTAATAGTATCAAGAGTAAATAGCATTAAGATCTAGTGCCAAGTTTAAAATCAGAAAACAGATTGAATTGTATTGTTAGGTTTAATCACACATTATAGTTATATTAATAGTAGTTTTATATCCATTGGTCTATATTAGAATACAAGTGGTGACTAATTAAAACTGAATTAATAGCAGACAAATGAAAACCGCGTTTCGCCACGAGTCCATTAAATACATATAAAGCTAATCTTTAAGGAATAGTATGTATAAACAATTTATACAAGGCCAAACATGTATATAAAGAGGCACGCCTGATAGCGTGCAAGGTTTCCGGAACACTGAATGCAGTAAAGGAAACCCCGGCCGATACTTACAAGTAATTAAATTACCCTAATCCACACACTACTGCTGCTACAGACTGCATCTCTAATAGTCGTTGTAATGGTGATGGTTGATGATGACAGCGTTTTGTAAAAGGATGTATCGTTGTTGTTGTTGTTGTTGTTGTTGCTGCTAACATTTCAAGTAGTGGTTGCTGAAGTATGAGTAGAAGTAGCTGCCGTTCAAGTAGCGACATCACAGCTGCAGCTCGTACTGCTAATTACGTCACATTTACAGTTGGCGGTTTCTGAAGTGTAATTACTGCATACAATAATTAATTGTGGGCATTTAAGCTACTTGAGCGGGATTGGTTTCATTGTGAAGATTACTGACCAAATAGCAGGTGAAGATATTTTCATCTTGTGATATAGTCATAATATTTTCATCTATCAATAAATGTGTGGAAGTATATATATATATATATATGCAGATATGTGTGTATATATATATATATATATAAGGAAAAGTAAGTGGAAAATTGGATAAACAGAAACATTGGATTCAGCAATGATATTTCGTCTTTATTTCAAAAAGACTTCATCAGAATGATTGAAAAAAGGCGAAATATAATTTTTGAATCCATTCTCATTGTTTCGGTTTATCCACTTTTCCACTTATTTTTTCTCATCTTGGATGCACAAAATCTGCCATTTCTACACACACACACACACACACACACACTCACACACACACACACACATATATATATATATATATATATATATATATATATATATATATATATATATATATATAACATATTTGATAACATCCTGAGAGAATCTTAGACAGCTTTAAAGCATTTCAATCAACTCTCGTGTACATATGTATTTACTAACCCTTCCACACGAGCAAGATGAAAATCAAGGTCAATCTTAAAGCGAAGTTTAACAGGTCTGAATACAAACATTTCCTTCTCCTACTCCGGTTGTCATATCAAAGTTAAAGGGCCCAGTCGGCCTACAAATTTACCTATAGCTGGAGAGAAAGCAGCTGGATATATAATTTTTTCCGGGTGTGTTAGCGCAACAGAAAATGCAGATAACTTCAGATTTGAACTCGGATACTCGTATTCATTTTGGATGAATTAATAAACTAAACATTACATTACTAAATGAGATTTATTTTTCAATCTAGATATATTTGCTGTTAACGCACTTCTTCCAATGGTGTGGCACTGATTCAATCACATTGTTAAAAGAATTCGTCTGTTTCAGATATCGTTCGTCTGTTTGTTTTGTTGTTTAATGGCATATCAACATTCTTGGGTTATTTAATACCAAATTCATCCTTCTAGAAGAACAATAGTGGTACTATTTAGACAATAGCTGGGGGGATAAGGGAGTTCATAACTTTTCCAAGGGTATTTGCCCAAAAGTGAAAGTAATAGTGCAACTGAAGTTCGAACTCGCTCACTACGATTTCTGCAGTCCAGCGCTTTCAGATATGACGTCATCCGATTAATTTTTTAACCTTTGAAATTTTCGGTTTACCTTGTTATATATATTTATATATATATATATATATATATATATATAAAATAAGTACACGTCGTCCATTTCAAAAAGATATATTTTACACCAAAGATATCAATATTTTCTTATTTTTCGTACAAAATTATCAATTTAAAAGGGATATCATTAAGTATTAATTATTACCGAAATCTATTATATCTATATCAAATCAATGTAAAAAAGTTATAGTAAAGACCCGATCTCTGTTACACATTTTGGAGGTGCCCGTGGAGTAATGGTTATCGTCGTAGAAAATGGACACGGTGACGAGTTCAAACAGGGACGAGACTGATTGCATTTCACACAGCACTAATACCCTTGGGAAAGGTATGAATCCAATTATTGTCCCTCCAGCTATGGGTAAATAGTAGGAGAGACTAGGTTCTTCAGCCTTGGTGAGGCAGCTGGTCTAGGAGAAGGAAAACTCTGAATTCAAACCTGTTAAACTCCGCTTAAAAATTGACCTTGTGTCATAACATGCCCGAGCACAGGGGTTGGTAAATATCGTTACACATTGAAACTCTATCCAACTATAGAATTATATATATATATATATATGCAGGTGTGTTAGACTGTATGCGTGCTAGAGAGAGAGAGAGAGAGAAAGAGAGAGAGTGTGTGTGTGTGTGTTTGTGTGTGTGTGCGTATGTGTGTGTTTATGTGTGTGTGTATGTATGTATGTGTATGTGCCAATGTGTATAAAGATATTTGTGTAGCTTAGGAACCCATGAATTTACTTTATCACTGAAATGCTTGCATATTTTTCAACTGGTTTATATATAAACCGTTCCCTCTCACGGTATGTGCCAAGATTCTGAATCCTTATTTTCAAGTCTAGCAATCGTTTTTTCATTTACATGGTAAACGCAACACAACCTTTCAGTACTTTCTAAAGCCCTTTTTCAAACTAAACTGAGCATAGCATATATACGATAAATTGGCTTGAAACCAAAATTATACTAACCAAGCATACAGTCATAATGTTATTCATAATCGAGTTACTATTAAAAATAAAACATATCTGTCTTGCAATAGCTAGAACTAAGCAATTTATTTGGTAGCAAACAATTGTTTTTGTTCGGTTTCTTCATTTAATAATATTCAACTTCCGTGGGTTATTTAATGTCAAAACAATTCTTATAGAGGAACAGTTGGGGTACTATTTTATCCATTACGCAGGAGTTGAAGGGCTCATCCCTTTTTCACGGGTATTTGATCGAAAGTGAACGTAATAGCATGACTGGAGTACGATGTCGCAGACCAATGCATTAACCACTACGCCACGGGAGTCCCAACCCTCCATGAGAACAATTGGAAGCAGAATAAAAATCTTTGGTTAAAGAGTTTTAATTTTAATTGCGAAGGAAGTTAAATAAAAAATGTATCTCTTATCTTTGGTTCTCGCACTGGTATCTTTGTTTAATGGCAAATCAACTTTCGTGGGTTATTTAATTCCAAAACTATCCTTGAAAAAAACAAAACAAATTCGTTGATCAGGTAAGGTGTGAGAACCTTATAAAACCTTTTCCAATGCACTGTTATATCATTCTCTTCCTAATGTATTTATATTGTAAAACCCCTTTGTAATGCTTTTCATCTAATAAAAACAAATCCAATGCATTGCTATATTAAACGCTACCTAATGCATTTCTCATATGAATGATTTACAAATTTTCTAACTTACAGTGGCGAATTTTCAGTTTGTATAATAATGTGCTGAACCTACGATTCTGGATATTCAGTTCTATTTCAAACCATTCAGTTTAGTATAAGTACACAGTTTAAATGTCAAAAATATTTCTATTTCAAGCTATTCAGTTTAATCAAATAGTTCTAATTCAAACAATTCAGTTTGGTATAGGTTTGGTTCCTGACAGAACAGTATTTGTAAAATCCAAACGAAATTTATATCGATGTGATAAAATTAAATCAAATGTCTAGATTTTATTGACATGAATAATTTTTTAATTACATTTTTTATTAAAAATCTATTCCGGGCGAGGTTGTTTGAGTTTCGCTTCGTGCAAATGCCTTTGGGAAAGACATTAATCCTTTTCTTCTCCCCTCTATACAGCTATGAGTTTAAATAGTAGGGCAGACTAGGCTATTTAGCTTTCATTAGTAACTGGTCTCAGAGAAGGAAAACACCACCGGAGAATGGTGCTGAGGTAAAGGGCATTACATATCACTAATGTAGAACTTTATACAAGCTTGTGACGTAATCTAGGCGCAGATCTAAAGACTCACGAGACTGACAGATCATCATCATCATGTCACGCTATCAGCACGGATATCTCTGAACCTCTCTCGCCATCCCTCCTTTATCATCCATTGCTTCCGGCAGGTCCTCAGGGCTACATCCCGTATCGGCACATAACTGCTGTATGTAGGTTCGAGCAGGTCGTCCTACCTTTGCACGTCCATGTGAAGGGGTCCATAGGCGTACATCACTTATGAGCTCGTCTCTACTTCTCCAGCAGTGTCCCGCATGTCTGGTTCGTCTAATTTTGATAGTTTTCGTGATAGGTGGTAGGTGGCCGTACAGCTGCTGCTTTGTGGGGTGCTGTCTCTAAGACTTGTTCAATATTGCTGGCAGCATTCTTGTGTAGTTTCCATCAAGCTTTTTTTCCATACGTTTTGTTGGCGTCCATATAGTGCATCCATATTGCAGTATCGACATGACCGCTGCTTGGAAGAAATTGTGCTTAGCTTAATTAGCAGTATTACCAATTATGTTGAGAGCACTCTTAACATAATGCTAAACTATTATGATTTGCAATCGTTTGATCTATATTCTGATATGAAAGTTCAAAATTGATGAAGAAATTACGTGAAAGTTATCTAATTTCTACATTTCTTATTGAAAGTTGGGGTCCCTTGAAGAACCATTATTTCAATGCACTCAAGACCTGTGTGTATGTATTTATTTACACTATTTCTGTAGACACAATCTTTACCTTTATGCTCGATCCACATGTGTTTTTGTGTGGTCTGTAAGTACGTGTGAATAAAGCGCTTGTTTTTATGTATATATGAGTAGGTTTGTGGTAGCGGCTGGCAAGCAGACAGTTAGGCAGGCAACAAAGCTGACAGTCAGACGGCTGGTCAGATGAAGATGAGTGGTAGCAGATGAGAGTCAGATAGAAGGCCCGGTTCATCTAAGTGGGTGAGTGAGTAAGCAGTGACTGCATGAGAAAACACGGCGGGGGAGTGACTAATAACATTGGCCCGCTTCATCATTTATTGTGTTTACATCATCTTTTCAGAAAATAATCAGGTTCATAAAAATCCCGCCACTGACTCTCATCACCAACACATCATCATCATCATCATTATCATCATCATTTACACTGTTAATTATTACCACAACAACAACAGTAATAACAATCTTAAGAAATAATGAGAATAAGAACTAGATAACAAGAGAAACCCTAAGGTTACCCTTCAAACAAAGACGCAGGGTGATATTGATGCTTCTCTTTAGAACAACGTAAGGATTCTAATTAGCATTGTATATATATATATGCCATTTTCATTGAAATTTATATGGCTAAAAATTACTTGCCCAGTTGGCTGGAGCTCTAAATACACCGACTGCACCTTTGCAGAGGGGTAAGACCCTCCTCGAACGAGGGTCCTGGATATGACACTAAACAATCTGATGGTAAGGTTCTAGTAATGCTGGAGCTTTGGTGAATGTGGAGAACCCTTTTATTGCCATTGCTTCCGGGTCCACTCTGGCCCGGAGTGGTAGCATCTGATAGGGCCCTATCTATAGGTTAAATAAAACTAACGGCATACTTATGCTAAAATGTACTATTTGACTAAACTGAATAGCTTAAAATAGAAATGTTTTTGAAAATTAAACCGTACTTACATTTAAACTGTGTGTTTATGCTAAAGTGAATTATTTGAAATAGAACTGTTTTTACATTAAACTGAATTTTTTAACATAGAACTGTAATGACATTTAACTGTGTGTAAACAAAATATGTGCTAATACTAAACTTAATTAGCAGAATTAGTACTACTAGATTAAACTGAATAGCTTAGAATTGAAAGGTTTTCGACAATTAAACTGTACCTACATGTAAACTGCGTGCTTATGCTAAACTGAAATGATTGAAATCTAACAGTTTTTGACATGGAAATTCTACTTACACTAAACTGAATTGTTAAATATAGAACTGTTTTGACATTTTACCGTGTAAACAAAATCTTGCAATTACGCTAAACTGAATTAGCTGAATTAAAACTGTTTGAATAAACTGAATAGTTTGAAATAGAAATGTTTTTTATTATTAAACTGTGTACCAAGGCTAAACTGAATTGTTTAAAATAGAACTGAATATTTGTATAAAAATGGATTTGGCGTTAAATAACCTACAAAGGTTGATATGCCATAAAACCTACCCACCCAACCAACCAACAACTAAAAATTACGACCAGTGCGAATGCAGATACGACAAAATGAACATTCGAGCACAAATTCAGCTGTAATTTGCTCCATTTGTTTTCTAGGAAAATTTAAAGTCCCTCGCTCTCTCTTTTTCTTTTTCTTGCTTTATAAATGCACACGCAAACAGACACACGTACACGTATAGGCATATGAAGAGGATACGCATTTAGCGTTATGGTTATAATCGTTGACCCGAATCCCGGAGAATACTGAAATAAATGCTTAATATTTTAGAAGATTTGAAGCTGCTCATTTTCCAGCTGTAATCAACAACATATGGTGAGGACATGGGGGGGGAATAATTGATGTGACAGTTATTCACATGATAGGCGCATTCAGTAAAATAGTACAAAAGAAATTCAGCGTGATTCGGTAGGAAAGGTGATCCGCTGAGAATTATGCGAGAAACTAAAATTTGTCTTTGCTGAAAAATGTTATGTGTACAAACCAGATTCAGTCCAAGAAAATCAGACTCAGGATTCTCTGGGACATGAGATAGAAACATAACATTAGATACTGGCCAGAAAATCAGATCTTATTTTAATTTAAAAAAATGGAAAAAAAAGAACTTGTCATCTAGTGGACTTTTCCAGTGGAACTTAAAGTTAACATAAAATCAAAGGAAATGATAAACAAATACCCGGATCTTGCAAGAGAGCTAAAAAAGCTATGGAAGAAGAAAGTGATAGCGATACCAATTGGAACTGGTATTCATGGAAAGACACCAAAGATATGAAAAAAAGAATGACGAACAGGAGATAATCGAGACTATTTTGATCGCAGCAGTATAAACATCTGATGAAGAATGTATTGGAAAACTTTCTAGTCTACTCGTTACATTATATGCCCTCATTTCATTTTCAAAGTTCAAGGTTGATTAGTTGGTTTTGTTTTACAGCGTATGAACCCCTTCCGTGTCATTTAACGCTGAATTTAATTTTAAGCAATTCAGTTTAGTACAAGAAGAGTTTTTTGTGAACAAACAATTAAATGTCAAAATAGTTCTATTTCAAACAATTCCATTTAGCATGAGTACAGTTTCAAGGTCAAATTTCGTTTGCTTGTTTGGATTTTATGGCATATCAACCTTTGTTGGTTATTTTATGGCAAATCCATTTTTATGCAAATAAACAGTTCTATTTCGAACAATTCAGTTTAACATAAGTACACAGTTTAAATGTCAAAAACATTTCTATTTCAAGCTATTTAGTTTAATCAAATAGTTCTAATTCAAACAATTCAGTATAGTATAAGTTTTGTTTCTGTCAGAGCAGTTCTATTTCAAACGATTCAAATTATCATTAGTACGCAGTTTAAATGTCAAAACAGTCCTATTTAAAACAATCCAGTTTCTCATAAGTACACAGTTTAATTCTATTTGTCTTATAGATAGAACCCAATCAGGTGTTACCAGTGAACCTGGGAGCGATGGCAATGAAGGGGTGCTCCGTATTTCTTAAAGCTCCAGCATACCTGGATTAAAAACCAAGAAGGATATTAATGGAACTAACATGTTGAACATATTTCAGATATTAGAAATACGTGGTGCACTCAATACGTTTCTAGACTTTTTGTTCAGGCATTTAAAATTGTCGTAAACACTTGACAATTCAGCATGTAATTGCTATACATCTAATGAGATGACTGACCAATTTTTATGATTTCAGGTTCAAATGAACAGCTACAGAAGCAATTGGAATACCCCCTAGTAAAGCCTGATTGTAAGAGCTACTGAATTTAAAAAATGCAATCTGGACACAAGGACACTTTAGAAGAACGATATGCAATAAAATTCTGCTTTAAATTTGGAAAAAATGCCACAGAAACGTATGGAATGCTTCAGATTGCTTTTCGACCATCTTGCATGAATCGAGCATCGGTTT